>OY101429.1:2052959-3252959 GCA_956483605.1 Tuberolachnus salignus | reverse complement strand
AAATAAAAATAAATATATGTAACTGTATAGTTAAAAAAACAGAAATAATTTAACGTTTTAATCGAGAATTGAATATACGTATTGAACGTAAAATAATCGAGACGTTTCCGACTCGATAAGGTCCGACACCACGCGTGTTTCGCAAAAATTATAGCAATTTAACATACTATAAATAAATTAAAAGATAATTTTTTATTTTTAATATTATTTATGAAATAATATACGTATGGTTATGTTTCTCAGTTATTATCTGACGGCAATATTTTCATGTGTGATTCGATATAGCTTGGGGAAAAAAACGATTTTAACTACGAAACTCGATGTGACGTCGAAAGCATACTACAACTTTACGGAACTTTTGGTATCGAAGAAACATTAAAGCAATTAGATGCAGAATACGCGTTCTGTGTGATCGATTCTCTAAAGCAAAAAGTATTTGTCGCAAGAGACCCATTTGGTGTGAGGCCATTATTTTACTTGGCATCGAGTAACGGAATTGTCGGAATATCTTCCGAAGCAAAAGGTATTTTGATCTTTTTTTGGTCTATTTTTTTTAATTTTAGTACACTGACATAATTCATTCAAATGCCATTATAATATATGTTAGCGCGAAACCGAAAAAATCGTAATTTTATATCGTTTCTTGTTTGCGTTATAATACATACTAAATAAAATATACTATTTTTCTGGAATTAGTTTTTCCACCAAGGGGGATGAGGGCGTTAACGGGCTGAACCTGGAGAGCTATAATTAAAATAATTATAAAATACGTTTCCAACAAGTTATTTTTTCCACACAAATACGGTTCCGAGCAAATATTTTCAATCATTTTACGCGTCCTCACCCGTGACTATCTAAATCAGTGGTTCTCAACCTTTTTGGACTCGTGTCGCCCTTATTCACAAGAATCCAACACTACGTCTCCCTAATATAAAAATATCAAATAATTTACGCTGTATATTTTAAAAGAAATATATAAGCCCTTTAAAAAAATACAGTACGCAGAAAAATAATAGCTACACATTCTATTTTAGCTTTAGTGTTGAATATACAGTGATATTTTAAATTGAAAAAAAAAATATTAATAATTGTATAAAATCTGTACAATTAATAAGAAATTTGACCCTGATAATTTTTACATAGTTGGAGAATTCGAGGGATGATGATGGAAAAAAACAGTCGTTGTCGCACGTCAAACGGACGTATTTATCGGATCTAAATATACTTAACATAAAGATAATAATTTTGCGGTACCTATGCCGTTTAGTGTAAACAATTATTACATTATTCTGACGGTGGTGGCATTTACATGACGGCAGCTGCATTAATACGATTTTATTCGAAAAATGCTCATATTTTTATTATTTTCCCCGAGGATTTCGTGTCACCCAAGGGTTAAATGTCACCCCGGTTGAGAAACACTGATCTAAATCAATACCAAGATCAAAGTGCAAAAATGAATCGCACTAATCGTATTTGATTTTTGTAAATAAAAATTCGTTGGCTGAGCCAAAATACTTAACAATTTTACACGCCGTTCATCTTAAGTTATACTCAGTGGTTAAAAACAAAAAAAATTAAGTTAGATTAATAATAGTTTGTTTTTTTTATAAGAGTTTTATATTCACATTTTGACGATAATCATAGATAATCACGAAATTTCAAAACATGTTCAACCTAGCTACGCTCAGAATCGCATTTCGTTTTGTAAATATTGGTATAAATTATGCGGGAAAGCGTCTTAAGCGAATTTTACTATAAATTATTTATTGTAATTTATCTCATAAAGAAATGTTTTGATTTTACTAATTTGATGAGTAATTATCACGAATATACTTTCGGCGCACCTAGGTCTGACGTGTTTGGTGAACGAACTCGGACTCACTGAATGGGAAATGAAACCTTTTCCGCCGGGCCACGTGGCCGAATACAATATCCTGTCGGACGGAAAACTGGAAATGGTGTCGTTAAATCGTTTCTTCAGAGTCGAAGAGCCCATTTTGCCGCCCGTACCGCTGAAAGAGGGTAAATATCGTGGTGTCGATTTAATTATATGGTTAGGCCGGCAATATTGTTCGTGGGCGTAAAGTAAACGTTTTACGTCCCATTTCAGGTTTGACCGAGGAAGTGGTCCGCGCCAACATTCGCGATTTGCTGACACAAGCCGTGGAAAAAAGAATGATGTCGAACAGGCGTATCGGCTGTCTGCTGTCCGGGGGTTTGGATTCCAGTCTTATAGCCGCCATACTGGTCAGGCTCTCCAAAGAAAAGGGCCTACCGTATCCGATCCAAGTAAAATTTACAAACAAAAAACGTTCGCGGTTTATTAATACAATTTTATTTAGACGTTTTCGATCGGAATGGAAGACAGCCCCGACATACTGGCGGCCAGACAAGTGGCCAAACACATAGGTTCCGATCACCACGAAGTGATTTTTACCGCCGAAGACGTATTGAACGTGCTAGACAAAGTAATTTACACGTTAGAAACGGCTGACATTACAACAATACGAGCGTCGTGTGGTAAACAATTATTAATATATTATAACGATAATAATTATTTGCAATGGGAATATAGGTGCCCAATAATAATATTACACTGTTATTAACGTTCTTCTTTTATAAAGGAATCCGTTCAATTCTTCGTTCCTTTAGCATAAAATGGAATTTATTTAGTTCCTCGTTCATCTAACATTAAAAGGAACTCGTTTCTTTGAAAAAGTAACCGGTTAGGTTACCTTACCTTAGTTAACCATTAAAGTTAAAACTTTGTAAAAAATTATTTTATTACACATTCTAGATTTTTTAATTTTAAGTACCTACAAACGTGTACAAAATATTATTTCAAATATTTCTCAAATGCATTGTCAATCTGATAAGTATAAATATAATATTTTAACAAATTTAATTTGTATATTATTATTTTTTTTATTATACTTAATTAATTTTACTGTTGTCTTTATCTTTCGTTTAAATTTCATTGTTAGCCGATAAGTGGGCACGTAAATTAATACGTGATCTTTAAATAGATAAAAAAATACCGGTTCTTGCGCTGAGTTTTCGTTATCAGTTTTGATATCGTTCGTGATAGAACACTTATAAATTATAACACATGATTTAAAAAATATTATCGCAATCAGAATACCAACTCGTGTGTCATAAATTGGTTGGAAATGTTTCGTCTATTCGATTAAAAATTTGATAAATGAAATTTGTCTCCTAAAAAAACACATTTCCCTGAAAAAAAAAAATTAAATATTTACGTTCCTATTCCTAAAGATAAGAAACTAATTCACGTTCCTATTCCTTTGAGAAATAATGGAATTAATTTTTTCACTGGTTCCTCTAAAAAGTAAACAATATTATAATATCAACAAATATAATATAACATAATATCCTTTAACAACACTGCATTTATATAAAATAAATTGGTGCTGGACACTAACCTTTTTTTTATACGACAATACCATTAAAAATGTATTAAACTCTACTCATGACACTATAATTATACAAATGCTTGACGTTTTCAGAAAAATAAATAAATGTTTTTGAAATTGTCGGCAGGCAAACTTTTTAAGTTAATACTTGTAACTTTAATTATTATTTGCTAATCGTTTGACCGTATAATTTGTTTTCGTGTGGCTAGTCAGTGGCGGCCCGAAATGGATTTCACGAGACGGTCGTCTCGCAAATAGAATGTTGGATTGGAGCAAAGAATTTTGTGTAAAAAAAAAAAAAACTGATAAATTTATCAACTTTATCTCTGTCAGGCAAATTAAAAATTTGTTGCACCACTACAGTTGAGTTCCTATATAATATTATAATATCTATTCTATACAATCGTCAGAGTAAGGGAAAATAAAAAAAACGTGTCGTTTTACGTACGACTAAAGATTAGAAACACAATACAAACTTATAAAAAAAATATATATATATATATGCACAACATTGAATTCGGAAAAATGGGCCCATGCCCTAAAAATTATAAAACCAAGTTGTTCTTATAATATTTTATGTGCAACGCGTAGATCTACGCGATTTTACAATATTTTCATACAAACTCTTAACAATTTTTACATATACTTAATATTATTAGATAGGTAGGTATTAAAAATAGTTTTTATGACATAGTCAGAAATACCATAATACCCAGTTAATGTTAACATTATCCATAATCTGGCTAATGTTGAAATTATCCAATTTTCAACGTTATAGCCATAACATATAATAAGAATCGTCGCCTATAATAAGAATCATCATGGCCACTCTCAAAAATTTCAAAATTACGTGTAATTATAAATATTTTCGATGTTTGACCGATTGAGGTTCATCACGAAAAATCAAAACATCACGAAGCCTATATCCAAAATCATTTGCTGTCAATATCAATACACCTCTATAGGTCTTTTGTTCTTCCTGAAAATTTGGAAAAACCGAGATTGGCCATCGTAATGGTTCTTGAGTGACGATATATAAAATGTTACAGTCAAATCCCGTCAAAATTAGTTTTAACTAGTAAAAACTAGTTTCCACAAACCCCTATCGTCCCACTGGTTTTCACTAGTTTTTAGTGTCTAGAATGTATCGATGAAAACTAGAATTGTCTAGTGACAATTTCTATCCAGAAGTAATTTTTATATCGTTGGTTCAAGCTAAAGAAATTACCACATATTAGAATAAGTCCGTTAAGTATTAGGCATTTATAATATATCGGCAAAGTAAGTTATAGCGTGGCATTTAGTATTATACGGGATCTGATTTTTAAGTTTCTAGTTTCGGCTGACTCGTTTAAACTTGCTGTTGGTTCTAGTTTTAACTAATCAAAACCAATTTTGATGAAATGTGTTTGTGGTAACTAGTTTTTACGGATTTCGGGTTTTAACCGTAACATATAGGATGTATCCCTATCATTTTGCAGGCATGTACTTGGTGGCTCAGTACATAAACCAAAAAACGGACACGGTAGTGTTGTGCAGCGGCGAAGGCGCGGACGAGGTGGCCCAGGGGTACATATATTTCAGGGACGCTCCCTCTCCGGAACACGCGCACGACGAGAGTCTTAGACTGTTGGCGGACATTTACATGTACGACGGATTACGGGCTGACAGGACGACCGCGGCTCACGGGTACGTATAGAATTTTCTCAGTAGGGGGGGGAGGCTGCTTTGGGTTTCCACCACCCTAGAGACATATTTTTTTTTTCGTTATTTGAAATATCGTTATAAAAGAAATTTTAATTTGTCAAGATTCAATAAGTTATAAATACACAGACGTATGACATGATATAACTTTTAAGACTTATGAAATAACAATATGTTTAAATCACGAAGAATAAAATAATAATGAATGAAATGTAAAGTGTATCGATTTATGTCTGGATTATACGCTTTTCACCGCAAGAAAAAAAAAAAATCGTAAATACGCCATTCACAGACTGGATTTTCCACTCACCGTCTTGTTTTTCAGGCTCGAGCTGAGGGTGCCGTTTCTGGACTTGCGTTTCGCGCAGTATTTCCTCGGGCTGCCCAAGACGATGAGACAACCGCAAAACCAAATCGAAAAATACCTGCTCAGATCGGCGTTCGACGGCACGGGGCTTTTGCCGAACGACGTTTTGTGGCGGCACAAAGAGGCTTTCAGGTGATTTTCAGGTTACCCCCCCCCCTGCGCGGGCTTGAATCGACGACGGCCGCACGCGGTAACGTGACGGTATACTCTGACGGGAGGGAGGACGTTTTGTCTCTATAAGTTTTTAAAATCCCGAAATGTTACAAATTCTTTATATTATGATTTAATTTAGGCACATACTCATATTTTGCCTCCGTTTTATACTGACAGAACCAGCGGACCTAATTGTGCGCTGTTAGTTTTATTGACCTATTATCAAACTTCAAGGTAAAAACATTATCTCTGTACGTTAATTTGTAAGCGATATGTAAGTATGGGAAATATTAACCGCGCTTTAATACTACTATCACGGTTAAAAATTGAAACGTCAAAAAAAAAAACCAACGTACAAACACGGATAATGTTCATATCTTTAAGTTTGTCAATAGGTCAACGTGTTCTAATATTAAAACTAATAGCGCAAAATCGGTTTCGCTGAGCGCACATTTGCTAAGTGTGGTGATGCGTTTGTACGACGGAGACGATAAACGATAGTGTATAGCGTACTCCTAAGGTTCCTACTTGTAATTGGGGGAGTAATGTTCACACGGATCCTTCACTTTTGTCGATTACAAATTAGAAAAAAAAAATCTTACTTGTTAAAAATAAAAAGGTTTCCGTGGGAATGTATCTCTTAATATGTTAAGTCGAGTTCAATAATTATACAAGGGCACCAAATTATCGTGGGTTACCCGCGACGCGGGGTCTGCGGGCCATCAGTTACGCCACTGATTCCTATTCTATTGTTTTTATCAATTCGAAAGCACTGGTATACTAATCGAATTATATAGTTCGATTATATAATATTCATATAACATAATAATATATAGAGAGAAGAAGTACGGTGTGTTCTACTTGTGGGTCACACCTTTCGTCGTAATCGACGTTCGTTAGGATTTTTTTTTTTGTTCTACTTGAACAGATTAAAATCAAATCTGCTTATAATATGCGTTGGCATGACATATGCAATCCAAGCACCGTCGCATTTATTAAACAACACACCACGAGTACCAATTGACAAAAATGTCCAATATCTAGGTAAAAATATTCACTGAAAAATGGCCGGCTATTTAATATCTATCCGTAGAATATACTGTAAATTAAAATTATATACGATTATATAATGCAAAGGCAGTGAAAAAAAAAAATATGTATATAATATAATGTAGCATAGGATGGATATTATATAATAATATATTATTACATATATTATCGAATTATTGTGACACAGAAACAATTTTTTAGAAAAATTAGACGAGATTCCCTAGAAACCGTTATTGCGTTGCATATTCATTAGGGATATTATTTATTTGGTTATAAACAACCGGTAGAGTCCATTGTAATGATAAAAAAATTAAAAAATAACCATTCAAAATGTTTACATTATGATTTGTTTGTTTTACCTATTTTGTAATCGGACATTTTTTTTTTTGCCATCAAAATTACGTAAAATGGCATTTTTCAATATGTATCATTGCGGTGTCACTGTACCTAATATTATGATGTATATATAAAGTCTAGAGAAATAAACTAATAAACCAATCAGTTTTAGAAAATTGGTTTATTATATCTATAATACCTATAATATTTATAATATTTTATTTACGTTTTACGAATCGATTATAAGTTTTAAATATTGCGGTGAAATATGACACTTATAAACAAAAATATGAGAATCATAGGCGTGTTTACGGGGAAGGGGGGCATGGTTGGCGTTTGCCCCTACGCACTACCGTAAACTTACAATAACAGACAATAGCAGGACATATAGAGTAATAAATAAATAGAAATTATTTATTTATTAATTTGTTTATTTATTATTTAAGTTTTCCCTGACCGGTATATGAATTTTCAAGGGAGGGGATGGGGGCTGTAGATAATTGTTCACCTCAGCAGAGTAGACAGGCGGGCATAGGCATCAATTCACAAGGATTTCCATGTCTCCCTCCCCCCCAATGATGAGTACCCATGCCGTGTCCCTCCAGTCCAAAAATTCTGGACACGCCTATGATAAGAATATTACAACAATTGTTCTATTTCTGTTATACCTAACTTATATAACATTATAAATATAATATTATTTAGCGATGGCGTGACAACTATAAAAAAATCGTTGTTTAACATTATTCAAGAACGTATCGACCCGAAATATACGGACGAAGAATTAATATTAGCGGCAGACAAATATCAGCATTGCCCACCGAACTCAAAAGAATCTCTGTACTATAGGTATGTATTAATTTTAATATGAAATTTTTAAATTTCTATAATATCCCGTTGATTATGATATATCGTAAATATTATTAAGGGTGCGTCTCGTTGTACAAAAATGTGCATATACTAAAAGCCGTTTTACGGGAAAAATCCGACAGACGTCTTTAATTATAAATTTTTTTAGTGTAGGTTTCCACGATTTTTTCAAATTCTTATTAATTATAATTTTTTAAATACAATAACGAATATCATCTGGCACAAAAAGCCAGAAATACTTCGCACGACGGGTAGGCTACTGTTGTAGGTGTGAATTTAGTTTGTATGCTAACCGTACACAACGATAATCATGATTTAACCCAAAATTAATTTTAATAAATTGGCCAAAGTTTACTTTTAATGAATTGATCCAAAATTAATTTTAAAGAATAGCTCAAAATTCCTGTTAAAGTGCCTGTGCGTATTTTGTTCAAAAACATGCTTTACGGGAAAATATCTCATGGCTCGTAGTGGCCCGATTTCAATGATTATTTGTTCGTTGGAAAGAGGAAGACATCTTATAGCTCGCATTGAAATATATTTTACAATATTTCTATCTCAAAGTCTATAATATGTCTATAAAAATATTACATTTTTAACTTTATTACACAATTATTTGAAATCAAATGAAAAATCGGAGTTCAATGCGAGCTGTAGACTGTTGTTTATCAATTTAAAAGAAATCATGTGAACAATGAGTTATCCCTACTCCCGGGAAGTCGTTTTTGTCCGTGGAAACAGGCGACTAAATATTTCGTTAGGTATTGGCAATAAAACCCCGCGCCACGCACTGTCGTCCGTCACCGTTATCGTTGTACGACAGTCGCCCAAATGCAGATAAGGATTTTAATAATAGAATGCCTGATAACTTTCGCCGGACGCTAGTAGCAATAATAATTGTTATAATAATGAATATCATCTGACTCAAAAAGCCAGAAATATTTCGGACGACGGGTAGGCCACTGTTGTAGGTGTAAATTTAGTTTGTATACTAACCGTACGCAATGATAAATCATAATTTAGCCCTAAATTAATTTTAATGAATTCACCAAAGATTCCTATTAATAAATTGGATCAAAGTTCCTTTTAATGAATTAACTTAAATGAATGTTGCTAAAAATTTGCTAAAACTCAATGTTAGTGAATTGGCCCAAAATCAGTTTTAATGGATTGGCTCAAAATTCGATTCTGAGCGTAATTTGGTAAAACATTTTCTGTTATACATTTCCAATGTTTTAAAAAACAGAAAATATTATATTTTTTTTTTAGGGACATATTCGAAAAACACTACGAAGGGCTATCATCTAAATTCATGCCTTACTTTTGGATGCCAATGTGGACTAAAGTCAAAGATCCGTCTGCGAGATTTATTCAACACTATGCAGCTAAATAATGCATATTAATTTATTTAAAGTTCAATGTTAAGTTTCAGTACTCACTATAATATATATATATATATATATATATATATATATGTTATTTTAAGTTACACTTATATTGTTCAAATTACACGGAAAATATAGGAAAAATGTAGAGGTAAAGACGCAAATATATAGTTTATATAAAAAACACCCAAAATAATATTATGAAATCTATTTTCATATATTCACGTTATTATAATATATTCATGTTGTACATTTTCGTAAAATATATTTGTTGTATTTATACTGTAAACACGACGTCGCGGTATTATTATGCAATTTTTAATTTTAATTTCGTTTTATAATTAGAGATTGTATTATTATTGCACCTATTGTTATTATAAAAATAATAAATTAAAAACTTCGCATCCTGATTGAACTCAAATTTATAACTGTTAGATATTATAAGACGCGTTATCCCAACAATGCCTAAATATCCTTACAGCTACCGGGAAGGTTTTATAGGAATACCATTTTAAGGACTGTAGGAAGTTCCTACTTTAGCAGTATACGGCTTGTCAAAATTAGTGTAGTAAAACATCTTTATAACTGAATCGCTTGGAATCAACTCATTTTTTCGTTATAGAGATGATGAAAAAACAAAATTAAAGTTACCAGAATTATATGCGCATTAAAAAAATATTTTGTACAACATAAATTTATTTTACGATTATAATGTATGAATATTTTTATTTAAATGTGTTTTGTGTATAATACTAAAAAATTAAAACTAAGAACTAAAGTTAGGAAAAAAACATATCACCTTTTTTTTATAATTAAGAAAAATAATTTGGAATATTTTACAGTTTTTGTAACTAAGGGGCAACACGTTCAGCACATTCTCGTGCTTTGTTGTTAATTCTAATAGCTTTGAATTTGAAATCGTGGCCGAAAATGTTTGTAATTCGTCTAAATATGAGCTAATGATAGATAACATTATTTTCAATGCATTATATGTACAATATTTATCTTAAAATAGTTTTATTTTCCGTCATAGAGAGTATTTTTATTAATTAAATTACGAAAATGTTTCCGTTTAGTAGTGATCCCGCTTTAAGGGTGATTCCGTTTCATAGAAGAAGGTCCGTTATAGAAAGGTTTACTGTATATAAAAATACCTATATTGTATCTATCTGTAACGTATGGGATTCCTAGTCGGATTGTAATATATTGGCCGTTATCACGAAAAACAATATTACGCCGTCGTCGCTGTAATCCGATGATCATTGGAATTGTTATTAATATTTCAACATGTATCATCGTGTAACGTGGTCAATTTTGTCATTTTTAATTTATTCTTTGTCGAGTAAACGACATTACCTCATATTTTATAGTATCTAAGCAGTCTAAAGGTTAACATGACGATCACTGTTTTATTAAACCAACCAATCTTCTTTGAAAACATTAATTTTAATATTTATTAAGTATGAATTACATTTAACTAAAGTACATTATTGGTCTTTAATTATATATTCAATAAAATAAATCATAGAAATTAATTTTTTTTTTTTATTATACACAATCTGTAAGTGTTGTTTTAAAATTAATTTTTAAATTTTTTTTTCAAGTGAACTAGATATTTCTATGTATATTAGTGCAAATATTCGATAAAATATTTGTATACAAATAATAACATAACCGCAAACTACAGTTTTTTGAAATTGTTTAATATTTGTCTGTACATTAAATATTTGTTTCTAATGAAAGCTTGTTTTTTAAATAGTTTAGGTTCTAAGCGAAACAAGGGATGTATGATTGGTTTTAATATGGTGTGACAATTGTTTTGATTCTCTAGAAAATGAGTTTTTTGCCGATTGCGGAGGACGAGGTTGTGTACAAATTTCGGAAACGGTCGTATAAATAAAGTATTAAAATCAGGTATGAAAAAAAGAAAAATGATAACATAAATATTTACATTATGGAGAGTTGGAGATATATATGTCCACAGCCCCCCTCATCTTGGTTTTTGCTATTATTTTGAAACTGTTGTCATTCTGAAAATGGTCATACAAATGACGTACAAAATATTCTCTAAAAAATGTTAGTAAAATTCGTTGGTTGGGAATATGGACGTTGAATTAATCATTAGGTAGATAACGTCGTCGCCACTACAACCGTTATCGTATTTTATAACTAACCATTCTCGGGGTATTCAGAGGTGTATTTATATAATAATATTGATGGCTAGGCGGTAGGCGCAAATGACGTAACACGTACACCTGTTACATAACACTTTTACAGGGTTGATAATAAAAACTTGTTTTTTATATTAAAAAAAACTGCTTTAATCGCGTTTAAAACATGTATTTTAAATGTTTAAAACGTGTTTTTTAATATAAATATTGGTATAGTTGTATCAAAAAAAAAATAATAATTTTAATTTATACACATATCACATATACTTATTATGTCCATTGATATAAATTGAATATTTCGACTCAATATAAAAAATGTAAAAAAAAAAAAATGTATACACATATTCCATTGCATTCATTATTATAATACTTTTTTTTTTATATTTCATGAGTAAACCCATAACATTTTTTTTTTTATAAATTATAACAACTATTTTAATCATTGTTCACTATTTTCAGATTTAAAATCACTATTTGGTTTTACACTAATTTTATTGTACATTGTCTGTTCCAAAAAAAAAAGAACTAGCCGGTACTAATAAGTATAATAACTAATACGTTTTTAGCAGATAAATTGAAATTTCTGTTATAAACAATTGTTTTCTTCATGTTGTTTAAATAATTTGTTTTAAACAGAACCATGATGGATTGATTTAGATGTTTAAAACATCCTATGGACTATAGTTGAACCAAAAATCGGAAGGTGGGTTAGTTTAATATCTAGTGCACTAGTGCCCGTAACAGCCCTATATACAGATCCCATTTGCGTACGTTAAATAACAACCGAGTTACTGTAATTTATTAAAATTCTTTAAAATTAAACCCATTCGAAAATTCCATACCAGGAAACGAAGCAGACGTCGATAAATTGCTCTCGGACGTCCGTACGGTCACGCACACCTGTTGCGAGGCAGACGACGGTCTGCTGGCAATTGACACGAGTGCAATTTATGGACGTCTGTTTTTGGTATCCTGGCATGCAATTTTCGAATTGGTTTAATTTCAACAGATGAACTCGGTTGTTTTCAACGTACTCGGGTAGTATCTTCGTTAGTATATATTGGAAATTGATGATAGGAGAGTGGTTTTAACACCAAGTAATTTGGCTTGCATCGCCGCACAAGTCCCTTCCATAGTTGGATATCAGAAAATCTCTCCCATGGACTTTGTCCATAGTAATTTATCCGATCACCGTCATATTGTGGTCTATACTTGACCAGAACTACATTCAAACTTTTTTTTCTTATTTCTCATCGCGTATAAAGTCGTCCAATGTATATATTTTATAAATTGTGTAAAATACTTAACCTGTAACTATAATGAAATAAAACGATACGGAACCGGAATATGTATATATATTATGTAAGTCCGTTTAAAAAATCGGTAACGGAACCATATTAGGTATTACAGTAATAGTAGTTAAATTCATTTTTTATATTCGGGATGAAAATTTATGCGGAGATGTAAAAATAATTACAATAATTTATAATTTAATCAGGATGTATCTTTAATAACTGTCCGAGTTTTTACAATTTCCTATATAATATACGAATAATAATAATTTCGGATAATAGGCAAATATTATTCTTATATTGTCGACGTGTATATTTTATTGTTTATTTGGCGGGTCTAAAAATGATGAAGACTTACGATAGTCTTCACGAGTACCTACCACAAAGTAATACGAAATCAGAATACCTAGGCAATAACAATAATTGCGTCCGAACTGCGAATGCTCTTATCGTTATCAACACGGGGGACGCAAGTATTATGAATAATACCTGTTGTACCTACTCAAGATGGATTTATTTCGCCCGTGCTATTATATTATTATTATCTGACGACGACGACAACTAAAAATAATTTACCACCGTGTACCTATCTGGCGATCCGGAAGCCATTCAATCGAAACCGTAATACACGCATCCTCGACAAGACACCGACCGTAGATAATAAAAAGGATAAATATCCACACCGGAGCGAATAGCGGACGCACGGTATTTAGCGTACCCATTTGGGTTCTACTGTCCGGGTAGTTATAACATGTAACCTAGAAATATTCGTACCAGCTAACTACTAATGTAAATTTCTTTGACGAAATTCCATATTATTATTGTTCGATAATTTCAATATTTTGTCGTTTCGATGAGTTCCAAAAATGTATTAAGCGTACAATAATTATTGTCATACGAAAATCGTTTGGTCACGATGCGTCCTAATCGGCACTGTTGATTGCGGTACAACGGTTTCGGCTTCGTTAGGTATGTCGTAGTTACGGGCTTGGCAATGAACCGCAACACAACGGTGTCTCCCGTCAGTCTGTGGGGCACCTAAACACCACCCGTGATGGAGCCGTAGCACACGAGCGCAACGCCCGCAGTCCGGCACGCCGGCGAGCCCAGCAGCCTGCGTCCCCCCGTACCGACAACTGCTGCTGGCGTCATGTCGTTCGATTTCGAGGAGATCACGTCATTGCGCAACGAGCTGCAGAATGTCAGGGAAGTGATGCGTCTGACCAAATGCAATATTCAAGCGCTCAACGGTACGTTCGCCACTTTTGACCATCCGCCGCCCATCTATTTGACCGAGTACCGGGAGCTTACCATCAAGCTGCACGAGCTGGAAGCCAAGGAACATGAACTCCTCGACCAGATCGACCATCCCAGGGAACACCGTAAGAACAGGAGCGACAAACCATCGACGCCGTTGGTACGCACCATCCGGGCGTTTTTACCGAACAAACAACGCACTACGATCGAGGTAAAACAAGGCGAAACGTTACACGGGGCTCTCGAAAAACGTTTGCAACACAGGAAGATTCCGGTCAACGCTTGTGTCGTGTACAGAAACGGTACGGACCATCAAATACCGTGGGACACGCAAACGTCCACTATCGAATACGAAGAGATCCAAGTGAAAATGTGTTGGTTACCCATTCAAGCGTCGTTTACACATAACTTTTCCAAACGTACATCGTTCACCACCTGCGATCATTGTCGTCAACTGCTTTTCCAGGTAAATTTTTATATTATCTTTAATAGTATATAAATTCGAGTATTTATTTATATTTGTTGGTTCAATTTTGATCATTTACATAGAAAGATATTATTTTTTTTTTGTCACTTAAATTAGGGTTATCACTGTCGGACGTGCGGGTTTAAATTTCACGAAAAGTGTTCAATGGGAGTGCCTGTACTATGTATTCCGAATAGAGAGTTGACTGCCAACAACACCAGCAGCGGTATTTATCAAAACTCGGCCGGTATACTACAACTAACGTCCGACTATCAATCTTCTAGACGTCGAGTACTCGGTCATGGTGAACGGTCGAGTTCGGAACCTAATGTGTGTCGTAATATGGTCAATATGCATTGGGACGATTTAGCCGAGCTGAAACGGAGATCACAAGCACTATCCGGTATACCTCAAGGTTTTTTACCGCACAGCCAGAGTGCCCAAGCTTCTCCTACCAATGTACTGAGGCCAAGACCACGGGCCAAGAGTGCTGATGAAAGTGCTACCAAGAAATTACTCCGAGACACTGGTCCTCAAGAATCATTAGAAGATTGGGAAATACCAGAAACAGACATACAAATGGGCGATTGCATCGGATCAGGATCATTCGGTACTGTATATAAGGCCAACTGGCATGGTCCAGTTGCAATAAAAGCGCTCAAAGTCAAACAACCGACAACTGCACAGCTGCAAGCGTTTAAAAATGAAGTATCCGTGTTGAAAAAAACTAGGCACGTTAATGTCTTACTATTTATGGGTGTTATACGAAAACCAAATTTAGCTATTGTCACACAATGGTGCGAAGGCTCAAGTCTATATCGCTGTTTACACGTACTAGAAAAAAAGTGAGTTATTACAATATTATTAAAATGGTAATGGCTTTACAATTTTTAAACAATTATTAAAACATTTTGGTAATTAATTTTTCTTACATTTTCTTATTTTTATCATTAAGAAGTCAGTTAAAAATATTAATATCAGATGGGTACACTATTAAGTTTATACAATTCTGATGCAGCTGGAGATTTATAACTTAAATTTAAATGGTTTAAGTTTCAAATAGTGTAAATTACTTATTTAAAAATTGTCTGTAAATAAGTAATACTTTCAATATTTACATATTTAGGTCAATAACTGGCTAAGTGAATTGTAATTTAATTATAATAGTTATAATTAACTTAGCTGATTATATTAGCGGTACCCAAAAGTATTACAGTAATCAAAGTATCGAACAGTATTAAAAATTAAAAATAAACTTTTGGAAGACTATACAATCAACTTCCTTTTGTGGTGTCTTCTGGGAATTACTAATAGGACTCAACCTAACATATTGAGGACGCTATTCACCTAGTCAGTAAACAAATTAGGAACACAATTTACTTAGCATCTAAAACAGATAAAAATAGGAAAAAAAGATTAGTTATTGAATTAAATACAGTTTAATCCATAAATAAAGCATTATAATTCTAAATATTTTAATATTAATTTTTTTTTAGATTTGAGGCATTACAGTTGATACTAATAACAGGCCAAACAGCAATCGGTATGAATTATCTCCATTCCAAGAGTATTATACACAGGGATCTGAAGAGCAATAATATATTCTTTAATGACTCGGTCGTGAAAATCGGTGATTTTGGCTTAGCTACCATCAAGTCAAAATGGTCCGGTGGCCAGCAATACCATCAACCATCTGGGTCAATACTCTGGATGGCGCCAGAAGTTATACGTATGCAGGTGGACAATCCGTACAGTTTTCAATCGGACGTGTATGCTTATGGCATTGTTTTATATGAACTGCTCTCCGGTCAGTTACCTTATACAGAAATAAATAACAAAGATCAGATAATATTCATGGTCGGCAGGGGCTATTTACGACCAGATTTTAAAAAAGTCAGGGCAGATGCGCCGGCTGAACTGCGTAAACAACTGGAAAACTGTACTCAATTCAATAGAGAAGATAGGCCCAAATTTAAAGACATTACTATGTCCATACAAAACATTATACAAACCATGCCAAAACTGCAACGGACAACTTCCGAACCAACATTATCCCGGTCTAATTGGAGCGATGACTATTTGTACCCGTCCGAAGCGAATAACTATAGAGGAGCCGCAGGCTTTATCTAATTAAGTATCTAAATTTATTGAATATTGTACATAAAAGCGATTTATTTTTATTTATTATTCAAACGATTAGGGACAATTGAATTTTGTTGAATATTACGTACAACCAAAGAACGATATATAAATATGTACTACAAGTGAATATGTGTGTGCATGTTTGTTTGTTTGTTTGTTCTTTTTTATTTTATTTTATTTAATTTGTTAATTTCAACTTTATTATTATTTTACCTACTTGTTTCTCAAAACAAACGTATCGTATTTTACCTATATTACGTCTGATATTTTTCTTCTTCATCTATTATTATTTTTTAACGTTACCTATTTGTATTTATGTACCATACAGTATGTGCTTACACTTTTTTTTTTCTCATAATTTTCAATATGTTTAAAATTAATGGTGGTGAATGAAACCATATTATATTTGTATGTATATATATAATATGTAGGTGTGTGTGTATTTAAAATATATACACTTTCATAACACACACACATGCATATAATTATATATTTACAATTGTAAAATAAAAACCAATTTATGTTATTGATCAATTTCGGCCGTTGGATACCTACAATACTATTATTGTTACTAAAACACCCACCTACGTGCCAAATTGCTTTCTGTTGGTATAAACTATTTATACAAATACATAATATATTGCGTTTTCAATTTTGATTTCTCTTTGTCTTTATTAGAAAACTAACAGTATATCTGGTTGATACCTAATGTTTACAAATGTCCACGTGATATATATTTTTTTTAATTTAGTAAGAATGGGCCACGGACCACTGCTGCTATACATCGACATGTAGATAGAAAGACTCGATCCATTATAAACAAATTAACAATAACCAGATTGGAATTAATATATCAATATAAGTATTTACAAAAATCAAAATTATGTAAACAACTATGTATTAAATCTTCTAGGAAATAATTTTAAAAGTTAGGTACTAGTAGCTCTTTTACTAAATAGAAAATTATATTGTTTTATTGTCTCCATACTACTTATTTTTATTGAGACCGAGGGATGGAATATCTTTTTTTATTTAAACTTTATTTTATATTTCTATATTAAAATGTATGTAAGTTTATTTATAACTTCATATATTTATGGAATTTTTTATATATAAATTGCTTTATGAAAATCAAGTGGGTAGTATCCAAATCTATTCACTGAGTTATATGGGAAATAAATATATTACGGTGAAACCAACGTGTTTCAAAATTCTAAATATATATTTATAGGGGAGTATTCCACGTTAAGGCAGAAATTATTTAAATGTATCTCATTAAAGACAGGTGAGTGACAGAACATTTCCATCTGTACTAAACAAATCAGGGTACTGCTTGTGTTGATTATAGCGTATTAAATTATTATTAACAAATATTTAAACAACTCAAACCCATTGGTTTAAACAAAAAAGAAAAAATTACCTCATGTGTTATTCTTTATATAATGTAAAGAAATAATCATAAATAAAAGTATTTTAACTTGTTCTATTATTTTTAAACATCATAAAATATTGTATATTACAATATAAAATGTATTATTTATCTATAAAAAAAAACATAATGTTGCAAAATACTCTTACTTTGACCATGACAAAATTAAAATTCAAAAAGGAAATTAATAATTGTTGATAGTTAATTGAACATCATAACCTCTGAAGAACCCCCCAACACCGCATCGTCACCAAAACCATACCATACGGTCACTCCACCACCCTCCTAAAATTACATCCAGCGGAAATAGTGTTGAAGGTCGCGGTTCGGGTAGCTCAGTGGTAGAATAATCGCCCGGCAAGCGAGAGACTCGTGTTCGATTCCCGTACTGGTCGCTTGATTTTTAGCAGTTTTTCGCAGAAAAAAAAAATGATTGCATCAAAGTGGCGGGAGGTACTTTCTTTCCACCATATTGACTATATAATACTGAGGAATTGGATGCCCAAATCAATAATTAAAAAAAAGCCCGTTTGTTTTACTAAATAAATCAATTTACTTAAAAATAAAAATGATGTAGGAAATATCCAACACAATGATAACTGTCTCGTTGAACCCCATTTGTTTTTTACGCATTCCCATGACAACTATACACGTTGACGTTAACATGGTGATTTATTTATTACATATTTAAAATATAGACGACTTACCGCGTTAGAATGTAGTATGAAAGTTAAATTGAATATTGATTAATTATCAATACATTTACAAATACACTGGAAAAAAAAACTGGATGTTATCAAAAACCAATTTTCTTAGTTATTTCGAACTGTTATCGTCCAAAAATGATAAAAACACGTTTAAGGGGTGACAATTTATAACACACTATTCCCTCCTTACAATATCGAAACTAGGATTTTTTCGAGATGGGTATCCTAAAACAACCCCTCCCCCCGCCTGCTGGTTACTTATTTCTGAATGCGCCACCGGTGTATAGATACAAATCTCATGTAATTTATGTAATTGACAAATATTGAGGCTTGATTATTTTAGTACATAAGCTTAAAAAAAATATTTAATTTCCATAAATACGGTACAGGGGGGGGGAAGGAGCGGTCCAGACAGCTAAAGAACCTACACCCTTTGGTTGCGCTACTTCCTCATCATATCAACCGTCAACTCTTTGTATCGTTAATTTATTTCGCTGTAGACCGCTTTTCCCTATATATTTGTTAATTCTTACCCAGTGTAACGGGGACGTCACCACATTCAAACTCCAAATATCTCCAAATAACTCCTCAAAATAGAAATATTTTCTTTTATTTTCTTTTCACAATTAAAAACACAATCTATAAAAAAAATGCACGATAAGTGTATAAGATAATAGACTATATAACATGAATTTGTTTGAATAAGAAGCCACCCATTAATAACACTCAGCTAGGCTTAAATATTATTTATTGATATATATTGATATATTTATTGAGATATTTTTATTATAAATGGTCACGACACCATTTCCTTTTGAATCTGCGTTGTGGATTTTCAGAAAGTGTGAAGGTATGCAACTCCCTAATTAGTGGGTTGGGGTGACAAAAAACCGATTGTAAAATAATTCCGCTTCCGCTATAACCGGTTTGATACCTAGATCTTCGTGGAGAGTTAAATTAGAAACAAAGAAGGGATTAAGAAGTACTAGGAAGTTAGTGATTTTTCTTAAAGTAATATCCTGAAAGACTTGAATTTTATTTTAATTAGATTTTTTGCCGATCCCCAGAGTTGTATTCCATATGCCCATATAGGCTTTAGGAGAGTTTTGTATATTAATAGTTTGATTTTTAAACTAGTATATTTATTTTTTGATAATAACGTTTTTAGTGATCTAAATCGAGCGTTGAGAATCAATCTTATAGTTTTAATATGTTTATTCTCGGTTAATTTTTGGTCAAGAATTAAACCTATATTTAACGGCATCGAGGGGTGGGGTAGGTATATTATTGACCAAAACATTTAGGCAAAGACCGTGTCTATGCGTAAAAGTTGTATGGGCAGATTTACTGTGATTAACTTTAACGCGCCATTTTTCATACCATTCAGATTGCAGATCTAGAAGGGATTGTAAATTAGCAGAGGCTCTAATTGGGTCGTTATGAATTGAAAAAATTACTTTATCATCGGCATAGTCTGCAATTGTGGTATTTGGAGTTGTGGGCTTATCAGAGGCATATATGTTAAACAGTAAGGGTGAGAGGATAGCTCCTTGAGGTACCCTGGCTTTAATTAAAGTTATATCAGACGTTTATGAGCCCCAACGTATTTGGAAGTGGCGATCCGTAAGGTAAGAATTAATTAAAAGAAAGAGCGGTGTAAGTAAAAGTTTCTGAAGTTTAAACAGAAGGCCCTCGAGCCATACTCGGTCGAAGGCCTGGGAAATGTCTAAGAAAACAGCTGTGCAGTAACATTATTTTTCCAGAGATGTGCTTATAGCATCAACTACTCTGTGAGCTTGGTGTATTGTGCTATGTTTAGCTCTAAAGCCAAATTGTGCGGCCAGGAGTATATTGTTTGTGCATAAATGAGGAGATAAGCGTTTAAGAATTAGTCTCTCACAGATTTTTGACAGGAAAGGTAAGAGACTAATGGGTCTATATGAAGTCGGGATATCCGGTGGTTTTTTTTGGCTTGAAAAACATTATTATTTGTGAAAATTATCAGATAAGTGGAAAATATGACAGTTTTAAGATAGCGTTATATATGTAGGTTAGAAGCACTATAGCCTTTATTGGCAGCCATCTAGCGACTTCTGCTGTTATCAGGTCGAAGCCTGGAGATTTCTTACGAGAATACTTAATTATCATATTTTTAACTTCATTGGGTGTAAAGTATTTTATGGGGGCAGCATGTGGAAGTGGAGAGTTTAGATATCTTTTAACATTTTCTAATGTTGAGGGATAAGGATGTCGTTATGTGGTTTAAAGGTTTCAGATAGATGAGATTGAAATACTATAGCTTTTTCATTGTCTGTAACAGCTAAGGTATTGTCGGCATTTTTTAGTGGACACGAAAGAGTTTTATATTTTAGTATACGTTTGGTTCCTTTCCAGAGACTACCATTTGTAGTAGACAGTGATTTTAATTTATGTTCAAATGCATTTGATTTATGTTTGGTTAGAAACTTTTTCAATGAATTGGCGAGTTTATTATACGCGGATTTGTGAGATGGGATTCAGGAAAATTGATATCTTGCTCTGGCTCTGCGTTTTTCGACTATTAAGCTCCGGATTTGTTCAGGGATTAGGTAGGAATTTGAATATGAGTTAGAAGGTTGGACTAATTTAGTAGCTGCCCAGGCAGCTGACTATATGAGTGAAGTTAAATTATTAACCGCTCCATCTACATCAAGGTTCGATTTTAGTTTTACTTGTTCATTTAAAATAATTTTAAATTGTAAGCGATTAGTTAGAGGAGAAAATAATTTAGGTGCTTCGGTACGAGTCAGTAGGGTTGCAGAAATATTAAGAAGTACTGAGGAGTGATCTGAATTTAAATCTAATATATTATTAACAGAACAATATAAATTGCTGGGTATTTTTGTAACGAAGATATCTAGGATATCTGGGTTTTTCTCAGGGATGAAGGTCAGTAAGTAGGTTTGGGAGGGGAGAGTATATTAAAATTATTTATATTAGTAAAGTTGTGCAATATGATGCCACGAGGGTTGTTTGCGCGACAGACCCAAGCATGATGCTTGGCATTTAAGTCCCCACCTATAATAAAATTATTTTAATTAAATTGAAAAAGTCAGTAATTTGTAATATTGTGTCGGAGAGGGGAATAAAAAACTCCTATGGTGATTGGAATACTATTTAGTTTTATCATAATCATATAAGACTGTAAATAATCACGATAGTTGTTGGGAAGTGGCTTTAAGAGAATAGTGAATTTGATGAAAATTGCTACACCGCCATGTGCTGTGTTGTCTGGGTGAACTTTTTGTAAAAAGTATCCAGGTATATGGAAATTTGAATATTTAGTACAGTGCATTTCGGTAATAAGTGCGATTTCTATTCGTCTGTGATATAATACATTTTGGAGCTCGTTGATATGGTTTTTGAGACCATTTGCATTGAATTGTAAAATTAAAAGCGATTTGTTAGTAGCTAAATTATTATTATTTTTATCTAATAAGCTGGAAATAACTTTAGTTAGTAACGGGTTAATTAGGAGTTTAAATTCATTTAAGAAGCTTGACATTTGTGTATTAGTATCCAGGGGGGTTGGGTAGAGGAGTAATTTGAGGGAGAGGTTGATTCTAGAGGTTGAGCATACGTTTGAGACTAAGTTTGATAATTATAGGGTGGAGTATTAATTCATGGATGGCTGTCTTTTACATTATTAGGCTTAAACTTAAGATTAGGTAGGTTGTAGTTATTCCGTCCGTCCAGCGGCGTGCAGCTCTTCGGAGCGTGTGCGCCTACAAGATCGTCTAGCACGAGGCGGCGCTAATCGTAGCGGGACTGTCTCTCGTCGATCTGTTGGCCTCTCGCAGGTGCAGGGCGTTTGACGCTCTGCACGCGTTGGGGGCTACAGCGGGCGATGAACCCCGCCTGTCAGCACTCCGTACGAAGATCCTCCTCGCGACCAGCTGGGCGCGCCGGATCCGATCTACGGAAGCGCCGGAGGGGAGCGGGCGCGCGTTAACTCATTTGCTAATCCTACCGACGTGCTAGTGAGGTGGGTTATGAGACAGCACAGTTCCATGACATACCGCCTCACTCAACTGTTCACGGGGCACGGATGCTTCAAATCGTTCCGTCACCGGATCGGGCGAGCTCCGTCCCCCAGGTGTTCTCACTGCGGATTTACCAGTGAGGAGAACGAGGTGGATGACGACGCTCTCCACACTCTGATGCGCTGCGAGGCGTTTGACGGGGACTGAGAGCGCCTGGTCCAGAGGATCGGTTCGTTTGAACCGGGCGACTTGGTGTCGCTGATATTGGAGTCCCCAGACCACTGGGAAGCCGTGGTCGACTTCGTTGAAGCCGTCATCGCGGAGAAAGAGTCGGCAGAACGGCAGCGCCAAGCCCTTGACGTCGCCGCTTTCAGGCGCACCGCCGCCGTCGTTGATCGGGGCTCCGCAGTCGCTAGACCGCCGGCCGGGAGACTGGTAGGAAGTCGTCCCCCCTACAACCTGTGAGGGCAGCAAGTAGGTTTCGGCCTGGCTACTGTCCATCCACACCGTAGGACAAGAAATGTTGAATTGTAATTTTTATGTGAGCCCCGCCTTAGAAGAAAACAGGATTTTTACTTATAATAATTAATTGTATGTTTCATTTTTAATAAATGATGGCAACCCGCCTCCCGAAGTAGTGCCTCACGGTGTTTCCAGGAGAAGGGGTATTGCCGGTTTAAACCAAAAAAAAAGGTTGTAGTTATTTGGATTTGGTTTCTTACGGAGCTGGAGCTCTTTATAGGTTGAACAGCCTTTGTAGTTCGCCGGATGATTACCGGAACATAGAGCGCATCTCATAGGATCTTGGCGTGAATTTGGGCAAGCAGATGAGAGGTGATTGTTTCCGCAAAAACGAGGCATATATCCGCAATAGGATTTGGTATAGCCGTAAGCTTGGCAATTATGACATTGGCTGATGATCTTTGGCTTGTGAGGCTTTTCAATTTTAATTTTTGTATGTAACAGGGATTTGAGTTTATATATACATTGTGAGAAGTCCGTGGGTTCGAGATCGATGAAGAAGAGCGGAAGGGGGGGTTTATTGAGTCGATGAATTACTTAGGTAACTTGTCTTACTTCCAGTTCACTTTTAATTAGGGCTGTCGGAGTAGAAGGATGTAGGTTACGCAAAACTACACGAGTTCGTTTGTCATCATTTAATTGAAATGTGTAGAATTCGGCTTTTTCCTCTCTTAGAATGCCTATAGTAATTAACACTATTTTTAACATTATTTTTTTTCTAAATAGTTATAGGTTGAAAGTGTTACTACTGGGTGGCTTCTTACTTCAAAATAGACTCATACTCTTTTTTTACTCTTAACCCATATGCTTATTGTGTCTACTGGTACAGATTGTATATTACTTGTTTAAAACAAAAAAAAAAGTTATAGGTTGACTTTTGGATTGTGATTAACAGTTAAAATGTTATCTAAAATAATAATCACTTTATGGTCCTACTTAACACAAGTCGATGGGCAACCATACTAACTTAAATCGTAATAATAATTTACAATGAGAATATTCTTATTCCTTTTTTTTTTTTTTTTTTTTAATTTTAAATAGCTTTTATTCAATCTGCTACACAATGGAATAATAAGAACAACTGATGCAATTTAAAAAATAAATAAATAAGAGATGACAGATTGCAGAGGCTTCTCAGAGGAGGTATTAACAGCAATATTCTTATTCCTAAACAAAATAATCGCCCCTTCCCCAAGATAAGGTCCCAGATACGTGCCTAATTTTCTAAGAATAATAAAATACAAAAAATTAACTTGTTTAGCAAATTTGATTTTGTATAATTATTTAAATATGTCTGATAACCTGTTGGAGGTATTGTATAAATGTATCAAAAAAAAAAAAATTTTAGTAAATTAAATAAACTAAATTTGCTAAAAAAGTTACATTTTTTGTATATGATTACACTTTGTTTGAGTGTTTGTGGACGTCAGTTAAAAATCGAATTACATCAGAAGTTTACAACATTTTAATACGTCAGTGATATTAGGTACCAAACTACAAATAATTAGTGATAAGTAGTGGACGACAGTGGGCACTAAACTGAATTGTTACTATCAATAATCAATAGAATAAATTGTTCCAAAGTGCCATAGATCCGTAAACTGGTGTACAGATCTATGGAAAGTACCTATCAGGACCAAGAACTGTTAGTAAATAATAATAATAATAATAATAATAATAATAATAATAATAATAATAATATTTATAATAATTCCAACATACCAAAATAATAATTAACACAAACCAAATAAAAATATTATGCATGGATATTCTATTTATAAAACCAAATGCGTCCCGGATCATGATAAACACAATATTAATTATAATATTATTGTATTTACACAGATAAGGACATCAGGTGCGTCCGAGAAGCAACAATAATTATCAATCTGAAATTGGAATGTAAATACAATATTACCTAAAATAATATTACAGTTAAAGCGACCGGTTTTTTCTGTGATTCAATAAAATTCGTATTATGCGGGGTTATTCAGGGAAAATATTTAAAATCTCCCATGAATGTTGTCACACCCGAATTTTAACGACAGCCGGTCGCTTTTGGGGTGGTAACTCTGCTTTGGTACCGGTTAGCTCAAAGTACCGAACTCCTTGCCCGCTCAGTATAATCCGTTGGCCGCCCATTTATATTGTGTGAACCTACTCACTCTGCCCAGTCTAAAAGCACGGTTTTACAAAATGGCTTCTGACGCGTCTGCCGCCCGTTGTTGACATCGCCTCCCGTTTTCGTGTGTCTACGTTCCAGTGTGTGTTTCCGCGTTTGTTTTTCCGTTTGTTTTGTCGTACCGGTTGTTCACGCTCGTTTTCACGAACGATACGCATAGGTAAGTATGCATCATTTTGTATGATATAACGTGCCCGTACCCACGAATCGGCGTTTAACGATATTTTCGACAAACGCCTCGTAATCATTTTCGACATTGTAATTTTTTTCTTCCTGTACTTTACAAGTAGTTGTACCCATTCACGTCGCACTTTTCTTCTTCAACAATGCCGCCTAAACGGAAAGTCGTTGCCAAGAAAGCCGTAGTGACCGAGGAGATTCCGGAATTGAACGTCGTTGAGGAGATTCCGGAATTGAACGTCGTCGAGGAAATTCCGGAATTGAACGTCGTCGAGGAGATTCCGGAATTGAACGTCGTCGAGGAGATTCCGGAATTGAATGTCGAAGAAAATATTGGTAAACATTTAATATTATAATATAAATTTAGTATAATAATATAAATATAATAAAAATACTTTTTCTTGTTACAATACAAAGAAATGTCGGTAGAAGGGAGTATAAATGTAACGCACTAATTAATTGCCGACTTTGGGTAGTTTTATTGTACGCCTATCCCATTGACCCAAATCCATCTCAACTGACCACAATCAAAGTTGTTTGCAATCGACATACGACAATTTATTACCAACATTTGTTAAATTTATCATGGTAACAATAATATTTGGTAATTTTCCTATTTGATCATTTTTAAAAAAAAAATTTTATCCGTGATTTAGTGTGAAATTGTCGGTTATACAGTCTGAGAATATTTTGATATTGCAATACTATTTTTCATTTAGGTAGATATATTATAATTGGTATATATAAAGATGTAGGTGCCTGTCAGTAAACTTAATAATAATTTTTTATTATAATTTGAATTATAATATAGATACTATATTATGAACCACAAACAATTTATTTTTTTTTATTATTTAAAAATAATGTGTGAAAGTGTTGAAAATTATAGACAGCTATGAGGGTAACTATATTCTATTCCATTTAAGTTGACCCACTAGATCAACGAAAACTGTATACTTGTTGGTTAATCTGTGCACGCTGTGACCAATTAATGTCGGTTGCCAACCACCACCATTGACCTATCATAGAGCACTAAGCATTGACAGAGGGATCCAACAGTTGCGGCATCTTTGTACGCATATGTAGAGTGGGTCAAATTAAATGGAATAGAGTATAGTATGTAGAACCCGTAGATTCTCAATTCGATCATCTAAAATAAGTAAATATAAACTAGGAGTTTAAACAATACTAAAATGTGACATGATTACAAATTAATGAGTTATAACTAATAAACCAGGTTAATACTCCTATAAAACATATTATATGTTTTTGTTTTTTCAAATTAATTTTTATAAAATTTAAAATTAAATTTACTTCATGTATCAGATATTAAGTTAGATTTTTAATTTTTATGTTACTAAAAATCTATTAGTTATAAATTATATAAAAATCTACTTGTTTGCAATTTTTTTTCTCATTTTTTTCAAGTACCTATCCAAATAGAAAGTTATAAATTATTTTTTTATAATTTAAATTACATACAAATTGTATTTTAAAATTGTATCTATAATATATTTATATGTGTTTGTACTTTGCGTGACAAAAAGTGTTGATGTGTACATTTTAATTATAAATTAAACAATCTGTAACATTCTATTATTGACAATTAATACTGTATCGTTTCTATACACTATTCCATTTAGGTTGACCCACTTGACTGACGAATACCAGTCACTGCTGCACATTAATTTCTACAAATGTTACTAACTAGGAGATCTGGTATCGAACGTCCCTAAACCACATTGTGTATAAGTATTGAATAGTATTATCACAACATTTTCACCATACTCCGTGTGTATACTTCTCTTTTACTTTGTGTGCGTGTCTTTTATATTATTTATTTGCTATATTGACTTTGTATTTAATTCATAGCTGCCGTCCAATGATACTCCTTTAGATGATTAGTTTCCTCTAAATGTCTTAATTTTAGAGTGTTTTTGGTCATCGTCTAGTTGCTCATCATCTGCTTCCATTAGATTTAATTCAGAGCTATAGTTTTCTAAAATCAGCTAGATAGTCTAAGCAACATTCTGTAGATTAATTATTATCTATTTGACCAAAATCGTCATTTCGAGGCAATTTGAGAAGTTCCATTAGTTTGGTCAACTCATTGCCATTTATTTCATTTTCCATTTCTGTAGGTTCACTGGACAAAAATTCTGTATTTCTGAAGCAGTTTGTTATTGTTAATGTAGAGACTTCTGCCCATGCTTTTTTTTACCCATTCAATCTCTTTTAAAACATCAATTTGCTTTGCTGTCTTATGCATTTTGAACGTTATCCAGATTCACAATAAGATATTGCAATGCAAATTTACAGTATTTAACTTTGAAATTTTGGATTAATCTTTGACTCAAAGGTTGAGAAGTTAAAGTTATGTATGGGGGAAAAGAAATAAGTTTGATGTTGGCGTTATCAAGGAACAGTACAATTTTTCTTTTTTGAGTTTTTATTTGGTGGTCGAATTGTTGAAGCCAATTTTTATTACTGATGTAGTTATTCACTTTTTACTGTTTGCTTTCCATTCAACTCCCAGTTTACTAATATCAATTCAGTTCGTTAGCTATTTTTCCATCAGAGCATGTCTGTCCTTTGTCTGGTAATGCTCTGTAAAACAGGCCAGTTTTGTCAGCATTAAATATATTCTGTGAATTGTACCCTGTCAATATTTATCTAATAAATATTTGATTTCCATTTTTAATGACTTGCATTTGAAGAAGCCAATTTTCCGCAAATCTATTTAAAAACAAATTTATGTCGTTTTTTGAGGCACTAACCATCTCTTAGAAGCTATGAAACTGTTGTACTTAATTTCTCGACCTACTACTAATACATTTTCTTGAACCACTGGTTCAGACAGGCAAACATTTTTATTTTTAACACAGTTGAACCATTCTAAAATGACCCATTAACTCACCTGGGGATACTGAATAAGCACCGAGTAGTCTTAACGTTTTATACATGTTTCTGGTTATTTGTGTCTTCGTAATTAACTTTATTTTTATTACTGGCTATATAGAACATTATAATCTATCATAATCGGTATTTGAAATAGATTGGAGACACTGTTGCATAGTATTTATGTATACGTTTGCAATATATTTGATTTTGAACTAAGATAGTTGTCCGTTATCAAGGTATTAGGTGAAAGTATTATTGTTTGTGTCTGTATTAGAGAGTGTTATAGACAGGTCGAAATACATTGGAATTCCTATATTTTTGCTGGGATCCTATTAGTTGTCCATTAAGACACATTTCACTATACTTACAAATGTTTTTGAGTATTTTATCCTTATAAATTTTGTTATAAATAAACAAATAGATCAAATCCATGTACTACGATTAATTTGTTCGTAATTATTTATTTCATCCAATTCTTTTCCATTAGCTATACCTGTTTACATAAGGTGTGTTTTTTGTTTAAATATTATTATTACTATTATAGGTTTTATATTTATTATTAGGTATTAGGTTTTTATACTTTATTACCTTTACATTTTTTTGTTAGTTAATTGTAGGTATATTGGTTTTATAACTCATAAACAATAATTTAAATTCATAGCCAATTTTAATTAATTTGGTTTAATGATAATTATTGAGTATAATGTATACAAATAAAACTTAGGTTATTAAAAAGATCAAGTAATAAAATTATAATCATAATTATAATATATATTAATAAGTATTATAGACATTAAATAAGATGTTTGTTAAATCATCATATTATTTGATGTTTGATTTAAAATATCGAAATTTTAATACGATACACCGATATTAGGTTTTGTAATTTGTTTTATTTTATTTATTTTGGCACTAATGTAGTATATTTAATATAATAGAGTAATTACAATTTTAATCCTTGAATTTAAAAAACAATAGATACTGATTAAGGCTCATTGTATATTATGCCATAATTTTATTAGTGCACTTTTAGGTTGTTTTTCTTAAATATTCATACTATAAAATAACAGGTACATAAAAATTAGATTTTACAAATTGTATTGGGTTGTGTCATATGACACCAGGAGTATCAAGCAATACAACGGAAAATCCTATTTTTTTTAAAATTATTTTTGAGTTAATTGATACATTTTTTACTTTAGTACCCACCTACTAGTTTTGATAAAAGTAACAATTTCTAAATATTATTGATAGGGGAAGAGTATCAAATATATATATAAATATGTAAAATTAGAACCAATTAGTTTTTATATAAGAATCTAATATAATGATAGATATTTATGTAGTGGGTTTCTTAGATTATTTCCGTTTTAGTTATAATATATTAAATTGTATTTCTTTATAAATTAGTCACATACATGATAGGATATTAACAATAAACTAATTATTTATTTGTTCATTTTTCATTTGTGTTCTTTTTGTAAATTTCAGACAATAGAGTGAAAAATGTATTAGATCCAAATGAAAAATTACTTAAGTTGGAAGATAGAATGGCAAATGTAAATACTAAAGTGGCAACGGAAAAAATGCTTGTACATCCAGAAAATATAATAGATTTAACTTTATCGGATGATGACGAAGAAGATAAAAAAGATTTAAAACAACCAAAAAGAACTTACACCAGACCAAAAAGAGTAATTCCTGTAAAGAATTTGAAGGAGGTTAAAAACACAAGAAAAAGAGCAATAAGTGAAGATCGTCAAACACAGGTAGAAATTAAGAGTAGACGAAAACAAGGAAAAGTGGAAAGTGCAGTATCGCCTTTGGTTGACGTCACAAAAAAGATTTTAAGATCAGCTAGTGTGGACAGACTTGCATCTGCAAAACCAATTACAATTGACGTCAAAAACAAAAATAATAAAAAACCTAAAATTCCTGATGACAGTTCTAAACTACCACAAAGACTAGCATTAAAAAAGAAAGAAGAGCTCCCTTCAAAACCTAAGAGAACAAAGAAAAATGTTTTAAACACTGAGGAAAATGTACCAGCTATAAGTCCTCCCGACAAGTTAAAAACTAAAGGCACAAAAAAGAAACAAGTAAGAACAAAAATCCCATTATTATTGAATATTTTATTTTTATGATTTTGGTTTTCAATTTTGAAGTATTTTTGCGATACACTAGAAAACACTTTGAATAAGTAAATTTCAAGAGCCTATCCACATCTAAATATAGTTTTTATTGTTTTTTAAAAGTAGCAACTTTTAAATTAATTTAATACATTAAAAAATAATAGTACTAATAATAATAACCGACAGAATCCAAGGTAAGACATACTAGTTAAGTTTAGTAAATAAAAATCAATCGCCCATTAGCTACGAAGTTTTTTTTTCTTCGGATTTTTATAAAAGAGATTTTCGATTTTTTTTTCAAATATAAATTTTTTATTAAAATTGTAAACCCACTGTTGTCTAATAACAATATATTATTATATGTCTATTGTTCCAAGTTTATGTATATATTGTTTAATTTTTTGCTTTAATATCTTTTAGAATTAAATATTACAAATAGTCACTGATTTTGTTTTATTTACTATTTTAATGTTATATAAATATAAAAATGATTTTATTAAAAGTTGGAAACAAATTATTTAAATCTAGGTTTGTTTTAATTTATTTAATCACATAATAAATAAAAGAAACTACGAGTAACAACTTGTTAAATAAAGTATGTAATACGTATTGATGTTAGGGATTAAATTATTTTACTTAATATAAAATTATTTTTCTTCTTATCTAAAATAATAAGACTATAATATATAAAAGCCATACATTGTTTAATTGGCTAATACTCAAAAATTAAAAATGTAGTGTATATAAAATAAATTTTGGACTACCTAATTAGTTGTGTCTGCAAATAGGTTTGATTAAAAAAAAAAATTCTCTGTCCTTTTAAGGCAAAACACATTTTAAGTTTAAGTAAAAGAATTTAATTTCAAACATCAGAAGGTGCACACTGTAATTAATATTAAGATATAAGAATTTATTTTTTAAAAATAACAAGATATGTATACATACAACTTGGAATGATAATGATATTACTTATTTGATTTTATAATTTGTGGTTTAATTTTTTTGTATACGTCTAGACTTAGTTAGTAGATTTAAAAAAATTACCTTTTATTATAATTGCTTTTAGTCACCAAGTCATTTATTTTCATTATCAGCTTTAAAAAATAAGTCAACATTTAAATTAATCTAATTACTATTTAGATTTTATCCAGAATACACATTTACTATATATATATTATAGCTTATGTTAACCTTCAAATAATATGACATTTGCTAAATGTTTATATTAGCAGCCACACTTATATTTAAAATTTTGGTCAATGTTAACATTAATCTGATATGACATAAACTAATGCATTTTGGATATTGTCAAATACTATTATATTAATAATCATTGATGCATTTTTTATTAGTAATTCATAAATATAAATTACAAGTTTATTAATTTTATAAAATAATTATTTATTTTACAATGCTCAAATTCTTTAATTTTATAAAATATGCTTCCATGGCATTTTGAGTTGCATAATATGTTGGATAATATACACTTATATTTATTACTATGACATTACCCTACATGAACACTTTTTTTATCTTTGACTACTTCCGTTACTTTAATTTATAAACTTAAACCATATTATTTAACTAAATTTCTTTGTGTATTGTGTAATTCATATCACATTAGACAGATCATGTTAACATTATGCAATTATAAACTAATAATTAAACATTATCCTAAATTCACAGTTAATGTTAGCATTAGCCGTATCATATATATTAAGGTGCACCTAGAATTTTTTTTTGATCTTCTCTTATGTTCTTAATATGTGTTTCTCTAGATCCCAAGATAAATTCTTAATTTTTTGAGATTTTCAAATTAATGTTTAGGACTTGCAATCATCAGTTTTAAAATGTTTAAAGATATGCGTTTTATATCAAATATAAAAATATAAATGAAGTATAAATATATGTAAAATATGAAAAAATGACCTAATTTTTATAAATTTTATAGGTAATTATAGACAAGGATGCTGATAACCTTGATACATTGCAAGAGTTACCTAAGCAAACAGGTAAAACTAAAACGGCATTAAAAAAGCTAAAACTTCCTACGAACAAAATCAAAAAGGTACTTAAAGGTGCCCGGAAAGCACCAGAAGAAATTAGCAAACCTGATGAAAAATTAGAAGCGTCTACAGATGAAAATGATTCAGATTCTTCGGATAATGATACAGTTCCAGAAGTAAAAGTTGTGAAACGCCCAAATAATATAAAAAAACAAGATGATATTGAAAAAAAAGATGTTGAAGATCAACTTAATGAGTCTTATGTCATCTCAGATGATGATGTTTTGATAATCTCTGAACCGGCACCTAAATCAAAAAAAATAAAAAAGCCACGTCTTGTGAAGGGTAAAGCTGCAAACAAACAAACTAAATCTAAAAAAAAAGATGATTCAGATTCTACGGACATCGATACTGCTCCAAAATTAAAGGTTGTGAAACGTGCAAATGACAAAAAACAACCTGGAATTGAACAAATAGATGTTGAAGATCAACTTGAAGCGACTCATGTTGTCTCAGATAACGATGATGGTTTGATAATGCCTAAACCTGAATCTAAAATGAAATATGAAGAAAAGCCACAACGTCTTTATAAGGCTATAGCTGTAAATAGAAAAGGTTTAAAATTTGCTAGACCCGGTCGTAAACCTAAAGGTAATATGGAAGTAACTTTTGAGAGTGATTTAAATCTCAGAAGAAGATTAAAGGTTCCTGAACAAACTCCTCATGCTGAAGTTGTTTTGGAAGATCCGCCAAATAGCTCTGAAGAAAGCGGAATTGATTTACAAGTTAATAATGATTTAGAAGAAGTTTTGCCGAAGGAAAGTTCTCCTGAAGAAAACAAAATTGGGTTGAAATTGCGTAAGCGAGGACGCAAAGCTAAAGTTGATTTGGAAAAAGTTTTGCCCAAGGATGGATCCCCCTGAATTGAACAATGTAAATGTTGAAAAAGGAGATATTCCTGATATTCATCTTCCGAGAACATCAAAGGTTAAGGAAGTAATACGTAAAATTTAATTAAAAAAGTAATTTATTTATTTATATTGATATTTACATACTAAATTGGATGAGTTTATTATACTTTTTTTTTTTAAAATACATATATGTAACCACATAATATACAAGTTAAAATACATTGGTTGTAGTAATAGTATTAGAAGATTTATAAATTATACATTTTTTTTTTATTTTTTTATATTCAATTATACATTTAAATTAATAAACAAAATAAGTAATATTACTTTTATTTTCAATACATATTGTTCTTTAGTTTGACATTAATCTATTATTGTCGTCTTTTGCAGCTAAAATTGTTTCAATATTTTTCAGTTCTGTTTCTGGAAACCATCCTAAATCATCAGCTATCAGATGATTGTTCCTGCACCCATCAAATTCTATGATAATAATATCCAGAATGTTAATAGTTCAATTAACTCTGTAATAATTGTTCCATATCATTACTCTGGTTTATTGATAATAATAATAATCCATAATTTAGCTTACATTTATGATAAGAATGAGATAACGTTTATCACATATACTGGTAATACACAACATTCCTGTCAACCATCATCTGTTAAAATTATATCTATGCATATTATACAAAGTTTATGACTGACTATTATTTAAGCCTTTTTAATCTAGTTTTTATGTAACGGCAGGCCGTTGAGTCACTGTGTATGAACGTACAGTAATTTAATATCTTATGTTCTAATCTATCGATTTATGGTTACAGATTTTCATTGAAATGTAAAATAATGTCTTTGTTAAACTCGTTAAAAGTATTTTTTACTCCGGACAACAATCCCAATAAAGTTATTGAAGTAAAATCTAAAAAATATTCTAATCGAAATGTCTACATTCGTGAAAACCCAATTATTTTTACGCAGTAAATAGCAATAATGTAAATGAAATTGTATTGCATTTAACCCGTACAGAGAGTTTGACTACTTCATACAGATAATATAATTACTTTATTATTGAGATTTATATGTTAATATGAGTATGGTTGAATTAGTTTATAGAGAGGCTCAAGTATTGAAGATTCCGAAATTAGATTTACCATTCTTCTAGGTGCTTTACCAAAAATACTCATCATATCGAAAGATGTAATTAAAATTTGAAAATAAAATAATATAATTGTGTAATAATGGCAATCAATTATGCAGGGTTATTGTTTGTCTGAGATACAAAATTTGTGCGATACACTCGTTGATACATCCAACATGGAATGTGGCACATCTAGTCGTACGATTGTCAATGATGGACATTTTAACAAACCCAAATATTGTTCCGTATGTTTATTGTATCTTTTTTACTATCTTTCAATAAAATAATTTAATGTCTTCATTTATTTTAAATTTAGGTACTTAAATACACCAGATGTGGAAAGTGGTATACCACCATTACAATTGGCTATCTATGACTACAACTTGTCGATTGTCAAAGCTTTAACTGGTTTATACATTTATCTGGAACACGTAGATATAGAATATATTTCAGTCTTTCACTATGCTGCTAAATCTAGTAGTGATATAATATTGGTAAAGTGATAAGTTTGTTTTGAATATATAAAAAATTTGTAACTATAAACATGTTATAGGTTTTATCTAAAGTGAGCACCTAGTGTTTGAATTATCGTAACATCAATGGATATACTCCACTTCATTTAGCATGTGAAGCTGATAAACCAGAGTATGCAAAGGAATTGTTGGTCTGTGGAGCCTATGTAAATATACCTGCTAGAGTTCCTGTAACAAATTTATCTGAAAACAAATTGCCAGGAATTGTTAAAGACTATCTTCAAGATAAGCATAAAAAATTATTTGTAAAAGTATGGACATATTATATAATATGTAATTTAAAATAATATTATTAAGGGTTTTTAAATAAGGAAATATTGGGATATGTAAAAATCATTTTGGTTTTTAATTGGTCTATATATAATATGCTGTATTACAAGTATTTTTCGTTGAACCTTTTTTATACCACATAATCTAGTTAAATTTGAATTTGTAATTAAAGTTATATTGGATTCTAAGCAAAGAGATATTTAGTATTATTATTATAATTGTTTTATATCTGTTAACATAATTTCAACCAGAAAATGTGCACATAGTAGCATTTTTAAATGGTTTATTTTTTGAAACAATTAGTCTTTTTTTATTAATATGCAAATACTCATAAAAAATGAAAATATTAATGCAAAATTGGGTTTGGACATAATCTATGATATATTTTTCCATTACAGGACATGAAATTTGGTGAACCCTTTTACATTGGTCAAGTTCTAGCGAAGTCATTGATAGCTTAATCGTCAATAATTGTGATATTAATGTATTGAATTTTGAAAAACGCACAGCTCTACACATAATGGTAATATTGAGTATTATTTACTATAATTTATCCTTTAGACATATCATATAATTTATATAAGTGTAATTATATTAATAAAACATATTTGTTTTACTTTAGGTTTTGAGAAATAGATTTGTTTGTGTTATGGGACTGCTATACAATGGGGCTAATACAAACATAGCTGATAAAGAAGTTAATATTCCTCTTCAAATTGCAGTTAAAAGATATTTGGTTCCGGAATCAATACACTTATTGCGTTTGATTATATGTATGCGATATTTTAAAATTTGTAATTAAAATTAGTTTATTAAAAGTTAAAACTATTCTTAATCATTTTCAGTTATAATAATGGCATATCTTCAAGACATATTGCCGTCACTAGTTATTGTCCAGATAGAATTTCTGAAAAAATTGTTTATATATTACATGCAGTTGTAGCAAATTGTTGTCCTAATGCTCTATTAGAAACAGAATGCACCAACGAGTGTGCTTGGAATGACACCTATAATGGTTTACCTCCTGTAAAACCTATATCAATGCCAAGTATGTATTATGTACAATATTATTAACCTGTTCATATAATTAAATAATAAATATATCATAAACATTGTATATTTTATAATGTCTGTTTGACTTATGAACCATTGAAACATTTATATTGTACGCAGTGTGTCCCTATTAACTAGACCACGATATAAATTCGCTAGCGTAGATTCATTTAGTATGAATTGAGATTGTTCTGGGCAGATTCGGTATATTCTGTTTTTTGAAATACACATTATAAAACAAATTAACATACTTCTTCTATGTCATTTAGTTCTGCCCATGTGTAATTATAATTTTTCATTTTTAAATGACAATATTTTCAGTTTTAATAGTCAATTAAAAAAGACAAAAAAATTTAAAAAAAATATAAACAATTAAAATATAAGAACTTTGAACATTAATGATTCAGGTGGCTTATAATTTCTTAAAAAATAAAAATATAGAAAATTAATTGAATGGAAGATAATAGTTCATAAAATAAAATTTTAGAATTTTAACAAGAGTACTCTAGTCAGAATAGTACAATAAGATAGTACAATATCATTGATTGCTTTTATTTTTTAACATTTAATAGCTATGGTAGTTAAAAAATAATTAGCTTTCTAACATTTAATTTTTTGATATATTTATTTTCTTTCAAAGATGTAACTATAATAAAGTTATTTTATTAATGTATTCTAGATTTTTTTTTTTTTTCTTAAATATTAACTCTAGCTTTTTTTATTTTCTTGATCTCTATTGTTTCCCAATGTATCCAGCTATCTTTTACACACTTTATTATTATTTTTTTAATGTTAATATTTTACTCTTTTGTATAGGTTAGATTTAATGTAACCACAATGGAAGAACTAATGGATGATAGAATAAATGTCATCAAGATTCACCGAGGAGGAAGAGTTTTATGTCTCGATGGTGGTGGTATTAGAGGACTAGTGTTGATATCCATATTGCTTCATATAGAAAATTCTATTAAAGTTCCCATTATTCATTGTTTTGATTGGTTAGCAGGCACAAGTACTGGAGGAATTTTAGCTCTGGGACTAGCATGTGGTAATGTGTTATAAAAAAAATAAATATTTTTTTGAAATACAATTACAAAATTAAGTTTTTTTAATTTTAATTGACTGCTTATAAGCTTTTTTTTTATAGTATTTTCATAATTTAACATTATGAAGTTAAAGCACATCATTAAAGCTTTAATTAGAAATCATGTTCATATTTTTTTAAATATTTACCTAATTAGAGTAATTGAGAGTTTTAAAATATTGTCATTATACTTTTGAAATATACATACATGATATTTTATTTGTTATATACTTATGAACCTCATTTATAACAACAATTATACTATAGTTTAAGGTGGAGTCAGTCCAAAAAAAATATTTCTGGGATTTTCGCTAAAATTGTTTTTATGTTCATTATTATTTATTATTATTTAATATTTATTAACAAGACTGAGTTAAACCAACTACTATAAAATATATCCATTAAAACGTAGGTGTTCTTAAAATATATTGTATATATAATATACAATAATAATATCTAAAAGTTTTAAAAACTTTGTAATAAAGTTATTGATAAAATAAATATAATAAATATGTACATTATGCAAATAAATCTACAAAAGGAAACTTTCATTTAATTTTATTGAAATTTAAACATGTCAATTTATTTACTGAAATATATTTAATATTATTTATAGATTAAATTATACGATAATAACGATTGAGTGGAAAATGGAAATGTACATATCATGATAACGGCACAATTTTGTTATAATATAATTCATAAGAACTGTTACTCAAGTGTTCATAATATTCTAATCATGTTCCTAAGCTAATCTAATTGATTTTGTAATCAGTGATATCCCAGAAAATGTTCCAGTTCCTTCGGGCAAGCCATTGGCCGATTTTGATGACACCACTTTCTCTTGTAGTTTTTATTCTATAAGTTAACGACGTAATTGAAGAATGAGTATTTTAATATAGTATCTTTGTTGATTCTTGTTTTTTGATTGGACAATTTTATCTTTCATCTTTCTTTTTGGAATTCTAATTTTTATCTTAACTTAATTTGTATAAGGTTCAACCTAACAAATATGTTAGTAAAAATTGAATAATAATACTATGTATTTTTACAAAATCTAATCATACATCTGGACTTCCATTTGAAGTTTTCAGAATTATCTTTAGTCTAGTTTGCTTATTTTTGCTATAAAAGTTTTATGATGAGTATGTGCACATTCAAAAATCTAACTAAAATATCAGAATAAAAACAACTTAATTTCTGGCCGAGTGATATTACTCTTTAGCTGATCACACAGGTCAGTTAAGTTTTTCGTTTTCCTGAACTGAAGTTTGTTTGAGTAAATGGAAATGTCATATCCTTATACTTGGTTCATTCAATCTTTCAAACTTGTGTCATAATGCAGAAACTGTCCGCAAAATAAAAATAATTTTTATTATTTTATTCCTTGCCTAGAACACTGTGTTATTTTTTGGCAACATTCAATAGACCTATTTTTATACTTGGATTTATCTTGTAAAACTAAAACGGAACATATTTGTGCACCATACAAGATTTGGCATATCATATTTTTTTTATTTTGAGATAATGAGTTAAACAATAATCTTTCTTCAAGTTACAGGTAAAACATACTATTAATTCATAAATATCATTTTAGATAAATCGTTGCACAAATATTTATGTTTATACTTTCGACTTAGACTTCTAGTGTTTTAATGTAGTAAAACTTTTCCAAGTATGTTTTGGAAATTATGTTTAAAACGATATTACGCGAATATACGTATATGAGTGATATTAAGCACCCAAAGTAAGTGATTTTATTAAGTTTTAGTATTTTAATTATTTAGATTATTTTAGTTTGAAGTTAAAAAGAAAAAATTATAATAATAATAAACTTTATAATTGTTAAGAATTCTAGTCACAGGGTTGTTAGCCGATAGAAAACCTATAGATTTGCACATTTTTCGTAATTATACATCACCAAATGGCATGATCAATCAAGATCAACCATGTGATTATCCACCACCGCCACCACCTTACAAACAGTTGGTCTGGAAAGCAGCAAAAGCAAGTGGCGCTGCACCTTCTTATTTTAAGTAATTTTATTACTATTTTTACCATATTATACATATTGTTGTGTAATAGTTAAGTCCAAAAACAAAATTCATATTCATATTTTAAATATAAATATATATGAAACTAGCTGTCCTGCATGGTGTTACCTGTGAAAAATAGGAACTGCCTGTCGATTAAACCCCCTACCCTTCGCCCATATTTATCGTATCCTATCACGGTTTTTTTATTCTCTTTTCTCGCTAATTTCTTTATTAATTAGTGAATGAGTAAGTGGTATTTGGCTTTTATCTATATATATGAAAATGGAGGATGTCTGTCTATTTAAGATTAATAGACTCAAAAACTACTGGAGTGATTTTTATACGGTTTATTTGCAAAATGTTCTGCATTGTACAGAGAATGTTTATGGCTAATAAAATCCACCCGCTATTCGGTTTTAAGGTATTTTTAGTACAAAAGTCTAATTATTTTTGTTAGTTTATGGGTTACCTTGGTAACACGGATGAATGAAAAGCTGTTATTAATTAATGTAGTGCTATCCCTGTGCCGTGTGGGTATCTACAGTTATAAATGGAAACACGTAAAACCATCAACTTTGTTTGTTTATTTTGTTGATAACAAAATAAAAAAATTTTTATATCATAAAGCATTGCAATGAGCAAAATGATTATGTCAAAATAAATAAATATTTGTTAAATTCTGACCTAATTCAATTATGACTTAAATTATTTTTGTTGATTAACGGTTGAAATGACAAAGTAGAGCACATTATAATAGGTGGACTACACACATTCCACCTATTTCTTTTTAAATAGTGACATGGGCAGGACAATAATACATAATGACCTAGCAATAGCAATATTTAGCAATAGCAAACCATTGCAGGGTCAGCTAATCTCTTTTAAATTTCTTTTTTATTCTCCTTGCTTGTGACAAACCCAATCTAATAATAATAACTGTTTATTTTATCCATGTCGCCAAGGAAACCCGGAAATTGAATTTTGGTAAAATTCATGTGCGAGTATTCCCTTTAGGGAATAGATTTCCAATAATTCTTTCTTATCTCACCCCTACACTTTAAGAGATATATACCACCAAAATTTCAAGTCTCTAGGTCCAGCGGATTAATCATTTATTAGTGAGCGACGAAGTGGTATTTGGCTTTCCATATATAGATTTATATATATATATATATATATATATATAGAAAACCAAAAAATATATAACAGTTTTTGGTTACTAAGCGACGGTAGTTTCCTTAGCAATGTATTAATGATCATGACAGTATTAATGTTTTTCCTAAAAGGGAGAAATTTTAAAAAATACCTTCCAAACTGTCAAATCTTGTCCTGACAATTACCAATATAACAAAAAAATAATTAGCCAAACCGGTTGAGCCATTCTCAAAAGATGATCTTTCATAGATGCGGCAATTTATTTTTATATATATAGAAAATAAGTACAAATACATTTTTGTGTTTTTATTATATTTTCTCATATTGTTTAACATTTATTCAATTTGAAATTTAAAAAAATATTGATTGAAGTTTGTTACTTTTTAAACTGTATTTATTGAATAAATAAATCCATATTTATATATTTTTTTTCACTCAACTTATATATAATTTATGACATAATTTCTTATTCTTAATTGTTATATAAATACTATAAAATATTTGTTTATTAAGTTTGTATTATGACTTTTATAAAGTCAAAACTGAGTTATATTGGACTCGCTTTAAACTTGGGATGGGTCAAACTTTAAACTCAAACTCATTCATATAAAAGTTATTATAATTTATTAAAAAAAAAAAAAAAAAACATTTGTTATTAATTTATTAAACATAGTTAATTAAGTTTTTACAGGTTTTTGTCATTATATAATCTGTGCTATATAAACTAGATAGCTAATGTAAATATTAATATTTTATAAATTCATACTTGTATTTTTTTTGAAAGGTAAACTTTACAATGAATTATAATAGCTTTAGTAATTAAAATATTTACTTGTAAAATGGCTATGAAATAGGAAATTTGTATAGTTTTGTCAACTGAAATTGTATGTAATATATTAGACTTATTAGTGTTGATTTATGTACTCTTGGGTGATACATGATGTTTCTGGAAAACTGTTGTAACAAGCCTGAAAAACCTGGAAAAGTCAGGGAATTCAATAAAATGAATAACATAACATTCCTGATTAAGTATTGATAATAATCTAATAATTCAATTATGTAATTATGTAATCATAGTATTTAATTAATACTATGCAAATGTGTATATTTTTAGTGTTGTATACCAAATAGTTTCATGAAATCTATAACAGTAATATTAACAGTGGTAATATTTGCAGGTAGACAAATAATTACATTTACATGAAATTTCTTTAATTTTAAATTTAAAATTATAAAAACTATTATATTATTTTAACGTCATTATGCATTGTACACATTTATAGGTAGTATTTGAGATACAACACAATAATACATTGATTGTTTGTGCTGCATATTTTGATTTTTTATAATTATACAAATTTGAATGCATTTAAATTATTTTTACAATTAATTTTACATTGTCATCAATCTCATCATTTTGATTATATTATTTTTTTTTTTTTTTTTGATAATGGTACAAATCACATTTTAATGTTTTAGAATATTTGGACTTTTCTTAGATGGAGGATTAATCTCAAATAATCCTACACTGGACACATTAATTGAAATTGAGAAATACAATTTAGCATTATACAAAACAAATAGATCCAACAGTTGTAGTGTCTATGGGAACTGGAAGCATACATGTCACTGAGGTAAAGCATATTTGTTACTGTACTATCATTAAAAAAAATGCACATTCACATAGTTAAGCACCTACCCTTCCATTATAATCTGTAATTTTGTTTGTTTTTGCTTATTTTCAACAAAATGAACAAAAAAAAACCAACATTATAGACATAAAAAATAAAAAACAAAAATCGTTTAAAGGTTAATAAATATTTGAAAAACAAAAAAATATATTCATGGCTCAGTATATTAACTTATTCTATATTTGAGTATTAATTATTTTTTTGTAATAAAACAAATTTAATATATATACGAAATAAAATAAAAATATGATGGAAAACATAGCTTGGGGAGTACTAAATAGGTTGAGTGTATTTATGACTGGTTTTGATTTCAAAAATCATCATCAGATAATAGAATAACAATGGCACATAGACAAAACATGAAAACTATTAAAAAAAAATCCATTAACGTTGTTATACATTAAATATTATAGTATAGATTTATAAATATAATGTTATCAGTTTTCTGTTAACTTGCTAAAATGTCATAAGTGATTGGCGTCAGTGTTGGGAAATAATTTACCATGTGAGAATAATTGTTCTCAGGTTTTTTTTTTTTTAATTTTCAATGGACAAATTAAAAAGACTAAGTATAAAACATCTTATAGATGCCTTTAGTGATGAAGTAGTTATTATAATTTAATAATGAATACAAATAGTCACTGATTTTATTTTATTTACTATTTTAATGTTATATAAATATAAAAATGATTTTAATAAAAGTTGGAAACAAATTATTTATATCTAGGTTTGTTTTAATTTATTTAATCACATAATAAATAAAAGAAACTACGAGTAACAACTTGTTAAATAAAGTATATAATACGTATTGATGTTAGGGATTAAATTATTTTACTTAATATAAAATTATTTTTCTTCTTATCTAAAATAATAAGACTATAATATATAAAAGCCATACATTGTTTAAATGGCTAATACTCAAAAATTAAAAATGTAGTGTATATAAAATAAATTTTGGACTACCTAATTAGTTGTGTCTGCAACTAGGTTTGATTAAAAAAAAAATTCTCTGTCCTTTTAAGGCAAAACACATTTTAAGTTTAAGTAAAAGAATTTAATTTCAAACATCAGAAGGTGCACACTGTAATTAATATTAAGATATAAGAATTTATTTTTTAAAAATAACAAGATATGTATACATACAACTTGGAATGATAATGATATTACTTATTTGATTTTATAATTTGTGGTTTAATTTTTTTGTATACGTCTAGACTTAGTTAGTAGATTTAAAAAAATTACCTTTTATTATAATTGCTTTTAGTCACCAAGTCATTTATTTTCATTATCAGCTTTAAAAAATAAGTCAACATTTAAATTAATCTAATTACTATTTAGATTTTATCCAGAATACACATTTACTATATATATTTTATAGCTTATGTTAACCTTCAAATAATATGACATTTGCTAAATGTTTATATTAGCAGCCACACTTATATTTAAAATTTTGGTCAATGTTAACATTAACCTGATATGACATAAACTAATGCATTTTGGATATTGTCAAATACTATTATATTAATAATCATTGATACATTTTTTATTAGTAATTCATAAATATAAATTACAAGTTTATTAATTTTATAAAATAATTATTTATTTTACAATGCTCAAATTCTTTAATTTTATAAAATATGCTTCCATGGCATTTTGAGTTGCATAATATGTTGGATAATATACACTTATATTTATTACTATGACATTACCCTACATGAACACTTTTTTTATCTTTGACTACTTCCGTTATTTTAATTTATAAACTTAAACCATATTATTTAACTAAATTTCTTTGTGTATTGTGTAATTCATATCACGGACAATCTGTCCAATTAAGATTAAAATCCTACATGTCATCAATTTATTACGATAAAATATACTTAATATTTCTATGCTTTGTGTAATACCTATACAGTGTTAATAAAAAAAATTTTAAATTGTAAAATTTAACATTATCAATAATTGACTGGCTAATGTTAATATTAGACAGATCATGTTAACATTATGCAATTATAAACTAATAATTAAACATTATCCTAAATTCACAGTTAATGTTAGCATTAGCCGTATCATATATATTAAGGTGCACCTAGAATTTTTTTTTTAATCTTCTCTTATGTTCTTAAAATATGTTTCTCTAGATCCCAAGATAAATTCTTAATTTTTTGAGATTTTCAAATTAATGTTTAGGAGTTGCAATCATCAGTTTTAAAATGTTTAAAGATATGCGTTTTATATCAAATATAAAAATATAAATGAAGTACAAATATATGTAAAATGTGAAGAAAATGACCTAATTTTTATCAATTTTATAGGTATTTATAGACAAGGAAGCTGTTAACCTTGATACACTGCAAGAGTTACCTAAGCAAACAGGTAAAACTAAAACAGCATCAAAAAAATCAAAACCACCAACCAACAAAATCAAAAAGGTATTTAAAGGTGCCCGGAAAGCACCAAAAGAAATTAATAAACCCGATGAAAAATTAGAAGAATCTACGGATAAAAATGATTCAGGTTCTTCGGATAATGATACAGTTCCAGATGTAAAAGTTGTGAAACGCCCAAATAATATAAAAAAACAACCTGAAATTGAATAAAAAGATGTTGAAGGTCAACTTAATGAAGCTTATGTCATCTCAGATGACAATGTTTTGATAATCTCTGAACCTGAACCTAAAATTAAAAAAAAAAAAAACCCGCAACGGCTTTGTAAGGTTGTAGCTGTAAACAAAAAAGGTTTAATATTTGCTATACCCGGTCATGAACCTAAAGGTAATATGGAAGTAGTTTTTGAGAGTGATTTAAACTACAGAAGAAGAATTAAATGTTCCTGAACAAACTCCTCAAGCTGAAAATGATTTGGAAGATTCGCCAAATTCCTCTTTAGATAGCTCTGAAGAAAGTGGGTTAGATTTACAAGTTAATAATGATTCGGAAGAAATTTTGCCTAAGGAAAGTTCTCCTGAAGAAAACAAAATTGTGTTGGAATTGCGTAAGCGAGGACGCAAAGTTATAGTTGATTTGAAAAAAGTTTTGCCGAAGGATGGATCCCCTGAATTGAATGATGTATATGACAATGTAAATGTTAAAAATGGTGGTATTCCTGATATTCATCTTCCGAGCACATCAGAAGTTAATGACGTAAAACCAAGAGTAGCCATACGTAAAACTAAAGCTAAAAAATAATTATTACACATTTTAATATTAGTTTTATATTTTTATTGGTGTGTTAAAATGTTAGTTTTTTTATACTATTTGTCGATTACATATATCTCTGTAAACATAACGTTAGATTATGATTAATTAAAATAAAACGACAATAAAGATGACTTTGTCCCTCCTACTTTCCCACCATTCCCCATATGAACTTATTGAATTTTACTTGTATTTAAAAATGGTTTTCGTAACCCAGAAAAAAAAAATTGTTTATAGGTATTACTAGTCAAAATAAAAAGTTTTACATTGAACTACTAAAATGTGATATGATTACAGAAATTACAATAATATACTAATTAGCAGGGTTCAGGACTTTTTTTTTTATAATCCGGCAATACCCCCGCCTCCCGGAAACTCCGTGAGGCACTACTTCGGGAGGCGGGTTGCCATCATTTATTGAAAATTTGAAAAACAAAATAATTAAGCAATAATAAAATCCCGTTTTCCCCAAAGGCGGGGCGGGCTCACATAAGTAATTGCATCAATACTTGCCCTACCGTGGGGATTGGCAGTAGTCGGGCCGAAACCCACTTCCTGCCCTCACAAGCTGAGGGTTCAGGACTTAAAGTTCTTTAAAACATGATAATATGCATTAAAAAACCATAAAATAAGCATACAAATCTAAAAAAAATATGCATTTTAAATATTTATTAATTAATAATTATTATTCAAGTAGATATTACATTAAAAATTTAAAAAATAAAAACATTTTTTTTATTAAATTTTGAAGAAATCTATATTATTTCTTGAAATAAGTATCTTCCTTATCTATGAATTACCTATACGAAAATTAAAACGAGCTACGAGTTGTAGATAACAAAAACATATAATTGCGTTAATATTTCTTTTCGATTAGGTGCTGATCGTAATTTCACTGATCCATTAAAATTTGTATAGTTTTTGTTTAAAATTTGAAAACATCTGAAAAATAAGCACTTTATTGCAAAATCTATGAAATATGCAAGAATATGCACATTCAAATTTCAGATTTAATATCATGTTATCAGGCGTTACGCGCCTATCCTAAGTAGGTGCCTAAATATTAATATCTCTCTCTCTCTCCTAATAAAGTACCAAACTCAATATAAAAATAATCTTAAATAATATTTTGTTATTCTCTATTTAAAATATTACTTAAGATAATTTTTATTTTGAATCTGGTATACATTTTCAGGAGAAAAAATTAAATTATATATTTAGAGAGAGATATTTATAGGTACCTATACCCCTGAGATTGGTGCGTAACGCAAAACTTTGCGCACAAAAACATTTCTTTTTAATGGCAACTTATTCAGAATTGTGTTACATAGAGCTGTTGTCTGACTAGAACGATTTTGGCTATGCGTTTTGATATTATTTGCTTTTATAGTGAATTTGCTATCCGTGTTTAGACCAAAACGGATAGCAAATTGAAGTAGATTTTGTTGGAAAAATTGTCTATTCAGTATTTGCATTTGTATGCATTTGTATCCGCAGTTGTCTGCGGATAATAAAAAAACTGACTAAACTAATCTAAACTGTATATATTATAAAATACGAGATTACATATTAAATTATTATAAAAATGTATTTATTTTATAAAGACAATCCATTTATAGATATTTAACCTAACCACCTTAATTCATTCACCTTCTTTAAATTAGATTAAAATACAATATTTTTTTCAGTAATTATACATATATTATGTAATCACATAATACATAATTAATATTATTATTTATTTGTTAATTCCAAAAAAAAAATCGACATTTTAAAATATGATGTAAATACAATAATGTACGGAAAAAATTCGTATTAAAACAAACAGGCAAATTATACATTATATTGTTTAAATTCGAAAACAATACTTTACGAGATTTACATTTATTTTATGGATTTGATCGATTGGCCAAGCGCTTTGCAAACATTGGCGTTCAATTGGTTTTTAACATTTTCAATGAACGCGTTGTTAACAATCGTTAACGATTTTTCACTGTTCGCCGAAATTTTCGTACCGTATTTAACGACCGGTAGGTTTAATGTGATTTCCGCCTTGCATTCGACGGGCTTGAGCATGTTGAAAGACACGTTCACATCGACCCGGGCAATGGCGAACGTCGCTTTGCCAACAACCGGTTTGCTATTGTCCAGCTTGAAGTCAAATTTACCGTCCAATTTGTGGACCGTCATGCGCAAATCGACAGTGGCCGTGTTTGTAGCCATTTTCACGGCGATCTTTTTCAATTTTTGTTCAATGTTCGACAGGCCGCTGACGGCCGTATTGCTGACGCTGTAGCCCACGTTGCCGGCCGGCAGTTTTCCGCTCGCGCCCGGAAAATTTAGGTCTGTGTCGTTCTTAAAGACGATGTACGGTTTGACGGCTTGGCGTATGGCCACGGTAATGTTGTTGTGCGTGTCTTTAACGATATGGTCAGCCACTTGTTGGAAAACGATATTTTCAATAAAATGCCTGTACATGATATCACGTTAAAACAAAAACAAAAAAATATATGTATATTTCTATAAAAAAAATTGTAGTAAAACAACAAAACAAAGCCTGGAAATCTATAAACGTTTCATAATCTTTTTTAATAACAATTAATTGACTCACCGTATTAAAATTAGTAATTATTATTCAGTCGTGAAATATTTTTTCGTTTACGCTATATGACTTGATTTTAAATCGAAACCGCAACTGGTATATAACACTATAGATTTTATTTTGTTCTTTAATTACATTTTTTTTTTTAAATATATAAATTTTGATATTTATTGAATTTGAAACTTGTCAGAATCCATCCCGAAATGTTATCTTTCGTTATATTTTTTCAATACGGTTAGCAGAATAAACAACGAATACATACATAAAAATTAAAAATACATTTCGATTAATTGCAACTATACTATAAACTATACTAAATTTACAGTTAAACGTTTTATCGTATTTCTGCATAGGGTTCTACAAAATTATTATATTTCATGTAATAATAATTTACAATGAGAATATTATTATTCCTTTTTTTTTTTTTTTTTAATTTTAAATAGCTTTTATTCAATCTGTTACACAATGGAATAATAAGAACAACTGATGCAATTTAAAAAATAAATAAATAAGAGATGACAGATTGCAGAGGCTTCTCAGAGGAGGTATTAACAGCAATATTCTTATTCCTAAACAAAATAATCGCCCCTTCCCCAAGATAAGGTCCCAGATACGTGCCTAATTTTCTAAGAATAATAAAATACAAAAAATTAACTTGTTTAGCAAATTTGATTTTGTATAATTATTTAAATATGTCTGATAACCTGTTGGAGGTATTGTCTAAATGTATCAAAAAAAAAAAATTTTAGTAAATTAAATAAACTAAATTTGCTAAAAAAGTTACATTTTTTGTATATGATTATTACACTTTGTTTGAGTGTTTGTGGACGACAGTTAAAAATCGAATTACATCAGAAGTTTACAACATTTTAATACGTCAGTGATATTAGGTACCAAACTACAAATAATTAGTGATAAGTACTGGACGACAGTGGGCACTAAACTTAGGGACGTTGCGATACTACCGATACCAGTAAAGTATCGATACTTTTCTTTCGATACAAGTACTTTTTGTATCGATACCACGGTTTCGATACTTTACTCATATCGATAAAAAAGTACTGGTATCGATTTATTTATTTACCGCCAAAATTCATATCAGTTCAACACGATGTATGTCGTATGATATACATTATATTATTATAGTCCGTGGTCGAATGTTATCGAAAAATTCTTATAGACATAAAGACTTGTTACTTGTTAGTTCTTAGTAGTTAGTATTGTTAGTAAGTAGGGACGTGATAGTTCTTTAACATTGAAACATTAATTGTCACTGTGTAAATGGGGCTTTAGCGTAAAAAAAAGGTTTTATTCGATACAATATAGTCTCATAAAGTCATTTCGGCCCTTTTTGCTTAGGTATTTTACCCATATCAGTATTTTAAATCGATTCGATACTTTTTTTTCGATACTTACTCATATCGGTCCTTTTATTTCGATATTTTACTCATATGAATATTTTCATTCGATTCGATACCAAGTAAAAGTATCGATACTTTTCTTTCGATATCACGTCCCTAACTAAACTGAATTGTTACTATCAATAATCAATAGAATAAATTGTTCCAAAGTGCCATAGATCCGTAAACTGGTGTACAGATCTATGGAAAGTACCTATCAGGACCAAGAACTGTTAGTAAATAATAATAACAATAATAATAATAATAATATTTATAATAATTCCAACATACCAAAATAATAATTAACACAAACCAAATAAAAATATTATGCATGGATATTCTATTTATAAAACCAAATGCGTCCCGGATCATGATAAACACAATATTAATTATAATATTGTTGTATTTACACAGATAAGGACATCAGGTGCGTCCGAGAAGCAACAATAATTATCAATCTGAAATTGGAATGTAAATACAATATTACCAAAAATAATATTAAAGTTAAATCGACCGGTTTTTTCTGTGATTGGATAAAATTCATATTAATGTGGGGTTATCCCAGAAATATATTTAAAATCTCCCACGAAAGTTATCACACCCGAATTTCAACGACAGCCGGTCGCTTTTGGGGTGGTAACTCTGCATTGGTACCTGTTAGCTCCAAGTACCGAACTCCTTGCCCGCCAAGCTTATTCCGTTGGCCACACGTCAATTATTGTGAGGACATCCTACTCAGCTCGACCTGGAAACAATTTTACAAAATGGCTAATGACGCGTCTGCCGCTCGTTGTTGACGTCGCCTCCTCTTTTCGTGTTTGTACGTTCCAGTGTGAGTTTCCGTGTTCGTTTTTTCGTTTGTTTTGTCGTACCGGTTGTTCACGCTCGTTTTCACGAACGGTACGCATAGGTAAGTATGCATCATTTTGTATGATATAACGTGCCCAAACCCACGAATCAGCGTTTAACGACATTGTCGACGAACGCCTCGTGATCATTTTCGATATTGTAATTTTTTTCTTCCTGTACTTTACAAGTAGTTGTACCCATTCACGCCGCACTTTTACTACTCTAACCATGCCGCCTAAACGGAAAGTCGTTGCCAAGAAAGCCGTAGTGACCGAGGAGATTCCAGAATTGAACGTCGTTAAAGAGAATGGTAATACGCTGAACGAGCCGTCTCATGTCACAATACAAAGAAATGTCGGTAGAAGTGAGTATAAATGTTACGCACTAATTAATTGCCGACTTTGGGAAGTTTTATTGTACGCCTATCCCGTTGATCCAAATCCAATCTCAACTGACCACTGACAAAGTTGTTTGCAATCGTCATACGACAATTTATTACCAACATTCGTTAAATCGATCAGGTAACAATAATAATTGGTAATTTTCCTATTTGACTATTTTTTTTTAAACATTTTTATCCGTGATTTAGTGTGAAATTGTCGGTTGTACAGTCTGAGAATATTTTGATATTGCGATACTATTTTTCGTTTAGGTAGATATATTATAATTGGTATACGAGGTATGACAATAAAATAACGAGACTTTTTGAATAAAACCTAAACTATTAACGTTATCTATAAAACGATTATTGAAATATGATTAGAAAACATTTATCTAAAAGTATTATGAACACTGATGGCATCGATTCATTTTCTTATACGTTAGTAGCCTTGTTATTAGTGCGAGTTCGACTATACTACCGAAAAATGTTAGATATAAAAATCGAACAACATGTGTTAACATTAAATTTCTTGTTAAATTAAAAAAAACTGCCGCGGAATCGTTTCGTATGTTATGTGAAGTTTATGGTGAAGAATGTTTATCAAGAGCTCGTGTTTTTGAATGGCACAAACGGTTTTGTAGTGGAAGGGAGGACGTCGAAGACGATGATCGTTCTGGATGTCCTACCATGTCTTCAACAAACGAAAACGTTGAAAAAATCGACAAAATTAATTAATCAATATTATTATAAAGAGGTATTAATTAAATTAAGAGAACGTGTCAGAAAGAAGCGACCAGATCTATGGAAAAATGGCTGGGTTCTTCACCAAGACAATGCTCCAGCTCACAGTGCATTTTTAATTCAACGTTTTTTAACTGAAAAAAAAATTTCTGTACTTCAACATCCCTCGTACTCGCCAGACCTTGCTCCTTGTGACTTCTTCTTATTCCCAAAAATTAAAAGTTTATTAAAAGGAACCCATTTTCAAACAGTTGATGATGTAAAAATGAAAACGGCAGAAATTCTAAAAGAGCTGAATGAAAGCAATTGGCAACACTGTTTTCAAGAATGGCAGCGATGTATGCAACAGTGTATTGATGCTGAGGGAAGGTACTTTGAAGGTGATAATCATTAAATTATAACATTTTTAAAATAAACAACTTTTATTCAAAAAGTCTCGTTATTTTATTGTCATACCTCGTATATATAGATGTAGGTGCCTGTCAGTAAACTTAATAATAATTTTTATTATAATTTGAATTATAATATAGATACTATATTATGAACCACAAACAATTTATTTTTTTTTATTATTTAAAAATAATGTGTGAAAGTGTTGAAAATTATAGACAGCTATGAGGGTAACCATAGTCTTATCCATTTAAGATGACCCAGTAGATCAACAAAAACCGTGTACTTGTTTATTAATCCGTGCATGCGGTGATCAATTAATGTTAGTTGCCAACCACCACCATTGACCTGTCATAGAGCACCAAGCATTGACAGAGGGATTCAACAGTTGCGGCATCTTTGTACGCATATGTAGAGTGGGTCAAATTAAATAGATTGGAGTATAGTAGATAGAACCCGTATATTATTTCCATCATAGTTATAATATAGTAAATTGTATTGCTTTTTAAATTAGTCACATACATTTAGATTAAACTAATTAATAATTTGTTCATTTTTCATTTGTGTTTTTTCTTTAAGCTTTAGACAATGAAGTGAATTGTGAATTAGAAAAATTACGTATGTTTGAAGATAGAATGGCAAATGCAAATAATACTAAAGTGGAAATGGAAAAAATGCTTGAACTTCCACGAAATGTAATAAACTCAACTTTATCGTATGTTGTTGAAGAAGATAAAAAAGATTTAAAACAATTAAAAAGTTCTAACACCAGACCAAAAAGAGTAATTGCTGAAAAGAATGTGAAGGAGGTTAAAAACCCAAGAAAAAGAGCAATAAGTGAAGATCGTCAAACACAGGTAGAAGTTAAGAGTAGACGAAAACAAGGAAAAGTGGAAAGTGCAGTATCGCCTTTGGTTGAGGTCACAAAAAAGAAGATTTTAAGATCAGCTAGCGTGGACAGACTTGCATCTGCAAAACCAATTACAATTGACGTCAAAAACAAAAATAATAAAAAACCTAAAATTCCTGATGACAGTTCTAAACTACCACAAAGACTAGCATTAAAAAAGAAAGAAGAGCTCCCTTCAAAACCTAAGAAAACAAAGAAAAATGTTTTAAACACTGAGGAAAATGTATCAGCTGTAAGTCCTCCCGACAAGCTAAAAATTAAAGGCTCAAAAAAGAAACAAGTAAGAAAAAAAATCCCATTATTATTAAATATTTTATTTTTATGATTTTGCACTATGAATAAGTAAATATCCAGAGCCTATCGACATCTAAATATAGTTTTTATTGTTTCTAAAATGTAGCAACTTTTAAATTAATTTAAAACATTAAAAAATAATAGTACTAATAATAATGACCGACAGAATCCAAGCTACGACATACTAGTTAGGTTTAGTAAATAAAAATTAATCGCCCATTAGTACCGATGTTTTTTTTTTCTTCGGATTTTTATAAAAGAGATTTTCGATTTTTTTTCAAATATAAATTTTTTAATTAAAATTGTAAACCCACTGTTGTCTAATAACAATATATTATTATATGTCTATTGTTCCAAGTTTTTGTATATATTGTTTAATTTTTTGCTTTAATATCTTATAGAATTAAATATTACAAATAGTCACTGATTTTGTTTTATTTACTATTTTAATGTTATATAAATATAAAAATAATTTTATTAAAAGTTGGAAACAAATTATTTAAATCTAGGTTTGTTTTAATTTATTTACACACATATTAAATAATAGAAACTACGAGTAACAACTTGTTAAATAAAGTATGTAATACGTATTGATGTTAGGGATTAAATTATTTTACTTAATATAAAATTATTTTTCTTCTTATCTAAAATAATAAGACTATAATATATAAAAGCCATACATTGTTTAAATGGCTAATACTCAAAAATTAAAAATGTAGTGTATATAAAATAAATTTTGGACTACCTAATTAGTTGTGTCTGCAACTAGGTTTGATTAAAAAAAAAATTCTCTGTCCTTTTAAGGCAAAACACATTTTAAGTTTAAGTAAAAGAATTTAATTTCAAACATCAGAAGGTGCACACTGTAATTAATATTAAGATATAAGAATTTATTTTTTAAAAATAACAAGATATGTATACATACAACTTGGAATGATAATGATATTACTTATTTGATTTTATAATTTGTGGTTTAATTTTTTTGTATACGTCTAGACTTAGTTAGTAGATTTAAAAAAATTACCTTTTATTATAATTGCTTTTAGTCACCAAGTCATTTATTTTCATTATCAGCTTTAAAAAATAAGTCAACATTTAAATTAATCTAATTACTATTTAGATTTTATCCAGAATACACATTTACTATATATATTTTATAGTTTATGTTAACCTTCAAATAATATGACATTTGCTAAATGTTTATATTAGCAGCCACACTTATATTTAAAATTTTGGTCAATGTTAACATTAACCTGATATGACATAAACTAATGCATTTTGGATATTGTCAAATACTATTATATTAATAATCATTGATACATTTTTTATTAGTAATTCATAAATATAAATTACAAGTTTATTAATTTTATAAAATAATTATTTATTTTACAATGCTCAAATTCTTTAATTTTATAAAATATGCTTCCATGGCATTTTGAGTTGCATAATATGTTGGATAATATACACTTATATTTATTACTATGACATTACCCTACATGAACACTTTTTTTATCTTTGACTACTTCCGTTATTTTAATTTATAAACTTAAACCATATTATTTAACTAAATTTCTTTGTGTATTGTGTAATTCATATCACGGACAATCTGTCCAATTAAGATTAAAATCCTACATGTCATCAATTTATTACGATAAAATATACTTAATATTTCTATGCTTTGTGTAATACCTATACAGTGTTAATAAAAAAAATTTTAAATTGTAAAATTTAACATTATCAATAATTGACTGGCTAATGTTAATATTAGACAGATCATGTTAACATTATGCAATTATAAACTAATAATTAAACATTATCCTAAATTCACAGTTAATGTTAGCATTAGCCGTATCATATATATTAAGGTGCACCTAGAATTTTTTTTTTAATCTTCTCTTATGTTCTTAAAATATGTTTCTCTAGATCCCAAGATAAATTCTTAATTTTTTGAGATTTTCAAATTAATGTTTAGGAGTTGCAATCATCAGTTTTAAAATGTTTAAAGATATGCGTTTTATATCAAATATAAAAATATAAATGAAGTACAAATATATGTAAAATGTGAAGAAAATGACCTAATTTTTATCAATTTTATAGGTATTTATAGACAAGGAAGCTGTTAACCTTGATACACTGCAAGAGTTACCTAAGCAAACAGGTAAAACTAAAACAGCATTAAAAAAATCAAAACCACCAACCAACAAAATCAAAAAGGTACTTAAAGGTGACCTAAAAGCACCAAAAGAAATTAATAAACCCGATGAAAAATTAGAAGAATCTACGGATAAAAATGATTCAGGTTCTTCGGATAATGATACAGTTCCAGATGTAAAAGTTGTGAAACGCCCAAATAATATAAAAAAACAACCTGAAATTGAACAAAAAGATGTTGAAGGTCAACTTAATGAAGCTTATGTCATCTCAGATGACAATGTTTTGATAATCTCTGAACCTGAACCTAAAACTAAGAAAAAAAAAAATCCGCAACGGCTTTGTAAGGTTGTAGCTGTAAACCAAAAAGGATTAATATTTGCTAGACCTGTTCATGAACCTAAAGGTAATATGGAAGAAGTTTTTGTGAGTGATTTAAACCACAGAAGAAGATTTAATGTTCCTGAACAAACTCCTCAAGCTGAAAATGATTTGGAAGATTCGCCAGATTCCTCTATAGATAGCTCTGAAGAAAGCGGGTTAGATTTACAAGTTAATAATGATTTGGAAGAAATTTTGCCGAAGGAAAGTTCTCCTGAAGAAAACAAAATTGTGTTGGAATTGCGTAAGCGAGGATGCAAAGCTAAAGTTGATTTGAAAAAAGTTTTGCCGAAGGATGGATCCCCTGAATTGAATGATGTATATGACAATGTAAATGTTAAAAATGGTGGTATTCCTGATAATCATCTTCCGAACACATTAGAGGTTAAGGAAGTAAAACACACAGTAGCTAAGCGTAAAACTAGAGCTAAAAAGTAATTATTTGTATATTTACATACTAAATTGTATAAGTTAATTATAATTTTTTTTTAATATACATTTATGTCACACATAATATACAAGTTAGAATACATTGGTAACAATAGTATTTAAATATTTATATATTATACATTTTAAAAAATAAACAAAATAAGTAATATTACTTTTATTTTCAATACATATTATGTTCTTCAGTTAAACACTTTTTCCCAATACCAATCTATTGTCTTCACCTTTAGGCCTTTTGCTGCTAAAATTTCTTCAATATTTTTATGTCTTGTTTCTGGAAACCATCCTAAATTATCAGCTATCATATGGTTGTTACTGCACCCATCAAATTCTATGATAATAATATCCAGAATGTTAATAGTTCAATTAACTCTGTAATAATTGTTTCATATCATTACTCTGGTTTATTGATAATAATAATAATCCATAATTTAGCTTACATTTATGATAAGAATGAGATAACGTTTATCACATATACTGGTAATACACAACATTCCTGTCAACCATCATCTGTTAAAATTATATCTATGCATATTATACAAAGTTTATGACTGACTATTATTTAAGCCTTTTTAATCTAGTTTTTATGTAACGGCAGGCCGTTGAGTCACTGTGTATGAACGTACAGTAATTTAATATCTTATGTTCTAATCTATCGATTTATGGTTACAGATTTTCATTGAAATGTAAAATAATGTCTTTGTTAAACTCGTTAAAAGTATTTTTTACTCCGGACAACAATCCCAATAAAGTTATTGAAGTAAAATCTAAAAAATATTCTAATCGAAATGTCTACATTCGTGAAAACCCAATTATTTTTACGCAGTAAATAGCAATAATGTAAATGAAATTGTATTGCATTTAACCCGTACAGAGAGTTTGACTACTTCATACAGATAATATAATTACTTTATTATTGAGATTTATATGTTAATATGAGTATGGTTGAATTAGTTTATAGAGAGGCTCAAGTATTGAAGATTCCGAAATTAGATTTACCATTCTTCTAGGTGCTTTACCAAAAATACTCATCATATCGAAAGATGTAATTAAAATTTGAAAATATAATAATATAATTGTGTAATAATGGCAATCAATTATGCAGGGTTATTGTTTGTCTGAGATACAAAATTTGTGCAATACACTCGTTGATACATCCAACATGGAATGTGGCACATCTAGTCGTACGATTGTCAATGATGGACATTTTAACAAACCCAAATATTGTTCCGTATGTTTATTGTATCTTTTTTACTATCTTTCAATAAAATAATTTAATGTCTTCATTTATTTTAAATTTAGGTACTTAAATACACCAGATGTGGAAAGTGGTATACCACCATTACAATTGGCTATCTATGACTACAACTTGTCGATTGTCAAAGCTTTAACTGGTTTATACATTTATCTGGAACACGTAGATATAGAATATATTTCAGTCTTTCACTATGCTGCTAAATCTAGTAGTGATATAATATTGGTAAAGTGATAAGTTTGTTTTGAATATATAAAAAATTTGTAACTATAAACATGTTATAGGTTTTATCTAAAGTGAGCACCTAGTGTTTGAATTATCGTAACATCAATGGATATACTCCACTTCATTTAGCATGTGAAGCTGATAAACCAGAGTATGCAAAGGAATTGTTGGTCTGTGGAGCCTATGTAAATATACCTGCTAGAGTTCCTGTAACAAATTTATCTGAAAACAAATTGCCAGGAATTGTTAAAGACTATCTTCAAGATAAGCATAAAAAATTATTTGTAAAAGTATGGACATATTATATAATATGTAATTTAAAATAATATTATTAAGGGTTTTTAAATAAGGAAATATTGGGATATGTAAAAATCATTTTGGTTTTTAATTGGTCTATATATAATATGCTGTATTACAAGTATTTTTCGTTGAACCTTTTTTATACCACATAATCTAGTTAAATTTGAATTTGTAATTAAAGTTATATTGGATTCTAAGCAAAGAGATATTTAGTATTATTATTATAATTGTTTTATATCTGTTAACATAATTTCAACCAGAAAATGTGCACATAGTAGCATTTTTAAATGGTTTATTTTTTGAAACAATTAGTCTTTTTTTATTAATATGCAAATACTCATAAAAAATGAAAATATTAATGCAAAATTGGGTTTGGACATAATCTATGATATATTTTTCCATTACAGGACATGAAATTTGGTGAACCCTTTTACATTGGTCAAGTTCTAGCGAAGTCATTGATAGCTTAATCGTCAATAATTGTGATATTAATGTATTGAATTTTGAAAAACGCACAGCTCTACACATAATGGTAATATTGAGTATTATTTACTATAATTTATCCTTTAGACATATCATATAATTTATATAAGTGTAATTATATTAATAAAACATATTTGTTTTACTTTAGGTTTTGAGAAATAGATTTGTTTGTGTTATGGGACTGCTATACAATGGGGCTAATACAAACATAGCTGATAAAGAAGTTAATATTCCTCTTCAAATTGCAGTTAAAAGATATTTGGTTCCGGAATCAATACACTTATTGCGTTTGATTATATGTATGCGATATTTTAAAATTTGTAATTAAAATTAGTTTATTAAAAGTTAAAACTATTCTTAATCATTTTCAGTTATAATAATGGCATATCTTCAAGACATATTGCCGTCACTAGTTATTGTCCAGATAGAATTTCTGAAAAAATTGTTTATATATTACATGCAGTTGTAGCAAATTGTTGTCCTAATGCTCTATTAGAAACAGAATGCACCAACGAGTGTGCTTGGAATGACACCTATAATGGTTTACCTCCTGTAAAACCTATATCAATGCCAAGTATGTATTATGTACAATATTATTAACCTGTTCATATAATTAAATAATAAATATATCATAAACATTGTATATTTTATAATGTCTGTTTGACTTATGAACCATTGAAACATTTATATTGTACGCAGTGTGTCCCTATTAACTAGACCACGATATAAATTCGCTAGCGTAGATTCATTTAGTATGAATTGAGATTGTTCTGGGCAGATTCGGTATATTCTGTTTTTTGAAATACACATTATAAAACAAATTAACATACTTCTTCTATGTCATTTAGTTCTGCCCATGTGTAATTATAATTTTTCATTTTTAAATGACAATATTTTCAGTTTTAATAGTCAATTAAAAAAGACAAAAAAATTTAAAAAAAATATAAACAATTAAAATATAAGAACTTTGAACATTAATGATTCAGGTGGCTTATAATTTCTTAAAAAATAAAAATATAGAAAATTAATTGAATGGAAGATAATAGTTCATAAAATAAAATTTTAGAATTTTAACAAGAGTACTCTAGTCAGAATAGTACAATAAGATAGTACAATATCATTGATTGCTTTTATTTTTTAACATTTAATAGCTATGGTAGTTAAAAAATAATTAGCTTTCTAACATTTAATTTTTTGATATATTTATTTTCTTTCAAAGATGTAACTATAATAAAGTTATTTTATTAATGTATTCTAGATTTTTTTTTTTTTTCTTAAATATTAACTCTAGCTTTTTTTATTTTCTTGATCTCTATTGTTTCCCAATGTATCCAGCTATCTTTTACACACTTTATTATTATTTTTTTAATGTTAATATTTTACTCTTTTGTATAGGTTAGATTTAATGTAACCACAATGGAAGAACTAATGGATGATAGAATAAATGTCATCAAGATTCACCGAGGAGGAAGAGTTTTATGTCTCGATGGTGGTGGTATTAGAGGACTAGTGTTGATATCCATATTGCTTCATATAGAAAATTCTATTAAAGTTCCCATTATTCATTGTTTTGATTGGTTAGCAGGCACAAGTACTGGAGGAATTTTAGCTCTGGGACTAGCATGTGGTAATGTGTTATAAAAAAAATAAATATTTTTTTGAAATACAATTACAAAATTAAGTTTTTTTAATTTTAATTGACTGCTTATAAGCTTTTTTTTTATAGTATTTTCATAATTTAACATTATGAAGTTAAAGCACATCATTAAAGCTTTAATTAGAAATCATGTTCATATTTTTTTAAATATTTACCTAATTAGAGTAATTGAGAGTTTTAAAATATTGTCATTATACTTTTGAAATATACATACATGATATTTTATTTGTTATATACTTATGAACCTCATTTATAACAACAATTATACTATAGTTTAAGGTGGAGTCAGTCCAAAAAAAATATTTCTGGGATTTTCGCTAAAATTGTTTTTATGTTCATTATTATTTATTATTATTTAATATTTATTAACAAGACTGAGTTAAACCAACTACTATAAAATATATCCATTAAAACGTAGGTGTTCTTAAAATATATTGTATATATAATATACAATAATAATATCTAAAAGTTTTAAAAACTTTGTAATAAAGTTATTGATAAAATAAATATAATAAATATGTACATTATGCAAATAAATCTACAAAAGGAAACTTTCATTTAATTTTATTGAAATTTAAACATGTCAATTTATTTACTGAAATATATTTAATATTATTTATAGATTAAATTATACGATAATAACGATTGAGTGGAAAATGGAAATGTACATATCATGATAACGGCACAATTTTGTTATAATATAATTCATAGAAATTAATAATAATTTTTACAAAAATAATTAGACATAAATTATATTTAATATAATTCACCTATTAAGTTGTCTTTATGTCTATTTTACTATTCAGTCGGTAATATTATGTAATTTGTTTACCATTTAGTATTAATTTTTTTTTTTATTTCATTGTAAATTAATATTAGTGAAATATATCACAGGTTCTGTAGTCTACAGATAGGTAGTTGCCTAGTGTGACACAATTAATAAAATTTCAAATTAAATTTTGTTGTTCATTTACATAATTTTAATTGTTTGATTAAGTTCAATTTCACGTTTATGAACTAATACATGAATGATGAGTTCATCATTTAAATGAATTGGCCAAGGTCTGGGTTTGTATAACAGCCGGCACTTTTTTTGTTTTTGTTTAATGCAGTCAGACAAGGATGATCAGACAGATCTGGAGAAAGGCAAAAAAAAAAAAAAAAATGTTTTCATTTCTAAATTACAAGCGTTATAATTTTGTTTTCTTCGGAAACTGTACAATAAATATCCATTTGCGTTATTTTATTACCTAAATACAGCCCCTAATAAATATTATAATAATTATACATATTTATATATATAAATCGTATACACAATAATCTTATATATAGGCGTCTAATATATTTTTTAAAAAAAATCTTAATCCACGAACAAATTTTACTTAATAATAATAATAATAATAATATATATAATATAATATAACGTTTCGTGAATATTTTTAAATCGTATACAAAAGTTTTACAATATAATAGGTGTGTAATATACACACATGCACGCACACACATACATATATATAGAGAATTTAAATGCTAAGATCAAAAAAATGTTTGTAGTGGATAAAGGGGACAGTAAGTATGGATTTTCATAGGCTTTTCCGACCCCCCCCCCAAAAAAAAAAACCCAATAGACTAACTAATTACAATAATACACATATATAGTAACTATTAAAACTTTCATACATTAACTCGACTTGACAATATGAATAATTTTATAAAAAGTATAAATAAATGCCAGAGTCTTAGGGAAATAGATAGTTAATATTATATCGGATTACCAATAGGATTACAATATTTAATACAAATTAGGCCTACTAATTTATATAATAATAATATAAAATAATAATACAGTACACTTTATATAAATATATATTAAACAAAAATAAAACAATATATATGTATGTATATGTGTAACATTCGAGCAATACTGAAATCAGCACATTGTTGTACCATGTAAAATGTGTTTAAAGTATACATGATGTATGCGACACGGGCAACTATGAAATCACGATAGAAATAACAATTTTTGTACAGTATATATTTTTTTGGTTAATACACTCTGAACAACATTGTAATGTGTCTTATGTAAGAAAAAAAAAAAAATAAAATTGAAATTTTGAATAGGTACTAAGAGCTGTTTTTGCGGTTTGATAATTTTTTTTTTTATATCGATTTCATAGGTACACCGTATCGTTTTTTTTTTTATTTTTACTAATAATAATCGTTTTATTACAATAGTACATAAAAAGTAAGAAGGGAGGGGTAGATTACTACTATAATAGTAGTTTTTTAATTATTTTTTTTTTTTAAATACTTTTTTAATTATTAATAGTTATAATAAAGAGCATACAAATATAGCATAAAAAATAGAGGAAAAAGAGACCAAAAAAAAAAAAAAAATAATAATAATTATAATAATAATAATAAAAAAAAATATTCACTGTTCAGACAACAATAACCTTACAAATATCGTATACATTATGCTGTAATATGTTTCATTTTTTTTTTTTTTTTTTTTTTTTTTTTTTTTTTTTTTTTTTTTTTTTTTTTTTTTTTTTTTTTTAAGCATTAAAAATTTAAAGGTTACTAGTCATGGTGCCTTAAAAATATACTACTTATCCGTTCAATACAATAAATATTAAACAATTATTAACAAAACTCTTTTATATTTAAAAAGTAAATCTTTAAACATTACGAAAAATAATATTACCGTGTGTATATCGTATACTTGGTGAATAAAGGAGAAAAACACTGGACATGATTGTACTTGATTTTGATGCATGTGTTGATTTCCTTTGAGATCACAGATAGTAGAAAAAATGTGTGAGTAAACATAATCAACAATATCATTATCATATTTTTTTTTTCCTATATAAATTACTAATAATCTGGTGATGTGCACAATATACGTATACCAATGTTACATTTGAACGATTAACGTTCAAAAAGCTCAAGTTAATATTACAAATTTAATTAGATAATAATAATAATAATAATAATAATAATAATAATAATAATAAGATACTAAAAAATAGTTTTATAATAAAACTGTATCTACTGAATTTCAGTATGGTAATCTCAAATATTAGGCTAACGTTATTCATACAATATAATATACGTTCCCTTATATGTGATGTGTGCTGAGGGTTAAAACATACACGCGCGCGCACACACCAAAGGCCTAAGTCTTTCGTTTTCGTCATTACAGTAGATCCATAATAGTTATTAGTTTAGAGTGAGATGAGTATTTTATTAGAACACACATAATGTAGTCAACATACATAAAGTGTGAAGGCTAAATTATTCTCACCCGCGTATGTCTAAAGATTAAGTTAAGCAATTGTTTTATATACGTAAAAATGAACAAATTTAGTTATTAAGAATAAATTCAAATTATTAAGACAATTTGGGGCGCTTGATGTCAACGTCGTCTGACGAATCTTCACTATCGTCATGCATGCCGTGGGTTTGGTATTCATGGCTGGAGTTCCATCCAGTAGATGGTGATCCAGAATTTTTAGGCATTGCCTGTAATTTTATAAAAACCGAAACCCAAAATTAAATTTGCATCGATCATGTTTTTGATACATGTTAATGCTAAAATTATAATTAGAACATAATATAAAACAAGTGTCCATTATACAGTACACGCAGTGGTATTTTAGCCCAATAAAAAAAAAATAAAATGTCAGAAAGAACAGTAAAAAAAAATTGTTTGTGTTATTATATTAGAATAAATTTAAGTTTTGATAATTGTTTTCGACACTTATATTATATTTTATTAACATAATATTCACAGTTGCTTACCTGGTGTCCCATTGGATCATATCCTAGACTTCCGTCGGAATACTGTGCCTGTAAATTATTATTTATAACCGATTAGGCGGAGACAACGAAAAAAAATAAAATAATAATTCTATAACTAATAATAATATGACGCACACAAACCTGTGATCCAGACATAGGAGAACTGTACTCGGCACCATTTAAACTAAGGCTGTAGCCCATGCTGTCTTGTGGGCCACCACCAGGAGCCGGAGATAACAAAGGAGTCGGTGTTCCTTGCGATGCAGGTCCCATACTGTAGGGAGACGCACCTGTAAAAAGTATACCATAATTAAAATATATTATACTGATTTTAATATAAAATTATTTTTTAACTAGTGATTTTCGATTTATTTTAAGAATCGTTTAAATTTACTTTTTATATTATAAAGAATGTATCAAACCTAATCTACAATAATGTAACTATGCAAAATAATATTCTTGAGAAGCGCATTTTTATGTTCCAATAATATTTAATTCTGCGATATTTTAAGTCGCAAACATTTTTAGGGCACCATGATAATAATTCCGGTTTTTCAGAATTAACATTTTGTCGGCGGTCAATTAAAAATACCAGATTTTTGATTTTAATTAAAAATAAATAATTTTTTTTTTTTTTTTATCAAGGAAAACGCGATATTATATCAAAAAAAAAAAAACAAAACACTAAACATTTCTTATACAAATTTCGAATAGGTAGCTAACCTAAGATATAGGTACGTCGTCACGTAGCCCAAAATAAACCAGTTTACTTTTTTGCTATTCTAAAATTCTAAACTCTCGAATATTGAAATATAATATTTGCATAACAATAATCTTTATCATATTATTATTTATTAACAATTATTGTAATACGAAAATACGCACGCTATCGGCGGTCGGTCGGCACAACGGTTTTGTAAAATGTAACTGTTATTATTTTTTTTTTTTATGATGACGTCATCGCTTAATCCATTCCTATGTCTTATAATATTATATCCCGTCAATCATCGATCAGCAGTTCCTATGTCGCCGCCGCCGCACCGTCTACTTCCTATTATAACAACCACCTGTTCTTTTTGTTATCGAAACCTATAAATCTTTGTTAGAAGTCACTGGCTGCCACTCATTATAATAGTATAGGTACGTTAGTTAGTAGATCGACTAAATACTTTCAGTTGTACGCATACGATTTTCACAAAATACTACTGTTGTTATAATCGTCGAACAAGTGGAAAATATAGGTAATACAGACAGGTTAAATGCTTGAAATAAATAATGTAAAAAAAATTATGAAAATCAACGGTGTTACATATGGTTTTATAAATAATCGGTTGTGAAACCAAAGAAATATGTTATTATCGCAATTTATAAAGCTCACGGTTCAACGGGGGAGGTGACGGGACAGTCATAACCGCCACCGCTACTACATCCGAAAGAAAAACACACGAGTACGGATAACGTATACGATTTATACAATTAATTTGTATATCAAAATAAAATAATCGTCGAATCCGTCGCGCGTATATTATTTGTTTAAAAATAAAAATCGTAAATATTAATTCGCCGACGTGATCGTAAACGCGAAAACCTAACTGTATATTATTATTATTTGTCTGTTGTCAGGTGCCACACCTTTGCGTGTATCTATAATATTATTATTATTAATAATAATATTATTACGAAAGAAACTCGGTACGAAACTCGCCCCGGCATGGGCGCGCGCGCGCGCGCGCTAGCGTCGTAAATGCCGTATGTATACCTACCACCTTCATATTGCTTCACACATGCTCTCACTTCAGGAATAAAAAAAAAAATATATATATATATATCGTATTGTATATATACGGAGGGGTTGTAGAACGGCCGGGACAATGAGGAAACCAGGAAAAACCATTCGGGCTGTCAAGCTCAAAGCCATGGCCGCGGTGATATATTACTTCCATTTGGAGCTTACCGCCGCGAACGTGCGTATATACACACTCACACACATAAATATATATATATATATATAGCTATCTAAATCCCTATAGTAAACTTCACCCTTTCCCCATTTACATGTTTTTCTCTTTATACGTTTAAAACACCAATAAGGATGACTATATAATAATATATAAAATTATATACGTGCACACAAATAATCTGTAAAAAATATCTCCAGTAGATATACATTTTTCTTCTTTCGAAGTCCAGTCCGAAAATATTATTATATTGTAATGACGGATTTATTTCATATATAAGACTATAAAAGTTTAACAATGCCAAGTACACGCCGTTTTAGCGTAGGCGCGTGCGCAGGGTCGCCGGATTGAGCTCGGCGAAAATGTTATATTTTTGGGCAGATTAAAAAAAATACTTAATCGTACTAAACAGATTGTAGAAACTGAATAAGAACAAATTTTATAATCAAAAACCATTTAAAATTAACGTGGTCGAAGAAGAAGGTTGGTTGGAAGGAAGGATGATATTTTATCAGTTTTATCTAAAAATTAAAAATTTGTGTCACAAAGCGACTACAAACAGTTGTAATGATAGATATTAGATCATACTTGTCATTCTGCATGGATATTCGGGTGAAGGCGCCACAATCTATGGTTGTTTTATATTTGGACATTGATACAATTATATGCACAAAAAGACCCCCACTATGTTGTTTTATTCTAAAACCTATTGGGCTCAAGCCCTATGTATTTTCAGACTCTATTTATGTCTTACACGCCATCATAATAAACGTGGTCGATAATATGATCTAAATTCTAATGGTTGTAGTCAATCGATTTGGTTATTTGTAATTCAGTCAAATCTCCCCGATAATGGTTGAGCCACTTTAAATTATATACTCGAGTAGACTAGCTGTTTGTCGAATTATTAAACCGTAGACTTACCAGCAGCTTTTTTTGCGGCATACAGGTTCGCTTCTTCTTGAGCCTTTCCGATATTCTTCTTGTATCGGATTCTTTTATTGCCGAACCAATTTGATACCTAATATAATAGTAAAATTTTAAACGTTAAAAAATCGTAATAACGATAGTTGTTTAGGTTTTTAAAAATAAAATATATAAAATAATATATATTTATATATATATATATATTTTATATATAAAATTACGTACTTGCGACACCGTAATGCTACACTTCCTCGCTAATTCTTCTTTTGCTTCTTCGGAAGGATACGGATTGCTTAGGTGCGAGTAAAAATACTCGTTTAGTATTTCGGAAGCCTGTTTACTAAAATTGCGTCTTTTCCTTCTATAAATATATTACAAAACAATATAATAACATATATAGGAATAATCGTAATTAATGTAATTATTATTACGAAACGCATATACGAGGTATATATATATTTTTTTTAAACACAAACCTAGCATCCAAAAACCTAGATCTAAGTATCATGACCGCTTCGCAAGTACTCTGCTTCAGTTGCATTTGTATAGATGAAAATTTCTTATGTATTATTTGCACCATTCGTTCGATCTCTTTCGGTGTAATCGGCCGCGTTCTAGACTGTTCTCGTAAAAGGTTCATTACGTGGGTGGTGAATTCATTGCAGGCCTAAACATTTAATAATAATAATAATAATATATAAAACGATATGTAATTTAACACGAAAGAAGTGTAAATCGGCTATTTATTATCGAATGATTTCCAACGTAAAAAATACTTTATATTTGCTGAGAAATTGTTATTAGTTTTTTACGCCAGTTTTTATAATATAAAATACAAATATAAAGTTTTAAACGTTATCGTACTTTGCACATTATTAATTTATCTCTTCTCGTTAGGTACTGAAAAAACTAAATTACATTTTGATTTCCAAATAGTATACCTATGGTTAAGTTCCTCACTTATATCTCAAATTGTAATATATGGAATAATTAAAATGATAAATATTATATATATAAAAACTGTATTATATATATATATGTGTATAAAATAATAAAAAAAGCAAGATGCCAGACGAAATAGCATACCCAATCAATATACAACAGTCACGATTATAATAATGAATTTTCTTCTTTTTCAAGAGAAACCCAAATGTTTCGAGAACCTCGATAATCAAATTCTTTAATATTATGTTGTATTATGATATGTAATAATTTTAGAATTTTGCGAGGGAAACTATTCCTCTTCTCAAATGTCAAATCATAATCACTAGGTAATGAATAAATCATTTGCCTGAAAAAATATTCTATATTAAAGAACGTGTTTCGTTTGATTATCAAAAGTTGATTAATGGTTTTTTAGTATAATATAAGATACGAAATATTTATAGAATATGATGTGCCCATTAAAACTTTTTGCGAATAAAATTGTAAAAAATAAGCTTTAAGCTAATGCTAAAATAAAATTACCCGGCACGTAACAACGCCTAGGAATTTCCAGCACCTGATAAATATTTTATTAATATGATAATTTCTATATAGATAACTTTTAATGATAATAATAATTATAGGTATTATATTGATAAATTATATCATTTTGGGTTTTAATTTAATACTCATATGAAATATATCACCCAAAATCCTAACCTATTCTAGATTTTTATATATTCTTTTTACGTTTAACCGCAAACGGCATTAAGCAAAAGATTATAATATTTATTACGTGTCCGATAAATACATTACTAACCTATCACTATGAATATATATATATATATATATATATATATATATATATATATATATATCCGAAAAAAAAACATATAATTAATCATTTTTTTCTTTTTGTATTTGTTTGATCACACGCCGTTTGTGGCATATCACGATATTAAAATAAATGTTTTTAAATGTCAAACCGAACACAAGACAACACAGGTTCAAGGATATCTACTTTATTACCATTAACATAATAATATTCATCTCGTAGATTATTTTTCACGCAATTTGTCCTGCGAGGCCAACAAATACGTACCTATATCTTATATATATATAATATTTAAATGTGATTTCGAAATGTTCGAGAGAAAGCACAACACAACTATACCTGGAGCCCGAAATAAAAACTATAAAATTATTTCAACAGACATAATATATATTTTAATTTATAAACTCATCATTCTATACATCCCGTAACAAAATTAAAAAAGATTGCGTGCAGATCTGGTCGTTAGGCCGATTAATCTCTGGAATGGATCCCCCCTCCGCAATCCGTAATCGCACAAGTTTTCCCGTATAATTCAAATAATTGTACGGTTCAGTAATATTCTCTAGGTTAATATTCAAATTACAGTAATTTTTACAATATATGTACTCCGGTTTCTTTCCCAATTGCAGGTATAAAACTAAAACACTTTAACAAAAGACAACTAGAGAAAAAAAAAATCTCAGTTAAGTACTACCTTAATTATCTATTTATATATAGGCTTCCTTTATGTTTCATTATATTATTTTGCTTTTATAGAAAATTACAAATATTGAAAAAGAAAAAGAAATACATAACAATAGTTTTGCCTATTTAATGTTGAATTTCAATATTATTACGATAATAATTATCAAATTAAAACTATTTTAGACCGCTGCTTATTGAACGAAACAAAAACAGTTTTATTAAAACCAGTTGTTTAGATAAAGAAAAAAAATAGTTTGCATAATATAATATGTTAGTTACGGTCGGGTGGGGGGGTTAAATATTAATTGTATACCATATTATTTTAGTTCAATATTTACTAAAAATCTTATTTATTTCATGATTAACAATATTTTAATATATTCTAATATAAGTGTTAGTATAGCAAGAAGACTAACAAATAACGATTATTAATAATAACAATGTATTGATTAATGAAATTACTAAAACGGTGACCACTATTGTTGTAACGTATATACTCTCTCTTCGTACACATAATACAATAGCGTGATCTATCCATATCTTTAACATCTATGGTAAAAACCAACAGAAATGAAGGAAACGAATTCAAATTGTTTTTTATTTATTAGGACTAAGAGTGTTGAATTAGGTCGATGGACCCCCTAGTTGCGCCTATATTACCTCGCATCCCCTATATAGAGCCCTGCACCTACAATGATTTTATTCTAACGTTCAGTAAAAGTAAAACAAATTATAATACCGATCGACTTCCCGAAAACGATTTTTCTCTTCTAATATTACAAATTAATTAGGTTATATTTATATATACCTGTTCGTATTTCTCTAGTTCTTGGTGGTAAATTTGTCTGATTTGAGCCAATTTTGCCCTGTAATCGGAATGCTCGATAGCGTTATCTGGTTGACCGGGACCACCCGAAGCTGCGGCCGATGCGCTAGCTGCGGCTCCAGCACCGCCTCCTTTTTCAGGACCAGCCACTCCTTCGGCGATCAACATGTTATCTAACCTCATCAACTGTGGATCTGGCGGCTCTTCTTCTTGTGTATTCCTCAGACTTAATACTGTAAACAAAACGTTATAGGTAAATTATAGTTAATTTGTATATATATATATATATATATATAAGAATTTTTATTCATCGTGATTTATAGGCTAGTAATAATGTATTAACAGCTAATCATAATAATATTATTGATGAACATTGGTACCTATACTACCTGTATAAACAATGATTCCGACGGTAATTATTTCATTCGCTGTCAGTAATATGAAAATGATAACATTTTCCCGCGCGTTTTGTTATGTATGTAAAAATATTCGAAATCATTATAATAGCATGGCAAAAGTAATATTTATATTGTTTGAATTCCGTTGTACATTATTTACGTAGTTTTTAACTAAATCAGATATATAGATAAGTATAGAATTAATTGTGTTTTTTTTTATAACTATAAAAGAATAATATGATAATAACAAAACATACATTTCCAAAAAAAAAAAAAAAAAACCCTATACGATTAACATAAAACCTAGCGTGCGAGTATTCCCTGAGGCGGTTAAATTAAAATTATTTTTAATGTAGTAATCGTTTACTTATTTAAAAATATAGGTATTTTGAATGTAAATTTCTTTTTTTTGGATTTTTATATTCTGTATTTAACATTCAATATTAATTTATGGACAAAATATTGATTTAATTGTACAAATCTGGACTAGAAAAAATTCTATATGATAAAGAGATAAACAAATCGACCAAAAATAAAATAGTTACATTCATAGATACTACTTGCAAGTATAGGTATAGATTATACCAGCTTGCTGAATTCATCAGGGTTGCCACAAGTTTGAATATTTAAAACTCCCTGACTTCACGTTTTACAGATCATTTTTAAACATTTTCTATACTCAGCCATGATAGTCACAAATAAGTAATTCACCTCAAAAAATAGTTGCCAAAAATTCACGATAATAAATACACTCATGGCTAGGTTTATATAAATTACACAAGGGTATGATGTAAAACATTTTTTTAGAAAATAAAATGTTAAATATTCCAGTAAAAATCACAAAATCCCGACATTTCCAGACTTCTGGAAACCACGTTCATTGTTCATATTATAATAATATTGAGTTTATAAAAATAACAGAAATAAACGTGTATTATTTTTTTAAATTTTATTAAATATGATACGCCTGTATAGTAAAGCTGTAAAGCTAATTTCTCACATAGAAAACGAACAAAAACTATCAGACCGGTATTTGTTTTTATATAATTATATACAGTTTTGTATATTATTTTAGAATAATATAATATGAATTAAATAAAACCAGCATATAATTTGAATCGATTTCGTTTATAATAATACTTCGTATAATACGTTTTTGTAATATTATATATCTATATATAAACACGCCCAGAAACTTTGTGGGGGTAAAGCATTCCCGGTACCACCGGAGAAGGGTAAAGTGTTACACTCGGCGCATGAATAATTCAAAATTAAACAGGCGTTTTCTGTTGCACATTTTAAAGGGTTATAAATTTGCTCGCATCTTTGCATAAAACAAAGCTCTCGGTAAATTCGGTTCATTTTCGGAAAACGCGTAAGACTTAAGTCTGTAAGTCTACAAGCCTGTATACAAGACAGACAACGTTTACATTAATTTTGTATCGGGAGAGTTGTATTTTAATAATGACGTCAAGGAAAATAAGTTTAAAAACTTCTTGAATAATATACAGACAGCTTTTAAGAATAATAATCTATACCAAATATTTATTTTAGAAAATAAATAAAACTAGTTCATTTCTATGTCATCTCGTATCTTTTTACAATCTTTTCTAATAAAATTAATTTACTCCCCGTGTAAAAAATGGTAATTTTTTCTACGTATTCCTCGTTTAAATTTTATATTTGCCTTTGCTGTTCGCTGTTACCCAATGATGATGATTTTTTAAATCAAAACCGGTCGTATTCACACACAACTCCAGGCTTCATTTTTTTTTTCTACAATTAATTAATTTATTTGTATTGTACATTTGATACAAGATAAAACATCATGATATATTATAGTAACAAAAATATAGCTAACTGAAACCTAAAATACATATTAAAAAAATAGAATATTTTTGTTCAGCCCTAAAATATAGAAGAACGCAAGGGGCGTATTATATTATTATCGTCATCGCGTGTATTCACCAGTTTCAGAGAAATATAAACGGTGGTTGGCACTTGCACATATAGAAATGACAAAAAAAAATATGCAATTATTAAAAAATAATGAAATCGTACACGGAGCGTAAAATATAAGAACATTAATAACAAAATAATCTAAACAGTCGTAATAATAAGATGGCTAAAATATTATATAACGGTTCTTCGACATATTATGTATTATAATTCATTACGAGGCTATGTTTTCCGCCTAAAAATCGTATAGCTATATTATAAAAACCCATTCTACTCGCCTATTTTCGATTCAAACTTTTAAATAATTAAGTCCAAAAAAAAAAACCTAATTCACAACGATAATATTATATACGAAACGACGCGGACTAATATAATACAATAATTATAAATTATTATTATTAATAATAGTATAATCGAACATTTATATACGTAATATATAGGGACCGAAGCCAACTGAAGCTCTTCACAACTGTCACTATTTATAAACTAGTTATTTCTGGTGAAAACATGTGTTCCTCCACAGCAAAACACATTTTTGTTCGGATCACATAAATTATATATTATATATATATATAATACACACACACACACACACACACACACACACACACACACACATACACACACAAACACACATACACACAAAGAGATCAACGTTAACCCTCATCATATCTCATAACTTCCACGCATACTATACGACTTATCACAATTTTCCACGCTCATACCCACACACGAGTAAAATAAACAAAATATATATAGTAACGTTACCTCCTTCGTGTACATTTTCGATAAATAGCCGGCACAAAAGTGGCGAAAAGGATCTTTCGTCGACTACTTCAAAACACCCTATATTATATATATATATATATATATATATATATATATATATATATATACCTACATATATATTATAAACTATTTACGAAATCGTATATATTGTAACACGTACACACTTGTCAATTCAATAAATAAATTTCGAAAAATGTCATCGCTGCATACCGAGTGTTGATTTTTATTTATTTATACATATATAATAGAAATAAAACACGGTGAATTAATTTCTCCCAATAATAGTAAATCTATAGGCAGTATATAAATGTATATAAGTTTCTTATTCGAATACTTAATATATAATTTTAGACGGTAAAGACGATGTGTATGTAAAATTATTATTAACATTATAAATAGAAATATCGATATATATATATAAAACAATAAATAATTATTTTTCTTTTAACTAATTGAAAATATTGTTTACGTCGTGTAAATATAACGCATATACAACAATTATTAATACAAATAACTATATATTATTATAAATATTATAATATTAATAGTTATAATAATGATTATTGTAACCGTCTGTTACAGAATTTGTCGTTGTATTATTATCATTATATTTATATACCAGAAAGTGGATTCAAAATTATACGATAAATCTGTTTTTTCTTATTCTGGAAAAAAGAAAAGAAAAAAAAAACTAGTCGGTTAAAGTTTCGGTTGTCAAGTCATTTCGAGTAAATTACAGTTCGCCGCCATAGCGCAGCGGGAGAAATAACAGTATAAAACTGCGGGAGATCTAAACAATCTATAGCAGTACAGTAATATCTTAAAGGTCAACGATGGATCGAACACAACTCGACTTAAAAGTCATTTTTCGTAAATCATCGAGTCGTTCAATTATTTAAAATACAAAATAACACTCTCTCACGCCAAGACAAAAAAAAAAAAAATGAATAATACAATACATATGTAATATGTATATTATATTAAAAAATATATGACTACTTGCTTGGTATGTAATTTTATATATTGTATGGTAATTTTCTACAAAACAACAATTGTTTTCGGATTATTTTATCTTAATAATAATAATGTATAATGGTAAAATAAATAATATTTTTATAAAATAAAAGTATATATTTACACGTTCGCGCCTTATATGTTTGTCATCATAATAAACTATAGTAAAAGCCACGAGCATTGCTCTTAAATAACGTCGAATATATTTAATTACTTTCAGCCATGGGCGATGACAAAAATTGCATTTTTTTTTTTTATAAAAATGTATAAGAATACGTGTATTTTTTAAACAAATTTTTTTTCTGCTATCCGATGACCGGCCCGCGGTTAAAATTCATAGTAACTTGTAATTAAATATAATATTCAATGCATTAATCATGTAATACTCATGATGGCTTTTATACTTGTATATATTGTACGTTTGTCGTTGGTATGTACACGAATAATAATTAATAATATCGTGGAAAATATTATTAATACTTTAGGGATTTTTCGAAATAATAATAATAATAAAAAAATAAAAAAATACAAATTATATACGAGAAACAGGAAAAGAAGGAAGAGCGGCGGCGATACGAAAGAAGAAATTGTTATTATAAAAGGACAGTCCGCATCGGCGGTGGCAGTTGTAGAAAGTTCGCGGCAAGAATGTTATCCAAGTTTTAATTAAACGGTTGTTTTTTGTTGTTTATTATTATTATTATTATTATTTTTTTTTTTTTGTAAGTAAATATTTCAGCCGGATCAGCATTTCGCGCAATAATACGCATTACAACGGGCGTGTGCGCGCAAGGGGTTCGCGTCAAGGACGCTGCCGACCGAAAAGCCAGCAAGAAACACGGCGGCGCGATAATATAATAATATAAAACTACAGTATAAAACGCGAATCGGAATTGAAGACGACGAAGAAAAACACGTACGCGGGGCACCGGGCGCGCAACACAATATCAGCCGGTGCGGAATGGCACTCGGCTGCCAGGCCGCCTTTTTTCCCGTCCGTCCGCGTCGCCATCCGTTTCCCTACCGTTAGGTATTGATTTGTTCCAAGGACCAGCGCGCCCCATCCCCTCCGCGCCACCCCACCGTCCCCGCCATCATCGTCGTCGTCGCCGCCGCCGCCGCTGCCGCCGCCCCCGCCGTTTCAGTCATCCACACACATACCAAAGTCTGTCATTCTTTACACACACACGCGCGCGCACCCGCTCACTCTCTCTCTCTCTTTCGCCTTTTCTCTCACACACTAAATTATTACATTTGTATAATAATTTATTCGGCGGAGGGTTATTATAATAATAGCGTATAATATATATTTATAATAACAAAATTGATACCGCCAGTATACTTATTCCATTTATCCGGCCGGTAAGTTCGAACGCGCGCGCGAAGCAACGCGCGTGTCTCCATAGTAATAATAATAATAATAATACGAACAGACGTCAGACGCGACGACGATTGTCAACGCGGCGCGCCGAGAGAGAAGAGACACTTTTGCGACGACAACTCTCGTACAACACCGAAACACATCGATTATTATTAAAACGCAATACGTGACGAGATTTGTACGGTAGAGGAGGAGGGGGAGTATGTTGGGGGAGAGTGGAAACTACACACGCTCGTATCGTATATTATATATATAAATAATCGTGTTTCTCGTATTGTTTTACACGTTTCCAAATAATATATAAATATTATATACTCCGGGCAAGAGAGAGAGAGAGACACACACACACACACACACACACACACACAGAAAGTATATATTAACATTTTTATATTTCTCGCCCCCTCCCTCCCGGCGCCGCAGGAAATGGGCGAGCACCATGTGGCGTTATATTATTATTTTTGATGGATATACACACACGTGATAGTGGATACTACTATAATACTTCCGTACGGTCTGTCGCAATGCGGGATACCCTTTGCAACAACTGTGCACGCGGGGAGGTGTGGATGGGGGCCGGGGGCTTTATTTCTTCGATACATTATTATAAAGCCCCGAAGCTACCGCGCGGTTTTTATGTTCTCGATAAGAATAATATTATTAAGTTTTTACTACGAAAAACGTGATGCGACTATACTAATACTATACTAGTCGTATACGCCCATATAAAAAGTATATGCGTATGTTAAGTATATATGTAAGTATAGGCGCTTTTGGAATATAAAACAATAACGGGGGGGGGGGAGAAGGTAACGAATTTGAATTTTTACAAAATATTTTGTCATACCCGACCACGATAAACTAAACAAAATGTATAATAATAAGAAATTTCTAAATAAAAATAAACAAAAAAAGTAAGAAATACACACAAAGGTATGCGGATACATTTGTTTTAATAATTTTCAGTAAAAATCACAAAATCTCTGATATTTTTACGATTTCCCATGACATTTCTTCCGGGTTTTCCAGACTCGTGCCAACCCTGAATAATAGTAACAGTCATATTATTTCGTTTTTTTACTACTGTGGTTTTTAAACGACGGAAAACCTATGCGAAGAATTAGTTTGGTTTTGTATGGTTTTACTAAAACGATGTGCTTTTTTTCTGGCTGGAAATAACTTTTCGACCAGAAATCTTGTTCCGATCATCAACATCAACCGGAAACCACATCACCCTTTTTCCAGTAACCATTTTGTTTATAGTCTGCTTTAATATTTTTAATTTTTTTTATACTTTTCTGAAGAATAATGCAATAAACGGTTTCTGTTAGTTTCGATGCAGTACATTTGTTTTAATTCGGTGAAAAGTAATCGCGAAATGTTCGCCGAACACTGCTTATTATATCAACACCTTCTAGACGTGGTGTAATTTTCAAAATATTCTGGATATTTTGTTTAGCTATTTAGCAGAATTTCGTCTAAAAAAGAACACCGCCGTCGGCTAAAACGATTGGGAATCACTGCATTATGGTATTAGAGATAGGTACCGTGTATAAATTCTGTAAAAATCCGACGCAGCTGCGGATATAGGTACATAATATTAAGATATGTATATTTCAAATATTATACGGGTACGATTTCATTTCGACTTTAGGCTCAAAATAATACAACGCGCACGGATATAAGGTATACAGAAATTTACACCTAAACAAATACTATAATATATGGTTTGAGAAAAAAAAACTCCTAATATTTAACCTCCAAAACAAGTGTTTTATACGTTTAATAATAATATACATAGTAAGCGTACAGTTTTAAAAATCGTGTAAAACAAATAACAGCAGCAATTGTATGGTAAACATTTTTATAACACACTAACTGTCCCGGCGCTGCGTTGCCCATGCCAATAGAAAAATTATCATTATGCTCGATCGCGTGATTAATTACTAATTTTTATCTTTTGCTCGGGAATGTAAAAAGCGTACATCAAATGTGTTTGAGACTCGCAATGCCACTCTACTTATGAGACTGAAAATTCAACATATACCAAAATTATCGCAAAAAAAAAAAAATCGCAAATGTTGATTTATCGTTGCAAATTTATCCGGCTTGGAGAGAGCAGACTTGAGATTTGGAAACGCTGAGGTAGGAACAAATATTTTTAGATTTTTTTTCAAATTTTACTCAAATTAGTTATGAACGAGTGAGTGCAGTATTTTCAACACATTGTAAGTAAGTGAGTGAAAGATTCGAGGTCTAACATAAAATAATAATTACACTAATGAAACCGAACTAAATCAATTAAAAATATCGAGCAGCAAACACGGAATACGTGTTCAAGGGCTCTACTGTAACATACTCCTGTAGACAATGTTTAAGAACGTGTTTTAATCAACAAAAACACGCAGATGATAACCCGACTGTAAAAAACAAACAAAATAAGCTTTACTTGGCGAACAAAACCTAAGCTGCAAATTCTATAGCGCAAGCCGTCCATTAGGTAAAAAGCGAATGTAAAGCGAATGCAAATACAAAAAGTAGAGTAAAAATGTATTAAAACAAAGCAAACAAATAATTAACGTGATTTACATTACACGGCGGTGATTTCGGTGTATTTAAATAGCGATATACCGTTTAATAAACATTTTTGATTATTTTCGGCCGTCCTACTAATATTTTATGACGTATTATACGTTAAAACCTTCCCCTAGACTCAGCCAATCCATTAGTGAAAACCGTACTAAAATCCGCCGAGAGTACTTTTCGTGATATGCGCGTACAGGGGAAAAAAAGAACAAACATTGACACCTCTTTCTCATCCCATAGGAACTGATTTGTGGGGAGAAATAGTTATTCTTGGTCTAGAACTAAACCTACGCAAAGTTTTAGCTCAATCCTCCGTTTAGTAGTTTTGGCAAAAAAGGGTAACAAACATCCAAAACATACTATCGCGTTTATAATATTAAAATAGGATTTTTAACAAAACAAAATATAATCATTATATAAAATATTATTTATAGCATACGGCAAATTACACGTTATGTGTTTTATTAAAATTTATTTGCAAGGTAAAAAAACAATCGTAAACTGGATTGCGTTTTTTATAACCAATCCAAACGCATTTTTCCTTTATAATATTATAATAACGTTATAGAATGAAAAAAAAAAAAAATTAATAAAATATAAGACACAATTAAAACGTCAACAATCATTTTTATCTCGCATTGTTGTTTCGGTCGAAACGCGTGTATTTTAGCAATGCGATTCAATTTAAATTTATGGTTTTTTTTTTCGAATTTATTTATTTAAGATTTCCAACGTTGATAAGGATAACATTAAAATAGTTTCAACTATATAATATAATATAATATATATATATAGGTATATATATATATATATATATATATATATATATATATATATATATACAGGATAAGAATCATATTTTTTTTATTTTTTTTTTTTAAAGTTTTCCTTTATCTTCGTTGTACACAGCATGTAGGGGATTATCTCGGACATAATAACTTATTGCGTTTGCATGAGAGATGTGGGAAGGATGAGAGGAGGCAGACAGACTGGACCCTGGAATCCCCACTTATAATGGCCGCCGCTGGTCCTATACTGTCATTGAATTATTCATGAGCCACTCAGACGAAGTTCAAATTTAAACCGCCATGCCTTACAATATTGCTTTTACTCTCAAACCCGCGCGTACATAATATACGTATTATAATATAATATGCACAACTACAACTACAACTGAAAAAAAACAGCTAAAATATGTTAATTTATAAAATAAATATTTAAAAAAAAAAAAAAACTTAGATTAATGTTTATAAACGGATACATATTATAATATACGCGGTAAAATATATTTTCGTTATTAAAATATATAATAATATTTGTACAATACATCGATAATAAGAACAAATTCCACACCAAAGCATTTTACAGGTTTGATATTATTATAATAGGCAGTTTTTCATTTTTTAAGAAAACATTTATGTGGCAATATAAAACTACTACATCCATTGACCTCGAAAAAAAAAAAAACGGTTGTGATGAAGGGGAAAAAAAATGAAAGATGTTAAGAGATGCCATGACAAATTGTATATTTCTTCATAAAAACATATTGTGTCGATACGCTACTTTCTATACAAAAAAAAAAAAAAAAAATCATGTATGGACCTGATTAACTCTTTACCGTATTTTGAACGCAGAATGTTTCCATTATTTATTATATTCATACACGATAAGTAATAATAATTGTTAATTAATGAATATTATTGTAGTGTATGTATTAATACACATTTAATTATTATTTTAACGTGGACGTTGAAAAAAAGTCACCTAAATCGTATTATAAAAAATAATAAAATTATATAAGTGATTTAGATTTAATTGCATGAGTACCTACTGTAATAGATCGAACGAAAACTTTGAAAAATGTATTGTTATTCAATTGGAAACTGAGGAAATTAATTATTATTAAATTAGGTCATTTAAAAATAATATAATATGTATATTTCTGTAGGTATTATTTATTTTATTGTATACTAAATTAGTTTAAAGCTGGGCAAGTCATTCAAAACGTCTAACTTATTAATGTTAAGTTAGTTATTATTAAAAAAAAAAAAAAAATTAAATTATATTACAAGTTATTTTTCTTTTAAATATACAAAATGTCTAAACTTAGATAGGTTATTCGGTCGTAACAATTTGGAAGTTCAGTTAGAATTTTAGAGAAAAAAACAACACACACACACATAAGTAAAACCAATACGCTCAGAATCTAAAACATTAATTAAAAAGTTTATTATTTTGAAATTACAGAAGATAATTATTAAACTTTAACAATAAGGCCATTTCGAAATTTTGGTCGCTCATAATCTTTCATGGCACAATTGTTCCCCGCACTAAAAAGTATTTATATACGAACAATAGGAGGGGACGAAGTAGTATTATATTTTAGATATAACGTTTGGATTTCTTTAGAAAATGCTATTTCTAATTTTTATCACTGATAACTTATCAGTTGAATACATTTGAATATATGAAAATTAAAATATATATTGTCAAACTACTAAACCGACGCCTTATAGATTAGAATATTTTATGTATCCATAACAACGCGTCAAGATAGAAAGTTGTTCGGAATTTAAACCGACTAATTACGTTTAAAGTTGCCAACAAAACTTAATTCTAACTTTTCAAACTAGTTAGTGCACACCAGCTTTGCCGATAACAAACCTATATCTATATTCTTCGAAATGACAAATTTAGCGAGATTTTATGCCTACTTCAACACGAGTACTCATTTTTTTTTTTTATAAATTATAAAGATAATCCTACGCGTTTTATTCTGAATAATATATATATATGATATAGTACCCGGACTGAAAGTTCGAAAACCTATAACCTAAGTGTTGGTATACAAACCTGATATACCGCAACATTGAAGTTTGTGTCCCAAGTGAAAACCTAAAGAGACCTATCCCAGTCGTTGAAAACCCACGTCGGGTGAAAAATTGGAAAATCGCATTTATATCTAGCACTACATAGCCCGCTAAAATGGCCTACGGTAAAATCGCCCCCTACCATCACGCCATACTAAAAAAAAAAAACGAATAAAAATTCATACAAATTATAAAAAAGTAAGTATATATACCTAGATAGGATTATTATTGGTTTTTTTTTCAATTCTTTTGCGCGAGTATATCATATATTCATATGTATAATATTATAGACATATAACGCTATAGGTTAATGACTCTTGAAGTCGTAAATAAAAAAAATATCGAGGTAGAAATATTACACACACGCACATATATATATATAATTCGACCAACGTGCATGATGCAGTATTCAATCAATGCCAACGCGATAAACATAATTAATAATACGATTTAAGATCTACTATTTTAATGAATCGGATAATTAGAACTAATGGCCATGAAACCGCAGCGTCGTCGTATAGTACTATTCTTTTTTTTAATAGGCGGCGGCGTAACAACAAAGAGAACGCGGGGCAGAAATATAGCGAGCGGGATGTACACACAATCATCGAGTATATCGATATGCCTTTGGACCGGCTGACAAGACGTTAAAATAATAATAAGTACCATCCATATACCGCGGTACAGGTACCATAAGACTTTATTTACAATTGGATTTTTATTTATTTATTTATTTATTATTATTGGTAGAGAGTTAATTATTATAGGATACTTAATATGCGTATTATAATACGTAAGCGAATAATCGTTATTTACGATAGGTAACCTCATCGAACTCTCGAAATAAAACAATAATCGTTGCGACGACAAAACAGTATTTTTGTGTGCGTATCGATCAAATATTTTTTTCAATTCTATAATGTAAAAATATAAAACACTGCGCCTGTAAAGCAATACAAATCAATTTTTTTTTTTAAATATAGATATTGTAAGCGTTGTAAGTACATTTGACTTAAATATTACTTTTCTACGTCAAATCATCAATCGACTGCGAATTTTGTCTCTATTTTTAATTTACCCGCCCCCAAATACTATACTATATACTAATTAGAAATTCAAATTTATATAATTTATGTTTAAAATTAGGAATAAAATGTATAGGCCTGCAGACATTATTATATTACACATATTGTTATAATAATAAGGATTGGTTTGTTAAATAATAAAATCGGTTTGCGATGAACACAACGAGATTATTCGTCGAAAAATTATATCTAAAAACAAACAGTTCGAAAAAAATGTAGGTTGCCAAAATGCACGTCGTATTATTATTCAGTCCGTTCGAACATATTATTTAAATTTAAATAAATGGTTTACATAATTCTGACAAAACTTAAAATCGTGCACTTTCGTTATAATATTATCGACGTTTTATGTAATATATGCAAATGTAAACAAATATTATGATAAAATTATAACCCGAGAAAAATATTTATTTTTATAAGTACTCCGATCAATACAATACATATTTATATAAATATTACTTATAGTAAATAGGTATAACGATATAACGATAACTAATAGGTTAGGTTAAAAAAAAACTCATGAGTTTTGATTTTAATTGGTATATTTTAAATTGGAAAATATTTCGAATATAATAAAACTATAATATAATTATGCAATAGCTCATAATAACTCATAGTTAAACAATACCGAAACATTCAAGGAAAAGTCACTGCAACTTCATAAAAAAACGGATAAAAGAGGCAATAGCAAAATGTAACACGGTTTTTATTTTTATTTTATAGGCCGTTGGGCGTTTAATATTACAAAATTCGTAAATATTACAAAAACATAAAAACTATGGTTTATTTTTCTTCTGTAAAGGAGTTCGGTCGAGTGAAATGTTTCGATTCATTTAGATATTATTATAATATACTCGGACGACGGGACACACGAGGGGTGTACACCAGCAGTGGACAACGAGCACGACGGTGTGAGACGAAGAACCGGCAGGTTTAATATGCACAAAGAAACCAGTTATAAAATATTTCATACCTACACTGGTCCAGGGATGCTCAGCAGCGGTTGATATAATTTCGTCTGAATAAGTGAACGGATTCAACAACGCGCCGGCCACCAAGTCATTCGTATAAATAATAATTATTATGAAAATACAAAATATATTATTAGTGTATCGTTATTTATTTATCTTCCCCCCTCTTTCAAAAATAATTATTTAAATTAGTACAGTATTATTTTTTTTTAAGAATCTGACTGCCGTCTACGAATAAAACGATTTATAAAATAAAACGAGATCGAATATTATAATAACCAGTTAAATAATATTTTGGAACCATTGTACCATTAGTCGATCCTGAGCAGCGAGCGCATGCTGTGACAGAGTAGACTCACAGTCTGACCAACAATTCAAACAATGAAGAATCTATTTCAATAGGAAACATGATTTCCCCCCCCACCGGAGAATAATAAATTAATACCTATTACACGGTACCTGTATATTATATTACCGAGTCGTTTGAAGTTTAAACAGATGGTTTAAATACAGAATTTTATTTTAAAACAACCACAAAATTATATTTTAATGCCGTTCAATTATTTTACTAAACCAAAATTGAGAAAAAACAATTAAACTCTCGGCCAAAAGAGGATTTTATCAATATTAATTTACATCCAAGACTTTATTGATATATACACGTACAAACCAAAAACCCGTATGCGATGTAAATATACTACCTACAACTTATAAACCTATGCAATTTTTAAAAAAAGATCTTAACAGAAATAAGTTAGTTTAAAATATACAATATTTACCTACATGAGGAAAATACTTGGGATAAATGTGAACTTTAAAATTTCGTATTATATAAATCACTCATAAATTAGTTTGAAATTATAAAAGAACATGATATTAAGTACCTATTAGTCACTTTTATAAACGAATATTTATTTAATATATTATTAAAATAATTATACATTTTTCATGTACTGGATGTTTTAATGTTATTTTAATATGAAAAATATATGAATATTTATTAAACTGTGTTAAATTTTAATTTGCAATTATGGTTATAAGCCGAGTTATAATGTAAGTTATTTATAGCTGTGACCTGTGAATAAATATTGTTCACAGCTAATAATATTTATTAATTTATTATTATAATTACTCTTTAATTTATAATGAAATTTAAGAAAACCCTAATATTATAGATTATTTCACAGATGCGTCCACGTGTTATTAATTAAGATCGATTTGACGTAATGGAAAATGTTAACATTTTAATAATTTATTTTAATTGAAAATTATTTTTGAAATTGAAATGGATTAAATTTAAAAAAAATTATTTGATCATACTGCAGAGTTACATATTATAGAATAATAATAAAAAAAAAATCACAATATTAATTGCAGGCGAAAATTATTTGTTTATTGAGATTACACTTGGGTATTTGATTTTAGTAATTACATATTGTAATAGGTTTAACATTCGGATAAAATTAAAACTCATATTTATAAGTGTATAGAATTTTTTAAATCGCGTATATAATAATATATGTAAATATTCTATATGCACCATATAGTTAATTATCAATTCCAGACGCATTGTTCAATGGCTATCAAACAGCCGACAAACATTGCACTAGGGGCGGCTCTAACCACGTCACTGAATGAGTTCAAACTGCATTTATAGTCGGGCCTCCCGCATAATTTTTAATCTAGTATTGCGTTTAATACAACGAGCAAATACGGTAGGTTTTCACTCCGGATGTGACCCGAAACACATTTCTTATTTTTCGTATTTAACAAAAAAAAAAAAAACCATAAATATTACAAGTATTCTTTAAACGGCTCAAAAGTATATAGATATATTGATGACTTACGGGGAAATTATATTAACTACTTTACCTATACAATATATTATAATTATAAAACCTATACGTACGTGCAGCACACGCTTAGAGTTTTAAATAAATAATTATTCGAATTTTCCGATAGATTTACTAACTATATGGGACAATTTATAGGTAAATATTATACAAAATACAAAAAAACAAATGTAATTTACAACAAAAAAAACCAGTTTTATAAGCAAAAATATATTGGTCATATTAGGTTTAAGTTGTAATCCCCTCGAAAAAATATAGACACTTCAATGGATTTTTATTTATGTATACGAGAATATCACATACGGACGTGATATTATGATAATTTTTAATATATATCACTTTTGGGTTAAAGATAGGACTAAATATAAGACTAGGAAAGTATTGAATACATTAAAATGTTTAATAATTCTAAGATTTGAAAACTAGATATTATAATAAACTCATTCATAAATTAATTTAAATATTATTTTCGTATATTACGCTGCGGTGGTTTTTAACCATGGATATTTGAAGTTTGTTTTTTTATCAAAAACAATATATGTATATATATATATATATATAAACAAAAATTTACTTTTTGGCCTATCTAAACAGAGACCTTCGTGGAGAAAATATTGTTAGTGGCAGACATAATTGTGTGCCATGAAAATCGTTTGGAAAACACTAAAACAATGTGTGTCATATAAACAAACAATTTGAAAACCACTGCAATTACGATGACGCATATTTTTTTTTATCGAAATTTATAAAATTTACAATTTTAGTTTTTAACAACTAAAAGTTTAATAAGAGTTGAACGAATAGTTATTTTTGCTGGAATTACAAAATTGTTAAAAACTTTATGGCGAATTGTAATTTTACATTATGAAAAATATAATATAAGTTCAAACAAACAAATCGTTTTAGTGATTAAAATATATATATATATATTTAGTATTATCTTTAAATTTTTTATTTTGTAATAATTTCGAACAGCATTTTGACTGTCGACTATATTGTATTTTTTATTGTTATTCGTTACATTTTAGATTCCGAGCGGACAGGCACATGCACTTGGTTTTATTGGTTTTATTATGATGACGTGTGCTTTTTTCCAATCTGTTACGTAATGCGATTATGACTAGAATAGTCGACACACCATAAGGGAAGATTTCTGGTAGCGTTGTTTTTTTTTGTTTTTTTTTATTTTGTTTTATTTAGTTTATGCATTTTAGGTGGGATTATGCAATACCGCCTTTTTTTTAAATTCTTTATACTTTTCTTAACAACGGAGACGAGCGTGAGAGAAGTTTACATTTGGACACAATTTCGATTTCCGCTCAAAATCGGTTTTTGTTTGCAACGATTTAGTATTGAGTATATTAGTATCCATATACGAGTTTAGGCAAGATAAGTAAATATACAAGGATACCGCTAGACACCACTGTCTCATTAATTATTAGTTATAACGTATTATAATCAAACGATTTAGCTTTACCATTGATAATATAATATACCACATATTGCTAACATTTAAACAAACAATTATTTTGAATATATTGAGAAAAAAAGACTTACCGGTTTTTTCTTTAATTTCGCATAAAACGCTGAACAAAGAAGGCTTCATTCGATGGCAATTTAATGTATGTTTTCTGTAAAAAAAAATGAAAACAATAATGAATAAATAAGTTTATAACTATTAAGATTTCCAAATATCTAATAAAATTAATATTTATACGAATCTTACGAATTCATTGCCATAATAAGCATGGCATTTGCCAAACCTAACCTTACAGTCACTTAAATAAATTATAAAATACCACCTTAAGTACATGTTATTGCACTAAATTATAATACACCTACCTAGAAAAGAACAGTAGGATCATATATTTAAAAAAAAATAAACATGTAAGTACATGCGATATATGTACGTTATAACATTTTAATAAAAACAATTATTTTTAAAAAAAATGTTCTTAAATTATTTTCTAATTTGTATACATACCGTATTATACCTAATTTTCAACATTTTCAATAAATCGAGTATATATACATTTTAAATATTATTATTTAAATCACGAATATCTCAAAACGAATAACAAAATACTAAAAATAATAATAATTTCGTTTCATTTGTAAATCAGCATTTTAACTTAACCTCGGAGTGCATAATTAATCAAATTAATTATTTCCAAGTGGGTATCTATATTTATACTAACATAGTTTGTATTTCAATATTTAAATTGATTTTTGATAAATAATATCATGTATAATTACTTATTAGTTTGTTGTATATTTTATAATAGGTTGGGTAGTTGGGTTAGGTTAGGGGCATGGGAGCCATGTGTAGCAGATGAATTAATGGCGCCGACCCCACTCTTAAAGAATTTATATTTTTTTAACATAATATATGTACTTTCTAGTAAAATGAAAACAGTAACGATAATTATAAAATAAAATAAAAACAGATGGTAGTCTTCGCGAGATATCAGTGTTTTAGGGTATAGGCTACTACACAGACAAACAGGTAAATGTTTCAAATGGTGAGGGAAAATAATGGAAAACATTAAAAAGACGATTATTCTCAGCTCAGTTCGGCAATTATTGTAATAAATGCAATTGTGTATAGCAAAAGTCAAGTAAATAATATGATTCAAAACTCAAATTAAGTTGAATTCGAATCGTAAAACTATAGTTGGTATTTTCGTGACATTTCGCCGTAATTCGTTGTTTTTAAAAATAAATTTCAATTTTACAAACATTAAAAATACGCGCTACAACGAATTAACATAATATAAATATATCAAATTGAATTTTTAGCCAACTTGTTTTTATATATATAGTGATTTAAAGTTAGTGATAGTAATCTATAGTGATTTTATCTACTCATGTATATATTTGAATGAAAACTTTTCTTTTATAAAATCGCAGCCGTATAATCCTCAGAATATCTCGAAAACTATTAAAAACTTACTATATTGTTATCTTCTGTTCGGTTTTATTTTCGTTTTCTAGGGAGTCTATTTGAAACTGTTGCAGTGCAAAATAATTGAAACATTTAAGTACTGTTAGTTAGGATTTTAGCCGACCCGGGGTGTAGTGCCACAGATATTGTGTGCGGGGAAGGCAGCGATCTTTCGAAATCACGGACGACACTATTGGATGTTATGCGTTAATACACGCGATTGGTAAAAAAAAAAAAAAAAAATAAAATACCACGACAGTTTTAAACAAGGCCATTCAAATGATGGGAAAAAATTCACTCAAATAATTGCATACTGTAAGTAGGTAAATAGTATACTTATTTATAAATAAAAATAAAACAAACAATTTTAACGTTTTTACTTTTATGATAACGACAAATGGACGCCTTTAAAAATGGTAAAATACATTAGATTAAAATTACATATCGAACATGTGGGAAATATTGGTTTTTTAAATACTTTAGCCGACGCTTATTATGTTTATACACATAGGCGGGGGCGATCAGTCACGTCGACGTGTTTATAATTTTATTACGTATACAATTGCGATTTTTCTTGATTTTTTGTTGTCTTATAATTATATTTGCATATTAACCTATAATGAAATAATGAAAAAAAAAAAAAAAAAAAAAAAAAAAAATTATACAATTAAATCGAGAGAAAAAAGCGTTACAAAGCCATATAGACCTTTACGAAGAAATGTATTTGACTACACGACTACAATATCGTCTTCGATATCCACTTCGTTTAGTATAGTATTTAACGAACACATTATAGGCATCTGACGTGATGCTTGTATATAAGTCATCAACATTGCTGTTTTTTTTTTTATCTGTTACTTATAATTTGTTTGTATCAAATCGTAATTTAAATTAATTGCTTATTTATGTATATATGTATAGAACACGACGTTATAAAACCAAAGATTCAGCCAACTCAAATAACCAAACAAATAACACGGTTTTGTATATAAAATCAACGTTAGCTTCATAGGCGAATCTCGTATATATAGGTATATATTTAATTTTAATTTTGTAACATAAGAAATATTACACGTTTCATAAATGCGCGGATACAAAATGTATTAGACATTATTTTCGATAAAGTGGTATAAAAAAAAAAAAACGTATAAAATAAAAAAAACGCCAGAAATACATAAAATCGTGAGTATTAGGCCATCGCTGTGGTGGCAGAATATATAGGTAGACGTAGAATATGTAAGGAAATTTTAATTCGATATTAAATGTGCAATTATAAAACGATTCCAAGTACTCTGTTAAACTAAATGTTTAACTAAACTGTTTTTCTAAATTTATCGACGAGATAATTTATAATTTTTCATGTTTTTGTAACTCTGAACGCTGAACATTTTCCCTTTAACCCGCAATAAGAACGACTACTAAATCAAGCCCCCTATCATATTTTCGAGCTTTTTTTCCCGAGCCAAAATAATTTAACACACGCATAAATAGAGAAAAAAAATGTCAAATGGCTAAAAACAACTCAAAAATATCCAAAATACTTAGGAAATTATAGAAGTATTTGGTGAAATTTGTCAGTCTCTACGTTTGTAATGCTTTGAAAAAACAATGTCGATTTTAACATCAAAATACAAAGTGTTGCGTCAATTTCCTCGGTTATTTTGTTACTTCTCTTCCCTCCAATCCACTGTAAAAAGTTAGATGAATTTAAAAAATACCTCCCCAAGGATTCAAAATGGTTTTGGAAACCTGCAGTACCATAAAGCTGTCGATAGGAACAAATCTTTTGATCGAAATCGTAACACATGGACGGACAAAGTTCAAGCTTATTGGATAATTTTACGAATTTTTTATTACTATACATACTGGTAACTTTGTAGTTTTGAAAATTGTAATGATATAAAATAATGACGTGTTATATAAAACTTTTAAAGCGTGTACATTGACCGAAAAATGATTTGAAAAGCATTCAAATTGTCAATATTAATAATTTAATGCTATCAAACAAATTATTATTATAATAATTGATAATTTCATATCATGATAAACGTTGTACCGAATATACTGATAATTTAAACGATTTAAATCGGCTTCCAGTACTATATTTAATTAATTCAAAATTGCATTCCATTACAGATCGAAGATACAATAATAGATACGAATAGAATGTTAATTTACGTGGGTTTTCGATTAGTACCTATAGAAAATAATTGCTTTATCACAAATTTAAAGTTTCAATTACGACTTAGGTCACTGTCAGAGGTCTAAAATAACTTGGTAGCCTTAGTGCTTGAACGCGTTCAGTTATTAGAATCGGAGCATTGAATTTTTAAAACATTTTTAATTTAATTAATTTTTAGTCATATAGATGACAAATTTGTCTAAAATAAACAATATAATTGGTAACTATGACGTCGAAAGACGCGAAATACAGAGGAAATGTATGACAGAGGACTATATAAAAACCAACCATATTCTTAACATTGTATAAAACCTAAATAATGAACAATTATTATCAAAGAAACGTTTTAAAAAAGTAATATAACAAATTTGAACTAAGAACCTAATAAATAAATATTTTTTCAATTTAATTTAGCCAATTTTATTTATATATGATAACTTGCTATCAGTACATAGTTTGATCATAACTTAGTCATTATGTTATCATAAAAGTATTTCTTTGGTATAGTATCAATATATTTTTAGAAAGAAATTAAACTAGACTCTTCTGGGAAATATATTGTAGGTATCTACTCAAAAGCAACTAAGAGTGACAGTATAAAATTATTCAGTAGATATATTTTACATACAAATCATAAATTCAGTAGTGAAATTACATTCACTATTTATTTATAACAGACTTTATTTTCAAAATAACTTAAATTATCATATTCAATCAAATTAAATTAAATATTTTCCACAATACCAATGATTATTCATTTTAGATTCTGGAACATATTTTTATGTGTTCCTCTATAAAGTGGTAAATATAGTTCTATTTTAAATGTTAAATTATGAATGAGAAAAGAAGTAATTAGTTAAAAATGCATGTGTATTATCATTTCAGTCTTTTTTAGTTATCCGGGAAAAGTATAAATCTATAACTGATTAAAAAATTGCAAGAATTTATAAAATTATAATTTAGTGCTGTTTAGTGCTCTACTCAGAATCATGATTAATGAGATTATGATTTATCATTGTTTTGAATTTTAAAATGATTAAAAAAATTATAGCTTTAGCCTCTGTGACCCAGTATACGGAGGATACCAGATTTTTACTATATTATTAACAAATAAATTATAAATAACAAATTTGTTTTCAAACTTTATTTACATGGTGACAAAAGTAATCAAATCCAATAAACTAAGCTGTGAAACATTTGAAATTGAAGAAACTACTAACATCATATTTTTAAATTTAAAAACAATGATATCTAATTTATAAAATAATTATTGGTGCAAAATGTAGCTATTTAACCCTAATATTAAAAAATACACCAAATACATAACAGTTTAAAAACAATCTACATTGAAAATGCGATAGCAATTCAGAAAAATACAAAATTAAATTTAGGTATTTGGTACACGGTATACACTGTACCTAATATTCAACTATGACCAAAACATATTTTATACATTGCATTTACATTGAAAAATACCTTTTAATATTAAGTATCAGCCCTAACCTAAAGTGAAATTTTAAGTTCAAAACTATAGGGACTGAGTGTAACCTGGGTGGACCTGTGCCACTGTTGTATGTGAAAAGTTGGGAAGGTTTCATATGGAAGGGAATTTAATTTATATCTGTATGCAATGATAAATCATTGCTAACAAAAAATGATTTTGTTAGAGATATTTAGTTAATCATTTTTTGAATTTTTAAGATTTTCATCAAAATGTATTTCAAATTAAAAACTTTGGATGAATACAAAAAAAAAACGTTAACTATATATTTAACTCAAAACTATAGAAACTAAGAAAGAAGACTTTATTTTGATAGCAAAATATTGAAACGTAAATAGACCAGTGTATAATAAATAATAACTCAGTTTAGCTTTTATCTTTTCTATCATGTAGTCGACTCTTTAACATAGTAACTGCACACAACAATTGGTTCAATTTTATCATTTTAACAATGCTCATAACATCAATTGGGAAATAAATCCTTGATAAATATAATAGTGGTGTTGGTAGTTGAGCATTTCCTTGGAGTGATATATTTCAAAAGCCAATTTGTTAAAACTATAAACAAGTATATCTACGAAATATAAATCCGGAAATAAGAAACGGTTTTCTTCATCAGAAAAGTCTAAATTGTTTTTAAACAATGGTTTCTTTAAATAAATCATAGTTTAATTACATTAGACTAGGTATTTCTAATGTTACTTTATCTCAAAAAATTCCTATTAAATACTTAAATTTCTTATTAAAAACAATTGTATCACATTTATTAACAAGTTTATATAAGTAGGCTTAATTTTGAGTATATTAATCAAAAAATACATATATTGTATTATAAAATAATAGGAAATTAATACCTATGCAGAACTTTAATTATTGAATTGAATATGTTTACTCAAATTGTATAGGTATTAAGATACTATTAAAAACTATTATAAAATCAAATCTAGAGTACAGTTTTAGATCTAACTAGATGTGTAAATTCAAGTAAATTAAATTATTAATTAGTGCTTAAAAAAAAGTTGAATAAATAATAGATAAGAACAGGTAGGTTTATTAAATTATAAAGTGTTAGATAGAGATAAAAGTATAAAACTAGTGATAAGAATCTATCAACTAGGTATCTAATGTACTTTAAATGTTGTGTACGAATATTTTATAAAATGTTTGTCACAGAAAATGGTTTTTCAATCTTTTGAAGTTCATACATTTATTTTACATAATCTATTTACCAAATTACAAAATAATATCATAGCAACTGATAATAATCAAAATAGAGTTTAAAATTGTAGACTTTTGATAAAACAACAGTACTTGTGGTGTTTCAAACAATAGAATGGAAAATTGAAAACTTAAGTAGGTATATACAATATAGTAGGTAATTACCTGGCTTGAGCTTCATCCAATGACTGATCAGTAATATTCATTATCTGTTGTAAGATTTCACCAATATCTTGTTTACGAGTATCTTGATCTGGTGGTGTAGGTGCACCGTGATTAGGATCGACCGACGACATCCCATATGGTTGAGGTAACATCGCACTGGTCGGATGCATCATGCGATTATGCTCATCCATACTATTCATTTTTACAAATTCTGCAATTATATTAAAACATTACCGAACCGGACAACAAAAAGTAGTTATAAATCCACATTATTGATATTAAAACAAAACAAATACAGGTTGAGTAATGGTTTGATCACAGGGTTTTTTGTTATAACGCCCAGTTGATGGAAGTACTAGAGGTAGGTACATTTAAATGATATTGCAACCTAAGTAGACTGACCGTGTGTACTTACATTGTAACTTGTTTGAGCAAAACATAAGCAGCATAACAACGGAAGCAAAGAGATTCTTTAACAGTATTAATGTGGATTGTTTTCCTTGGGAACACTATGCAGCTCAACTGCTACAAACTTACAATAAAAATAAAAAAAACCACAGCGAACAGACCAACCGATTATTATTTATTTTGTTTTGGAACAGCACGTCTTAGACTTCCACGGGGAAGCAGAAATGAACAAAAAAGTGAAAAAATCACGACGACGCATCACATGGACTATTTGCGTTATCTTTGCGAAAAATTTATTAATAATCAAACAGCCCCTTACACAATTCGAATTTAATTAATTAAATAATATTAACGTAGTATTATAATAATAAATATAAACTAATAATAATAATAATAATAAATAATGATAATAACAATGAAATAAATACAAAAAAAAAAAAAAAACAAAACAAAAGAAATATGGCCGTAACACAAACGGTACGGTCGAGACGCGGACAACTGGGATTGAGAGCTGTCTCGGCGCCGGTGGTAGAGCGGTTCCAGATTTCCCAGTGCCCGGGGTGGTGGGGGGTAGCCGTCGGAATGCCGTCCGTTGGCCAATGGAAGGAGCCGATTTTGCGTCGCGGGCGACGACGGCGATACGGCCAACTACACCACGTACTACTACTACAACTCTGCAAATGAAGCAAATAATGGACCGATAAAACGGGACCGCGCGCGCGCGCGCGCGCGCGCTCACTCGCGAGCACGCAACCTGCTCTCGCTTCGCGGGAAAATCCCGACGCGTTGCACCACTGATTCTGAACTTATCAACCAGGCGCCCGGGCCGTTTGTCCCACATATCAATACCACACTCCGTGATGTGACGCGCTGACGCACGTCTACTTGTTCTAGACCCATGACAACCATGCCAAACGTTTTGTTATTGACGGTACCGCGCGTCTCGCGTCACGTCACGCGTTTCGATTAACAAATTTAGTACAACTGTACCTATACCGCGTCGTATTCTCGTTGACTATTTAGCAATATTTGCATTTCGCGTCGGATATATTATGTCCACGCAATGTACTGTAATGTGCGTGATTTCACTCGTTCGAAAACATAGATAATAAATAAAATGGAATGACCGTGGACGGAATCATGATCAGTAGGTATTTTTAAAGTTGGTAGTAATATTAAAAAAAAAAAGTCGAGGATACTGCTCACGGGTGTGCGTGCCACTGTTGTACAAACGTGGGAAGGTAGGATACACGAATAGGATAGTTTTGTTTATCTTTACGCAACGATAATCATAATCATTTGAATGAAATGATGTGATTTTTACAATATTCTTCAAAATTTGAACATTTGAGACGCTTATATATAAGAACAAAATAATACATTACTCTCGACTTTTTGCGACTACCAAGTGCAACTCATGATGTAAAATGTTCAAGCATTTCTACTCGGCCAAAACAATTTTAACTAAATAAAAACTAAAAGAACTCGAAAATTTAAAATGCTTATGAATAATTTGAAAATGTCTGAGTTTTACGATTATGTTTAATCGAGTTACAACCAAAAGATAATAACGAAACCATATTATTGCTGTAAATTTGCCCAATTATTAAGAAAACTACAATGAAGAACTGTCAAATGCACCGAATATATCTAAAATGCTGCTTTCAGAAAAGGCACAAGTGCAGCCACATGAAAATCGGAGTGAGATTGTCCGCGGACGGACAAAAAAAACTTCTAGAAAACAAAAAAACTCACATCATAATTTTTTCCGTTTGCTCGGAATCTAAAATATTGTCTAAATTACAACGTATACAAACACATTAATATCGGAGAAAATATCAAAAATTGTTGGAATATTCTAAACGATAACAGAGCGATTCCATAGACGTAAACCCGTTGGGGGGGGTTCATTGCCTAGAATAAATTAGGAGGGGCAGTGTCCCTTTTGATATTTAACATACCTTCTTCTTTTAAAATAAGTACAAAAATTAGATTCTCAGTATAAAAAAAAGCCGTAACAGAAAACCAACAATATCTTTCCACTGTCTTACAAACAATTTTTTACTGCGTCAGACAAGGTATTGCACTACGGGGGCACGATGAAAGCAATAAAAGTGACAATCGAGGAACTTACTTGAACTTATGAAAATTCGAGCTGGTGATCACGGTAGATAATTGATAGATATTATTTACGAAAAGAAAAAAAAAACATTTCGTTATGTTAGCCCTGAATATCAAAACGGTTTTATAAATTTGTTGAGTGTAAACGTTTCATCGGAGATTATCAATGATATTGTTAAAAATGCGGGTGTGTACAGTGTTATTACAAGACTTAAAAAAATACGAGCACGGTTTTAATTTGCCTAGGTACTGTGGTAAACATTTAATCGTGCAGAAGACTGCAATTAATATAAATTTGTTATTATTCTAATTTCTAAATATAAAGTTAATTGTATATACTGACTTGCAGTTTTTATAATTATGCTCGATTTTGTAAGGAATTTACAAAATATTAAAGTTTTTCTATGTTTTTAATGCTCTCGAGTTTGTTTGTTTGTTTATTTATTTTTGATTTATTTCGTTGCTAACTAATATTGATCACCTTATATTAGTATACAACAAAAGGCAATATTAACATGTATTTAAAAGTAAGTAATTTACGATTTAGCTAGACTAGTTCATAGGTAACTATATATTTGCCCCTCCCCCCTCTTATAAATTTCCGAGTTACGCCCATCCAAGAACGATTTATATTAAAATAAACCTATCCACCTACAATGTTGATTAGGAGGTACCGGCGAGATTAAAATAGGGAATTGCCCAGTGAATAAACACCTTACACAATAATTTGTTTGATTTGAATTATTGCGACCGCGGGGGTAATCGTCGACGGTAGGTATTCAAAAGGCCCAATATAACAGCAGTGTTTGTAATTGCTCGGAGTACATTACACTCAATCGAATTATAGTTACGCGTTAGGTATAATACAATTTCAAGTTTTCCGTTTAAATAATAATAACGCAATGATACCTACCTCGTATTTAATTAGCGCTCATTTTCCCCACCCGTCACACTGCTGTTCCTCCCACTCTGTTTGCGGGGGGGTCAGTCACCCTGTGCGTTGTACAGGTACACAGATATCATTATGATAATCCTCGACATCCACCACGTTAGGATTATGTCTGCTATCGCGTTTGTTGTGTTCATTGGTATTCATCATACAATATTTTATGTATCCTCACCGATGATAACCTTCGTTTATTTTCAAGTCCTGGATAAATATTATGTATATATATATATGAAGGCAGGGAGGTGGCTGGGGAGTATGCGATTTATGAGTATTTATTTAATAATAATTGTAATCTCGAAATGTATGTATATTTCAGCCGAGTGTTGTATAAGGGAAAGCTTGATTTGTTGAATACGAATCGGCGTTTTTGGATCCGGTTTTAAAGTTTATATTGTCGGGTTTGGATGGAACGACAAGATCGGTACGATTTATTCCCTCGTGATTATTATTCAGGTATCCAAATACTACACGTCCCCGCCCGTAGAAAATTCCCGGGCACGCCGCTGTCCCAATCACTTCGCGTGGCGCGACTGGGATTTTTTTTAAACGGGTGTCCGCCAATCATAACTTGGAAATCACGTCGCCCGTCACTAATTTGTCAATACGCCACCGGCGTTTCGGTAGTTTGAAAAACGCATAGCCTATGGTTAGAGATCGCATATAAGCAATTTATGTAATTATTAAATGCTGAGACATAAGTATTTTTGAATATATGCTTGAAAAAAAAAAAAAAAATGTCCTTAATTTCCATAAATACGGTTCGAAGAGGGTGTCCAGACATCCAAAACACCCTGCCCTTGGTTGCACCACTGCCTACCTTTTCAAAGCTGATTCATTATTACCTAAATATTATATTTTTCAGACGCCCGTCACTTTCCCCTTGTATTTTTTTGTTTTTTTTTTTTTACGAAATATCGACATATCCGCTATAAAATTTAAAAAAGGGAAAAGTTGAACAAAATTATTTGTTGTCGGTATAATATGTAAATAATGTTGACGCCGTACCTTAAAAGATGTCGAATTACAAAAATCGTCTAGATTCCCATGAAAGTTTTACTAAAATATTAAAAAAAACCTTACAACAAATGATGATCGGTTACATTGGTTTTATTTTTATTGGTTTCTGGATTACCCCACTTGGCCACAAAGGAAAATAACCGTACATCGAGGGTTTAGGTTTTTATTTTTGTATTTCTATTGCTATGCCTATGATTACTAAATCTTAATTTCCTTATCTTGAAACATCACGGACGGTCCCCCGAGCCGACTGTCTAGGTTCAACTTGATGCCTGCCGGGAACCTCGGCCGGCATTTATTTTTCTTTACGTCAATCCTTACCGCCACCACCTCGTCCATACAGACATTTATATGCCCGTACACTGTTTTGAGGTATGTGTACGACGTAGTGTATAATATTCAGTATTCACCAGGATCGGATTGCATAATTGAATTCGATTAAATCCGGCTATAATAAGATATTAACAACGAGAGATCAAAATACTCCACGTCGGATAAATCTCGTATTTTACGAATATTTAAAAATTTCGTACAAAGATATAATCCGTCTACAATTTAATAATATATATTTATATATTTAAAAAGTTATTATATTGCGGGTGTGCGGTTAACGGGCGCGCTTTCAAGCGGTGAAAAATAAAGCGAAATTAAAAAAAAAAATTACACCACATATTAAAAACACCAATTACATTTCAACGGCGCTTATATTTTCTAGAAATGTATTTATACTGCTGAGCTGTCGTGATCGAAAAAGTTTATATTAAAAGCGTATAATAATATATTTTTTTTTTTTTTAAATAATACCCATATAGGTATCTACTACTACGTATCAAGAACGGGAATTAGGTATTTTATCGGATTTTCCCTAAAATAAATTGATAAAATATACAAATATTTGACGATGATAATATACGATCAATAGATATGCAAATATACGAGCTATGATGCTACCTATACTTATAATTATTATTTTTTATATGTACACTATAGAGGTTAGTTAATTAATTACTGTTGTAGGCACCAATAAATCGTTTATAGTCTAAAAAATAATGTATAGTAAATACTTGAGTACCTATGCTTATAATTAAACTATTTAAATCCTCACTTATCATTTATCGGTTACCATTACAGTATAGACACCGCAGGCGATAGGTACAATATTAAAACGATAATACGTCGGATTAAAATATTGTAATTCTAAAATAAATATTGGTTTTTTATTTTTCAAACCGTTGATAATAATAATAAAGAATACGAAGGAATTAATTACATACTCAATACATATTGTACCATAAAAAAATATAATATGCTTTATGTCTGTTATTATACACTTAGGTATGAGAGACTTCCATGTCGGGACTATTTTTTTTTATTTTCAAATACAAATCATTACAATTACATATGTGATATTAACCATATTGTATATTATTTTATTATAATAATAATAATATGCTTTTTTTAAAAATTATATTGTGATGATCGATAAGGAAGGTATACAGTTATAATAATTATTACTGAATACTGGGCAATAAATTATAAAACGCTTACGTAATAGAATAATGTGATTATGCACAAATACAAATGTATACAGGCCGACTATAATAAATAGGGCCCAGACAATTGAATTTTTACACGTATATAAATATATAGAGATTTGTTTCTCGGGACATTAGAATAAGCTATTCAGCACAATTTTTATTTTGAACTTTTTAACATTTGTAGTGAATCGTATGGACGTTTTTTTCAATATTATTTGGTCATTTAATTATGTTTTTATACTTTCTGAGGGAATATTTACATTTTCGTTAGATATATATATATATATACGTATATTGTGAAAAATTCACCAGTCTAAATTCTACTAAAAAAAAAAAATTGTTGGGAGCATCTAATATAAACTGTATTTTTTTAATGATGACTAATTTATTTTTATTGTTTGTATGGGAAATAAACATTTTTTTTTTTTAAAGTATTTTCATACAAATATTTATATGTTATCGTGTTTCGCGGCGGACCCTATAACTAAGTAATAATCCTATTTTCGAGTACCTATCTTAGTAATGTTACATCTACACTTTTTTTTTTTTTTTCATTTCGTTGTACTGCATTACTTGCAGTGTGCGTCTCTACCATCGTCACACCGTGTAATTTTCATATTATAATATTATTATGTATAATTTATAGATAATAATAATAACATATATTATACGTCAGAATACGAATATCGAAACACGAGTTGTAGTCGTGTGTAGTGTAGCCACGCAGCATCAGTGCATTTAATTCCAGTTTCCAAATAATACTTCGCGGAACAAGAATATATTAATATATTTATATATATAATATATAAGACGTACCCACATGTATAAGTATTATTATAATCCGTTTTTAACATGTTTTTTTTTTTTTTTATTCCATAATATATAAAACATGAACGTACGGCGCGCGATTATTAGCATTTTTATTATTAAAAAAAAAAAAATTAAAAAAAATACAACAATAATAATATAATTATTGTTATTCTTCGTGTGCGTGTACAATTTTTATTTTCATTTATACGGACAGATTAATGTAAAAAAAAAAAAAAAAGTAGGTACCTATTATACGTCACTTGTCGAAAAATCCGCGTTTTCTTTTTTACATTTATGTACGATCATTTTTTACTAACCGATTAATTGTTTTCCGCAAAAAAATCTTTGTAAAATGAAAAATTGCTAGTAATATGCTCTTAACTTGATTAATTTTATACTGTTATAAATCCAAGGAATACAATTAAGTACATGAATATATATTGTTTTTCCTAACGAAATGGTTTAATTTTCATACATAAACATATATTATGTAAATATGTATTTAATATATAAATCGTATTATAATAATTAAACTAAACGTATTACGAATATTTGTTTTATTTTTATAAATAAAATAATCATTTGTAATACGATTTTTTTTTAAATATAAAATGTGAGATGGACTGAGAATTGTGAAAAGTTTGATGGACAAACCGTGTAGGCTCTTAGGATATTTATAGGGCGGCTCGGAACCGAGAAAAAAAAGATTCAAGTCATAATAAAACAAAATATATGATGTGATTACATAAGGTATAAAAAAAAATGGCATTATTTTTTTTTAAATGCCAAACAAAATAACTCAAGGCTTACCCGACTAGAGCTGTAGGATGTTGATGACTTTTGCATTTTTGGGCAGTTTACTTTAGCTATTTTTTTTCTATTTCTAAAATTGTATATTTCAAAAACAATTTTCACATTTCAAAAAAATGTTTATCCCATAACGTCTGTCAACATTGAACTTGTTGACATGTTGTTTTGTATTTTACAAAAATGTATTAACCGACCAACGTCGTAGTCGTTTGATTGAAAACGTTAAACACATTTCGATTGTACAGCACAAACAATAAAAAAAACAGGTAGGTAGTTGACAAAAATATCAAAATTTTGTTTAATGAAGAATTAATTTTCATGTTATGTGCCAGACAAAGATTTAATTTGTTTTAATAAATACGTTTTTAGGTTATTAAAGTACTTTTTTGGTGACTATACCCGATAACCTATACGTTTATTCAACCCTGATACTTACTAACACGATTAATATTGCTTCAAAGAAGTTAGTGTCCTAAGTCAGTGACGTTATTGTTATTACATCGAACCAATATAAAACTTTTGAAAAATTACCCTATCGGGGCGCTCTTATTAATTCGTTTGACAATGACGTGTTATAATTATTATCTTTTGCTCTTATCATCAGCTAACAAGACGGTCGCTGGTTATCGGTTATCGCGGGCTTAGAACCTGGTATAGCCAATGCGCTGATATCGTCACCACGTGGCCATCATTGTAGAACTGTTATCTATAATATTTGTATTATTTGGAAGTAAAAATCACCGATTGAATTTTATTGTTTTAATCTGATTATTCCTATCTACATCACTGTCCTGTGTTTGTAAACCCATATAAATCCGAAACCTTGTCGGTGAAAACGGGTTTAGATATAGAAAATGGGAAAAACCGCGCGACGTGGAGAAATTGCACTGTCGTAAGAATACCGGGCGTTATTTCGTGCGCGGAATGCCACCGCACCCGTGGTATTTAATCACGAAAATTATGTGACACGAATCTGCGGGTATAACGAAATAATTATAAATATGCATGGGGGGTACGTGTAATTAATAACACGACACAAAATCGTATAATAAAATATCGGACAGGTTAGCCTCCCCACCTGTTCGGTAGATGGAATAATATTACTTATAATTTTATTCGTTTTTTTTTTGCCACCGCCGCTTAACATCACGTGAGATAACATGGCACAAACAAGCCTATACACGGCTGGGTATTATCAAACAATAATAATATACGTAAGCAAAAATATTACATTTTGTAGTATTTATTTCCATTTTTCTGTTGCGATTTATTCGATTTGCACAATCAATCGATATCGGCGCAGTAATTAACCGCGTCTTGTCATGGTCATTAATTATTGTTAGGTTAGAACTCTAATTGCACAATTTTCTGCCGAACCGACTCCGTCCCACACCAGTGTACACCACGATCCACATGCATTCATCGTGTATGACTCTTAGTTGCGATTTGATTTAAACTTATCTGAAAAATAATAAAAAATAAACTGCGTACTTATCATTGCTGTAAAACAGTAGTAATATAAAATTATTTGTAATTATTTCCTCCTGATTATTTTGTTTGATTCGTATTGTTACGTGTTCTATATTAATTATCGCTGTACAGGTTGTCGATCAATAATTCGATTAATTATTAATTTCGTGCGAAATTCTTTAACGCGAAGGTTTGTGTATCGATCTTAACGTTGAGGTAAGCAACCCAATAACCAAATTATATTCGTTCTTCGAAGGTCGTTTATTTTATAATAATTTTGCTTGTCGGATAAGATAGACCTCGAACTTTGAACAATTTTAAAAAAATCCTCAGTGTTTATTTGTCGAGATCAAAGTAACCACGAGTACCTATATAAGTAGTTATACTATTATAATTCAATAATTCTAGTTAATTAAAAACATTTAAAAAAAAAAAAAATAAAAATAATGCATTTACGTCCAATATTACGTACCTTGATTAGTACTCAACGACAACCTTTCAGAAACAAGTAAGATTTTTGCTTGAGTTTTTTGTTTTTTTAAAATTATATTTATTTTTCTCTTTTGTTGTGCCCTATCGTATTTTATATATATATATGTATTTTTTGTAATAATTAACAAGGTTATTTTAAAAATATAGATTTATCACAATTTACATTTCTAAGGAAATATTTTAGATATTTATGTTTTTCGATTTAATAATTTTTTCTATGTAAGCATGTATAATTTTGTATTTATTATACACGGACGTTTTCATTAGATGTGTAATTGTTTTTACAGATTTATAACTATGTCAACCAAAGCAGAACAAAATGGAGTGGATGCGAAAGCAACCGATTCAAATTTAAGCCTACCCCTGGAGGTAGCTGATCCTGAACTCTATGCTTTAGTCAGTCAAGAAGCTCGTCGTCAGATAAAAGGACTTGAATTAATAGCATCAGAAAATTTTACTTCAGTATCTGTTTTGCAATGTTTAGGATCTTGTTTAACTAACAAGTACTCAGAAGGTCTTCCTGGCGCAAGGTAATTCTAGTGTAATTTAATTGTATACTATTGTTCAATAAATAATTGACTATTTGGTATCTAGGTACTATGGAGGTAATCAAGTAATTGATCAAATTGAAGTTTTATGTCAAAAGAGATGTCTTGAAACGTTTTCTTTGGATCCTAATCTTTGGGGTGTCAATGTCCAGCCATATTCTGGTTCGCCTGCTAATGTTGAAGCATTCACAGCTCTTATTGGGGGAAGCAGGGGAAGAATTATGGGTAAAAATCTTATCTTATTACTTATATTTTTTTACCATCACACTCAATAATTTAGTTACAACAGCTAAAGAGAAGGATGTCCTGACTCTCCACCAATATATATATTTTTTTAATTTAAAATTAGTCATAATAATGTTAATTTTTCATTATATCAACTTGATTTTGTTAAACATTATTTGTATAATATGGTGATAGGTTTTTGACCTTTGTCTAAATCATATAGATTATAATTGTAACTTTAGATAAGGCTATGCAAATTTACTACTAACTAAGTTTTAATTAAAAGCAAAATAGTTTAATATTATTTATCTAAGTTTATTACCTATAAACTAAATAATAGATAATATTACCGACCTAGAGAGTCCAAATTTTCTACTTTTGCTCATTGACTCAAGATTTCCCATACACCCGATGAATTTTGCCTTAGAATGTGTAGGTATGTGGCAAATTACCTTGTTCTTAAAAATATTCTTTCTGGTAAAATTAATTTCCTTATCCTGTTATCCTATGTTAATTTTAAAATTCATCTCTCGCCAATACACATCCTGTAGTTTATACACCATATTTTTCTATAAATATATAAAAAAATGCTTCTATTACTCTTGTTCATTTTATTCATTCTTTACAAATTAGCCTTTGTTTTTGTTAAGTTCAACTTCTTGTTAAAATAAATAACTACTATTAAACAATAATAACAATGATGATGGCCAATAAATGAATAATGATAATTTATTCTAATTAAAAATAACTGTATGACATTAAGACACTTTTTTTTAGGTTTGGATTTACCAGATGGTGGTCATATCAGTCATGGTTTAATGGCTCAAAAAAAAAGACTGTCTGCAGCATCAATATTTTTTGAAACTTTACCATACCATGTAGATATGCAAACTGGTTTAATCGATTATGATGAGTTAGAAAAAACTGCAAAGAACTTTAAACCTGATATTATTATTGCTGGTTCGTGTGAATTAAAAAATGTATGTAGACATACTGTTTAGAATATAAAATGTATTGTTTGTAGGTGTAACATCATACCCAAGGACGTTGGACTATAAACGGTTTAACGAAATAGCTAAGGCCAGTGATTCATATTTAATGGCTGATATGTCACATATCAGTGGTTTAGTTGCTGCTAGTGTTATTCCGTCACCTTTTGAATACTGTGATGTGGTTACATCCACTACACATAAAACATTAAGGGGTCCTCGTGCTGGTATCATATTTTATCGTAAAGGTTAGTTTTTGGTTTCTTTACAAAGAAAGCTATTGCTTTGGTATTTTGGTTATCACTTATAAACAAAATTGTTTACAAATGTTTGAGATTAATGTATTCATTGATATCATGTGATTACAGTTTTAATAAATATTTGTATTTGATTTGCATAAAGTCATTGAATGCTAGTATGCTTGAAAATTGCATTTCCAAACTTGTAATGTATCTTATAAACTTATTAAAAGCTAATATTTATGTATATTTAATATAGGAGTTAGGTCCGTATCAAAATCTGGTGAAAATATTTTATATGACTTGGAAGATCGGGTAAATGCTGCTGTATTCCCAGGATTTCAAGGAGGACCTCATAACAATGCTATTGCGGGTATTGCTGCTGCAATGCGCCTGGCTACTACACAGGAATTTAAAGATTATCAAAAAAGAGTTTTAAGCAATTGTAAACAACTAGCTGAATCTCTGAAGCAACTTGGATATAAAATATCCACTGATGGTACTGATGTACACATGTTATTAGTTGATCTTCGACCAATTAATTTAACTGGATCTAAAGCAGAATATACATTACAAACCGTAGAAATTGTTTGTAATAAGAACACTAGTAAGTAATATTCAATTTTGTTTTACAAAAAAAAAAAATAATAATAATAATAATAAGTAAAAATCACTAAATAATTTTATTTTAAAATATTAAGTTCCTGGTGACAAAAGTGCAATGAATCCATATGGAATTCGTTTGGGAACACCAGCTCTTACTACCCGAGGATTGAAAGAACATGATATTGTTGTAGTAGCTGAATTAATTCATAAAGGTATTATTTATTAATATTAAGTTGTTTTAATAAAGTATAAATTATGGAATTCTTTTGTAGGTCTGACCTTGGCATTAGATGCTCAAAAAGTGTCTGGTCCAAAATTAGTAAACTTCAAATCTATTTTTACAACAGATCCAGTATTTATTGAGCGCGTCAAAATCTTAACAAAAGAAGTAGAAGACTTTGCTGAAAAATTCTATATGCCAGTATTATAATACATTATTATAGTATTCATAGTTCATAATTTAGATGGAAATATCTATCTATAATAATTAAGCTGTAATCATTATTGAATATCTGTGCCAAATCGAATTCATATTATATTTTTAATACTACATTTATTGTTTATACATTCCAAAATATATCACAATATACTTCATTAACATATATAAATCTGTTATTTTTAATTTCATAATATGCCATCTGAAATAAAAAAAAAATATATATTTTTTCTATAAACTGGATCTTGGATTATAAGTGTTATTATCATAATACTGTAGACATGAATAAATTTATCTATTCAAATTTAAAACAGTCTGATAATAAAATGACCATGAAAACTTTAAAAGCTATTCTTGTCATATGCGGTCTACCGTAATTTGCAATCAGTTGTTCATAATACATATTACATAGTATTGTATCTAGTGTTTGAATACTGAAATATTTTAAAATTAAATACAGTACAACATTTGGTCAAGTATTAGATACTATGTTACATTATGTAGCGTAGGCTTTGGAGGCTTCAGTCCCGCCAACCGGTTAGGTTATATCTATACTCTGTTCGCCGAGAGACCAGGACTGCGCGGCGGACGAAAACTCGTCGATCCCCACCAATACAACTGATAACGGCAACGCGCCACCTGTCGACCGTCAGCTTCTCAGAATTCGGGACATGCATACAGTGTTATGTGTTTTTGTAGTGATTGTAATTTATATGTTCGCGCCCGTTTCCTGTTGCACTATCATTCTCCCGGCGAACGATAGTACAATATTTATTTATAGTCTACATATTTATGTTTTTTTATTATCAGACAAAATCAGACTTGGTTGTTTTGTTCGGAACACAAAAGTCGTAGATTCTACTATAATCCAAAAACTAGGTACTCGCCTAGTTTACCGCTGACGGCCAACATTACGTCCAATAGGACGTTACAAACGTTATAGTATTAAATAAATAATTACATATGTAATTATTGTTAAAATGGTTAATGTTTGCTGCGTTGATAGTTGTACGAATCGTTATCGGTCGAAAAGAGACAGAAAGTGTTCCCTGTTTAAATTTCCGAAATGTAAAGACCTCCGGGAAGAATGGATACAGATTATTTCGAAAGTCAATGGTAAAATAACGAAACCCACACGTATTTGCGACAGACATTTCGATCCCGAGTTTTTAATTAGATCTTATTCGTGGTGGGACCACTTGAATTTGGACAAAGTAAGTACCTACGGTTTAAATTTAAATAATGATTTAACTGATGGTAAAGTTTGTATACTAATAATCGTAATTTTAATTAAATTTAAACATTTACTTAATGATACTTACTATATGAAGAGTATTGAGGTATTACAACGGATAAGACCAATATTACGACCCAACGCTATTCCGTCAGTTTTTAAATATGTCAGTGAAAATGATACTGATGTTGCAGGTCACAATCAATGTAAAGATGTTTATAAAAATTTATCACAGGTATTATGGAGAAATCATTTATATAAAGTAGTATTATATTTCTAATTTATTATTTAAAACTTAATAGATTTTAATTGATGAACAAATCAATGAGGCAAATCAACCAAATCAAGATATTGGGTTTCTAGAAAATCTCATTTGGTCTGAAGAAAATGAGTATATCGATAAGGCATTATTAAAGTCGGAGGTAACTAAATATAATATAATCAAAAAATTATATAGATATGAATACAAACCTAATATTGATTATTGTATTGTTTAGAATAAACTAGTTGATTCATTTGAGTCATTAAAACTTTATGTTAATCATATAAACTTACCACCGGGCTGGAACTCGTTTTCCGACACAACTGGCACAAGTTTTTATTTTTTGAAACAAGACATTACGAGTGATATCAAACTAGTGATTGATAAACAAATAGTTTTCACTCAGAACATGGAAATTAATTACTTTGCCAATAATGAACTATTAGCAAAAACAGATGATAATTTATTTAATTTAGCTTATACATTTCAAACAGAAGATGTAGAAAAAGTACTCTACATATTTTCATTGAAATCTACTTGTATAGGCGGACCAAACAAAATAGATTATCCAGGTATCCAATAATTAATTTTTTTTTAACTATATTTATTGATTATTTTGTAAACTATTACATGCAAGTACACATTTAGAAATTATATTATATAACTCTGCTCATCCCTCCTATTTTTTAAACAAAACTCTTTATATAATCTGTATAAGGGGTAGATAATTTTAAAATAAATCTAATGATTTTTGTATTAGTTAATTATAATTTGTTTAAATGGATAACATAAACACCATAATGGAGAAGGAATAAAGGGCACTTAAATGTATTTACAGCCTTCCCAAAATCATGTCTAAGCGATAGGTATTTTGTCGGTTAGGGGATGGGTGATCCACAAGTTAAGTAACTTAAAAATCGTAGTTATCTATATGATCATAAATGAGACCTCAAATTTCAATACCGTAGGTAAAAACTGATTAAATAAATTATGTTTTTTTTATTATTTGTATGGTAAAGATTTTCAAATGACTTTAATTAATGGTCTTTTACAGGAATCATTGATAAAAATGGACGAACAAATTCAAACAAAATATGGTGTCATATACAATGTCCTCAAATAATAGAATCGAATAGGAAAAGATGTGTGTTGTGTTCAAAGTTATTAAATACATTTAGAAGTAGGAAATACAGATTGGACCTTAAAGCAAAAAACAATGATACAAAATAATAGGCACATATTGAAGATTGATTAAAAAATTAATTATGTATTAGAAAACCACCATTCTGATCTGCTAACTTTTCTTTGTCCGAGCCGCAAATCAGAGGTTTTTTACAAATACCTTCTGAAATTACATCATGATAAGGATGAATCGGTTTATACCATAATAGAGAACTTCAACAAAGCTGTTCAAAGAAAAAATGCTCAATAAATTGTGAATTCGGATATATTTTTATTTGTATATAATTATTAATGATTTACATATATATAACATTATTACACATATTATATTATTAATATAATTTATATACGGTTTTAACTCGTATTCGTTCTTTGAAGATAGAGATGCTAAAAATACTTAGGATCTAGTCTCTCTAGTTTATAGAGTTTGGTAATAAGTGTAGACAGACGGATTGGCTATATTTTTTGACCTGGGAAATATGAATCAAATCAGCCTATTACATATGGACTAAACATCATAGCTGATAACTAAAAAATACAATTCTGTGAGTGCTGAAACTCTATACGACTACACAGGTAAGCAAACATATGTGACCCTCATTCATTTATCAACAAAAACAATACACATAATTTCAACAAATTATCTTACATATTTTGTATAATTATCAACATAAAGTCGCAAAGTTTAGTATACTAACATACGATAAACACTTTAAAAAGGTCAATATTAATACTAGTTTTAAGCACTTCTCATAAACTATAATAGGTATACCTTTGGGCATAGACTTAATAGTGGTTTACATTTGATAAACAAAAGTGGGAATATTGGATTGAACAGATTAAAAGGGCAAAATATAGGAACCTGTTTAAATACAGTAATGCACTGACAAACTGCGTATAAACGCTAATCCGACTTTGGCAGCAATCAATATTAATCAATTTATAAAGAATAAATTAATATATATATATTCTGTTATTATTATTGTTAGATTCAAGAAAGTACTTAAAAAAACAAGTATTAATTAGACGAGCAAAAACAAACAATTTTATTTTGGTTTATTCAAAACAGAAATAAAACAGTTTTTTAAAATGTATTATCCGTGTTTTAAACAAAAATAAATTATTTTATTTCAATTACTTTTGGTTGTAAATGTAATACTGCACTCAATCATTTGAGCAAAAAATAACATAATTACAGAATTTAATTTACTAGGTTCGCTTAGTATTTATTTTTAATTTTTATATTCTAAAGACGAGATAAATGGTTTTTCCTTACTCCCTTTTTGGTTATTTATTTTTTTATTGGTATTAACATATTTATCCGTACTATTATTCATCAAATGAGACGTAAGTGAAAAGTTGTATTTTTTGTTTAATTTAATACAGTTTTGAACGGTTAAAAATTTAAATAAGTAAAGCCATTTTTAAAGTAAGACTTGTTTGTGAGCCATAACCCTCTTAACATAGGTGGTGGAACGGGTGACAAGCGTCTAGAGAGTGCTATTTATCAGCTCTTTTTCTATCATATAAATTGCCTTTTCATAGAATAATAACATACAAATTATATTAAATATATATATATTAAAGTATACCGTTTAATCTGACCAACAATTTTTACAATATGTTGCTTCTACACCGTGCAACCCAACTTTATCTGAATATTATTAAAAATGATAAAATAATGTGTATATAAGCTAATTATTTAGCTTTTTACATATTTTACACGATCCAGTTATTTTAATTGCATGTGTATCTCTTTAATTTTAGTTGTAAATACGTGTTGAAGTAGCCAATACCTCTTTCTCTTCTACAATTAATGTTCGCTTTTAAAAATAAGAATTTATAGATAAGTTCGACTGAATCCATATAAACCGCGGTTAAACGTCTACTCAACTTAAATCCGACTTAAAGCAATTTAAAAAATAGGTTTTTTTGTTAAATTTAATTCTGTTTTAATTGCACGGACTACAACGATTGAATGTTTTGATTCTGTATTTACGTCAAAATCAAATTTTATCTTATGTTTCCGTGATAACGTAATTTATGTGATAGTGCAATTGTGATAAGAAAAGAGCTGATAAAGGCGATTTCTCTAGACGCTCGTAATCGGGTGGCGGATATATTATGTCGCCCCCCCCCCGTGACTTCATTTCCATTAAATATTTGTAATATAGCGGTACGCAATATATTATATTTTAAAATTTATATTGGCGAGAAATTCAAAAAATGTTTAATAAATTATAATATTATGTTTTATTTAAATTGTTTTCAACAACTGAATTAAACAGTACGAATATACCTCTAACATCTGTAGACACAATACGATTTTTTCAATACATTTCATACTCAATATGTTAAATTTGTAAAACGTTTGATGGAATCAAAAGATTAATAAACGAGAGTGAAATCGGGCACAGGATAGTCGTCGTAGAGTAAATTTCGTACTCGTTTTTGTTCCTATGTTGGCAGCACCGCCAGTCGCAAAATTATTGTACCGGGTGACTTATCATTTTTCTGACGACTATCAAACTTGTGCCTGATACGTGATCGCGATTCATTCTCCGTTCTTTTTGTACAGACTGTCTTGTATTGGATCATAATATTTTACTATAGGTGGCAGACTGCTTTTTACAATATTTATGAAAATATTAAATAGATATCTCGTATCTGTGTATGTAATAACAGTGCGTTATAATAATACACAGACATTCAAAAAATATGTCGTACGTTAAGAATCTTAACGTTTGAACGATCGGTCGACGTTTAATAGTCGTTGAATTTAAAATTTGTCAATTATTATTATATTACATTTTTGCGTGTATGAAAGTTGCCGTTTTTTCATATTGCAAACGGTTATTTAGTAATTTAGCACGATGACCGGTTTCGGTTTTGGGGCGCCTACGTCAACCAGCTTTGGAATGAATACTCAAACAACGGCTAGTCCATTTGGTAATCAAATTGCTTGTTATACATTTAAAAATAAATAATTGTTTAAGATTTTCTTGTTAATTAAATAATACAACTTGTATTGCCCTCCAATTACTTTGCATGCTGGTTACAGTTTTAAGTTTAAATTAATAACGATAACGAAATCGGATTTTAAGGGTTTGGTTCTACAACGACATCTGTTGCCCCGACATTTGGATTCGGTACTGCAACGTCATTGAGTAGTTTTGGTTCTTCAACAACATCAGGCACTCCTGGTTCTTCATTTGGATTTGGCACTGCAACGTCCAGTGCAACACCAACATTTGGTTTTGGAGCTACTACTAATGCGGCACCGTCTTTTGGATTTGGCGCGACTGCTGGATCTTCAACATCACAATCAATATTTTCTGGTTTAGGACAGTCACAACCTACCACGTCAATCGGTAAATAATACTATATTTTAATACAACCAGATACGACAATTACATATTGATATTTGTTATTTAATATAATTCCTATAGCTCCTTCATTTGGAGGATTTGGCACATCATTTGGAGCTAAACCATTTGGGACAATAACAACAGCTGCACCATTTGGTTTATCTACAGCGTTTGGTCAAGGTGAATAGTTTTTGATACACATTGATATGTTTGTTACTTTAATTATACTTAAATTATTTAGGTAATACTGTTCAACAACAACAACTACAGCAACAGCAACAATATCAACAACAACAACAACAACAACAACAGTCTGCTCCTACTACAAGTGATTTAGTAATTAATTCAATTGTAAATTGTAAATTATTTGGAGACGAAAGAGATCAAGTTATCTGTAAACTCAACTTGTTACAAGCTTGTTGGGGTACTGGAAAAGGTATATAATATTATTCTCAATTATTTTAGTTGCACTTGTATTATCAGTTATAATAGCTCATTGTTATTATTATTATTATTTAAGGTTATTATGGATTAAATACACCACATGTTGATTATACTCCACAAAATCCACTTTGCCGTTTTAAAGCTATTACATATAGTGTTAAACCAACGTCATCAAGTAGAGACGCACTTGTGGAAATAATTATAAATAAAAAAATGGAAGAAATCAGGTAATTGTGAATAGAATAAATTCTAAATTTTATTACACTAAGTACAATTGGTAAATAATATTATAATGTATAAATTAATTTAATCTTATTATTTTTTTTAAAAATAGAAAATAGGTAGGACCGGTTTAACTTAGCCCTCTGTTATGTTTTCCAATTTTATTTACATCGATAGAGAAATACTTAATTTTCTTTTCTCAAAGTTTAGTTCCTAAGCTAAAATTAATCTTCCCAAAACAATAACAATTAATTGTTATTCACAATAATTTTTGACTACACACATTATTGATTGTTGATGTTTTACTTTCATATAAAAACACAGCTCATTCAATTTAAAAATTAAATACTGTATTAATATAAAAAAAAAATATATATATTCTTAATATTTACTGTATTCATTTTTAGAAAGCAAGAAGTACAGTTTACATCAAATTTATTTGCAGTTTTAGGAAGTAAACCGAATTTAAGTGTACATTTAGATACATTGAAATGGTATACAGAATCAAAATCAATGGCTTTAATTTATGTCGAAGAAAAACTTCAAAATGGTGTGTTAAATTCATTTTGATACTTGAAAAAAATAATACATATTTTGTTATTAATTGTCTGGTTTTAGGAAGTACAAAACGAGTTTCTAGTAATGATATAGTTAACTATCTAATGCAACCAGCTCCCAAACAACAGTTATCAACAATGGGCGTAGAAAATATATTTTCATATGCTGGTTTTACTGAAGAAAATTTACGCGAATATTATGAAAATCCACCCGCTGGTATGAAAATGAATAGCTTTTAATAATTGTTGTAGACTATAATTTAAATCAAGGTTCTGTTAGATCGGATAATAGATAAATTATATATATATAAAAAATGTATTAATTTAAAGTAAGATGCCTAAGTGTTAGGTACCTATATCTATCTTACATCTTATTTTTTTTTTTATTATTATTGACTTTGTACCATTGATTTAATACAATAGTATATTTTTAAATACAATTTTAATCGTTATTAATACTAAATTAAATTGTAAAACCATTGAAGGAAATCAATTAAGTTACGTATGAAACTAATGTCTTTTATACTCTTAGATAATTTCTAGAAATAATATTATTAGTTGTCTAATTTTTATTCAATGTTATCATTGATAATAATGATTAGACAATTGGATATCTATGTTAATTATCAACGAACCTTGATTTGAATACATTTATAAAGGTATTAGATGAAATAAACACATACTGTTTAGTGTAAAATAATTATGTTGATATTGAAAGGTGAGATACTGACAATACTGTAGATATATTTTTAAATGATTAACTTGACTTAAACAAAGTTAAACATTAAAAAAAAAAAAGATTTTGATTCTACGACACAATTCTATTTTCTTAAATTTCTGTTTGTTATTTTTTTGGATATATTTTTGGAAATTAAAAATATTGAACTTTCTATTGCACTATCTGTGTTCAGTTATCTGTAGAATAAAGTTGTTGGATACTTTTATACACTTTTACTATCCCAAAAAATTGTTTACACAATATTGGATATTTAGACAAGTTCTTGGCTTGTTCAAAATCTAAGATAATAAGATACTGTTTACTAAATATACAATTTACACAAATAATTGTTTGATAACTATTATCATCTCAATTGGCGTGATTAGTATATATAATTGCATATTATTAGTAAATATGTTATGATAACATTTTGTCTAACATAATATTTTTATCAAAATGATCTTAAATTAAAATTTTCAGGGATTGATTTAAGAGTATGGAAACAAGCGCAAGTTGATAATCCAAATTCAGTTCTATTTATACCGGTGCCAATTGTTGGATTTTCAGAGTTATGTTGGAAATATAAATGTCATAATGAACAGGTGACGGTACACAAGTTAACACTTAATAGCATTGCTGATAGACTGGCAGAATTAGCTAGAAAAAAAACTAGAGTAGAATCTAAACTCGAACAGTACACTGACAAAATGGATCAATTAACACACAGAATTGTTAAATTATTAGTTGGACAGATGGTATTCCTAAATGCTGGAATGGCTCTTAGGCCTGAAGAGGAAACAATAAAAAATCAGCTTGAAGTTTTATACAATGATATTAATTCACCATTACGATTTCAAGTATGTCAGAATAATCAATATTTTTATATTTATACATAGTGTGTTATTAAGTTTGTAGTTAATTAATGAATTTAAATTATAATTTTAAAGGGGAGGTTAACAGAAATTGCTACTATAGTTCGGTTGAAAAACTCACAAGTGTCAGAAGAAACAAAAAGTAATTCAGGTTGTGTTCCTCAAGTGGCTGAAGAAATTAAACACGTACGTATAAAATATAATATAATGAGCATATTAGTTTTAATGCTTACATACTTAATAAGTGTAATACCGTAATTCATTATAATATGGTTTATTGGTTTAACAGTTTTTAGAACTTCAACAAACCATGATATCCGAAATGCAGACAGTTGTCAAGGAAGATTTCAATGCTATAAACTTGATGAAAGAATCATTAAAAAATGTAAGATAATTAAAGATTAATTAAAATATCTTTTATTATACAAAAATAAAAACAATTGTACTTTAAATAACACGTTAAGCTTATTATTTTAATAAAGCATAATATTTGTGTACAGATAATTAATTGTACATTACATAATATCAGTATACTGAACAAAAATTAAATTGTAATATTACTTACTATCGTTGTCAGTTTTTCTTCTCAGATTCCCTGTTCGCCCTAGTTATCTACCTTTATTAATTATTCAATGCATATGTTGCGTGGGAAGTAAGGATTATTTTCAAAAAGTTTTGTGGTTACAGCCAAATTGTCATACCGACGATAGCAGTGTATACTGCTTTAAGCTATCGGTCAGACTCTCATTGTACACCTGGTACGTCCAACCGAAAAAGCACTCCTCTGACTGAAGGGGAAAATAAAAAAAAAAAATAAAATTAACGTTTGTATCTTAATCTTAATATCCTACAAAAACCTCCCATGAAGTTTTTGATAGAAAGTAGTCTTCAAGAGTAAACCTGAAGTAATATATGAAGATACACTACATAATATAGTCATTTGAGAATCTATATGTGATGTGAGTGACAATGTGACAATTAGACTTTTTATAAGTTGAGACAATTTTTTTTTTTGGTTTTCTAGTATGGAATTCTGGTTTGGTCTACTTAAATTGCCAATAAAAATGTTAATTTTTAACTGAGGTAATATTATTTACTTGATTGGTTTTTCAGTATTTCAATTCAGTATGGTTCACATTTTATTAGGCCTCTCATTCATATTTTGATTTTATTACTAGGTATCATTTATATTGTTATTCATTACATATATTTTTTTTCCACTAATTTAAAAAAAAAAAAAAAAAAAAAAAAAAATAAATAAATATAATAAAGTGTTACATTAATCGAATAAATAACATAGTTTAACAGAACGCCCGTTTCCAGAATAATGTCGTTTTTATGATATTTACCTAGGTTTTTAAGAATATTTCACAAGTCGATACATTTAGAAATTTACCCACTCAAGTAGGGTTTTTTTAAATGAAATAGGATGACTATTTGTTTGTCGTTTCCTGTATTTGGTACCTATTTTAATTGCTTTTCGGTTGGGTATTTTAAATGCTTTTTAAAAGTAATTTCTATACGCGACCGGGGTAATGTGCAATAATTGTGTCTGTGTGTGTTGTAATCGGATTTCTTCTGATGCAGCTAATTTAAAACGTGATGAATACAATATCACACAATCTGTGGCTTATTTAGACCGGAGTGACTCACAATAATATGTATTATATTTATTTTGTCGTTATGAAAATAGGTAGGTACCGTAATACAAATTTAAATAATTACTATTCTAATAAAAACGTACTAAAGTTGCACAGAATTCGGGACGCATCGCATTAAAAAACTGCGTGACTCATTATAAAAAAATGGTCGTCGTGTTGGGTAATCTTCTTTAATCCTTGGGGCATTTTTAATCCTCTACTGTAACACTTGTAACGTGCATACAAATTTGTACGTTTCTCCATAATACTGGCAGTGATTCGTTCAATAGCAATAAAACATATTAACTCGAAACTAATTGTAAGTTAGTTTAATTACATAATATTAGATAAAGAATAACGAACGTGTGCAGTTGGCGGGATACGTTGTATAACTTTTACTTGGCACACGAAAAATGTTCGATTATGTATTAGACAATGCAATTTTTTATCTTTTTATTTAGTATTCAATCTGTCGATTAAATATAAAACGCACCCACCTTGTTATTATGCAATTTAATTTTTATTTTTCTCGTTGGGCACTCCTAATTGAAAATTCGGACTACAGCGATCTGATTCGTAATACCTATCGGCCTCGTACTGGCCCACCGGGCCTGATCTACGAGGCGCCCTCGATAAAATTATATAATTGTATAAAACGTGGCTTAAATTTTTCGAAAAAAAAAAAAAATATATATATTATTTTATTTTGCTTGGTCGTATTTTAGATTCCGAACGTAGCGACGATGGTAGTGTATTGGTTTTACTTTACAACGAGTGTTTATTTTCTGTTTTTATTTTTTTTTTTTAGCGACTGTAAACCACTTTTCGTCCAGGAATCCTGTTACAATCGAAAACTTTGTAGGCAATTATTTCTAATGGAAAATATTGTTCAGTTGGTGCACTGAAAAGGTTATTTTTTTTATATCCTGGTAGTTTTGGGAAAGTATGATGGGGAAATATAATCGCAGAGACCTGAAACTTTCTATAGACGTGGTATTATTTACAATACATTCTGGCGTTATTGAAATAATTTATAGTTTTTTGAAATTTACGTGTCTGGCTTTTTTGGTTTAATGAGCATAAAAAAATGTCTTAATTTATTTTTATCGGCGTTTTTTTAAATTAGAATTTTTGTGAAAATTCGCTAAAAAACTGTAATTTATTTTGTAATTATAAATTACTACGATATTCAATTTAAATGTAAACATGTTTACCCGTGCTTTGCTTAGAATCATTTTCATGTGTGATAATTTATTGTACGGATATGAACTAATAAAATATTCGAAATATCTTATAAAATATCTATCAATGATACAAAATATGTCCCCGGCGTTTTATTATAAGTATGGAGTGCATTTTTTTAAGGAATTTTCACCGGGTACAAAACAATTTTTTCTGAAAATAAATAGTCAATTGTAGTAGGAAATTTAATGTAATCATTACCTAATTACTTTTTTTTTCCCATAGAGTAAAAATAGTGTGTCGCCCAGTCTTAAAAAATACTGTCTACTAGAAGACAAAATATTTTCACTGGGCGACATTTATGTAATTTGTGTAAAACTTAATTTTTGATGGCATTCTTTTTTTAAACGTAGTACTGAAAATGCATATTAATTCGTATTTTTCCGTGGCTCTTTACTTGTTTTGTGAAGTATATATTAAATGCGCGCTCTTCTAATAATGCATTTTTTTTTTTTTTTTTTTTTCATGGTAGTTACTTGTAATTGCTCCACAAGAGCAGCTAGTTACGGCTCCGCCGCCGTCTGCCTGGCAACAGGTCCCATTTTTGAAAATTCCTTAAAATTAAGAAAACCACGTGGATTTTTATAAAACGACCAAGATAAAATGTCTTTTAAATTTAATATCGTATAAACAAGTTGATATGAGGTTCTGGGATTGGAGGGAATAAACCTGAAGAAATATTCGAAAAATCGGATAAAAAGTACCGGGCGACCATGCGGAGCGTGTCAATGCCGGGTGACCGCCGTATTACCTGTACAAATCTATATTATATTTATGTAGCTTATAATAAGTAAAATTGATAATTACTCGAAATTTAAATTTCAGTTTAAAATTAGAAATGTTAAAATAACTGGTATTTGTATTCTTCGTTCGTTATGACTTTTTACAAATTCGATATTTAAACTACGAGGTATGACAATAAAATAACGAGACTTTCTAAATATAACCTAAACTATTAACGTTATCTATAAAACGATTATTGAAATATGATTAGAAAACATTTATCTAAAAGTACTATGAACACTGATGGCATCGATTCATTTTCTTATACGTTAGTAGCCTTGTTATTAGTGCGAGTTCGACTATACTGCCGAAAAATGTTAGATATAAAAATCGAACAACATGTGTTAACATTAAATTTCTTGTTAAATTAAAAAAACTGTCGCGGAATCGTTTCGTATGTTATGTGAAGTTTATGGTGAAGAATGTTTATCAAGAGCTCGTGTTTTTGAATGGCACAAACGGTTTTGTAGTGGAAGGGAGGACGTCGAAGACGATGATCGTTCTGGACGTCCTACCACGTCTTCAACAAACGAAAACGTTGAAAAAATCGACAAAATTAATTAATCAATATTATTATAAAGAGGTATTAATTAAATTAAGAGAACGTGTCAGAAAGAAGCGACCAGATCTATGGAAAAATGGCTGGGTTCTTCACCAAGACAATGCTCTAGCTCACAGTGCATTTTCAATTCAACGTTTTTTAACTGAAAAAAAAATTTCTGTACTTCAACATCCCCCGTATTCGCCAGACCTTGCTCCTTGTGACTTCTTCTTATTTCCTTCTTATTTCTTTTCCCATTTTCAAACAGTTGATGACGTGTCTCGTTATTTTATTGTCGCACCTCGTATATATCGTAGTAGGTATCTATATACATATTCCACGTGACAGAAACCAGCTGAGCTCAATTTGGAGAAAGTTTTGGCACTTAATGTTTTTATTTGTCTTAAACCCTCGTATATTTTTTTTAAAAAAAAGACAAAAAAAAAAAAAGGAGAGAAACTATCTTTTTTATTAATCGAAGTCTATTTAGTGTATTTACCATAGTATACGTGTATACTATTAGTTTTATGGTTTTATAATTTCAAAACTTAATTTATATAGGTAAACATCTTATATAGTTACCTAATATTATTAATTATAATTTCGAAACGTTTTGAAATAATTCACTTTGAAGAGTTTAATCTAATATATTTGTATTATTTCGAATAATGAATAACTCGCGAGTACCTATATATCAATTATAATTATTATTTTTAATTTAGTTACGCTAATTTTATCAATAAAAATATTAATAATTGTTAAAATATTACAGCATTTAAAATTCAACATTTTTGAATTGGTTTATAATAGTTAAAAAAAAAAAAAAAAACAATTAAAAATAATACAAAATGTATGGTTTACAAACTACGTTTACGAGACGTACGGCAATATCTCTTTTGGTCGTCTTTTAACCTCGAGATTTATTTAATTACATTTCCGCTTTGCGGACTTCCGATGGCGATCTAGCCACAATCGACGTAGGTTGATAAAAACAATTCTTTCACCAAATTATAATGACGAAAACATTCACTATACAAGAGTTACAACAAAGTTATTATGTTTGGCATCGTAAAATGCATAAACGATTAAGGTATATGTTTCACAATAAATTGATTTCTCTATAATATTACAAACTTTTATAATGGAAGACGAATATGTACACAGAGGGAATTCAATTTATATCTTAATATCATAATTTATAAACCATTGCTAACGAAAAACGATGCTGAATGAAGTTCGATAAAGACGTTTTGATAAATTAAAATTGAAAATTGCATTAGTAACCAAATTAATTACAACTGTCAACATGTTTTTTCTTCTTGAATTGTTAAGAACGGAGCCAACAAAGTTTTATTCACATAAATTGGAAAATAGCAAAATCTATATGACTTATACGATTTCCATCTAAATTTAAACATTAAACGACTATAAAAAAATGTTATTGCATCACGCTAAACTTGTTTTTTTTTCATCAATAAGTTAGCAAGTACAAATTTGAATGAACCATGTTTCAAATTTTTGTTCATTTTCGCAGAGGTCGAAACATTTTTATCCACATAAAACCTATAAAAAAAAAAAAAAAAAAAAACGGGACAATTCCAAATAGCAAATGGAAATGTCCAGAATGTTTTGAGAAAATTTCAAGGCTTAACGATTATTTTTATCCGAGTTACAACAAAGAGTAAAACATACGAAAACAATTACCTACGGTTTTTTCTCAATTATTAAGATAATTAAATCAAAAAACATGACAGTCGCTCAATGTACCAACTAGATAGAAAATGCTTTCAGAAAAGATGCCGGTAGAAAAGTTGTTGACAGACGGAAAAAAAAACCACACACACACACACATCGTAGTAAAACTCAGAACAGAATCGAAAATAACAAAAGCAACTAATTTGCGTTGCTGAAAATTTATCTTTGTCACAAATATATTTAAAAACATAAACCTACATGGCTAAATATTTATGTATATAAAAAATTATACACCTACGTGTTGTGCGCATAATACTTAGGTGGCGATACAATATTATGCATCGTAGGTATACTACTCACTCGAAATAATTGCCATTGAATTAGGTATATTATAAATTAGACGATTTTCAAAAATATTGCACATACGTAATAGTAATATATAGAGTGTACCAATATATTATTACGAGTTTTATTTTTTTGTCTATATCGTTGTTTTTTATTATACAAAACATTGGCGCAACCAAGGGGGTTTTGTTGACTGGAAACCAGTGGCGGCTTTAGTTCTCTGCCCAGGGGGAGGGGAGCAATATCTTTTGATATGCATAAATATGTACTTTTATAAGTTTTCACGATCCGATGCAGGAGCGACGACAACCAAACCAAATATTTTTAAGGGTCACGTTTTTAAATATATATATATATATATTTGAGTTCCTATCAAGACAAAATTATTATGATTATTATTATTATTAAAAGTTTAATGTTTAAAAACAAAAAAAATTGGTTCAACTGTAACCTATCAAATGTTTACCAAATACCAGAAGACAATCAGTGATACGTGTTTACATTTTAAATTGTTTACAGATTCTCAGATTTCAATGAAAATTAAAAAAATATAATTCTATAAACAACTAATAATTGAATTGTTTGCTTGTAATGCTGACAACGTGGTGAAGATTTTGATTTTACTTCAGGGTATACATTTTTTACATGTATACATATATACAATTTTTCAAGTTAAACAGTAAGTAAGTTAATATTAAATGATTACCTTTTTTACTGTATATATTGAATATATATATATATATATATATATATATATATATATATATATATATATATATGAATACGTACATAATATATTTCATTATACATAGTGCATTTCTATTTATCATTTTAAATAATATATAACCAAATGATTATAATGAAATATAATACAAACTCTAAATGTCTGCGTTTCATGTTTGCAAAGCGGTTGTATACAACTCGTATATAAAACTAATTATGCCTCGACATTTCGACAATTACATAAATTATATAAGATTTGTATTTACAGATGATAGTGGCGTATTCAGAAATTAGTTACGAGGGCGGAGGAAGGGTTGTGTTAGGCGGACATCACCATCGAAAAAATCACAATTGCACCACTGATACAAAAGATATAACATGCCACCAAATACATCCGAATTCCGGGGGTTAATAAGAGGCCAATTTTATGGGCAAAAATTAACTGTGAGTCAGCGATGACCTCCCGGATCCCCCTCTAGATCCGCCACTGATTGTATTATAAGGAGGTCGAGTTTGTAGGACTGTATGAGGTAATCTCCGGAACTACTAATCCGATTCTAAAAATTCTTTTACTGATAGAAATATATAGCTACACTATTCCCGAGTGACATAGACTACGTTTATTGCGCTAAAAATTAGTTTGGACGCACACAGAGTTTTTGTTATTTTTGATATGAAAATTGAATTATTTTTTTGTTGATTTATGGGTTACCTTGACGTTAGGGATGAAAAAAAAAACAGATATTATTAATTGATTTGGTTGTCACAGGGGTGGAAACGGGAAGACATGTTTTTACTTTTTTCTTCTCGTTTAATACTGCGCACTCAGACAAGTATTTGAGGGGGTATGGAGCAGTCCCCCCTTCAAAAAAAAAAAAAAAAAAAACCCGTGTCATAGTACAAAGTCATAAATACGCAAAACCTATGTAATACTCCAGACTAAGACTAAAACGGTTATAACATTTTTTTTGATGGCGGGGGGGGGGGAGGTGGCAAAATCATTTACAACAATGAAACCGGTTGTACATATTTTTAAATAATTTTATATTTTTTTAACGATAAACACGCGTATTGAAATAAAATAAATCTGTTTAGCGTTCATTGTTCACGATCAGTACAAAGAGGTCAGGCGTGTGTCCCCATTGCTCCCCCCCACCCAGATCCGCCACTGAAAGCGTATGGGTCTTATGGGAGGAATTGGACTATTAAAAAAAAAAAAAAAAACGAATCGTTCCCGGGCCTTCGAAAATCCACCGCGCGGGACGGCTAGCGTAAGAATTTGTTATGTTTTATTAAAATTGTACACGTCGAACTTATATTATGGTCGAGTACGACTGCATGTACGTATTGTATTATACATAATAATATAATAATATTATAAAGGCGTCCGAAGACAAAACGGATATTTTATCGCCTGTTACACCATCGCATTGGCGCGTGACGTATACGGAATTTGTAAAACTACACGATCGATAGAACATAATATTATATATATACTCGTATTATAAATGTATAGGTACAACAGCGAAAACCGGTCGGATAAGTGAAAGTATAACGCCCGATAAACTTCGTCGGACAAAAATACCATTTGTGGTATTACTAAAATATCGTATCGTAATTAATAAACGAAAAAAAAAAAAAAAAAAAAAGGAAAAAAAAAACAATTCATAACCTATATATTTATAATCGCGTACACTTGTAATCGTAGTAGTAAATTTACTATCCAATACACAATAGTAACAACAATAATAATAATAATAATAATAATACGAGTTATGTATTATTATACGCGTCGATAGGTTAAAAAAAAAAAAAAAAATATTTTATCCGTTCCACATGAGTACACGACAAACAGACCCCAGATTGAGCATAATTATAAATATATTATTGTGTACGATCGGTAACATTAATAATGTTATTAATTAACAATCCTATCCAATTTACAAATAGACAAAAAATTAAAATAACAAATTAAAAAATCCTGACATACTCGGACCATGAGGTAGGCTATGAACAGTAGTCGATGAAAAGTATTAGTGTTTATTGGTCACAAATCAACAAAAATAAAACAAGCATCGGTCACTCGTTTTCAGTTTTTATTTTTTAAAACTATGGGGAATCTAGAAAAATTATCCAAATAGTGAACCATCGGACAAAAGAACCGCATTGTTCACGATGCCAACGATTTGGAGTATTTTCCTAACCAAAAATCTAGAATCTATAAATCTGGAATCGCCAACGAAATGCAAACGAAAAATACGTCGCCGCGGGCCTTCAGCCATCATTAGATTTGAACATTTCAGGTTTTTACGCAAAAGTGTTTTGAAAAATTATTTTTGGAAATTTTCGAGAAAAAATTGTCATATAAAGTACAATCAGGTGATATATCTGCACCTTTCAAAGCACTAACTGACCGAAAAATGTGTTTTCGGTTAGTTGGGGAAAAAGCACATCTTAGTGAAACTATTTAAAATATAATACCTATAATAAATAATAATAATAATAAATTACCGATCAGTGGCGTATCCAGGAGTGGGAAGGGTCATCGAGAGCCATGTCCCTTTCCCTGCTGTACCATATTTATATAATTTTTTGGTTAGTTATAATATGATCCGATTTGTTCGTGCAGTAAAAAAAAGATACGAAATTTTTGTCCGATGATACTTTATTTTCATATTTTAAATTTTGGGCGCAGCGAGGAATCTATTGTTTAAATGTGTTTTTGTCTGAGAACAACTTTTCTACCAGAAATTTTGCTTCGATCATCAATTTCAAAAGTAGTTTCTGGTAGAATATTTTGTCTAGTTAGTGTATTGGGTGAATAATTTTTTTTTTCTTGTAGTTTTCTTAATAATGGGGAAAACCGAATAAAGTGTTGGAAAAACTGGAATATTTACGCAATGGTTAATTTTGATTTTGTTTTTTGTTGTGATTCAGTTAAAAAAATATTTGTAGAGATCTGAAACTTTCACCGAATATTAATATTAACACTTTCTAGACGTAGGTACAACTTTCAAAATATTCTGTCGTTTTTTGAATTATTTATTACTAATTTTTTATTTTTATTTTTTGGTTTTATCATAAAAGCGTTTAAAAAGTTTTATGCGGTTAGAATTGTTGGCTCCATAAAAATGCTCATAAATTTGATATGAATAAACGCGGACAATTGTAATTTGTTTTATATTGTTACAATTTGATTTATAAAAACATGATGTTTAACCGAATTTCGCTCAGAATCGTTTTACGTTTGCAATGAATCACCGTTTGTATTCGTTATTAAATATGTTCTACCCGGTGGCGGATACAGGGCTAGAGACACCTAGAGGTGAGATAAAAATTACTATAATAACGCATGTGTACCTAATTTGTCCACGCGTTTATTTTGTAGGAAAACCTACAACAGTGGCCCACTACGATTGTTATTGTTAACCTTGCATTTTGAATTATATTATTTTTTAATAATTCGTCGGCCTTCCCCTTTTGAAAATTCCGGATACGCCACAGTGGTTACGGACGATTACAAATCGACTTTCTTATATTATTGTGGAATCAATTAAATTGATAAGCGATTTATATATTAAAATATATATATATATATATATATATCGAAATAGGGCCCGAGGCGATAGGGTATCGATGAATATTGGCGTTGAAACCGATGAAAGCGATTCTAATAATATATTGTTATTAAAATGCCTACCCTGCATACACTGATTGTATAAATAATAAAATATCTACGTGCACTGCAGAAATGCATAAACATGAACGTGCGCATAGTGTGTGTGTACCCCCGACGGTAAATCATTGCAATTAGAAATACCTATACGCCCCCTCCCCACCTTCACCCCCGACGCGTGTCTGTCACCGAGTCCTAATTACGCCACTGATAAATTATCGTGTGTGCGTACCGCGATCGTGGCGCAGGACTTTCGTCAGTTTTATATGTATACACACGCGTTATAAATATATAATTGTACACATATATTATACAGCGTGATCGGGATCTTCAGCAAGAGACACTCCACGATATTATCGCGGGGATCGTTAACGTTATTAGGAATATTATTTTTTCGACAATTCCAGACGCATACTCGTAGGCACCTTTTACCCACGAATAGAATTCGTTTGACGCGACCGGTATTCGCGTGGTGCAGGTGAAACAGTGCATTCATTAAGCTAGTAAACCGGCCGACATAAATGTCGCTCAGTGAAAACATTTTGTCATCTAGTTGACGGTATTTTGAAAGACTGGGCGACACGCAACTTTCATAAGAAGAATTTTTATTCTATGTAAAAAAATAATCGGGTAATGATTACAATAAATCTGTAGGTACGTATAATAACGGCACCTTACCTTGTTATCGATATTATATACAAAATGCATGTTATTATTGTAGAATATGAGCACATTATTTTGTCGTCCAGTGGAAATGCCTTAAAAAATGCACCGAGGTGAAGCCATCATAACTTTACGCCCTCTCGACATTTCCACTAAAACTCCTTTTCGTCGCCCCCTCCCCCCGGCTTATACTTATTCTTTCATTAATTTCTTAACCTACATTCTTGTTTACTACCTTAACACTATTTTTTATTGCTAATTTCATCATAGTTGAACTACCGCTAACTACGCACAATTTGTTCATGCTTCGCAACATTATTATAAGTTGATATTTTAATGCTTTAGCACATATTTCAATATATTTTAGGCATAATTCAATAATTTTATAGAGCATATATATAATATTAAAGTCTTTTAGTGGATTCAAGTCCGCCCTTTACCGATCATCCTGTATATGTTATTACAGTCAGTTGCGTAATTGTGGGGGGAAAAGAGAGCACTTTCCCCTTGACATTGTTGCGGGGGAGGAGGGTAAAGGTATAATTTTGCCCCCCCCCTCGGAAATATGCCAACAATACAAATCTTTGAATCTTCTAAAGTAAAGAAAGAATGTAATACGTTTAACATATTTAATATAATATTATATGATTGCATAAAAGTTTGAATTTATTTCGCGTTTATCCTGTTGTAATACGTTGATGTATATTGTCAACGTTATCGCATTATCTGGGTTAAAAAAAATCATAGCTATTAAATTATTGAAAGACATTCCTATACCTACTGCTCGGAGTGTTGTGCAAGTGAAGAGTATACACCGGATTGAAATGTGGCAAAAGTGGTAAAATTGCATTGTGTTTTCCATATCGTTTCCAATGTTTCCCGTTTCGAAACAATTTGACACACCGAGAGAATTTTTTGAAAACGCGAGCGTCGTCGTCGCAATCCGAAAAACCGTGCGGCGGCGTCATCAGGCACCACTATGGTCGCGACGACGCGACGAGCGCCCACCTGTTCCGTTTACGGGACACAATCGAATAATGATAATAATGATAATAATATAATAATCGCGCGTGCGCGTGTGTACCCATACACATGCATAATACTGTTTATATTATAGAAAAAAAAAAAAATAAATAAATAAATAAAAAAATGTAGGTTATCCGTTGGGCGGAGTGCCTTTACGGTTGTGTAACCGTTTTATAATATCGTACGGTTAACCCAGATCTAGTTTTTAATTTGTGTGTGTGTTTTTTTTTTATCTCTCTGTTCGTGACGATTTTTCATTTTGCCCGTACGGGTCACCGACGGTATGTCAACCCGGTGCGCTATGACCGAGACTGAGATCGTAATAATAATAATATTACGTATATATAACACAGCCGATATTCTGTCAATGACTAGGTGTCTATTTTTAACACGGCAATAGTATGATATTATAATATTGTGTACATTTTGTATTATTACCCGTTGCGGTATATTGACGTATATTGGGCACCGCCCGTCATTCGCGCCGAAAGTGATACGGATATTCCGCCGATGCCTCCTATATTATTATTGTTAAAGTTATATAGCACCGAACAACGCTCCCGTCACAATAATATCGTATATAGAGAGGTTAGGTCCGTGACTTATTTTTAATAAAATCCAATTATCATGCGTCATGATATCGTGGGTGGGCTGTGTGTATCGCAATACTGCGGCGATGAGTCTGAAACCCTTCGAATTAGGAAATCGAATTTAAATAAAAAAAAAAAAAAAAAAACACGAAATTAGATTTCGGTGAAAAAAGTCCCATACGTTAAGGTCGTTTTTAGCACATTTACCTATTTTTTTTGTCAAAATGGACATTATGACTGTGTGGAATTATTAAAAAGTGACTAATATGCATTTATGAATATCCCTGAGTAAGATAATATAATATTACGTTGTATCCACGTATAAACAACACGTATCTCCATTTCACACATTTCTCAGGAGATAAACTGAAGATAACTGATATTTCATCAATCGTAATAGTGATTATCAGAGCTATATATCCGCAATAAATATAGTCGTTTGTATTTTTTAAAAAAAATTCAGTTTTTTTGTAAAAGTTATAAAATCCTTTTGGTTTTTATACATTCAATATAATTAAACACACCTTGTGAAGTCCATAGCTTGCTTATCTTAACCAATTTTTAAAATTAAAATTAAATCAACTGAAACAAATACTAAGGTTTTGTAAAAAACACGTTCGAGAAAGTAAATTGGAAATAATTTAAGTATTTATTTATCTGAGAGTTTTTGTTACCTACCCTGACAAAACGATATTCTTGAATTTATACGAAATAACTCCAAACAATCTACTATATGTAAAAATATGCGAAAAACTATTGAATTTATATTTGTATTGCTATTGTTATGCGACGGAATCGTACAACACTTGCCATGTTTTCTTATGCACAGGTAAAAGAACATGTTCATTAACTCCCTGATTATTATGGATAATTGCCGCAAAGGCGTACTAAAATCTAAATTGTTTCGTAAAACGTGTTGTTTACTGTGGAAGTTTTACACCCGTATCAATTACAACGATTTATACGATGAATATAAATTATAGTTAAAAAGTCGTGCAATTGTACGTTTCATATTTAATTCATATCTATTAGGTAAGCACTACAGGATTATTTAACTGTTATAGACGATTTCTCATTTTTCGTTTAGAGCCACGTAAATGAACGTGTCCAAACTCGAAACACACGTGCAAAACAAACCCTGACAAAAACATGTTTTGAAGAAAGAAAGACAGAAAAAAAAAACGAACCGAAGGGGAAATACATATTTGTAACGTGTCACCATGTTACCTATGATGACGTGTGCGCCGATGACCAGAATCGCGGTATAGGCGGTTAGTGTACGAATATTCACTTAGTATATATTATGCGTATAGTATATGCAAGGACGTATGAATAACTAAACTGACTGTAATCATATTACACTGTCATTGGAATCCCCAGCGGCGTTCAAGTTCAAAAACGATATAATTGTGTTGCGAGAAAAAAAAAGAAAGAAAACAATCTCGATCCGGTACCTACCACCCGCACGTCGAGTTCACTCCGTCGATTTATTATATCGACAAGACGCCGTCGTTCGATTGTCATTGTCTTTTCGTATCCTGTAATCGTTGTGTAATTGGTAGGCTGATATTATGCGCATTGCTGTATATGATCCGACCTGCAACATTCACCCGGGCCGGTGAATTTATTTTTACGAGCAATATTAATATTTTTTCTGCGTACAAAACGCACAAACGACAACACATAGTCAGAGATTTCCGAGGTGATAAAAATATATATATATATATACAAGTAAGGTTATACGCACACTTTGCAAAAATAATAACGACTTAATTCGTCTATAACTTATATTAATAACCGTTCTAAAACGATAATAATATAATCGTCAAGCAGAGCCAAGAGGTCCGGTCTGTAAATGGGGGTGGACTTGCGGGAAATTTTATTAAAAATGTTACCTCACTCGGTATTATTTTTTAGTGAAATATTTTTCAGCCCAGGATCGTGCCCGATGAACATTTTTTTTTTTTTTTTTTAAAGGCTTTATCTCACGTCCCGGTTTTGTAATTCCAAAATCTGCCAACTAACCTAACCTAACCTGGAGGTAGCATATCACTTATTTGGTTGCTTATTTATTTGTTGTACCGATGGGAAATCTAATTGGAAAACGACTAGGTACCACGACGGGTTCGGTTTTATTATTATTATATTATAGATATGTATATATTGTATTTTATTTAAGATATACGAAAAACCAATTCATTATTATTAATAAATTATATACCTAATAATTATTATCGGATGAGAATAATAATTATTAGGTACATCGCTGTAGATCGATATCTATAGGAGGGAATAATATTATAATTAAGCTAAACAAAATTTTTTCTATTTTTTTTTTTCTATGTGTAATTTAATACAAATATATTTTGACATACCCAAGGCATCTATTATTTTTTGTATATCTACCTACCTACCTACCTACAGTAATCGATTCGTTATTAAATGATTAATAATATGAGAATAAAAATGAAAGTCCGTATCTGGTATACTACGCCATGTCTACAGAAAGTGCCTCTGGCTAAATATAATATTCTAAATGTGGTTTGTAACCGTGTAAACGTACCCGTGTAAGTGTTTTAGTTTACGAGAATATAATTAAAATTGCACATTAAGAATTTTGTAGGTATTCGAGGTACTCATACTAAAAATTAAAACTGTATTTACCAATAATGTTCGGAAATTATTTAGACGATAGGTGTACATAGGTTAGTATTATATTTCGCGGGTTGGTTTAAGTACATTTTAAGCGCGAGCCGTATTAAAATCGAAATAAATCGTTTTTAATTCGTTTGTAATTATAAACCGTAAATGTGATAATCTATTAAAAATTAGAACGCATATTATGTTTTAGGTATATGTAACAAGGATAATATTATATTGTGATCTATATAATGTACCAGTGGCGTAATTAGGCCACAGTTATAGAGGGCATACGCATTTTGTCACTAATACATTTGATACATTTATATAAATATATACATATATATATCTATATAAAAATTAAATAAATATATATTCTACTTAGGTATAGGTATACTTAAATTCAAAGTGTAAAGAGTGTCCGTTATGACTATGCAATATATGAATGAAAAATTGCCCTATTTGGACTTTGGCCAAATACAGTATTCAGATGATTATTTTCATTATCGAAAAATACAAGGTTCTATTATAATAATGCCTACCGGTGATGGATTTCCGGGCGGGCCGGGAGCGCACCTCCCCCACATTTGCCTAGGGCCTAGGTTAGGTTAAGTCTTTGAAAGATGTAATTACAAGTAACAAAACAGGATATTGTTTTTGCACCCCAACCTCCTCGCCCAAAAAACAAAATCCTAGATCCGTCACTGGTATCCGCCCGTATTGAATTTTCACGATAATAAACCGATTAATATAATATACATTTCAGCGATATCTGTATAATTTATACAATAATTATATCGTAATATATATATAGGAAATAATATCTAATTTAAATACGTCTAAATTAAATTATACCTACTTCAAGTTCAGGAAATGAGAAAAATATTAACCTTAATACACTATTGCGTCCATATATAATACATTAATACATACATATTATCCTTATCAACAGCGAGTAAACGATTCCTAAACGTATTTAGTATAGTATTTAATATTTATACACTTTCACTATATACGAGAATTGAAATAACCTTTAAGGTCGTTGAAAATAATATGATATTATTTCCTCGGGGAATTCAATTAAATGATACACGTGTATAAAAGTGGAATACTTAACCTGCCGTATACGTATATATTTATATGGCCTTAACATAATGTCTGTAAATTATAAAAAAAAAAAAAACAACTTGATTTGAATTTTTTCGTCATCTGAACAATTGCATAAATATTTTATTAAACCACAAATTATGATTAAACAAAATTCTTAAAAAAAAACACTCACATTCAGGTATATTTTATAATAATTTAATTAGTCACAATAGTGTACGTATTAGTATTAGGTATATTATTACCATCGTCAATATTTTTCATAAGTTTATTCAATTTCTACATATTTGTTTTACATATAATATTTTTTACTTATATTTTATTTTAACTTACTTACACTGTATAACATAATGCGCATTTAAATTTAAATTAATTAAAACTCAAAATTGGGATTATCGTATGCAAATTGTACGTTCATTACTCCATATAACAAAATATAGGCCAATATCGTAATGGTCAATGGTAAATTTTTATCGGATAAACTTAAATTCAGTATATTAGATTGTTAGATTGTCATCTTTAACGATAATTTGTTTTATAATTACGTAAAGTATTTTATTAACACTAAATATTTTGTCTTTTAGATTTCGATTTTTATTGCGGGTCACGTTAATATTGCGTCAACTTTGTAGTAAAATGTATTAAATTAACCGGCAAACGCATTATACCAATAATAATTTTTGTCATCTAGGACTAAGGACATCGCCTATTATATAGGAGTTGGGACCTAGTCGTTTAATATAATGGCACATTCGGCCACAACTCGTTAACAACTCTGCAATATAGATATAGATATACATAACACGTTACATTCAACATATATACTATACTCAGTGGTGTACCTGAAGATCAATCAAGGCGGAGTGGGCTTACATTAAAGTTGTAATATGCTTAAAAATATAGCATGGGGCTCAACCCTACCACCTCACACACGAAAAAGTCATTATTTTTTAATAACAATATTAATTTTTATTTTGTTTAGTTTACTAATTTGTTTTGAAAAAAAAATTATGAAATACGAACATTTGAATACCAATAGTATAACTATTCCTACAATATTTTCTGATCTTGGTCGATAATAATATTAATAATAAAGACGAAAACCGAAAATAAAGTAATATGGTGAAACGGTGGCCTATTTACCATTTATACAAACAATTTAATTTGAAGACCCGTGGGTGACTACGGATTTTGGTGGATTGCTCCATGCTCCATATCAAATGATCTAAGGTCTAGCGAGATAAAAATCGCCCGACATCTTTATCACTACGTTTTGGAAATACCGATAACAACAAAATTTTTTTCAATACGAGACGATCAAGTGTTCGCGGGAACCGCTGCTCTATACGACGAAAACACTAAAAAATCCAAGGTGGGTCGGGCTATCCGCTTATCGCTCTCCTGTCCTGTCTCCCCTAGTATACGCCCCTGACTTGACTGTACTCAATAGCGTGGTCAATTGATAAAAATCCAATATTTAAGGATACGATTTTCGCGGATCGTGTGTTTATAACGCGAATACAAAAACCTATATGTATGCTATAATAATGTGGACAAGCGTATACAAAATAGGTTTTGATACTAAATAATATAATACGACCGCCGCATTATGGTGGGTAGCATACGAGGTTTACAAAATTCCTTTTACAGTTTCGTGGAAATTGTATTACTATATAATATCATAGACTGCAGTGTATGCAATTTCTAAAGATTACGAAATAATTCAAAGATATATATAATAATTTATTATTACACAAATATATATAAGTTAGTTGACAAACGGTTTGGTTGCACCTTACAACTTACGTATATATATATATTAATAAAAAAAAACAAAAAACATTTTAAGTAGGTATTCGTTAAGACTTGACTTTACGATAATGTTATATTTTATTATATTTATATTAGAGACACTGGCACAATTTTAACATTGCAATTTTCATTATATTATAATATTATGATAAAACTTGCAGCCGACTTAAAAATATCGATTATTGCTCATGACCTACAAAATAATTATCTATCGTTCGATAATATAATATTTATTCTCATAAATAATAATAATAAAAATAGCCATACACAATTAATCGCATTACACGTGACCATTGTTTGGTTTTAAATTTTCCAATTATGAAAATTAATTGAACATGTAAACTAAACGTTTTACGGAATAAATCAATAATTTAGTTTTGATTTAATTAATGAATATTTTAACTTAGGTACTGTATAACCATTTTAAAACTTGTATACACAGCAGTGCGATTATTATGTTTTTCAGTTGAATTGGGCCAAATTTAATAGAACGGGTTTTAAAAAATACATATTAGTATTACTATTTAGCAACGCCTTAAGCATATTATAATATATTATTATAGTTAAATTCATTTAACTTGCATAATGCTGGGTTTGAGCAACAATCGTTTATACATGAGTAGAAGTAAAATTTTACATATAGAACATGAATACTTCATTGAATTTTTTATACTATAGATTCAATTTACTATAAATGTATTTTAGAACGGTTGTTTTTTTCTTTCAATAATGTATTAAAAGTGAAATACGAAATAATCAGTGCTGGAATTGGGAATAAAATCGAGGACGGACACTGGTTTTATAGTTTAGAAATAATAGTTCCGTAGTAAATGAAATAAATAATTTCACAATAAAATGTATGAAATATCTAACTATTAAATCGCCTTGTTAAAAAAAAAAAAAAAACACAAAGTATTTTCAATAAAATGGGGGAAAAGCAGTCAATAAATACTAAAATTGACAATCTAACGACAGATTCTTTATCTATGACAGCGTATGGACAAAAGTTATGTGTAACGTTCTTCGAAGTTTTTACATTATTTCCCCCCCCCCATATATAAGCCAGAATTCAATAACTGAGTTTTAATTTTAGATAAAAATAACGATTCGAGCACTGTAAATATCTGCAGTAAAGATGATGAATATAATATAATAAATATTGGTTTATTAATAAAACGTTTTAAAAAAAATAAAACATATTCATATAAGTCCATAAAATAGGCAATGTAATAGTTATTGTAATGAAAATATGTAATATAACGTCATTAAATATTATTATATTCCAATAGGTCGGCTACATTGATTTAACGAGTATTTCATCTTTTTCTTTAAGTTTCTAGGTCATTTTTTATTTTTTTTTTTAACTACTTAGTCATAGTAATTAGCGTATAACTTATATTTGTAATCCAATAGAAAATAAATTAGTTTTAAGTTACTGTTTTAGGAAGCTTTTATTTGTCTAGGTATTATAAAACTATTAAACTTTCTCCCTCGAGTAAAATAATAGTGTTAATAAATTTAAAAGAAAATATTAATTTGCACTAAAATTTGTCATTAATTTCCCCTTCGACTAGGTCAAGCAGTTATTGTTATATTGTTTAGGTATTTACGTATAATTAATAAAAGTTACAATATAAACGATTAACATTCGAATTAATTTGATTGAGATTTAAACATGTGTTCAATCATATTATATTTAGATTATATAAATTATTATTCTAATTAGTTATTGTATTGCAATAGATTATTTTAATATTTCGAATCGAGAAAACTTGCTCGTCAATTACTTTTGTACACCAGAATTATATTTTTAGCCAGTAAAATGTATTGCCTTATTTATATATACCTAATTCTATTTAATAGCAGACTAAATACATGACGGGATATGCTAATACATATTTTTATTTTGAGTTTGAATAATGTAATGTGTATAAGTACCTTAATAATAATACAAAAATAATGATTTAAAAAAAAAACTCTGTCAACGTATTATTAAGACATGTAACGAAAAAAATTTCTTTTTGAGAATTGTTTCTAGTAATAAATCATATGATTCATTACAATGCGATTTAAAACACTTAGCACCTTTAGGCTTTATAAACGTGCGGCCAAACGGACAATCCAAAATACCGGCCTAATGGTTTTTTAATTTTTGATTAAAATATAACTTTCCAAAAATACTGAAGATACTGGATTATCGTTAATAACATAAAAAACAATCAGGAATCAATTAGGGTTTTTTTTTAAATTTTTTTTTTTTTATGAATTCAACAACATTTTATACATTTATTAAAATAAACATACACATTTGCTTATAAACGTAGTAACGTGTGCCTTGACTATATTATCGTGTATTATTACTGTAAAATTAAATTATTTTATAATTATTCATGTGCAATTATAAAAAAAGACAACTTAAATATGTTTTAAAAAAAATCTGTATGCAGCGAAAAATGGTCTTGAGCATCGATTTGTGTTAAACAGGTTTTGATAAATTTTAATTTAAAATATTGTATTAATTTGTAACTACAACATAACTTATGTGTTTATAACGAATTTTAATATAAATTTGAACTAAAATCGCTAATTAAAATAAATTACAATGTCTGCATAAAAAAAAAAAAAACCTAAACAATTTTAAATAGTTATCAAATAACTCATAAACGCCAGAATGTTTTGTGAATCGTACTACGTCTAGAAAGTGCTAATATACTTACATTAGCGAATATTCGGTGAAAGTTACAGGTCTCTACGATTAACTGAATTACAACAGAAAACAAAATAGGTTATTGCGTAAATATTCCCGTTTTTTTCCCATTATTAAGAAAATTAAATGACCGCCCCACAATATACAGATTAGAGTAATCAGAAATTCAATACCCGAAACCATCCCTGAAGTCGATTTCCCCGGAGCGAGATTTCCGATAGAAAAGAAAAAAAAATAATGATATAACAGACAGTTATATCGCCGTTCTAAATCGAATACAAATCAAAGCCAATGAACAGTAATACTTTTAAACTTTGTTCAATTCAATAAGGTTAACGGGGTTTTTTTTTTTTTTTTTTTGTGTTCCAGATAATTGTGACCCATACAATGGCTTCCGGTCACAGTCGGTAGATGTATACGGAATTTGTATTGTTAGCCAATATAATAATAAACGAAAATGAATTATACGAACGTTGAACGTATACATCATCAGCTTCTTATTTTTACACGATTTTTTATCGGACGTTTGTTCCTGGTTTTTCCCCACTATTAAGGAAACGTCTAGTAAAATATAAATAACGACTCCCCCATTGCGTTTACTAGACAAAACTCGCTACCAGAAACCACCCCGAAGTTGATAATTGGATCGAGATATCTCGTGGAAAAATTGTTAATAGAAAAATAAATAAATAAATAAGCACACGTAATGAATAACCAATAAAACTATTTTTCGCTACGCTCAGAATCTAAAAAAAAGAAATTAGAAAATAAACCTGTATATAATACGTACCGATGTACTGATTTACGGTAGACGTAGGCTGCTATAAATTCGATAGTTAAAAGATATTAAAATTATTTCGATTTTATGATAGATACTATTTTAATATGAATGTTTTACGATGTATATAAAATATATTAATAATTGCGCAAGCACTTTTTAAAGGTTTAACCGACATAACGTGCACTTTTCCTGGTTAAAAATATTGTTTCGAGGATAATTTGGCATCAGCAATAGTGCAGAAAATAGGTACACCGGCATATTTTTATGATTGAATAAAAAAAAGTTTTTTTTTTTATTTTAAAAATGTTAATTATTTAAATTATACAGGAAACGAGGAGAATAACATTCACGCGCCGACTAAAAAGTAAAAAAGAATATACGATAAAAATATAATTTCTGTACAGAATAAGGATATTACGTAGGTACACTGGTAAGTACCTATATTAGAAGTCGGTAATGGATTATTTTTTCAATTACAGATGGACCGTGGTTCTATAGTAAATTTCGTGACTTTTATAATTCGAAAACCTCGTAAATTTCGAAAAAATTCTAATTGTCTTTTTACTTTCATTGCGGTGTTACGTTAGTCGTATACACATTGAAATAATGCAATACTCGATGCGCATGAATTTTATATTATACCAAAAGTCACAACTTACAACTATAAAAACGAATCATTTGAATAATAAATGTCGAATACAATTAATACATTTTTAAAAATTCAAATATGTTTTTCGAGGGTAGCAAAACGATTCCCATAAAAATGTACGGGTTAGTAAAAGAAAGATTTACTTAGAATCACAGAAATAGAAACAAATTTTTTTTTTACTAGATTTAATTTTTAGGTAAGTATGTATTTAAATTCACGATGTAAATTACTGTACGGTTTACACGGACTGTTATAATAAATGTCGATTATAATTATTAATTACGGATAAAATTATTTATTTAATATTTATATAAGATGCGAAGCATATAGGATTTATATGTAACGGTAATTTTTAGGGAGAAAGCGGTCCCCCTCGTCAACTAACTAAGAATACTCTCTTCTTTTTCTTTTTATATATATATATATAAAAATCTACCTTATCCCTGTGAGTCAGAAACAGAATTTGATTATCTTCATTATATCAGAAGATATCGCAATGGGTAGCCACTTGATGAAATCGATTTTTCGACGAAAACGAAATGCCAGTTTCACACTTTGTGAAATACATAAAAATATTGAGCACTTTTTTATCATTCGAATTTGACATCGTGTAATTTTATTCACGATGCGATCGACCCACTATTGTTGTACTAAAAATAAAATGTCTACCGCACTCTCAATACTATTATTATTGTAATATTTATGGATTTATTTTAATAAAATCCGAAAATCCGGTTTATAATGCCAAACGGGATATTTTTTAATTTTAAAGATTATATCAGTTTTGATAATATATTGTCGGTAGGTATTTCGATTACGTCTTGATGATCAATAACAGTAATCGTGCCTCGTTTGGTCACAGTTCAGACAACTCGCATATACGTGTTAGTATAGACGATTTCGATTCAAAACGTGAGTTTTATTCGATACTGAACGGTTACTGTTTTGAAGAAAAAAAAACCACGCAAATCTGCATAAATTGAGTATAACTGAAAAAACCGAAATTATCCGAGCAAAATTAACCGATCTATATACGCGACATTTTTTTTGTCCACATTTTAATAGAAAAACCATATTTTAAATTTGCCATAAATCGTGCCTAATACAAAATTTAAAATTTATATCATGACTAGGGCTAGGAATTTGTAGTATTTGCATATTTTTACTTCAGCAAATAGCTTATCAAAAACCAATTTCGTTTCATACACCACAGAGTTCAAATATAAAATTGTTTGTTGTATTCTTTTGCATTTTCTTACGATTTTCACGAATGCGAACGCGTTTTCGGTACTTCGGTGTTAGTTTATTAGGTTATTCGTACCATTTTTTTAAATTAATTATATGCATATTCGAAATTTTAAAATTGTATAAACGAATACTTGTATCTACACTTTTTTCAACGAGTTCTAACATTCCCTATATACTTTTGTTAATAGGTACCAACATATTTGGCAAATTAAAGTAAAATTAACTTCATAAATGACGTTTTTATAGACACGGTTATTTAGTGGAATTTCGTGTACACGGTGAAATATTATCAATTTAATAAAACGGTTTTTCATTTATTGTTTCACATGGATATTAAATTGTAATTAGGCGTTCTGTAAATGAATATTTTTTGAATGTATGAAAACGTGTTCATAAGTAAGTTATTATTCGGCATTGAAAATAATTTTCAATTCAATTTTTAAATCTTTAGGTCATTTTTTAATAGCATTTTCACGTTTAACTAGCATTTTTGGTAAGTTATTTAATGCCTTTTTCGTAGGTTTCCAGTGCATCATTGTAAATAATAGTGCATCTAAATAAATGACCGTTTTTCATGAAAAAGTGCGTTACGTTTTCGCGAAAATATCGATTTTACCGGGTAGGCCACGACAATTATTTATACGATCGTTTGTGCCGTCTCCAGTAAAAAAATTCAATACGTCAGCTAATACAAATTTGGTGTGGAATGTGAAATATATTCGTGTGTATCAATTGCGGCCGTAACGAAAATATACGGATTTACGGAAGTGAATACATGAAAAAAAAAAATAAAAATTTTTTTCGAACAGGTATTATTATAGAAGTAGACATATATATTTGTTGTTTGTTATTTTCGATTATTTTATCTATCGGTACGCGCGATATACAATAATATAATATCGTCTTGTATATATATATATAAAAAAAAAAAAACCACATAATATTAAATAGCACGTGCAGCGCGGCTGCTGGGCGGTTGTATAATGACCCGCCGAACGACACGGAGAATTCCCGCGCCCGTGTAACCTCGTCGCGCGCCCCGTCTGTTTTCTCGGCGGCGCGACGCATCGCGCGCGTATTATTACGCCGGGCGGCCGGAGACCCGGGGCGACCGGGATACACGACAACGATTTACGAGATAATAATAATAATAATAATAATAATAATAATAATAATAATAAAAATAATAATATTACGCGACACTACGGCGGGCGGCGTAGTGTCGCGCGATTAAGAACACAGGAAAAAAAAAAAACCACACACATCCTTGTCCGTCGCGGGCCGCCCGCACGACGACGACGACGCCGATCCACTGGGCCAAGTTCATTGCGATAATGTCGCGCCGCGCCGCGTATCCATAAATTGTTCCCGCGGCACGTCCGGTTCGCGCCGCAAAAGGAATTTGAAGGGCTCTGCGCGAAAACGTCACGACCGGGGCTTGGAAATAACCCGTTATACTTGTCAAAAAGAATAATAATAATAATAAAAACTATCGAAATGGACGACGGGAAACGTGACGGACAACGGTAAACGACAATATTTTGGTAAAATAAAAACAGAAATCAATCAAAGAAACGACAAAAAAATCGTGAAACAATCGATAATAAAACGTTATTGTTCACTTTCATAATTATTTTAAGTGTTACGTTTACGTTCTCCGGTCCGGTGGTGTATTTTAGGGGGAGGTCTCGTCACCCCCACCCCCCGCGATTCGAAGAATAAAAAAAAAAAAAAATGGCCCAATGTACAAGTATTTTCATTACTCGTGCCTATTAAAATATTTATATTCAAACTGTAAATCCATTAATGTTTTTTTGATTTTTTTATCAGTAAATAATTCTAAAAACGGGTTTGTAAAGTTCCTACTATTTTGGACATTCTCCCTTTCATCATCCACCCCGAAAAATCGTCCAAAATACGCTACTGCTACAAATCTAATGTGATAAAAACATTGACAAATAGATTAGTTAATAATACTCAATAATGACTTTTGAACAATTTTGAAATTTCCAAAAACCTATAATCAAATAACGGCCAAAATTATAAAATGCCACCGATGATGGTAACAATAGGGTGTCACGACGGGCAAAAGGCTAAGGGCCAACGAGTCCAAGGAACCCGTGATGTTGAAAATTCAATAAAAAAAAAATAAAAAAATGTTTAATAATACTATTGAACAATTGAAGGATTTCACGATTACTTTTGATTATGCGACAATATTGTAACTCCGAATTTACGATTTTTCGCGTTTCAAATCATAAAATAGTATTGGAATGTAATGAAAAAGTGTATTTTAAAAAATAAAAATTCTACAGAGCGGGGCACTGAAACGGCCAAATTTCAAAGTTAAATTATAAAATAAAAATGAGTTATTTTTTATTTTTTAAATGACGGCCATCTCTTCTCATGCACTCTTCTAGACTACACTGTATATTTTCCGCTACACGGTGTATCACTTTCAAAGGCGATTTCTTCTTGAATTTTGTTTTTTAGTTCATGAATATTTTGAGGTTTCTGTGCATAGACTTTACTTTTTAAACGGGTGATAGTTTGGATCACTGTGCAAAATCCGACGTAGGGTTTTACTGGATAAATGTAACGATAACGCATGTTTTCGTGCCAAACGTCTTGGACTTTTTATGAGAGCGGCACTGACAGCAGTGACGTTTTTAGGTGTACGAATGGTATTTTTTTCGTACAGGCTTCAATGCTGAACCGAAAGTTTCTTTAAAGTCGACGATTTAATAGCTTTAGCCATGTAGGTTAGGTTAGCCTAATCATGATACCGAATCATGGCGTTTAAGGTTAAAATGAAGACGAAATGAACGTGGTGCGACAACATAACTGTCATTATATTTGTAAAACGATTTTATTGCATAAGCACGTAGTTGTTTACCGGTCCACTGTTCTATGTTTACCACATGGCACGTCGTCTTTGAACTAATAATATTTAGCGAGAATTCTTATATTAATTACAACTGAGAATATATATATATATATATATATATATATATATATATATTCAAAATGGGCCGTTTCAGTGTGCCGTACTGTATTTTATCATTCGTGAAAAGTTAGGGGGAATTTTCGATGCTAGTTACGCCGGTGTACCTATGTTGTATATCCGTACGTAATAATGTATAATAATTATTATTGAAATACGAGAAAACGGGCCGCGGCGGACGTGGAAATTTTAGGCGCCGAAGACCGGTCCCGTGGCCCGGCCGACTCGGCGGTCGAAAGTGAAACACGCCCGGCCGACAACCGGTGACGGCGGTGCCGTATAACACCGCGGCGGCATGGGCGCCGGCACTATGGGCGCCCCGGCCCCGCGTGCATAATACAATACGACGACCACGCGCGTTAATGTTCCTCTCATGTTCTTCAATAATAACGCGCGTATAATAAAGCGGTCGTCCTTCGCGCGGGCGGCCGACCACTAATAATTGCTGCGTATTACGCGGCCAATAAATACCACACCGGCCGATGTACGATTATATATTATTATATTATAATACGCCGCGCGCAATGCACGCGTAACGCGTGTATTATATATAGAATAACCCCCCGTCTCCCGGAACGATACACGCACGCCCTTACGGTTCTGTGCGCCCTATATTGCAATAACGCGACGACACCGGGAAAACGTTTATATTACGACGGCGATTAGATTAGGGGCAACAGCCCCGGGGCGTTCGGGATTCGGTCGGGGGCGCCGGAACATTACGCGACGTACGTAACAATGTCAATAGTGCGCGTCAACTCGACGTATATTTAAACGAGTTACCTAACTTAAACTTATACAACTCATAAAATAGTCGAAACAATAGTAGTTATAGTAGAAATAAAGGCGACGTCTCTGCGTTGGAAACAATTGAGACGTAATAATATTTAATATCCGCGGTTACTATACCGAAGAAACCTCCAACGACCGTACACGCCGCCGTCCCGATCATTGAAACGGAATCAGTCGAAACTGTCGACTATGACGAATCGATAGCTACGACGAAGCGATAATAACTACGACTCGCTTGTAAGCGGGGCACATTAAAAAACAAAAAAAAAATGTATATTTTATTTCAACAATTTTTCTGTAACTTATAAGAACATGGATTTTTTTCTACGTTCCGTTGCAAATTCATCAATAATGTCGTCATAGGATTATTTTTTAATCATGTCAACAGTAAGCAAATATAATGTATCGAAATGAGATCTCTTCTAAAAAATGGAGGCCAGGAGACTAGTCACCAAGGTACCCGCCTGAATCGGGGCCTGGCCCGGCGTATCGGCCCACCGAACAGTATTCAAATCAACAAATCGAATAAAAAAAAATTTTTATTTTATGTTTTTACGTAATTTGTAGTACTATACAATCCGAGTCCTGCTTAAAAATAATAAACTCTAACCGAGCGTTGCGGTGTGAAATCAATAAAACAATAATAATTCTATAAATCGTTAAAAAAAAATATCATTATTGATATATTCGTCCGGTAAATTTACACCCGGGTGTTCGGGTATTGGGGAGCACCAAAAAAAAAAAAAAAAACAACTAACCACCCCGGGGTGCCGAAATCCTCAATATACCGTCGATTATGTATTACGAACAAATATTGTTATACGGTACGACGCGATTCCGCACGCCCACTATATGGTGACGGCGCCGCGCCGCGGCTAGCTCCCTGCACGAGTTCGCTATTGGGGGGCGACTGCGGCGGCGCGAACATTGCCCGCGCCCCCCCTTTCCCCCTCCCCTCGAAGATCAGCACACCGTACGCGTTAATATTATACATGTATACATACGCCGTGTATTTATTTATATACCGTGTAGCGTGCGTACCTAATTATAGTTATTGTATATCTGCAGTGTATCCGCACAAGAGACGTCCGCGACGACGACGTTCGAGCACCAAAGCACGCGCCACTGCCGCCGCCGCCGCCGAGCTCACGCAGACACTCTACGCACGCACACCGCCGCCGCCGCCGCCGCCGCCGCCACCGTATACGAGACGAGACGCGCACGATCACAAGAGAACGCGTTGCATTATTTCGCGGACGCGCGCCGCCGCCGCCGCCACCGACCGTCAAACCCGTCACCGCCGCCGCCCCGCGTACACGACCGCGTTCCGTGCCCATTATATCGATAAAATATTACATTGGTCGTTGTGCGCTGCTCGAGGAGATGAACTGCGAGTCGTCCTGACGAGTCCTCCGTCGCCGCACAACAACGCTTGGCGTCGCGCGCAGTATACGCGATCGCAACAATATCGCCGTCGTCGCCGGTTATAAATATTATTAATATTATTAATATTATTGCACGCGGCCCGCCGCCACTTTGCGATATATAACCCCACGCCGGTCCCGGCCAACTCCGTCCGCTCGACGGTCCGCGTCGTACGCCGACTACAACAAGTGTACGGCCCAATATAAAGTGAGTACGATTTATTATTTTAAGATTTTTGTTGACATTTTTTTTTTTATAAATTCTTATTTTATAACCACTCTCCGCCCTTAAACGTCACGGCATTAGACTTTTTTCTTATATAGGTATTATACGTATATGTATAATTCCAGAGGGTTAATCGCTAACGGAAATCAGTATAAATATGTACTTTGGTAATTGTATAGAAGGGAATCTCGGTGTTCCGGAATGTGTCCCACAGGAATATTCATCGGTGATTTACCCTCCGTATTGAATAATCGTATTGTTCTCGTAATTGTACGCGATTATACGTGTAGAGGTACCTATATATATTATTATCATTATTTATATTTTCGTTTTATACCGCGAGACGAAACCGCAACGCGCTCGTATACCGCGGTAACGTCCGCAGCGGTGAAGGTGTGTGCGCCTCGTGCGATGCGTTTTTGCTTTCCCTCTTCTAGAAAGCGGAAGGCGCAAAACTTTTACGTCGTCTATACGCCGTATATATAATAATAATAATAATAATGATAATATATATAGTAACACGTGCGTCACGAGAAAACCAAAATTCCGCGGTCTTACCGAATTTTATCGATAAGTCGTTTATAGCCTATAGGTAGGTAGGTAGGTAACGAAATACGATTTTTTTTTTCTGCATCTCCGCCGTGCCCGTCAACTCTCGACTCTCGAGGGTTACGTCACATTAAAATATCGCCGGGAGACTTCAACGCCGGTCGCCGATATTTACGACCGTACGGATTTTACAATATTATATATATATATACGTATAGTTTTACCAGCCCGGTTTTTTTTTCTTCTCTCAAACCGTTCGTATAACGTGGCGAATAAATGCGTTTTTAATAATAATAATACAATATTATTATTTGTGTTCTATTATACGATACACCTATATATATATATATATATATATATATTAATATTAATTCGTAATCGCGTATACACGCCGCGCAATTGCGGGTACATTGTCGTAGCTTCCGGCCAAGGAAATCACAATTTCGGTTCCGTGTATGTACACCGAACGTTATTATAATATCATAATGGGAAATTTCTCGTACAACGAAAATAATGCATTTTGATATTCATGAATTCGGAATGTCATTTACGTATAATATATTATAATATACGTATACACGATATATATTTTACTATATGCGTATATATATATATATATATATATATATATATATATATATATATATATATATATATATTATATGCGTACATTCGGTGACATAACTATATTTATAAGTGATAGACAATAATTCCGGTTTTATTCGCTTACATTTTTATTTTATTTTTTTTCCTCCACATAACCACCAGTCAAACCACGTGGATTCGGTTTTTTTTTTATTCTTATAAATTATTGCGAAACGACCGTGACTGCCGCGCCGTCGCCGCCTGACCGGTAACCAAAGAAGGTGATGCGCAACTTTATCGTCCGAATCTTCACGGTGGGGAAGAGTTTAGTACTTTTTTTTTTTAACTTGTCATAAAATATATATATATGGTCTGTTAATCTTGTTTTGGCGGAGTTGAACAAAGGTATATACGATATTAATAATAATCGGATAGGTTTATATACATAGACGTAAATAGGAGGGGAAGAGGGTTTAGCCCTTCCTGATCCAGCTCATAAAATCTACCTCAAAAAAATGTATTGAACTAATTTAGTCATAAATTTAATCGTTAGTTACCTTTTCTTTTTTTTTTTAAGCAATTTTATTTAAAAACGAAAAACTTGTGCCACAAAGTGATTACAAATGATGGCAATGACATATATTAGGCTAGGACATTGATAAAATTATACGTACAGAGAGAGAGGATTGCTGGGCCCATCATATATTTTTACTCAAAAAAAACTTATTAGGGTTCAAACTCTATTTTCAGACTCTATTTCAAACGTCTATAGTTATACACCAAGTCGAAAACAATATAACGCGCGTGTTATTATATCGACAACATCGAAAGTGTGTCTATATTATTGCGTCATTTCGATCGTTGATTTATTTTCGACATCGGGTGGGGTACGGGACGAACGTAATATTTTGTAATTATATATTTTACAAATTTACGAATATATAACGATACTCGCCGGCGAGGGGGAGGGGGTATGTACTTGTGTTATTCGTAATTATTCGTCATTGTTAATATTGAATTTCGAGTATAAAATGTGCATGTATCTTTTACTATATAAGTTTATATACGTTTGCGATATATATATATATATATTTATATGTATATAGAGTTCTAATAGTTACATAATATTAAAACGACTGTTTAGGAAAAAAAAAACTGTTTATAAGTGGCTATAGAGGTAATACCTTGATATGACATAATAAATTATTGTTACACAAAATTTAAGTAACAAAAACAATAAGCATTGAACAACCATAGCCGGCATTGCAGGATTTACATTATTGATTTCTCTAATTCTTAATGATAGAAAAAAAAAAAATAATAATAATTGCATATTCATACTACATATAACAATATAATAATAATAGTAGTTAATAGTTATTATAAATACACACTATATTATAGGTACCAATTCTTTTGACACGAATAAAAATATACCAGATTATTATATAAAAAAAAAAAAATAAATAAAAGTAATTGTATTTTTGTTTGTATATAATACAATATTATAATTTTACAATCCGTAGTAATAATTACTTTCATTTTTTTTAAATTCATTATTGCCGTGTATATATTTTTATCAATGGCAAATCGATGTGTAAAATATGTAAATCGCGAATGTTATACACTGCGTAAATTACTTATTTATATGATGTGTGTAGTTTACACGTCATCGTATTACGACGGACTTGTACCGTAATATTATTATGATTTATTTTTTAAATACGATACGAGTATTATTATTATATTCATATTCATTGTCGTTGGCTGCAGGCTGCGATTATTCTAATCTAATGTGTATTATAATATTTAGTTACAGTATAATCCGGGGCGTATCTAAGAAGTGGGGGGGCACAATGGGACCGTACCCCCCTGAAAAAATATGTTTTATTGAATATAATAAATTAAATGTTATGTTTCCATTAAACGAATGTATTTTGGTTATAAATTATGACCGTTTTTTTTTTTTTTTTTTTGAAATGGTAAATATGCTTTATAAATATGTATAATTTGAATTTTTTGTTTGTGCACCCTCACTCTCATTCATTAGACATTTCTAAATACGCCCCCAAGTATAATATTCATATATTAATTTTTACGTACTTAGGGTTTTTGTAAAGTAAAGTAAGCGTAATGTTTTTAGTAATTATACTGCGTAAACATATTGGTATACATTATGGAATACACGGTACATATATTACTATAGAAGAATATTATAAAAGAAGAAGAAAAAAAAAACTATAATCTCTATTACAGTTTTTATCGTTTTACTTTCACTCTGTGCGTGTATATAAAACGAACTCTTATTGAATGTTATAAATTAACAACCGATATTCGGTCATATTTTTGACACTGTGATTGTGCGAATACAATATAAGATATAGATAACAGTGATGGCGCAACCAGAATTTGTTCAGAGGGGGAAGGGGTACAAGAACAATAATACAAAACCAGAATACCGTAAACGTGGCGAAAAATTGTACAAGTTATACAGGGCGAAACCCGATAAATATATACACATTTGTTACAAAAACTAACTTTGAACGTGTAATAATAAAAATTAATTTTTTTTTTCAACACTACATTACGCGCGAGTGAAACTATTTTAAATAGTCTTGTGTCCATATCGTAATAAAAAATACATATTACCACAAAATAAATATGACTAGCGAAAAACTAAACTAAACTAATATAGTATTATATATGGCGTTATAAAACACTCCGTGGGGGGGGGGGTGAAGGATCAGGTCGATTTCGGTTATTATTTACATTATTTAGAAAACACGATGATCGTAATGATTATTATAATAATCGTATGCGTTGGAAATATTTCACGAGTACATTTAGTAATCGTTCCACTATGGAATTTCAGATGACGACTTTACCGCTTACCAATCTCATCACCTCTATCGCGTCTATAATGATAATGCTAATAATAATCGAAGAGTTGTCCAATAACGTTTTTAAACGATATAACGGCGAACGCATCTTCATAGTAATTCGCGTACTATACTCGTAATAGTTTAAGTTAGGTAGACATAAAAAAAAAAAAAAGTAAATGTAGAGAAAGAGGGAAAAAACAAACTCTGCCGAATTATCGGCGACGCCATTATTATCATTGTGAACGATATTTTTTCGAGACGAACACAAAACACACACACACATTCCATACACTCTCTTGGTATGCGAGTTAATCCCGAAAATGCACTTTCTAGTCCGGAGTTATTATTATTTGCATTCGACGTCTCGACGGTGTTTTTAAATTGTCATTAATCACGCGGTAATAGCGTTACACGTTATGTAGGTATATAAGTATATATATATAATATTATTATTATTATTATTATTATGAGCGTATTACATATTATTATTACACGCGAACCGGATGCAAGACCCGAAATCCTGTCTGTCGTAGATATACCTATATATATATATATAAATATATGTATGCGATGGCCACAAAGCCCGGCAGCCACCTGTAGGAGAGAAATCCGCAGGGGTCAGGTTGTTGCAACAGGTAGGTAGGTATACGCGTCGTATACAATACGCCACAAGTACGAACGCCGCCGTCGTTTCGTACATAATATTGTGCGGCTGCGAAGAGAAAATACTACTCCCACGGATTGAAAATTTACGAGCGATGCATCTATGCAGTATTACTAATCCGTGTATACGTATACGCACACACTCGTTATTATTCACTAAAATAAAAAAATAAAATAAAAAATAAATAATAATATTTAATCGAATAGACAATGCCGCAGACCGAGCGGCAAACCCACGGTGGTTTTTTTTTCCTCTATGTGAATTCACGGCTCATATTTTCCATTCGGTTCACAAACGTTTAAGCACCGTATATTATGTACGTGCACGTGGACGACGAGTTTATGTTATAAATATATAAATACGAGCGGTGCGTGCATATTATAATAGTAATAATTGTGACCGCGACACCACGTGCTTTTGTTGTGGTTAACGCCTTCGCCATTAGATGTATACATGTATTAGGACGACGAATACCTAAAGTATACACTTTGTTTCGTCAGACATTATTTAAAACTTTTTTTTTTTTTACGTATAACATAATAATTTAATTAATTGTTCGGTTATATATTATATTGTATATATCCGCGTGGAGCGCTTTGTACACTGCCGAATCCGTCCGTGCAGAGCAATACGAAAGTAAAATTAGTTTTTTTTTTTTATTATTATTATTTACGATCTAGATCCGCGATAAGATTATTATTATTCGAAAGAGGTTGGATTTATGACGCGCGAATATAATATTATTAATTTTTTTTCCCCGCGTTTCCATTATTAATATTTTGCCAATAAAATATAATGTCGGACGACGGTGTATTAATTCTGCCGCGACGGCAATATCGTAAGCCAAAAAATTAATATTTATTTCATGAAACGGCGCGTGTGATAAATTTTATTAATACGTACGATGACTGGCACCGGGTCACTGACTGCCGGCCGTTAACACCTGGGTTATAGCCGACGCGACGGTATTATACGTTTTATTATTATTAAATTGTATTTTATAACAAAATAAAAATTCAAAAATAATCTCCAAAGACCAGTAGCGTATAGTCAAATAATAAAAAAACAAATAACGCGCACCAGTCTATACAAAACTCGATAACTCTTACGCGGCGTGAACGTATACAATATAATAATATATTATGATAATAACAACTAGACGTCATCGTCGAATGTTATAAAAAAAAAAAAAAAATGTTTAATATAATTTGTATCTATAATCTAATATTGGTAGGGGAGAAGACCGGGATACAGTAAGACATTGATGAGGGAACAACGAGAGCAGATATTCATATTTCGCGTCAAATCGGATATACATCAATAGTATTAATGTATTATATAATAATAAAATAAATCGATGAGCATGATGCTACAAACATGATAATTTAGAAATAGACGAGCTCCGAATACTTGATAACGTGTTATCAGAGTTTCCTTGTTTGTCTCACTGTATTCCGGTCTCCCCTACGTATATGCGCCAATGGATTTTCGTTTGCGAACCGGAGCTTGCGCTTAGGAATTTTCCTAAGACCTCTTCACCGCTATAATCAATTTGAATAATTTTATTTTTATCTGATCCTTTAGGAAATTGGAATAATGATTAAATTGATCAAATTTACGTCGATAGTTACAAGTTTAGACAATGATGGACAAATTAATCGATTTTGTTTAACTAGTTTAGGGTATCCTAAAGAAAAAAAACTAAGCTAAGTTTTAAGTTAATTTTAAAATATAAATTAATTTGATTAACCAGATTAGTTACACAATTTCAGGTAAATAATAACTTAATAGTCAAGTTAAAATTCCCTTTAAAGTGATGGAAATTTCTGAATAATTTATACTGTCGACAGTTTCCGATAGTTTGGATAACCCCGAATAACTAAAAAAAGCTATTCGAACAAAATCTCATTCGTCGCAGTTGGTATTGTAGAGTAGGTACCAGTGGCGGATTTAACAAAAAAAGGCCCTTGGTCGGAATATTAGTTTTTGGAGCCCGCGGAATTGTAAAATTAGATATATAAATAGTTTTTATTTGAAAATATTATATTATAGTACGATTTATTTTAAATTTTAGCTTGTTATAGTTGAATTTAAAATACATGTAATATTATTTTAATCTGCCTCTAAATTTAATTGGGATTTGTTTTATGTTTTGTCAGGGAAGGGGGGGGCGTTAAATCCGCCGCTGGTAGGTACTACAATAGTTAATTATGTTGTACGAACGAAGTAATATTGTTATGTTCGAATAAAATCACTATTTTTTTTTTCTTAATAAAAAACTGTTGTTCGTTCTATAGAAATTATTGAATAGTACCTATATATTATAATTCGGCTGTGCCCGTCGCTATTACAGTGCGTCATACCCTATATTTTCGGCGAGTCGAAACGATTATTTAATACGAAACTTTTTACGTCTCTTTTTACATACGTATGCATAATAATATATATATATATATATATATATATATATATATATATATATATATAGTCGGTTAAAAAAACACTGTGAACTTGTTGCTGTGCGTATAAACACGTCGTACGTATACGCCCCCTGGCGCTGCCCGCGCCACCGCCGCTGCCGCCGCCATAAGCGTATAATGTACACTTGAGGTATTACGTATTTTTTTATTTTTTTTTCTCGCCTTAACAATCCGGTTGACCTTTAAATTCCGAATTTCCGATTAACCAGATTGTCAACTTTTCACAATTTACCCGGCATTCCCCCGGTTCGTACTTATACGATACATATATATTATATTATAAAACAAAAATAATATTATACGCAATATTCCGATACACCTACTATTATAATACCTATGCAATAATATATAATATTACGCATGCATAATGTTATATACGAGAAAGAGGATATTATAATATTATTAAAAACTATCACTTTCTATATATATCGTTTTTAACACCACGACAGGAACATATTATACAGTTTTTCTTTTTGACTATTTTATAATTTATTATAACGAAAATCTATTTCGTATGCGACATTCCTATATATTCGAACATTAATAATATTTACCGGCGTATTTATAATATATAATATATGTGTACGTATATAGTTTCCAAAGTTTATGGGTAAAAATAAGAAGCTTAATGGATTAATGTAGCTTCGTTTTCGTTTAATATATTCTATTGCCTAACTATAGAAATTCCGTACATATATAAGCCGTGTGTCGGTTACCATTAAACCATTGAATGCAATTTCAAAGTGTTCCTGTTTTTTCGGCTTTGATTTTTTCAGTTTCATAACGTATTAGTTATACTGCGATGCGTGATTTAATTCTGTCTGTTATCAAATTTTTTTATCAGTTATCTTGCTCCCAACATCAACACCGGATATGGTTTCCGGTAGCAAATTTTGTTTAGTCGATTAATATAACGCAAAAACGGTTTCTTTTATTATCGATTAATTTGGTTATAAACAAAAATTTAGTTCATCGTAGAGAGTTCTGCAACTTTCACCGAATACAATTATATTAGCAATTTATAGACGTGGTACAATTTTAACAAATATTCTGGCCTTTTTTGAGTTATTAATTTTTATCATCGATTTTTTTAGTTCAATTGATGTTAAAATTTGTTACAAACATAGACAATCGTAATTTTTTTGTGTATTTATGAATTAAGAGGAAGCTAACCCATCCATTTACTGTCTCAGTCCAATTAATGGAGAACATAGCAAAGCCATATGCTTACGTAGACTTAGTAGAACTCGTTAGATTTTGGTTTTAGAGTAAAAACGCACCTATTATAAAATTAAAAGAAGACAATAATCCAGGGGGGCAAGCCGATGGGATTTTTTTTTTTTTTTTAATTTTTTGAAAAGTTATAGTAATTTTTAAAAATGTTTAAACGGTCGTTATATCTGTACGTTGAACGTTATATCGGGAATAATAGGGAAAAAACGTATCGGCTCGCCGTCCGATATATCGTATTCTAATAATTTTACATATAATAGGTAATTTTTTTTTTTTTACTCTAAAACCGAAATCCGACGAGTTCTATACTCGGTGTGCGTTAGTTAAACCGAGACAGTTTAAACGCTGGTATTATAATATAGCGTCTTCTAGAACATACAATGGGCCGTTCATTATATAATACTGTTGTGTGCGGTAATAACGAAGTAATTTAAAGGGCAACGATTACTCGTAACCAATCGGGGAGACAAATATAATTTGTTTGTCTCTTTAACAATTGTATATATATATGAAAAATTCGATCGTCGATCGACGGTATATTTATTAAGTATACGATACATTTTTATATATCTTTAGCGATCGGTTCGAGTATAACACGTACAATAAAACGATCCGACCGCAGTTTGTTGGTGACTTTAAAAAGGTCATTTAAAAAAAAAAAAAAATCGGTTTATATACATAATTATATGGCGACGGGTCGGTGTATAATACATACTAGTATACTGGGCGCGTATTATAATTAAAGAACAAAGGATAGACAATTCGATTGCAAAAAAAAATATCAAAAAAAAAAAAAAAAATAAATAAATAAACAAAAAAATCGTCATAACAATATCATCCTCCCGTAGGCTGAAAAATAGGTGTCGAATAATAATATTCGGATGATTGGAGGAGCGGGCGCGCGCGCGCGTGTCCGTTATTGTACGATCGCGGTCAATGACGCCGCGCCGTCGACTCGACGGGAAAAATCCGAATACCTATAAAAAATATAATATTATACACGCGCAATATTATATTGGTTATTGTGTTTGTATTTCTATTATACCGCGGTATAATTCGTTTACACGTCAGCCCCCGCGGAATATAGTATAATATTATAATATTATTATTATTATTATCATTATTATTAATTTGTATTCACGCGGCGCGCGAGCGCAATGAACCAAACAGCTGATGACGGTACGAATTTAAAAAAAAAAAAAATATATTGAAAATAATATTGCCGTCGCGTAATATATATATGCATATCGCACCCCTAAAAACAAGACCACCACAATTCAAAACATGCATGCTGATTTCGGTACACGATTACTTTCGAATAGCGAAACATTAGCTCTATTGTAATTGTACCAGCACGTCCAATGTCGTTTTATAATTTTGTCATCGCCGTAACGACGGCCCGGTAGTATTGAATCTCCAGCTGATTTTCTCATTTCTGGCGACGACATATTCTCATATTTACTCGATTGCGGTATACGTATTATAATTTATCCCAATTAATCACCGCCTTGTTTCGGTCTGTGGCGTTCTTAAATTCAATAATGCCATATTTCACTTCATACGGCTGTCTAACTTTTGGGGTTTAAGAGAGTATTATCGTGATATTTGAAAAAAGTGATTTCGAGTATTTCAGTTTTTAGTTTCGAATGCGTCATAGGTAAAGAACTTCTAAAAGTATTTTAATTTTAAATTTTTTCTTAAAACTACACGTTGAGTTGCGGGAGCAGTCTTGAGGTGCGAATATTGTATTCGTATAATATACCTATGTAAAACGCATAACGATAAAAGGGTTCGGGACTTGTTGCACTAAAAATGATCGAAATATACAGTCAAAATCATCAAAATATGCAGTTAATTTTTTATTTTGTTTTTGCAAGTATCCACAAAACATATAAACGTTTTAGAAATAACAATCTCAAAAATAAGTCGGCCCATAATAATAATAAAACAATCGAAGTATGCAGTAACTGAATTTTTTGTCGATAGCAAGAAATTAATTTTATTAATATTAAAAAATTGAGTATGCGAATATGCTCTAAATGAACAATTAAATTGTTAAATACGCATATTTTGCCTAAAAATCGGCAAAATAATACGCAATTAAAACTATCGGGTTTCAGTACGTTATATCGTAAACCGAATGTACTAATCTTACTTCGATTATTCTACAGCCGTTGTTAAAGAATATGCAAATGTGACAAATCCCGAACCGTAACGATAATATGGTAGTGGTGGAAGGAGGAACGAAATAAAAATAATAATAACAATAATAATACGATTTATAATGATTTATAACGTTTGACAACAATTTCGAAATTCGCAGAGTCTAGAAAAATCGATCTCGTCCGTTAATAATAATTTTATAAACCACCGTATACCGTATACAATATACGCCGGTACGTATAGGTATATATAGGTATATACCAGACTTTTACCGTGTACGTATACCAATGGTATAATGTACAATATTTTATACGCGCGTCGTAGCTATCGATCGGACGTCAAAATAATATTGTTATACGAGCCGCGGCGGCACTCGGCTTTATAATATATATTGTCCATTGTAAACATTTAGGAAACGCGCTTTCATTACACGCACACGTATAGTCGAAAAACCCATAGGGGATAAAAAAAAAAAAAAATAACACACTATATACACGTTGCTATGAATATAGTTGTAGGCGGCGCGGATTGTGCAATTATTATTATATGTATACTGTAACCGCGTGCAGATATTATTTATTGTTCGCGGCGTATACCATTGGCTACCATTGTACAACTGTTGCTCTGTTGCCCAACGAAAATAATAATAATAATAATGGAACGATTGGAAATTAAGAGGGCTGAAGCCTCGGCCGTTTTTTTTCGTATTGAGGTCGTCGCGTTTAAAAAGAACGCGTTATTGTTTTCATTATCGCATTTATTAAACCGGCGGTGTTTTGTTCTATCATTTTGGTACCGTGCGAAGTCGCTATTTACCATCGGCATCATCAGCTTGGTCCGGGGGCGAACGCAGGACGGGTTTCGGTGGTTCGTGGATATTTTTTTGAAAATAAATTACTCCACTTAGAAATATATTAAATAGTCATTTCAATGTTTCCCGCAAAATGTGCAAACAAAATAGATTATATACTTGTGTATATATATATATATATGCATACGGGTACCTAAAAAGATTAATAAAGTATGATATTTATGAACATTTTATATTTTTTTCCTGCGACCTATATATGTATTACTATAGGTATATTATGCTAAAATAAAGTTCGTTTGTTTCATTCAAATTGAAGTATCCGAATTCGTTTTTATTTTATGTCAAACTGTCGAGAGTTCACAAAGTAAAATCTAGGTTTTCAACAAAAAAAAATGTGTGGCGTGTGTCGACATACCTATTCGTACGTCGTATTGTATGTTATGAATTATTGGATGTATTTTATTGCTACACGATGCGCAGACTTGGAACCGTTTGTATCAGACCGATGTACCCATATAGAAAGCTTAAAGTGAAAGGATCGAAGCAATGATGGATTGATCATGATGCAGCCTCATCTCTAATAATATATATATATATATATATAATGATATTAGAATAAAAATTTTAAAAAAACAACACGGAACGGGTCAAAGTTTACGCATGACGCGAGCAATATAGGTTCATCTATTCTAATAACGCGTGTATAGTATTACGTATACCTTCAAGGGTTGGGTAGTTGTAATAGGTACCTATCTACGATGCAATATAATAAGTACGTGCAATATGATGATATTTTTTTTATTTTTTTTTTTTCATTCTCTGCAACTACAAATACATGCGTCATGCAGCCAATATACACGAATATTCGCAACATCTCGCCCGTTATAAAGCGCATTGCGATAATATTATGTTGTCGGGCTCGTAAACTTTCGGGCTTCGTTTTGCGTACGTCTCGCGTTTTCCAACTGACGACGCCTCTCTGCGAGACACTTTACTGCGCTCTTGCCAAGCCTTATATTTTCGAGTAATAGAAGCGTACTCTACCGGATGAAAGGGTCCAAAAGCGTTTTCGGCTTTCCATCAATTATTAAGAAAACTACAACGAAAACCAATAAAAATAAAAGCCTCTCTAATGCACCGACTAGATCCAAAATATTTTCAAAAAATGTGCTGCACTTGATAACCGGAACATGATATCTAATAGAAAAGTTGTTTACCAACAGAAAAAAAACACACACACATACACACACACACACATCATAGTAAAACCAATCAATTCTTCGTTTCGCTCGCAATCTAAAAAAATATTATATATAACAATAATATATAATATATGGTTAGTAAATTCCTTAAAAAAAATGTATAAAAATAAAAACGAAAGTCAGGAAGCACCTTGAACTAAGTTCTAGAAACTAATAACAACCTTGAGACAATATAAATTATATTTTATTAATAATTGTAACATGTCGTTATAGGTATTTTATTTTATTACTTCCATGTTATTAAAAAAAATGCGTTTCAATTTAAATTACCATTTTGTTGACTATAATAATATAGAACGATATTATATAGACAAGATCCATGATATATGGATATATCTATGGGTTTTTTTATTGAATGCAAGATATAAATTAAACTCATTGTAATATGTAATAATGTTATAATGTTGTCAGATATATACGATTAAAGTGATTATTGATAAATATTTTAATAACATATAATTTTCGACGTTCAACTATGGCAATACAATATCAGTTAATATGCTTTTTCAATATAGATTTTTAAAAAAATATATATATATATATTTATAACAATATATTCGAATCAAAACAAATTTAAGGTAATAATTAGGTATTTGTAATCTATTTTGTATAGAAAGTGAAAATACGTTTGATAAATATGCACTATGAAACTTTTTAAATGTCCCTCTCGGTTTTTAAAGCAAATATGTATCTTTGAATGTTTTATTTTAACTATGTTTATTATAAAATTGATAGTTTTTTTTTTTTTATATAATTATTTGTAATTTCAATACTAAATACATTACTTTGCAGTATAGTTTATATTCTCATTATGTTATATGTCGAACGTAAATTATTCTGCAGCCCCCTAATTACAATTTATGATATTTTCATTACAGCAAAATATACTCAATTGCGTTTAAATAAACTAATATAATGTTATGTACATCAGGTGTAAAATGAAAAAAAAAACTTGGTAAATATCCAAAAATATTGCGTATATTTTGTTGTGTCGGTACATTACAGCGTGGTTAAAATTTTAAACAGTGTGCAATATTACATTGTTTTTTTTTTTTCACTTTTATTAAAATACGTATCATACATATTTTTCGTCATTGTCGAATAAATTATAAACTATTGCGTTTTACTTATGAAAGCTTCGATCAATATTCAATAAAACGCATTATACATTATATTGAATTATATCATCATCGTTGGCTCTGGATTACAAACGCATTATAGCTATACGAAAATATAATATTTATTCGATACTATTGGAAACTTTCACTAAAAGTCATAACAAAACCCTATAGACAGGACACGTTCGTAAACAATCAATTTCAATATAAATGAAGATATCGATGCATTTATTGTCTACGTCGTCGCGATTTTCGTTCGAGTTCGTATTATTTACACAGAGCTCAAACTAACTGGAACAACTTCTCATCGCAATAGACCATAACATCTATAACGTTGAAAATCATATGTAATACGTGAATCGCGTATGGCTGTATGCTCGGATTTCGTATTTATAAAATGCGTACGGCTATACTTTCGTCGCCGAGTGCGTTTTAAATAGAAAAATAGTTACGAGTGCTCTAAGGTATAGAATTATTCGGGCGTTGACATTGAAGATATTATATTATGACCGCAAACGAGTAGACGCCGATGTACCGGCTTGCTGTATACAAAGAATATTGTTTGCACGGTCCCATCATTGAGATTGAAACTAGAACGGATATTTTCCAAAACTAGTTATATCATATAATTAAGGAATCATTTATGTTTGAAGGATGACGGACATATAGTAAATTAGGTAGTTACCTAATTTACACACGTATTTTATATTCGGGGACGAACTTTGAACAAATTCGTGAGACGTGTATAGTATATACGCGTATATTATAGGCTTTAAAAAATAATAAAAATTCCACACGTATTGATGATTTTGTGTTTTTTGAGTTATTTGCTCAGATTTGTTCGAGTTAACTATTTACAGTGGTGGAATTATAGCACAGCCGGTACATAAGGCGGTGGCACATTCAATCGTGTTTTATTTTTTTGCTACAGATACTGTGATGATTTTTTTTTTTTTATAAAAATACCCGCAGTCTAATAATTTACAATATTTTCGATCAACGTAAATTAAATTACGCTCGGAGTATTTTTTTTTCCTTTTTGATATCGAGAATAATATTATCAATTAATCAAATAAATATAACCAACAAACAATAATTTATTATGGTTTTGGTATGGAATCGGTAATAAGTTAGGTATTATCATAATTTAGAATATATACCGACTAGAAACAAGGGACTTATAATATATATAAGCTAGCCACAAAAAAAAAAAAAAAAAGATTCATATGGTATATTGTATAGATTTTATCAACAATATATAATGTGATATATTTATCACATTATTTATATTTATATAAATCAAATTCCTTTGTTGAAAATAATATTACATTTTGTAATTGTGTTGAACAAATATAATTTTAAAATTTTTGAAACCGGGTAAAAAAAAAATAAAAAATGACCGATTATGTAATAGTTCCGCTTTTATTTCACTGGACGTTTTGGTATAAAGAGTTTTATGCGAAAAACAAGAATTGGAGAATGAATATCCAAAAGTTATTTCAAGTGTCGACAGCTATAGAATTTCTCGAGGCCTACGGAAAAATGAAATTACCCTCTGCGTTGCCACAAGGAGCAAGTTACTATTTTTTCAAAAAAGGAATACAACCCATTTGGGAAGAAGAACCGAATAAGGGTGCAGGCGCATGGGAAATCATAATTGCGAATCAATCGAATCATCACCTGAACTTGGTTTGGTCAGATTTGTTGTTTGCACTTGTAAGTGATGGACTCAAAGAATTGTCTATGTATGTATGCGGTATCACGTGTAACGTGAAACGAAACACCCACAGAGTTACGATGTGGACGGTTAAGATTACGCCAAAAAATCATGTGTTTATAATGCAAATTGGAAATATTCTCAAGAACATACAAAATGTCTACGAAATTGTATCAATAAAGTATAAATTACACGAACAACGTTTATCCAATGGATCAATGAACAAATGTTCCAATGAACAATGTGTGTAATACATTTTAAAATTGTCTATAAAAAAATTAAATTTTATAAGTGGCTTGACGTTTCATTTATTTAACAGTTTATATTCAAGAATATTATTTCGTATTAGCCGAATTAGCATATTAACATATATAGAAACATAGAAACCTGTTGGAAATATAGATGCTTATTAATCGATATTATAATTATGACTACTTAATATTTTTCATTAACCACAGGCTGTTACTTGCGGCTTCGTCCGCATAGACTTTTATAATGATTTCTCGACGGAATGTATGAGAATGGTAAATTAATGATATCACCGAGATTACTCATAAGTCAACAAAAATACTTAATTCGATTTTCGTATCGAAAATACCAATAACCTCACATTTTAGGGGTTGAAAAGTAGCCTATGGACTACCCAGAGTCCTCCAAATTATCAACGCGAAAGAAGCACAAACAAACACACTTTCGCATTTACAATATTAAGTGTATGGATTAACTAGTACGAGTACCTATGATATGTATTGCGTTAAACAATTTATACATGATAAAAACTAAAATCTATCGTACGGTTAATTAAAAAAAAAACGCGCCTAATTTAAACATAATTGTTATTTTGAAAGTTAAACATACTCTTACGAACAACGTGTTACTAAATACTTAAATAAAAAAAAAAAAAAAAGTAAACGTTTCTGTTGTTTATATATGAATTTATGAAATAATTAGGTCTTACGGTTAAAATTAACGAGAGACCTCTTGTAAATTATAATACATCTACTTTAATTAAAAAAAAAAAAAAAATATTTTACTAGAAATGAATTAGTAAAATAAAATTGTTAAACTTGTATAGGTAATTATAAATTCATACCATTTTATTTATGGGTATGTACAATTATACTCTTTGCCTAACTGATACTAGTGTATACTACTATATAGTTATATAGAGTATAATAGATAAGATAGTTTTTTTTCATCCGACACATTTTCGAACACATCAAAATAATAATAGGTATTAAAACAAAAATACAAAGAAGAAATATTATACATATAAAAATAATGTAATTATAATAATATCTAGGTACCTACCTGTCTATTATGTACTCCTATGAAACGTGTCATATTTAATTTATAAAATACAGTACTCGTCGAATCGGAGAAAGAAAAAATAAATGAGGACGGTGGCCGGTATTAGTTTTTAGATTTAGAAACCGTCGTTCCATAGCGGATTGGTGTTGGTGCGTGAAAATGAAATATGTATATCAGTGGCGAAACCAAGGGAGGTGTTTTTTGTGTCTAGACACCCCCCCCCCTCCACCCGTATTTATGGAAATCGAATACTTTTTTTTAGGCTTATATACGAAAATAATTATGCCTCAACATGCCGGGAAGTGCGGAAACCAGTGGCGTATTCAGAAATAAGTAACAGGGAAATAAAGTAGACACCCCCGATCTCCCTCGAGAAAAATCCTAGTTGCGCCACTGATGTATTTACTACTTTGGAACTCTTCTATTTTTTTAAATATATATATATATATATTTGAACCGCCACACGGTGAGGAATTTTGCGTTAGCGTAAAAGTACTTTAGAAATTATAAACGCTTAATAAATAACGATAAAACACTGATATCGGATTTGATAGTCGGCAGCTATCTATTAATATTCTCTTAGATAATGTAAATTATTATTTTAATTATTTTTATGTATCACTTTTTACAAGTAGGACTAATATATTTATTTGATTTGTGGATTAAAGACTTAGATCGCACCTGTAACTTATACACTAATATAAGTATATACTCGTGCCCATATGAAATATTAGCCCCATAATTATCCCCGGTACGTACTTGTACGACAATATGATTGATACGAAATAATTATTGGCCATCTAAATTTTTAATACAACTATATTTACCTAAAAGAACTAATCGACTGTTTTTTTTTCTATTTAGATTTGCAGCGCGAATAAACACAATGCATACAAATAATTTGATATTTCCACTTCTCAGTCTTATAGTTGTTACTTATGCAGCTCCAGACGAGAGAAGGAAATTCGTTCGAGTAATCACCGAACCGAAACCCGGAGAAGAATATGTTAGCATACAAACCGGAAAGCCTTTGTCGGGCGTTCTGGCGAAATCACCAGGTACATTTTTTACATTTCTTCTAATGTTATAAGACCAAAGACAAAAATGTCTAATAAAAACGAATAATTATAAACAAGGTTTTGTTTACAGAGAGCGATATACACGTGAATATCCAAGACGAAGGACAAACGGGAATAAAAGAAGTCACTGGACCAATACCTGCGGAAGAAAAAATTTATGCGGTACGCCATATCTTTAGAAATACATAAATCGCGAACACATACACCGGCAGGTCGCAAAATAATTATTATGGCCAGCGTTTAGATAACAATACAAAAATAATAATAGATATTCACCTATTATTCATCGTGGTGGCGTAATAATTTTATGTAATGTACAATTATTGCGCGTAAACTAATTTTTTACTCTAATTTCCCTCGCAATAGAATATCTTCTCCGTATTAAATTTTTTTTTTTTTTTTTATTACTTAGTTTTTTATTTCCACAATCTGTTTCATAATTTGAACAATAAGTGAAATTGATGAATTTGGTGTTTTTTGACGTAAAGAACGGATTAAAGATACCTTCCAGTGAAGGCACTTTTACAGTTAAAAAAAAAAAAAAAAAAAAATGTTAGAACAATGTTAAGAAGTATTAGAAGAGGAAATATAATAGGAATAGCAAAAAGTAGATATTGAAAGAAGAACTAGGATATTAGATTGGCCTAGACTATTAGGTCCGTATTAAATTAAAAAATAAAAAATAAAAATACTTAAATGCTCCTATCATTACGACGTTATATTATTATGTTACTCGTAAATATCTGTTGATGAAACCTACATATATTATTTTCGTAACAATATTTCGAGCGGCGTACAATTTATATCAGTGTGTTACCTAAATTAGATATAATATTTATATAACAAATAACCATTTAATATGAATTTATAATATTATATTGTTACCGGTACGTATTACAAATAAAAATTAATAACCGTAAATATCAAAACGTTTAGGTAGGTATTCAAACTAAAATATTATTATGTTATGGAATGATTCTAACATATGAAATAATAATGAAAAAAAAAAATTGTTTATTAATTGTTTTTCTTCTTAAATAATCGATATTTCAATTTTTGGATATGTTTAGCATAAAAAATTATATCCGTCCAACGAAGAAGGACCAAGAAGGTTAAAGCCGGAAAAAAAATTTTCTCAAGTCAATTCAGATGATGTTGATCTCGAAAGTTTTGTGGTCAAGCCGATTAACAAACAGAAGTAAGTTAAGGTGATCTTAGTCAATAATATTATTAACTAAAATAGATTCTTTATTAGGATTAAGCGGGATGGAGACACCACAACTCATAAACCTTTAAAAGTTCAAGACAAATTAAATAACAATAAAGATGATGACGGTTTATATGATTTTGTGGATTCTCCATTTGGAGGCCAAATTGTTGGTTCTGCTTCTTCTCAAGCGTCCAGAGTGAACATTAAAAAAGCGCCAAATGGTCAAGAATATGAATATGAGTACGTCTATTACTATTACGACGAGGACGAAGAACATGGAAAACCCGGTTCCAAAAGTAAATTTATATAATTATGGCATTAGGTATACAATAACATTTTATATTCTAAACAATTTTTTTAAAACCTCAGCCAGTCAGAGTACGTCAAATACCCCCCCAGCTTCTCAGCAAACTAATTCAAGATCTAAAGAAAACAACAAATCCAAAAAACCGGCTGTGGTACAAGAAGAAAACAAGTTTGCCCAAAGTACTCACAAAAGCAGGTTAGTGATATTTGATTATTTACAATTCCTAGCTAACACAATCATATTAGTTAATATTTATTAATTTATTGAACTTTTATATTATGCACACATTTTTATTATAACAGCATTTGTATACCTATTATTCACTAAAAAGTAATACGATACTACTATCTGTATTGATGGAACATTACATTTTTTTTTTTTAATAGTATTAAATAAAGTTGGTATTTATTTAAAAATATATAATAAAACAAATTAAATGCCTTATTTTCTTTAAGAATTATTATTATTATTTAAACATTAGTAGCTAGTAGCTGTAGTGGATACAAATAAAATATACAATTTTTTTTTAAAATGTTATATATATTTAATACAAATTAATTTATCTGTTAGTTTTAATTTGTGACACAAAAAATTGTAATTTACATCATAATTAACAATAGTATAAACTACAAACTTTAATGTCTTTGTAGATTTACTCCAGTAGATCATACTGCTCCTACAACAGATGGATCTGAGGGACACACTAACTTTGCAGTCAATGATATTACTGAACACAATAGTAAAATAAAGTAAGTACTTTTATATTACAAAATTTATAATACTATATAGCGATGTATATAAAAATTAATTTATATGTTTCTTCTCAACCCCGCAGTAAGATCAAATAATTTAGTGTTATACATTTCACCATTTTTATCTAATGTATAGTGAAACCATTTCCCTTTGACTTTTAATGGTATAGTTTGTCCGCGAGAAGTTCTTCCGACTGAACAACTAACCTAAGATAATTTGATGAACAATAAAACATTTGAAGTGGAACCATGATATAGAAGACAATTCTATACCGCGGTGAAACATCACAATGGAAACAATATTTATAGTCGATAGTTCTAACCAGAGGGTAACTCACTGAACAATATTATGTACACCATTTTCCACGAATTCCCAACCTTTAACTAAGATTACTTATAAAGATTACCAATGATTTCTGTGATTATAGAAACATTTGTACACCGATTCTCATTAGTGATTTACCCTTTGGTCTAACTGATGCTATAACTGTATAGTTATATATTACAAACAAAATTACTTACTGTTTCCAAAGGTATGGATGTTGTAATATTTCTGTTGAAAAAGCCAAACGACGTTATATTTAATTTATCACCTCCTTTACATAAAACTAGCATTTTTACGGATTTCATAGTGTAGACAGAACATATGGCAACTAGAGTTGTACCTTTAAATAATATAATATTCAAATATTTAGGTCATATTTAATAACAATTTAACTATTTGTACCTAAATAAATGTTAGTTATTAAACTTACCCAGACATAAACAAGCAATTGGAATACCAAATGTTATCATTTTTCCTTTAGATTTTAATTTTTCCAGCCATATTATTGAGTGATTGTCGTCCTTTGGTATTTTGTTTAATAAAACATTATACGAATCTGCGACTGTAATCCAAAATACAAACTGAATAATCGAAAATATGCTAATTATTTTGTATGTTTTGTCACTAGAGGATTTATATAAGAGTACATCTTTAGGGACATTTGTATTTAAATTAAATATCGATTGTTCGTTGAAATTTCTTTTACTAAAATATTTAAATTTATCAGATTGATTTCTATACAAGTTATTAAACGTGTAGAATGTCCGATTAAACGCGACACATCGATAACAAGGTAAACCATTCAAAATTCGTTGAAAATTCATTATATTAGATGCGTAGATTTCGTAGACGATAGTAAATATATTTTATTATAAATTAAAGAAAAAGTAAAAACCAAAAATTAATACATATTATACGGACTACGGTGTTTTGGAATTCTGATTGATAACGATAATGACTTATCGCTACACTGCACTATAGGATTAGGAGTAGGACAAGTACATTTTGTACGGATAACCAGTTTGTCCAACGACCAACATTCCTACAAATATAATACCTCGTTGAAGGTCGTTTGGTCTGTTACGAGTGTTACGATAATATTATGATTATGATATTTGCTTTTACTCGTAGCATTAAAAGAGAGTATTATACAAATTAATGATTTATACTATAAATTAAAATACACCTATTATTTTATTTTTTATTTTTTTATAAGTGTATCTTGTTATAAATGGGTGTTTTCGTTTAAAATTCGTTTCAGGCATTAAAATACCATTATGTTTTCACATTTTTAAATCGAACCAAAAAAATACGATTTTTTTAATACCTCGTGAATAATTGGTAGAAAATACCTAAAATACTCACATATAATTAATACATACATATACAAATAATTAGTACGATTTAATAGGTACCTATTAATAACATAGTAGTACAAGCTTACTTTACAAACTGGAAAAAAAAAAGTATTGCCTATTTACCTATATTTTATAAAATTAATAAAAAAAAACAGGGAATATTATGTTTTATTAGATTTACACAAAAAGATGACTTTAAGGGGATGGTTGGGGGAGGGGGCAAAAAAAACAATCTGTCTTTTAACCTTAGGCCAGCAAATTTTGAAGACAACAGATAATTTTACACCGTATGTTGTATTACAGTTATTGATATGATTTCTAATCGTACGTCCTGTTATAAATTTAAAACTTTTTTAAATACAGAGACGTATTTAGGGTTGCGGTATAAGCAGAGGTTATAAAGTCTGTTTAAAACATATTCCTTACAAAAACTCGGCTGTTTTTATTTTATTTTTTATCGCCTATCCAATTATATATAAAAAAAAAAAAAATCGGACAGAAATATTTTGTATTTATGATACCGACCTGCCTAGCTATATTCTAAAAAAAAAAAAAAAAAACACTTTCACTGTGTTGGTAGGAAACCTATCGGACGCATTCGAATCTATAGGTAGAATAGTATATAATATCAACTTCACAAGATGAATTGTGATTAGTATTTATATATCTATATAATATTAGTCAACCACTATAACTTCTCGAAGAAGTTCACAATGTCTGGTTCGATATATATATATTTTTTTTTTAAGGAGTATTTTCGATTATAATAAAATGCCCAATTAAACCGGACTGATGAGGAAATCATTTTTTTGTTGGTCGTCGTTTATTATCGTATTATTATTATTATTATTATATATTAGTCGTTAGGCATAGTTTTTCTATAAGTTAATCCATATCAATCCGAAAAAAAAAAAAAAAAAATGACGTCTTATGCTAACCCATACATAATATAATAATATTTGTCAAATAATAAAGTAGAGGTAATTGAAAACTTTATAGATTAAATTGTTCGGGTACGTTAATTCGAGCTACACCGTAAGCCGATCACACTGAATACATAATAATTTCTATCGTAATACATTTTGTAATATTATAATTTTTTTTTTCTTTTAGGGAATCGGCACGCAATCTAGAAGAAGCTTTATCGGTCCCGTCGTCTTCGCAGGCTGTATCCGAAGAACGTCTTCCGCCGAATCCTCGGTTCCCCGCTCGGTCCCGCGGCAACACAAAACCCGCTCAGGAATTCGCAACAACCATTTTGCCCGCTACGGACACGCCGATCACTCGTATACGATCGAACAACGGTACCCTGCCTACATTGTCGATTACTTAGATATATAAATTTAAATCATATATTATAATATGTTTCCATTGCCGGGATGGTCTTCAACAATATTACCGTGTTGCGTTTTTCCAGGCGCAACGCACCAGCCGGGCGGTTTGGATTTGGTAGACAGCGCCGCGTTTAGAACTCATTCCGGTAACGGGCAACACACTTCGCCGAGACACGAGAGTAACAGAGGTAACACACAAATAATCGACTAATAATATTACTGACGTATTATATGTTTTTTAAACGGAAAAGTATTTTGTAAATACGTAGATTGCTATAATTATTATTTTGTCACCGTATCTGTCCAGGCTACACAGTAGTATACACAGAAGGTGCGGACGTTATTAATTTCGTTATTAAGGTTGATTAATTTAGCGGATTAAGGGTTATTAAATCGACCGTAAAGATATTTCGATTTCACGTTACGTTCAACGATTAATCCTATCGTAACGGATATAATAATGTAAAATATAACGTACGGCAATCCCGGCGATGATTATGTGCGCGATTGTAAAAAAAAAAAAAAACTAATGTTATCTATACTATTATCTGTACAGACCGAAAACGATATTTTAATTTGTTATTGATTTATATTGTATTGTAATAATAATAATAATAATAATAACGCGTTATACGCGTACCACGGACGCCGGCGGGACGCCTGCAGAATGGACGCGTGCGAATAATTATCTATAATCTATAAGGGCAATAGATTAAGGGTCACGGCCGAGACGGGGCCGTGCGATAGGTGGTTAAAACTGGCGGAAATAAATATTTTCAGATGCTGTGGTACAGACAACGCCAGCAGATCAAGTAGCAACTATTAATAACGCTTATAACACACAGCTGACAGAAACGGTAGCGTCTGTGACAGAAACTGTTGTTAGCTTAGATCGGAATCAAGACAATACCGACGCGGATACTAAGGGGTTATCATTGACGACGACATTAACCCCCGCCGACGAGATCGTCACGGTCACCCATCGTTATAGCCCAGGTTCGCGACGGACGCATGCCTAATATAATCTAACAAAATACAAACTCACGCGAAATCTATGTATGCTTTCTAACCGTTTTTTTTATTTTTTTTATATATGTTTTGCTTTATTTTTACTTTGTTGGCTTTTCAACGCCGCTCCGGGTTTTATCAACGACTTGTACGGTACTCTTATAACATACAGGTGTGTTGTGCTTGTGAGTGACTGGGAAACCTTTACAAAATTGCATACTTTACAGTTTATATTCTATCGAAATGTAAATTTATAATTATGACGATGAAACTAATAATATCTTCCTTGCACCGCCGCATACATATAACATGCATAATTTAAGACTACTTTGGAAATACACGATAATTATATTTAATCATACATTTAATATTTATAGACGGTGACTTAATTCTTTAAATACATTTTTTTTAGAGGTTTCTATTTAATTACTCGGGATAATTTATTTTCATTTTTCGATTTTACGTGTACTGCTGTACATCAGTTATGGGCAAGGGAGGTGACAACAGTGCCGGAATATCAGTTGTCTGGTCTAAACCGAGGAAAGTCAACAACGGGAGAAAACGACGAGAACGTTAAGGCGGATGTGTGGTGCGTCTTGACGTATTGAGAGAAGGAAAACAACGAGCTATGGAGATAATAATATATAAATGGGTTAATTGTAGTTGGAAGCCGGGGTAGGCCGACGAAAAACAAGCTAGATGAAGAAACGGTGTTGAATAGGCTATAGGGATACGTGGAGGGCGAAAAGAATAGTTGCCAGGGAAGAGTACGTAGAATATATTATATTGATCAAGTGCTACATCCATTTTCACCTGTTTAAATTAGCACAGGCCACGAGTAATACTTTCTTTATTAGAAAACACTAATTTAGAAGAAGAAGAAAATATATTAGTTTTAATCAAAAGTTTTTATTTCGATATAGGTACCTTTTAATGGATTTATGAAATAAGTTTTATCCTTTAAAATACAATTTAAATGTTAGTTTTAATTACATATAAATTAAAATTAAAAAAAAAAAAAATAGAATTGGGAATTCTTTCTTGTTTACGACTTTCATTAACCATCATCAATCATTATATTTAAGAGAGTGTCACTTTAAAACGTTTTATTTAATTTCTTACGAGTTTAATAAAGTCAGTTTTTGTTTTACATATATTCAATAATAATAAGTTGAAAAATAAATGTTATTGATCATATCAATCTATTTTATATGAGAAAATGATATAATTGAAGAGAACTTTTCTGCGTCCGAATTTTTTTTTATAAATTAGAAACATGTATTTTAATTGTACGTGCAATTTTACGTTTTTCTAGGTACAGTAAAGTCATAAATCCGCGCGAGTAGTTTTAGTGTCCGCTGAAATATTTCTATTTTAAATTATCTTATTAGAACAATAAGGTACATAATGCCAATTTAAATGTTATTGTTTTGATTTTTTTTTTTCTATGATACATAATATTATGTTTATTGTGTAAAATGTATAGGATACAACAATGACCGCGATAATTATTATGTTAATGTGACATCCTCTTAATAATAACATATGTTCGATATGAATTTTTATCGAATTCGGGTAGGTAATCTGCATATTGTTTTTCCTCTACAATAGACATATACTAATAATTACAATTGAATTTGCTAGGGTCGACCGACAAAGGGGCGGTAGACTTGTACGCCATTTTGCAGCAAACCCGCAGCGAAGAAACGGCAAACACAATATCGTCGTCGAGCGAACACTCCACTAGGTTCGAAGACAGCGAAACCCAATACCCGACTACTTTACGGCTGGCTCCAACTACGACCACGACAACCACCACGACCACGACAACTACCACACCAGCGCCGACAACAACCACAACCACCACGACTGCCGCGACACCGGCACGCCAATCTCCCGGTTCCGGACCAGTGCGCAGCCGTTATCGGGGCAACGCAGGCACAAGGAACAGTGGACTGACGCCTACGACCACCACTACAACTAGCACCGAACTGCCCGCCGTGTCCGAAGAAGTCACGGAAAAACGGAAATTCAAACCTACCAGAGAACGAAACACTCAAGTAATATATCGTCAATTGAATTAATTACATGATATTGGTCATACTTAAACACCGGTACCTGGCGGCAGTGGCGTATTTACTACTTGTTTTTGGCCCGGAGTCGCGTTAACACAATTAATATTAACTGTCAACTGCCAAGTCCGTCTAAATCACGCTCATGCTCATCAATATTATACAAGTCGCGCGCGCGCGTGGGTGTGTGGTTATAGACGGCGTGACAAAAAGTTTTGTGTTTAGCTTAATAAAAGAAAATCTCAAATTATAAGCCTACACAGAGCAGAGGCCTAGATATAGTACGCTAAGTTGTTTAACAGAAAAAAGACCATCATGTACATTGATTACTATACTATAACTACTGCTATTACTATTAATTGCTAATTGATATTCAATTGGGTTTTCGAAATAGGTTGAGGGAGTTAACCTACGCCCCTGGCTCCAAATAAAATACTATGATGAAAATTAATTGTCACCTACTTATTTTTCTTACGCTCGAATATTCCGTGTATAAAAAAATTATATTTAACCCAATTAAATAGGTAAGTTATTTAGTAACTTACTAAAAATATATCTGGTGGGGAGGAACACCCAGTATCCCCCCCACGTAAACACACCAATGCTTCACAGTTATTTTAATAACTTAAGATATTGAATAATCAATCAAACATTTTGGGTGTTTAATAGATATTTTCTATAAATAGTCCGATAAAAATTACCATTATGTATGACACACCGTATTAAATATCGTAAGTTAACCTAAAATGTTGATTTAGACCCACGATTAAAATTGTAATTGTCTTGACTTGTGGTATTTCATATTATACAGGGATCTGTCTATAGTAAGAGATATCAATCTTCAACGGCTCCTCTCGAGAAAGAATCGTCTACAACTGAAAGCGAAGTATCAACTAGAGCACAAAGTAATATTTTGACTTGAAAGTATTGTATTTATAGTTAAGGTCTAATAGCAATTATTATTGTGTTTAGAAAAATTAATGTTTAAAAATTCCTACTGTATTGTAGATATAAATCACCGAATTAACGCGAATACAAAAAATAATGTTTATTTAACAATGTTTTTGAGTGTAATTTATATTAAAAACAATTTTATCTATGGAATACATTTATAATATTTTAGAACCTTCATTTGGACGACAAAGAACACGTGCGAGCAAACCCGTATCAAGCACAGTACCGATAGATGAAAATGTAGAAGTTACATCAGCAGCACCAAAACCCAACTTTGCTGAAAGGTATACAAACGATACAAAGATTATATGTACTCATATTATTTCATTTAATGTTTAAATTTATAATAACAACAAATATACACATTGCAGGTCTAATTTGCGAAGGCAAAATAGTAGAAATAAATTCACAACTACCGGTTCAACAACAACATCGACAACAACAACATCTACATCAGCACCACAAATCACAGAAGAGGAAGAAAGTAATGTCGCTGAACACGAAGTTTCAGAACCCACATCTACAACTCCTAAAGCTATCGGGTATGTGTTTAAGTCATCAACAATTGAATAATTATTACCAATAATTTAATTTCCGTACTATTTTAAACTATTATAGAGGCAGACTGAGACCAAATATTAGACCATTGAGACCAGGATTAAGGTTGAACTTTGGAGGAAAAGGATCATCGACAACAGCCATTCCAGTACCACCACCAACAACCCAAGCACCTGTCGCAGAAAGTTCTCCTGATGAAGTAGAAGAAAAAGTTAGTGTCAACGAAATATTATTTGAAATAAATTTACAAATTTTTTATAATTGTATTATATTTGTCAGGAAGTGGTACAAGAGACTAGCCCGACACCAGCACCCGACTCACTTTCAAGGCTTAAGAACAAATCTAGATTCCGGGTACCAGAAAAGCAATCAATTGCACCAAAACAACAAACCCTAGCTCCTCCTGCTATTGGACAAAATAGAAAGCATTTGTTATCAAATTTGCTACCCAAAAAGAAGTCAATTCAAACTGAAGAACCTCCAGTAGTTGAAGAAGTAAAACCGGTGTTGGAAAATGAACCAGAAAATGATCAATCCCAAGAACTGCAAAATGAAGAAGATTTGGATCGACAACAACCATCGTCTACTACGACTACTACCACTGAGGCTCCGGCACCGTCTACAAACCGATTATCATCTTTGTTAGCGAAAAGGAGGCCACTGCAAAGAAGACCAGCTGATCTGCCTAGCAAACAATCAAACCAAGAAGAATAATAATCAAAATTATATTTAAAAAACGAATTGGATAAAATATGTGTATGATCCAAACAGCATACTAATTTTTAGCTTATGAAATTTAGTAACCAATTCAGCTAATTATTTTAAGTTATAATTTTGTTCCACTGAGTATATCATTATTATAAATTAATTTTTTATTGTAATTTATAATTTTTTAAGAAAAAAAAAAAAAATAATATTTTTGTACAAGACTCCAGCCAAAACAATTTTATGTAACATTTGATATTGTTCTACATACTATTGGTTGGTGAAATATAATTATCATAAATTGGTAGTACTACTTATTTATATATATATACATATATATAAAAAAAAAAAAATGAAAACAAAAATAATGTTGTTGAATGAATTAATTACAATCAATTGCCCAGTTGTTATTACACATTTATCGACTGTAAGCACAAAATACATTTTATCATTTAATGTAGTGATCTTATATTAAACCAATATATTTTTTTATTAATATAAGAATATTGTTTCATCTGATAAATCTATATTGTGTTGTTTCTAGTTAAAAATAAAAATGTATGTAAATATATAAAATTATAATATATTATTTTTGAAAGCATAAAATATATTGATAAAGTAAAACAATGGTAAAGTTCAACCATACTTTACACTCAAATTAGAAATCTAGAAACTATGTATACATTTAAAATAAAAATAAAAATTATCATCGACCTGTTTAGTTTCCATTATTGATTAATATCTATTACCTTTCTAATGATTATTATTATTTTTTTTTTTTTTTTAGCATGCATTATAAATTAAAACTAAAAATTAAAAATACTGTATTAAATTACAATAATTTGTCCAATAATCAATGGTAGGTATATCATGTTTAATTATTTCAATTTTAGATTGAAGGATACAATCCTTTTATTAGAAAAAAATGAACACAGCGTATACAAATATTTTTATGCTTAACCGGATTTAAATATTGTACAATGCATGATTCATATTTGTTGTATTCAATGTACGGCGTTTTAAATATAACGGTACGAGGGCAATAAGAGACAAATTTGACAGTAAGCTAAGTACATACGGAGTGTTTATTGATATTCGATCCGTGATAACATATGTATAGTATAGGTACACGGTCAACGGGACCTATTATGAAAAAAAAAAAAAAACAAAAACAAAAACAAAATCGGACAGGATACACCAGGAAGCCGGTCAAGGTGAAATCGTCAATAGCCGAAATCACTAAAAATTTGCCAAAGACAATGTTGTAGAGCCGTATGGCGTACACTATACTAGCAATTTGTATTTTAACGCGACGCCTGCGGTAAAGGGATAGTGGGGTAGGCCTACTATCTGGCTATCTATACAAAACCGCCATATATTCTTAATAATTTATAAAATGTTTCAAATAATTTGTCTTCAAAATGTAAACTGTAAGCCAACCCGGTGAGGACAGTATAATTTATATATATATATATACACGTTATACATTATTACTGGATATTATGCCCGCGAGTAGCATAATAAACAGATAGGTATTGTACCTATAATAATATACGTATAATCGTATAATAATATACGATATCCGTGATAGCAGGAAGTCGTGAATACATGCACAGAAACCGAAATATTATATTTCCTAGTGAGAATTACGTAATGTATTATTTATTTCATTATTCGAACTATCTATTTCAATTGTATTCATTCAACTACAATACAGTGGCATAAACTAGGATTTACAATGCCTGTGCCTAAAAAAAAAAAAAAAAAATAATGAAAAGAGTACGAGCCTTAATTTTCCATGAATAAAATCGTCCGTAAAAATATAATATTTTTTTTCTCGTAATGTAGGCAACATTATGCTCATTTTTTAATACACTTTTTCATTACACTTCCGAAAATAAAAAAAAAACGGTCGTTAATCCCAACATTTTATATTAATAAATATAGAACGATTAGAAAAGTGAACAAAATCATAAATTCGGATTGTTACATTAAATTGATATAATCGTGAAATCCTAATTGTTCAAAAGTATTATTTTAACATTTGTATTAATGAATTTTCAATATGATGGGGTCCATTGTACCCGTTGGCCCATGGCCTTTTGCTAATCGTGCCACGCTATTTTTACGCCACTGACTATATCTTACCTACTGTATAGGTGTTGGAGGTATATTTCAGGATTATAAAACTGTATACAATATCCCATTGAACCTTCATAAACCTTCATAAACCGTGGTATTATTGCCATTTCCCGACGTTTTTTTAAACATTATTATGAAAACTACAAGAAACCTAACCTAACCATACCAAGTGTTAAGTACCAACATCGCCCACCCTAATTGGAGTTGCCCACCTTTGTCTAAATTGGTGCATTGGAGAGGTGATTTTTTGATATCCCTTGTAGTTTTGGGGGAAAAAAAACGTTGGAAAACGGGAATACTTAAGGTTAATAACGGTTTCTGTTATTTACGATTTTTTTTTATTTATTGTAAATTCAGTTAAATCAATTAACTTTCCACCGGTTTGTGAATTCTAAACATTTCAATAGATATACATTTTTTATTAAAACGTACCATATTTGTCGTTACCACCCGGGTTAGGTTAGGTTATCCAAAAACAATCCGCCAAAATATAAAAAATATTTATTATATGTTAATATTTTTGGGCCGAAATTTCACCGGTCTATATGATTTTATTATAACATTAAAATTTAAGAGATACAAACAAAATAAAAAAAAAAAACACTCCTTTTTATTAAACTCCCCTCTCTGAGCCATAGGAAGGGGTTAACTTATGCCACTCAAACTTAACCATTATTATATTTGCATAACATTGTACAAAATTCAGAATCAACCCTCATCAATATTTATAACATAAAATTAAGGACCACCTTAGTATAGGTATATAATAAATTCATGGGCGGAGTGGTGACCAAATTCAGGCCGGGAGAATGGAATTCATCCAGGCCATTTTTCCTCCCGATAATAATAGGTAAACCCAAAAAAAAATTGCTTGGATTCCGACGTTTGTATTAATTTTTTTACAGCCTAAAAAACTACATAAAATAATTTATTCAATATTGTAATTGTATCGGGTGAGTACTACTTTTGAGTGTAAGTATAGGTACTGACAAATTATTTCGAGCACTGTTTCGTTGAGTTTATTATATAATAATAAAAATCCAAGAAATAAAATTAGTTTTTAAATAAATATCACCGGCAAATATTGCGTGTAATATTGTTCACCGGTAAACGGTTTAATTCGTCAAGTTTGCGTTAAATAATCGGTTGAAATTTGATGGAGATAATAATATTATAAAACAAAAAAAATAATAAAAAAACATAAACAATATATCGTTATAATATCGTTTGGAAATAGTTTTCTGTGTAACTTCTTGACTAAAAGATAATAAAAAAAATATAATAATATTAATAAACGATAAAGAAAAAAAAAAATAATAACGAAATCGCGTGCTCGCCGGTTACAAATATAGGTATACTCGTATTTACTCGGATGTATAAATATATAAAACCGGGACACGTACCAATACAGTATACACTTGACCGCGATGCCTAAAATACGATCGTGGACTTAATATTTATTTATTATTATTATTACTATTATACCGATATATGTACCGAAAAAATTGATCGCGCGCGTAAAAGTGGGTCGCCTTTAATTATTACTATTATTGATCGATGAACAATTACGACACGATGCACATTGTACCATGTACATGCGTATACTCGTATGTGTCGCAATGCGACAATGTCATAATTTCAATACGGAAATAATATGGGCGACCTCTCTTCCGATAACAGGATTTAGAATGCCTGTGCCTAAAAAAAAAAAAAAAAAAAATTAATGAAAAGAGTACGAGCCATAATTTTCCACGAATAAAATTTTTTTTTTCTCGTATATCTTTATGCTCATTTTTAAATACACTTTTTCATTAAACTTCCGAAAATAAAAAAAAACGGTTGGTAATCCCAACATAATTTCGATACGGAAATAATATGGGCGACCTCTCTTCCGATAACAGTGCAGCAACAACCAGAAGCTCAATCAGGGGGAACAGTATGGCGTGGCCAGGCGCGGAACCAGAATTTATTTATGATGAGGGGGGGGGATATCTTGGCCAAAACACCAATTAAATCCTAATGCCAACAATTCCTACATTTTGCATATTTTACCAATTTCAACCAATTGTTCGAGAATATTTTTAATTTTTACACTCATTGAAGGTTCTCAATGTTTCCCTGAAGTAGTAGTTTACGGCGTTTCCAGGAGTATTTTCGATATAAAAAAATAAAAAAGGTTCTTAACGTTTTTCGTACATTAATAATTAACACGAAATCAAATCAATCGATCAATACAATGAGGTCAACAAATTATTATAGTATTATACAGGGTGCGGCAGAGCCGACTGACGAGTTTTGATGGGCTATAAATAACGAAAAGTAAAACTTAGAGAAAAGGTTTTTTTTTTATTTAAATCCAGTATTCAATCCCATTTTTAAAAATTATTTTTTGAAAATTATATTTCCAAGATGGCGGCCGTCAGCATTGATACACTGTTGTAGACGATCTCTGAAGCTCTCATATGATTTTCGGCACATTTCGACTGGTATGGCCTCGACTTCCACGGTGATTTTCTGTTTAATTTCTTCTATGGTATGTGGGCGATGTCTGAAAACCTTATCCTTAAGGTAGTCCCAGAGGAAAAAATCACACATGCTTAAATCTGGGGACCGTGCTGGCCAGCCTGTGTCTCCTCTCAGAGAGACTAACCGCCCAGGGAACATTTGTTGCAAGACTGCAAGTGAAATTCTAGCTGTGTGCTCCGTCTTGCTGAAACCATACATCTCCCAAATCATGTTCTTCAGCCATGATAAATCTTCGTGAAGAATTCTCCACGTGGAATGCCGAAGTGTATACGAAAAGCCCTTTGTGTAGCGATCACAGAATGGTTATTTTCGTAATACGCACACACGACGAAACCACGATGTACACCTGTCCAGACCATGATTACGAATAAAAACGGCATTACCGTATAATCCAAAATATACCACTTATTAAGGCCTGCTCTAATCTTATCACAGGCTAATGACCTTATTAAACTCGTCAGTCGGCTCTGTCGCACCCTGTATATTCACGTATTGTAATAATTATACATAAGCACGTGCGTCGTACATAGGAGGTGTGACAATAAAATAACGAGACTTTCTAAATATAACCTAAACTATTAACGTTATCTATAAAACGATTATTGAAATATGATTAGAAAACACTTATCTAAAAGTACTATGAACACTGATGGCATCGATTCATTTTCTTATACGTTAGTAGCCTTGTTATTAGTGCGAGTTCGACTATACTGCCGAAAAATGTTAGATATAAAAATCGAACGACATGTGTTAACATTAAATTTCTTGTTAAATTAAAAAAAAACTGCCGCGGAATCGGTTCGTATGTTATGTGAAGTTTATGGTGAAGAATGTTTATCAAGAGCTCGTGTTTTTGAATGGCACAAACGGTTTTGTAGTGGAAGGGAGGACATCGAAGACGATGATCGTTCTGGACGTCCTATCACGTCTTCAACAAACGAAAACGTTGAAAAAATCGACAAAATTAATTAATCAATATTATTATAAAGAGGTATTAATTAAATTAAGAGAACGTGTCAGAAAGAAGCGACCAGATCTATGGAAAAATGGCTGGGTTCTTCACCAAGACAATGCTCCAGCTCACAGTGCATTTTCAATTCAACATTTTTTAACTGAAAAAAAATTTCTGTACTTCAACATCCCCCGTACTCGCCAGACCTTGCTCCTTGTGACTTCTTCTTATTTCCTTCTTATTTCTTTTCCCATTTTCAAACAGTTGATGACGTAAAAATGAAAACGGCAGAACTTCTAAAAGGGCTGAATGAAAGCAATTGGCAACACTGTTTTCAAGAATGGCAGCGACGTATGCAACAGTGTATTGATGCTGAGGGAAGGTACTTTGAAGGTGATAATCATTAAATTATAACATTTTTAAAATAAACAACTTTTATTCAAAAAGTCTCGTTATTTTATTGTCACACCTAGTATTTTCTAAATAAAATTAACCGGTATAGTACAATACCGTTTTTTTTTATTTGATTTTGTAAATTCGTCAATTACATCATTGTAATTATTAATTACATTCGTGTAACAATCAAGTAATGCAAGACGATTTAAGCGCCCCTCTGACATCCTTGGCCCCGCGTCCATGTTTTTAATGGGCGAAGTGATGTAAAATTTCGTTCTGTTGTTACTAAAGTAGAGGGTAAAGTTAAGTGTATATGAAATAAATTCTGAACGATCGGGAAAATCCCATAACCAGTATTAGCCACAACTGCATTTGAATTTGACTTCCTATGACTATAGGAGGAGAGCTGTAAAACGATACTTGTAAACAAATGTAACCAGAATCAACATGGGCGAAAGTCCCTTCCTCCCCCCCTTGGATTACTTGATTTACCTCCACCTGTAGCGGAGTGGCGGGCCGAAAATACTGAAAATAATAAAATACCCATACTAGAAAATAAAATATATATTATAAATATTCAGTACAGTTTGTTTCCAGTTTTCGCGACACGAGTATGCGTAATAATATACGATGTCTGTTCAAAAAATACCAGGACAAATGTCATTACGGCTAATCTACACATGATAACGTTTTAAATTAAACACGCATTTATTCCCCACGTATTAGTCAATATTTCAAACAAAATCCGAATTCACCACCTTATCTCAATTTAATATTACACATGGTTAAATTCAGTTAGTTTGTTCCGTGCGCCGTTTTTGACATGTCCGAAATTAACGAACAACGTGTGTGCATCAAGATTTGCTTGAAACTTTGCGAAAATGCAACAGAGACATACGTAATGATTAAAACTGCTTTTGGGGATAATTCCTTAAGTCATTCCGTGACTTTCGAATGGTTTAAACGTTTAAAAAATGGTCGACAGTCTGAAGACGATCCACGTTCTGGAAGACCGTTGACATCTAGTAACGATGATGTTGTGGCAAAAATTATCGAAAAAGTGCGAAATGACCGCAGGTCATTAACCGTTCGTGAGTTAGCAAATGAAACAGAAATTTCAATTGGATCTTGTCATAAAATTTTAACAGAAAATTTACAGATGAATAGAGTAGCTGCCAAATTCGTTCCAGGATTGTTAACTTTGGAGCAAAAGGAAAATCGTTTAACGATTTGTCAAGATCTTAAAAATCGTTCTGCTGATGTTAATTTCATAAAAAAAAACATTATCACAGGTGACGAGACGTGGGTTAATGGATACCAGAATAAAATCTGCGCTTAAAGGACAACGATTTCAAGATGTAGAGGGAAATAAAGCGAATACGGCAGCAGAACTTAAAACTATTACTTTGGAACAGTTCCAACGGACTTTCAAAAAAAAAAAAATGGCGAGATCGCCGGGACCATTTCATATCGCCCGGAGGAGAGTATTTCAAAGGAGATATCTTTAAATAATAATAATTTTAATTTTTTGTAATTTTTAAAAATAAAATCCTGGTACTTTTTGATCAGACCTCGTACATATAGAGGCACTAGTGATAGGAAAAATCCGATGTTCGAAAATCCGAAATTTTAATATTTCCAATTTTAAAATCCAAAATGTACGCCTGACCGGTACGTTCATGTTTCTAATTTCTGTTATCTACCGGGTGTGCGCGCGTAACGAGCAGCCTCTTCCCCCGGCCGATGACCGACCCAAGGGCGTCACCCGTCCGAAATTCCAAATGTGCCTGATGGCGTCGACCGCGGTTGACCTTGAACAGCGGTCGAGTCTGCGGGCGGCGGTCGAGATTTCGATCCGAACTTCGGTTTAACAACAAAATCGTGTTGTATAGGTACAATCCAATATAATATTAATCGATACATAATATGAATATTTTTCGGCGCCGACGACAATATGTGTATAGGTATCATGGGCGTAAGTTCACCATAATTTTAGAGGCGACTGATGTTTTTGAAAAAAATTTTTTACTGTATCGTCTCGCCGCGCAAAAACCCAACCTACCATTTATTTTAGACAATGATTATAAATGTAAATCGGTTGCGGATTTAACGGTCATTTAGTCGGTAAATGCCGACGCGGGTCCCTCCTCTGAATTGTATACTGGCGCCCCACCTAAATAATTATAGTTCATTTTTTTCAATTTTCACCACAAAAAAAAAATCAATACGATCGTAGAAATAATAACGAAATACAAACGAAATATATCATCTAAAGTCATAACCGATATCTTTAGACGGTATTGTTTACAACGCGGTCAATAATTGTTATGGCCTAAAAATCCCAAGGGTTATTTTTTATTATTTTTTGTAATAATTCGTTGAAATCAATTCATTTTATAAATGTTATTTCGGCGATGTTAATTATATTTCCCCGTAAAAATGCAAAACGAATAAAAAAAACTCTGCGTAAACATTGTAATGTCGTATAGGTATAAGCAAGGACCGGAACCGGCATTCGAATACAATTAAAGAACCGGAACCTGTATTTTTTTTTTTAAAAATTCGGAACTGTTTAAATAAAATAAGATTATTTTCGGTTCTTTGAGGTTCTTATCGGTTCCATGGAAATACTATGTAAACGACTGGAAAATAAATACTGAAAATACTATTTTTATGCGCATATCTTGGAAATAATTGTATGATATTTGTATTTAGAGTACGTCAGTGGCGGCTTTGAGGGGTGGGCCATGGGGCCACGCCGCCTCCCAAAACATTTCGGTTTCCTTACGCGTTGATGATTCGTCGTAAAATAAATATTATTCATAGCGTAATAATTAATTAGTTATTTATTAACGAATTACTTTTTAATAATATCGGTTGATTTTTTTTTTTTTTTTTAAATTGTAAACGCCTTAACTTGTTACGAAGAGTTTGGAAATATTATTATATATTTTCCTCTTTAAATGTCGTTATTTGCGTTCAAAACCCGTGTACCACTCACCACAGTTTACGTTCTAAGTATAACGTCTATAGTACCCTCCACCGGGTTAGGTTTAGGTATTGCCTCCGCAATCCTGTCATCTCTTTTTTTTTTTTTTTTTAAATTTCATCAGTTGTTCTTATTATTCCGCTGTGCAACAGATCGAATAAAAACTATTATTTAAAATAATAAATAAAAAAAATTATAACGTAAGTCACCATATTGCCCGTTAGATAGACACCGACGACAATTAATGTCTGGTGTAATGTCCTCTAAACAGTATAGCGCCTATTAGTGATGTGACGTAAATCCGGATTTCGAATTTTTTTAAAATCGCGATTTTATATTCTTTAATTCATTTCTCGTAAAACTATAATTATTATTTTCATGAGCAATACATGTGTAAAACATTAAATAGGTTTTAACAATTCAAAAAATATCACAAATAGAAATTTACTTTAAAAAAATAAATCATACACATTACACTCTTATTTATATTACTACTTGACCCGGCAAACTTTGTTATACTACGCCTTGAAATGAATACAATTATTTAACTAATTTTAAAATGTAAATAAAACCACCTAAGGATTTGATTTAAAAATTTAAAACGATTTTTTCGTTTAAACCGCAGTTCGGATCGAAATCTCGACCGCCGCCCGCAGACTCGACCTCTGTACAAGGCCAACCGCAGCCGACGCCAACGGCCACATTTGGAGTTTCGGACGGGTGACGCCCTTGCGTCGGTCGTCGGCCGTGGGAAGGGGCTGCTCGTTAAGCGCACACACCCGGTAGATTCCGCGATCCGGGCGCAGTATATATGGACCGGGGCGCCCGTCTTCGGCGTCACAACGATTCCCGAGTCCTCGTCGCCCGACACCCGCCACCGGTTGAAGTTTGCAGATCGTCGAAACAAGAGAGAAAACCGTACAGTTTGAAAATGGCTTCTTTCGTCAGCAATCTGGTGAGAGATATTTTATTGTTACGTGCGGCAACGGACACGCATTGAATTTACGTGTAACCCGGTTACTATATTTCAATGTATAACGCGTACGCAACTTTTAATGTAACCGTAACTCGTAACCGTATAGTCGCCTGAAATTGGTATAACTCTTGTTACACTATATATATTAATTTGACGAAATCGATTTTTCAAATTTTACTTTAAAGCCTTATTCCATACTCAGATTGGCGGTGTCTTTAGAAATGGCATAAAAATTCCTTTGTTTTCGGCATATCGGTCTAGACCCATTATCAATGGCCTATTGTTAAGGATATTGGCGCCCCAGGGCAGTTGTTCTTTCAGTGCCCCCTCGAATACTTCAGAGGAAACTCATCAGACAAAGGATCAAAAAGATTTACATCGTGGTATTATGTTGTTTTTATTGATTTCACACTTTCAACACGATACGAGAGTAATTTATTCCTGGAGTCATTTTATACAAATGCTCCGTTGTGGCTATTGATTCGGCATAGTCGATATTTTTAACCGATTCCGTTTCAGAACGGCACGGACGCGCTTCGGTAAATGCGATGATATTAAATATCATGTCTTTATTATTATTTTTGTTCATTCAACGCAAAGGAATACCTATACTCTCCACCACTAACTATAATACTGTATTTCCTTTAATACGTTATGTTCGTAATGTTCGGGCATCCCATAAACCATCCCAGCGCCCCGGGACAGTTTCGCACCGTATACAAACATGTCACTGATCTATAATTATTATAATTATTATTTATTTTTTCGTGATTGGGATGCAATTTTCTAGCGCAGAAAAATATACTGGCGATTATATATTTGACGTGCTAAAATAGCGTTTTTACCGTCAAAAAAAAAAAAAAAAAAACACGGTTTGCCCTTCAAAAGATCCAGAACTATATGTATAGATATTTTGCGATTTACGAATTGTGATTTGTTGTAATTTTAATTACGTGTAATAACGATTGTATCCTTACCCCCCGACAGATATTCTTCGCCTTGGCCGTGTACGCCGTCGTCGACGCCCAAGACGGCGCTACGAACGTAAGGGAAAAGAAACACGCTTACGTCGCCGCCGCTCCTGCTCGTAAGTACATATCTAAATAATACGTACGCCATTAATTACATCCTAAACATCGGCAAGTTACGAGTCTCTATATATTATTATTTAATTATATTGAATCACGTTTTTTTTCTTTTTTTTTCTTGCAATTTTAGCGGTTTTGGCTTATTCCGCTCCGGGGTACTACCCGTACAACTACCCGACGGCTGCGGCAGCCGTATACCCGGGAGCACCGGTCCCGTACGCCGCTTACACGGCAAAAGCTTACGCAGCTTACCCAGCAAAAGCTTACGCAGCTTACCCGGCCGCGGCTTACGCCCCGTACCTGGCCAAGTCTTACGCAGCGTACCCGGCCGCTACTTACGCCCCGTACCCGGCCAAGTCTTACGCCGCGCCCGGCGTCTACGCCGACGACGACGGAAGTTTCTGGCCCGGCAAGTACGAGAAAACGGCCCCCTACGCCTACCACTACTGAACACGACCGCACGCATCCCGACAAACGATTCTCGACACAATGATAATGTTATATAACACATTCCGACGAACTACGATCAAATTGTATTCTCATCAATAAAAACATGATAACATTTTTTTTTTCAGTAATCAGTTTTTGTGTTTATCTATTTTATTACCTGTATAACATTACGATTTTTGTTCCTTTCCTTCTATCTACACCGCGTCACGAACCGGCGAATATTAAAAACAGCTGGTTTTATCTATGGATTTAATATCAGTAAACCGCGTGTCTACAATTATGCAATTATTTAAGGGATTGCAAATGGGTAATTTTTTAAGAAATCGATGAAAACAAAATACACGAAAATTGATCGACTTAAAACCGTGTCCGGGGGGTCATTATCACGAGTAATTATTGAGTAATCGTAAAATAATTTCAAAAACACGTTCGAGAAGAATATGAATACGAGACAATAGATATTTAATGTTAAAATGTGGTCATTTTCTTACAACTAAAAAATACCGTAACTTTGTATATAAATTAATATTTGATTAAACAGATACACTATTAATTCCTAGATAAAGTTGTATTCTTTAATTTTTTTTATAAACCATTTTACACTAGATCCTATCGCTATCGAAATAACATCAAAAACCTGCGCCCATATTGAATATTTCTATTATATTGTTACATACTGATAATCAAATAATTAATTTTATCAGTTTTTGATTATTCTATCCAACGGTATTTATTCGATTTTACTTAGATAAATAATATTTAATTAGAAAAAAAAAAAAAATTATAGTTACCTTTCTAAAACCGTTATAAGAATATACAAAATAACACTATCCATATTATATAATTAGACGAGTAGGTTTTTCAAAGTGATTACAGAAAAAACACAAAATAAAACTCTGTCATATTTCGGGCCGTGGGTGGGATGTTGGGAAAGTAATCCTACCTTCGAGGGAAACTAAGATGTAGTGAGGGGCGATAATAAATCATTGCTAATGAAAAAAACGATAGGTCTGCGACATGAATGATCAATATATTGAAAATATATACCCTGAAATATCACATATACACCAGACACCAGCGTCTCATAAGGTTCCTCGGAGGATAACCAGGGATGTAAGGCGAATTTAGGAACAGGAATAAAGGGTCGGGGTACTTGACCAGACGGTATTGGAAACGGTGGTACAAGGACACAGCTACATCCAGATCGGTCTAGTGTGTAGCTTGTGGTTTGACACATAAAAAGCGCATTCGCAATCATTCGTAAAGAAACGATTGGCAGACATGTTTTTTTTATGATATTTGAATTATTTTCCGCGCTCCTAAACTGAATTTTAAAGGTCCATATAGGCTACAAAAGGGATTTATAAAGCAGCAAATTGTTTTTTAGACTGAGCTCAAAATGTTTACCTAAAAAAGGGAAGAGGTGAAAGGTAAAGAATGAAAAATCGCGGGGACGGTACCCTTATTTAAAGTGAAAAAAATGAGGGATGACTTATCGTTGTTGATTTTGATTTTCCATTTAGAGTATCACACTCCTATGCCATTAAGGTGATCCCGTAAGCGTTAACTGACTACTAGAGGGTCGACGTGACTAGTAAATTAATTTTACAGTAAGCATATCAGCTACTCAAAACGATTCATAGAAAAGATCAGTTAGGCGTGTTTTTTTAATAAATTACAATTGTTCGTGTTTAAACGAATTTTAAACGTAAATGAAAACAAAAACACCGTGCAATTGCAATAAGCATTATAACCAATAATAATAACGGAAAAAACACCAAAAAAAAATTGTTTTTCTATTCAGATTGGACAAAATCTAATTTTCTACAATAGAGTTAAGATTCAATAATAAATGTTCCGGCTTAATAGTAATTTCATTTTGTTATTATTGTTGCCATGGCCACTTAATAAATTATTGGCATCGATCGTTGTATCGAAAATTTCTTTGTACAATTAATTTATTGTTTTTCGTGTACATTGAACATTTCTTAACGGTTTTCGGTTTCACTAAAGATATTTCTCCGGTGAAAATGAATACGTTCCCCTATATTGAGGTAATGTCTTAAAGACGGTGCTCCGGATCCGGTTGTACAATATTTGGTGTGCTTTTTAACATATTTTCTTGTAGATGATTTCGTTTACTCAAAAAGTGAATGAACACGACTCGATGGAATGGGAATCGTATGATTACCAATACAATACTAACGGCTACGAGCCTATGGATGTGGACGATAAAGAGGAACAATCCGAGTCGTCACTGCAGGTACATAAAAATTTAACTTATTCTAGCCCCTACCCAAATTTACAATGCTTTAAGGCTCTAACTATAACTAAATTGAGCTATAAAGCTACTTTTTTTTTTTAATCAATTTACAAAAATTCGAAAAATATTAAAATCATTATTGGCCGTCAATTTCCCCCGTTATCTGGACATTTCAACAACTTTTGAATTTAATTGAACATAGTATTACAAAACGTGATACCAATTACAGAGAAGCTATAAGTGCAGGAGAAAAATATTGCTCAACACTGTCAATAAATATCGACCGGCAACACGACAGCCGTATCACTGGCAACGCATGTTGCTACACGTTCGCAACAGGAAACATCGTGTTGCTTCGGTGTGAGAATATTCATTATTTTCTACGAGATTAATCAATTAGCAATATTATTGCTTATCGACGATTGCTAGTTGCTCGTTGCCTATTGCTCCGGTGTGAGAGCCGCCTAAGGTATAATTTGACACAAAGGTGGAGCATTTGTAATTTTTCTAAGAGCAATATTCTGGAACTGTTGGATTTTGTTGGTATTAGATACCTTAGCAGAACCCCACAATTGAAGACCGTAGGTCCACATTGGTTTTAATAGTGTTTTATACATAAGAACTTTAACTTTTAGTTAAGAATGTTTATTATTTGTAAGCAAGGGATATAGTCTGCGGAGTCGGGCATTTAAGGCAAGTCTTTTGATACGGATGTGAGCGTTCTAAGTAAGGCGTTTATCCAAATTGAGTCCTAGGTATCTGACTATGTTAGACGTTGGGATAGGAACATTATTTAAAGAAACATTTGGACATAGGGAGTGACATAAAGTGAATGCTGTATGTACTGATTTATTTGGATTTGGTTTAATTCGCCATTTCTTGTACCATTCTGACATTAAATTCAGATGAATTTGAAGGTTCGAAGATGCAATTTAGGGGTTTTTGTCAATTGAGATTATGGCTTTGTCATCCGCGTAATCGGCTACTATAGTATTTTGAGAGACAGGCTGGTCTGATGTATAGGTATTGAATAAAAGGGGTGAGAGGATTCCACTCTGAGGGACACCAGCGAAAATTTGTTCAATTTCCGAGACAGAAGTTCCAAACCGGATTTAGAAATGACGGTTTGTTAGATAAGATTTAAGCAGTAAGTACAACGAGGGGGAAAGAGATTTTTTTTAATTTGAAGAGAAGTCCTTCATACCAAACTCTATCAAACGCTTGGCTTATACAAAGAAAAGCACATGTGCAGTAATATTTTTTCTCTAGGGAAAATGAGATTGCGTCAACTAACATGTGTACTTGATGTATTGTGCATTATTCCCTTTTTTAATATGAAAAAGATGCGGGATGATTTATCGTTGTTGATTTGGATTTTCCATTTAGAGTATCACACTCCTATGCCATTAAGGTAATCCCGTAAGCTTTAACTGACTACTAGAGGGTCGACGTGAGTAGTAAAATAAATTTGTAGTAAGCAAATTCAGATACTCAAAACGATTCATAGAGAAGTTCGGTGAAGCGTGTTTTTTTAATAAATTACAATTGTTTGTGTTTCAACGAATTTTAAACGTAAATGAAACCAAAAACACCGGGCAATTGCAAATAAGCATTATAACCAATATTAATAACTGGAAAAACACCAAAATATTTATGTTTCCTATTCAGATTGGACAAAATCTAATTTTCTACAATAGAGTTAAGATTCAATAATAAATGTTCCGGCTTAATAGTAATTTCATTTTGTTATTATTGTTGCCATGGCCACTTAAAAAATTATTGGCATCGATCGTTGTATCGAAAATTTCTTTGTACAATTAATTTATTGTTTTTCGTGTACATTGAACATTTCTTAACGGTTTTCGGTTTCACTAAAGATATTTCTCCGGGGAAAATGAATACGTTCCCCTATATTGAGGTAATGTCTTAAAGACGGTGCTCCGGATCCGGTTGTACAATATTTGGTGTGCTTTTTAACATATTTTCTTGTAGATGACTTCGTTTACTCAAAAAGTGAATGAACACGACTCGATGGAATGGGAATCGTATGATTACCAATACAATACTAACGGCTACGAGCCTATGGATGTGGACGACAAAGAGGAACAATCCGAGTCGTCACTGCAGGTACATAATAATTTAACTTATTTTGGCCCCTACCCAAATTTACAATGCGTTAAGGCTCTAACTATAACATAACGCTCAATTTTTTTTTTCACTACTAAATTCGATTAATTTATTAATATCGTGTAAAATAAATGTCAGGCGTTTTTGCAAGGCCGAAACATTATGTCTGCAGAAAACCATACAAATACTTAAAAATTAAATTTATGCCTACTAAAAGGTCAAAAATCGTTTTATGTCATTTATTTATTACCATTAATTTAGTATTTATATTTAGTATTATACTACCACTCTTCTGTCAAAATAAATAATATCTACTTTTTTTTTTTAATCAATTTACAAAAATTCGAAAAATATTAAAATCATTATTGGCCGTCAATTTCCTCCGTTTATTTACTACATATTTACGGGTTTTCTATATTATTCGGAAAAATACAAGAAAATTCGAAAATCATCTTCTCGATATAACAACAACACAAAAAATTCTTTAAATGAAGGTCCAAATCGTGAAAATAAAAAAATCCTACTATTTTTCGACAAACTAGTTAAAAACTCCTGATACAGCTTTGCGCAGAAAAAAAACTAAAATTATTTTTATTTTTAGAATATTTCGAATACTGCCAATTATTGTAACCATTTACTGGATTTAATTGTGTATTAATGACATGCCGTGTCTTGACGATCACACAACGCAGTCTACTTAATTGGGTTTTATGATACGATTTTCAGATTATGTCGAGAGACCAGTGCGAGTATAGACCCGAGGGTCAATGGTTATGGCCCAGCGCATGGCCTATCACGCAACCCAGTCCATGTACTGTCACGCAACCCAGTCCATGGCCATTCACGCAACCTAGCCCATGGCCTATCACGCAATCCAGCCCGCAGCTTAGACCACGACCCATTCCGCAGCCCAGAATACAACCCACCCCGCGGCACAGCCGATGGCTCACCTCGCGGCACAGCCGATGGCTCACCCCGCAGCATAGCCGATGGCCCACCTTGTGTACCAGACCGCGTCTTGGCACATGGACCATATCGCGTGCCACCCTGCGCCCCAGCCCACGGTTCACCCCATGGTCTAGCCTTCGACCCACCCCGCGCCGTAGCCTAAAATCCACCAAGCGACCCACCCCGCGGCCCACCCGACCATCCACACCGCGACCAACCGCGAGGCCCAGTCTGCGACCAACCACGAGACCCAGCCTGCGACCTATCCAGCGGCCTAACCCACTACCTACCTCGCCGACCAGATCATTGCCCAGCCCATTGACATCGAGTCAATGTCCCGCGATATGCTCCATGGACTCCAAGTCATTTGACAAAATTCCTGAGGGAATCAAATGGACATCCTGTGAGTTCGGGGCAAAACGCTACGATAATGGGCCGGAAAGACCGTCCAAAATGCGACGAGGAGACCAGTAACCAAAAAAGTAGGACTTATTTGGTTGCTGGTAAAATGGAATATTTTCGTGTGATTTATGACTCGTCCAATGGATTCAGGTACACAAAAACAAAAAATCAAACCAAACTTTTTTTATTAATAAATATCTATCATGCAATTTTTTTTACATTATTCAAAATTGCGTACGGTGTGTAATGTATTTTGAACAAAATATTGTACTTATAGGACTTTTTCGCTATTAATATTGTTTTCGTTTTCCAGTGACGATGAGTTACCTGTATTCAATTGGAATTCGTAATAAAGTCGGCGATTCAAAATTTATCAATTTACAGTTATGTTTTTTTCATGGTGGAAGACACAGTTGTGCCGTTTTATTTTTTTCTGTTGTTTAATGATAAAATAAAGTCTGCTTACAAGACACCAAAGTGCGTGCATACAGTAAAATCCACGTCATTTTGTAATGTATATTTATATTTTTTGGAAATGACAATTAAATGTTATTAAAACTATATTATGAGAGTGTATTCAGTTAATGTTTTATCAATATTAATAATATTTTGTAAATTTTGATTTTTTCCCTATTTGTTTGGTTTCTAATTCGCAATTTCGTAGACGTTTAATTGGGAAATTCTTTAACGAGTTATATTCGTAAAAGTTTATACACATTGTTTAAATTATATTTAAACAATGCCATTTTTCATAATATTTTACCTTATGTTGATCGAACGAATTACGCAATATCATTTTAATCCGTATATATATACAGTAGAAACTTTTATCTAATATTGGTTTTCTTTATTATGATAAAAATGAATAATTTAAATGTAAAAGTTTATACACATTGTTGAAATTATATTTATTTTGTTATATTTAAACAATGCTATTTGTATAATATTTTACCTTATGTTAGATGAACGAATTACGCAAAATCATTTTAATCAGTAAAATGTATATACAGTAGAAACTTGTTTCTAATATTGGTTTTCTTTAGGCTAGGTTCACATGAGAGGCGTTAGACGCGCGTCGGACTAACGCGCGTTTTTAGTCACTGTTCACATGAATTACAGGTTTTACGCGTTAAGCGCGCGTATAACTATAGTCAGTCGTATTTTTTATTCCGGCGAAGATGGACGTAGCAGAAGTTGTATGCTTATGGACCTTATATAGACGAATGCAGCGTCGTAGGCAGAGAAATAGGATATACTGGGTTCATCCTATTTTAAAAAACTGACAAGTACAAGCTTGTACATCACGCTTCAAGTTTGAGAAATTATGAACTAAAATTTTTTAACTATTTCCGGATGTCGATTAAATCTTTTGATGACTTGTTGGAGCAAATCAAAGAAGAAATTGTGGCTAACGAAAATGCACCTTTCTTTTTTTTCCTCTGTACAACCTTCTTCAGAAAAAATGAGTACTATTTCTTCCCAGGCATTTCTTTTTATTATTTTATTTGAATAGTCACGACTGGTCATGTCCCAGATCGAGGGTCTTTTTTCGATTTCATCGATGAACAATTCAGTATTGAATTCTTCCATTGTAGACGAAAAACGACGTAACGCCTTGAAAAACGCGTTGCAACTGAACACGTCAATGCAAACCTGTACAATGTTCAAACGCGCGTCAACTTGGGCTGACGCGCGTTTACAGGTTTTTTGCGTTATCGCTGCGTTGAACGCGCGTCGCCATCCAACGCGCGTTACCATGTGTACAGTTAACAGCAATTAATAGTAATTGTAAACGCCTCTCATGTGAACCTATTATGAAAAAAATGTATAATTTAAAAATAAAGTATTTACTATGAAGTAAACAATTTTTTTTCCTATGTAAAATATGTATTGATCGACGTCTGTCTTTTTGCGTCTAGTAACTTGATAGCCAGAAGAAGGAACAATAAGAATTTTATTTCGTAAGAATATTGTTGCTCAAAGCCTTGTTCATCCGTACGGTTTTGGACTGCTCTCCTTAGGACACTATGAGCTTCCACAATTTCTACGTTTGTTGTGGGTGCCTCTGTTTTCTTCTGCATTATCAGTGTTCAATTGTTTGAGTATACATTACCGCATTACAGATCTTTTTCATTTCGGATTACTGCTTCCGAGAGTTCGACTGGTTTTTCAGGAAGACTGTATTCGTCACCTGTGTTCTCATCTGTTTTGTCTCCTTACCTACCTTATTCCGATATTGTCTTTCCCCATTTGCTTTGCCAGGTCCTATGGTTTTTGACATTAAAGTGGTCCATTATTACGGGCATCTTTTTGCCTTGCTTGTACAAACCATTCCTTCAGCGCTCTGGCTACTACATTTTATTCTTTTCTGACTACTACTTTTATTGTCTATTGTTGCGCGTTCAATCTTCGAACAATCTTTCAAAATCCTATCCAGCATGGAATGAGAAACATTTAATCGATTTTTCGGCATTCCTTTAACATTTTTTTGAAAGCACATCGTATAACTTTTACAACATGCAAGTCTGTTCCGAACTGAAACCCCGGCGTTTAGACATTATAGATTTCTAGAAAAACTTAACATTAACCTCCTTTACGTACGCACGTCGAAGCTGAACTAAAACGATAATAGTAAAAAGCACAGTATAGGTATTGTACTTACGATAGAGAATAGTGAATATAATCGAAATTTTAATTGTATTCAAGTAGAACTCAGTATCGATTTTAAATACAGTATATTAGTTACCGCCAAATAATCGAATTTCGTCGTCGACCTAGGCCCCAATTTTATCAAATAACCGATGTGTTGTTTTAATAACGCGATTATATCAATAATCTGTGTTCCTAAAAAGCGGCTTCTACTGTATTTGTATATATATTAACATTTCGACTTCTATACCTCTAATCATCGTAATATTTTCAATATTTTTAGTACAAATTTATTATGTATATTTATAACTATACGCAGCAAATGAGCGGATAATTTTCAAAAATTACAATATCGGTATTGTTCGGATACCTTATTCGGATAAGGTAGAAGATGTTCGCTTGTTTTTATTCAAAGAATAAAAAAAAATCAACTTTTCAGGAATTCCATTGTCCCCCTAACTGCTGTCTATATCTGTAACTCTTTGAACTCGCTGCCATAGGTATTTTTTTATTATAAAATAATACACATTATATGCGAGCCGAAATTTTGTTCCCAAACAAAAAATAATCTCGAAAAATTACTCTTGAATGTAAAATATTCTCATTTTTATCCCGGGAAACTACAATGGAAATCGAAAATTATCAATATTATCGACCAAATTCAAATTACTACAAAAGGCTGTCTCTAGTCATACTTTGACTGGAGCAAGTTTTCTGGTAGAAAAATTGTTGGCATTGATGGAAAAACACACGCCATAGTAGTAGTAAAACCAATGCATTTCTCGGTACGCTCAGAAAAAGAGTGGAAATAAAAATAGTTTTATTTACGGAAGTAAAAATGGTTAAAAAAAAGTATTCAGATTACAATATTTAAAATATTTATCATTTATATTTCTAACTTGTTTTGCACAATCCCAAATTTTGATTGCACGGGCCCAAGTAGATCATAGATTGTGATTTTTGTTTGAATATCTAATTTTCATTTCAGAATTGCGCAAGTAAATGAAGTGGACTATTGAGGATTCTCCTTTTGGATTTGATGTGAGGATCCCATGTCAATCTTTTATCAAGTACGACACCGAAATATTTAACGTCTGAGGATATTGGGATTGGTGTTCCTTGGGAACGGATAGGAAGGGGTATGTATAGACCATGTAAATAACAGATGTGGATTCGTTTTTTATCGAAATTAAAATACCTTTAAATATTACCAGCAAAACGAGAAAAAAAAATGATATGCATCAGAATATTCCGGTGATCGTTTTAAATTTATATATTTTTATATACCCGGGATGGCTGGCCAAAAGTCACTCGCGGGCCGTGCAATAAAATGCAAAATATGGAAGAGCAATGAGTAATAAGGTTTTTTAAAATTGTTCTCAACTGGTTGACGTGCGTCTGCCATTTCGAAAAATTACACTTTGTGCTCAAAGTCAATAAAAATGTTCGGAAGAACATATTTTCTCAAGTCATTTCATTCGACAACGTAAGTAATAAAATCCAAACATCGTTTACGATATTAACGGACGACCTCGAAATTGAATGACGGTTGATAGAACGGTGGCGAGGACAACGACGGCAGTAGTCGTGCCGACTGTCCACAAGACTACTATTACTCCGACCGTGGTAGTGGAGGTTATAGTCATCCCCCGGGATGTGCAAGAGACGGCGACTCTTCACAACCGTTTCCAAAAACGGAATGGAATTCGAAATGTATCAAAAAAAAAAAAAAAAACAAACAATAATCGAACCAAACTTGTTGTTTTGTTATAAACGCCAATCGCCTAGGACATAATTCGAATTCGCGTGTGAATTGAAGCCGTCGAGCGAGTGAGCGCCGAGTGGGAAATAGGACGTGTAAATATCGGTGGAAAAATGGAAGACAGTGTGCTGTGCTGTGGTCCGGTAAAACGATATCAATTGAATCGTACGACAGATAGATCTAAATTATTTAAACGGCTTAAAATAGACTGATAAAATAAAACCGTGCGTTACAAAATACAATGCAGATATTATACGAATAATAAAGGGTGTGGCAGAGCCGACTGACGAGTTTACTGAGGCCATTAGCCTGTGATAAGATAAGAGCAGGCCTTAATAAGTGGTATATTTTCAATTGTACGGCAATGCCGTTTTTATTCGTAATCATGGTCAGGACAGGTGTACATCGTGGTTTCGTCGTGCGTGCGTATTACGAAAATAACCATTCTGCGATCGCTACACAAAGGGCTTTTCGTATACACTTCGGCATTCCACGTGCTGAATCTGTTCCTTCTGCTAACACTATCAAATTGTGGATACGGCATTTGGAAGAAACTGGAAGTACCCTAAGTAGTTTTAAACACGGAGCACCTAGAACGGTAAGAACCTCCGAAAATGTGCAGTTAGTTAGAGAGTCAATTGAGCAGTCACAAAGACGCTCAGCCTGGAAACACGCTGTAGCATTGGGAATCTCAGACCGTTCTTTGAGGAGAATTCTTCACGAAAATTTATCATTCCATCCCTATAAATTAATGCTTGTCCAAGAGTTAAATGCTACTGACTACGGCAACCGTAAATATCTGTCAGCAAATTCTTCTGCAAATTCCTCCGATATCAACTTTTTTCTGTAGCGATGAGGCCCATTTTCATCTTTCTGGAACTGTAAATAAACAAAATTTTCGATTCGATGAAAGACCACTCCACGTGGATGTCGAGGCCATACCAGTCGAAATGTGCCGAAAATCATATGAGAGCTTTAGAGACCATTTACAACAATGTATCAATGCTGACGGCCGCCATCTTGGAGATATAATTTTTAAAAATGTGATTGAATACTGATTTAAGTTAAAAAAATACCTTTTCTCTAAGTTTTACTGTTCGTTATTTATAGCCCATCAAAACTCGTCAGTCGGCTCCGCCGCACCCTGTATAATGTAACAAAACATAATACTAAGAAAGGATATAATAATATCATTTGCATTTGAAAGAAATATATTTTTCCGTTTTTGTCGCCGTAATACAGTATTTGGCCTTACGTACAGCGATGAAAACGACCGACAGAATATTTTTTTATTTTTTTTTTTTTTTTACTGAATTTATTGCTCTTGATAAATCCTTGTGGCTCGGCTGGGTTTTTCCACACGTTCAACAACACAATTATTTTTTAATACATTCCGAGCGAACAAAACGCGTTCGAAATAAACATTTGGGAAAAAATTTGTTTGGATGTATTATTTTACCGTCTGTCTACCTACATATGTAATTTTTTTTTTTTTAATGATAATTCAAAACTATCAGATACACGTACCGGTGCCCGAGTTTAATTACAGCGGATTAGTATGAGAGTTCAATAAAAAACACCGCGTTTTTTTTTTCTTCTATTTTTCAATGATCAAATCAGGTTTATAATAAATTCATTAAAATGTATCTCAAAAAAAAAAATTTTCACTTAATTCAAGTTAAATCGACAAATTTAACGTGACGCATAAAAAAAAAAAAAAAAAACACGTTAAATAAAAAATAAAAACGACCGTTACAAACGAGAAACGATTCTGAGCGAAGTTCGGTTAGGCGTGTTTTTTGAATAAATTACAACTGTTCGGGTTTTAACGGATTTGAATCGTAAATGAAACCAAAAACACCGGGCAATTCCGAACAAACATTATAACCAATATAAGTAACACGAAAAGAACACCATAATTTTTTAAATTTTTTTTTCTATTTGGATTGAATTATATCTAATTTGGTAAAATAGTTTTACGTTTGAATAATAAATGTGCCGGCTAAATAGTAATTTCATTATGTTATTAGTGTTGCCATGGCCACTGAAATTTTATTATTGTTTAGCATCGATCGTCGTTTCGAAAATTGCGTTGTACTATCAATTTATTGTTTTTCGTTTATGTTGAACTTTTCGTAAAGGTTTTTGGTTTTTCGAATAAATACGTTCTCCTATACTGAGGTAATGTCTTAACAACGGTGCTCCGGATCCGGTCGTACAATATTTGGTGTGCTTTATAACGTGTTTTCTTGTAGATGATATCGTTTGCTCAAAAATTGAATGAACACGACTCGATGGAATGGGAATCGTACGATTACCCATACAAAACTGACAGCTACGAGCTTATGGATGTGGACGACCAGGAGGAGAGGCCCGAGTCGTCACGGCAGGTAGACGAGTATTTATTAAATTTTTATTATTTTTGCCCATATCCGGAGTCGACAAAGCACCAAAGCTCTCACTTTACCATAACATTGACTTTTTTCTCGACTACTAAGTTCTACCTATAATTATTAACTGGGCTTTATTACGCGATTTTCAGACGATGTCGATAGACCGGTACAAGTACAAACCTGAAGGGCAATGCCATGGCCTATAAATCAATCCAACCCATGGCCTATCACGCAAACCAGCCCATTTCCTATCACGCAACTCACCCCGCAGCCTAGCCCAAAACCCACCCTGCGGCCCAGCAGACGGCGCCTCCCGTGGATCAGACCGCGACCCAGCCCATGGACCAGAATGCGTCCTACCTTGCGTCTCAGCTCAGGGCTCACCGCGTGGTCCAGTTTACGACCCGCCACGCGGTCCATCCCGTGGCCAACACCGCGACCAACCCCGAGGCCCGGCCTGCGACCTATCCTGTGGCCTAACCACGCCGATCAGTTCGTTGGCTAGCCCATCGACATCTAGTCAATGTCCCGCGATATGCTCAATGGACCACAAGCCATTGGTCAAAATTCCTGCTGGAATCAAATGGATACCATGTGAATTCAGGTCAAAACTTTACGTTGATGTGACGGAAAGACCGTCCAAAATGCGCCGAGGAGATCAGTAACCAAAGTAGTAGGATTTATGTGGTTGCCGGTAATGTGGATTATTTGCGTGCGAATGATGACTCGTCCAATAGATCCAGGTACACAAAAACAAAAAATCAAACTAAACTTGTTTTATTATAAACACCAATCACCTAGTGCCCAAGGCACTGTTGTATCCTGAACATTCTTAAACACTTACGCAGCGGATTAAATCACCTATTTAGATAAACATAAATCTGAACATGACGACGACTGAGTGATTTAAATCCACCCATACCGACACTACACAGTAGACTCAAAATCTTTCCAAAATGAGTCTAATGTTTTTTTTTAAAGGATACTCTCGTTGACGCGTCAAAAATTATTCAAATTTTTCTGTCCACATTACTTTTGTCATGGATAATTCCACCTGCACGTTTAAATAACGAACTCATACCGAACATTGACACTGCTAAATACCTAGGCCTAACCTTAGATAAACGCCTATCATCGTTTAAATAGTTTCACCTTAAAAATTTTAAATTTATTAGTCGTCATACCCATTCTAGACTAATTCTCAAAAATCTTCCTCAAAACCGAAATACACATATATAACTTCCTATTTAAACCCATATTGATGTATAGTATTTAGCTTAAAGGCACCGCCAAAAAACTAACATATGTTTCAATCTATAATCATCAGGCTAATAATTAATGCCTCACCTTACATTCTCAAATCGCACCTTTAACACAGGTCTCCGTTTCGAACTTGAAAAGTTTCGGAAACACCCAAGCTACACGGTTCGAAATTAAGGTATTGCATATAAAACTATAACAGTCTCCATGTTCAAAAGGCAGTGTCTATGTCCAACCCAGGTATCCTTCCAGGTAGCTTATATAACAGAGAGACCTTAAAAATTAAATTAAACTCAAGACCATAATAACTTATTAACTACGCCAAGTCATCGTGTAATAAAAAATAAATAAATATTTGTTCGTCGTTCGGTCGCGATAAAAATTTGCTGATTGAGTAATTTACTAAAGCAAGATTTCAAAAAACTTCTTTTTTTCCCCACTTGTTTTAGTGCTACCTTTTTAAAATTATTCAAAATAGCGTACGGCGTCAAATGTTTTTTGAACAAAATATTGCATTTATACGAGCTTTATCGATTAACACTATTTTCGTTTTCTAGCGATGATGACTTGCCTATTCAATCAATTGCAATTTTCGATTAAAGTCGGCGATTCACAATTTTTCAATTTACAATTACGATTTGTCTATGTTCGAAGGCACAGTTGTGCCATTTTGTTTGTCTTTGCTGTTGATTCATAATAAAATAAAGCAGGCGTACAACCAGAGTGCGTGCATATTGTGAAATTCAAGTCATCTTGTAATGTATGTATTTATTATGGAAATGACAATATGTTAAATATGTTATAAAACTAATAAAACTATATTATGAGAATGTAATATTTTTGTGTTATTAATTTTAATAATATTTTGTAAATTGGGATTTATTTTCCTTTTTATTTGTTTTTTTAATTCGTAATTTTCGTAGACTAAATTACTATTTAATTAGGAAATTTTTAAATGAGTGAAAATCGTAAAATTTTATTTATATTATAATTAAACAATTTCATTTTTTATAATATTAACATTATGCTGATTGATCGAATTTTGCAAAGACGTTTTAATCTGTATATTGCATGTATACATATATAATAACATGTCGATCTCTATACGTAATTATCGTAATAATTTCAATATTTTTAGTACAAATGTATTATAATTGTACTCCGAAGTACCCTCACTGGATGGTTTCTTCCCTTAAGACACCCAAGCCATTGCATTTAATTTTTAAAATCATATATTATACTTATTGTAATTTTTTTTTAGTATAGATTGTATAAAAAAAAAAATAATAAAAATGTATTATATATTTATGATTATACGCAAATCAACTCACAATAGACGTCCGTTCGATACTATATAATTAATATTATACTTATCACATACTCTAATCTCCTCGAATACAATTCAATTGATGATAAACAGAAGTAATAGAAGAAATAGTCAGTTTGTAATATCGGTTGGTTTATTAACTTTGTAAACTTAACAATTAAATATGAATTCGATGAATCAATTGGCGTGAATGCATGAAGGCGCTCTGGCTTATAATTCGTCAAACTTTGGCGGTGCGGCCGACCTCCGCATATATATCCGAGGGTATTCTGAAAAATCTACTAACTCAGCGTATTTTAAAAACACACCGTTAACTAATACAAATTTTAGCGAGATTAAGTCCTCCTGTAAGCCTAAAGAATTTCGCACGCACAACAATATCCAACACTTAGGATTAGTAATAATCAGGTTCGACCGATACGTAATAATAAATTGTTTTTAGTAAGCTATCAAAGGGTCTGTAGAAATCATTGCATCACCATAATAATTTATTATTGATGCTAATGCCTATCTTTTCGATTTTCCACCCACTACAACCGTTTGTCCCCGAAGAAAATTTGAAAAGCGGAACCTTTATTGGAACCTGTACGGACTAGTGACCCGAGTAAATCGATATGACGGGATACGGTTCACACGATGAGTGTGGCTGGGAACGAGAAGATAAAATATCTTGACTGCGGATAATAGATCGGAACAGACTTGGGTTAGAAAAGCGGATAGAACAATTATTGAGGCGATAGATCATGCGAGAGGGTGGGCTATAGTTGACAAGTTGACCATTCAACTAGTCATCTTACTTCTCAAAACCACCTAATGGCCATCATCTCTCAGAAAACGTTCGGATATATTTGATATATTTTTAACAAAAATGCCCAACACTCTCCAATCTTTAATTATTAACCTCTACGCTCCGTGCTAGACGATTCCCCCATTTTACTCATAATAAACGGCCAGCCTTTGTCCAACCAATACGATTTAACACAATTGCACTAACATATCAACTGGACGCATTTCCAAAAATCTATCATGGAAAAAACTAGTTTGAAAAACCACCACTGATATCGATGAAGCAATACATCTTTTTACATCCATCATTCAAACTTCGGCATGGGAATCAACCGGTCCGTCTCAACCACACACGACCACCACCATCCTCCCCTTATATATTCGTACTCTTATAGCACAAAAAGGTCGCGCTCGCCTTCTTCGACGAAGAACAAAAATACTCTGCTGACGATTGTCACTATAACGCACTTGCACAAAAAACGTATTCTAGTAAACTAATGAAATGAATCTTATACTAAACACTTAGAATCACTCGCTACAAAAGACGGCTCGTTCTGGAAGGCTACGAACAACTTCTTCTCATACAGAACCCCCCCCCCCCGGTTACCTTACACGATACCAATGGAAGTGGGCTCACTCTGATGAAGACAAAGATAATATCTTTGTAAACCACCACAGTGTCACATTTCAACCGAACAACACCTTACTCCTTCCGGAAAATATTAACGTAGTTAATTTCTTGACTCACCGCAACTATTGTCCCTCTCTCCTAAACACTTCTCTCCAGCTGATGTCCAATGCACAATATCCAAATTTCTTGAAAACAGAATTTTAAAATTGTTAAATTGTTATTATTTTTAATTAATACATTTTCAGCCATAAAAGCCAAAGTAATAATAGACAATAAATAACAACAGTGGAATTTCTTAGATTATAAAGCGGTCCAATCTGAAGGGTGTTTATAGGGACTCGATCGAGTGTGTACCCATATGAGTTATTATATCTAAACCTTTAAAACGCTTTATTTTCCGGTGTAATTATTTATTGATTACATTGATGTAAACAATTTCGAGTACCTTTTTTTTTTTTTACCTTACCTTTTACCGTTCTAACAAAACACTGCGTAGATGATATTTTACCACTATAAACTACGGAAAACTCGGTCGGTTTGGATATATACCTACCCTAACCCAATAACTTACGTGTAAAATAACGAAAAAAAAAAAAAAATCGATGTCCGAACACGACCAAAAAAATCCTTGTAAATACACGCGAAGAGCGGTGGAGTGTGTACCCGGGGTGGGGTGGAGGGCGAAACACGCGATGTGTCTATTATAAATGAGTGCACTGGCATGGGCGCGCGTTGTTATTTTTTAGACGTGCGTGCGTTGCGGCAGCGTTCGCGTGTGTGTGCGGGCGTATTGCCGGCGCCGGGTAAGCATAACGTGCGAGTATATAATATAATAAGTGTGTATGCGTGTCCGGCCGGTATGCGTACGTGGATTCATTATAATATTGTAGACGGCGGCGGTAGGTAGCAACAGCCCGCCACCGGTCGACCCGCACACGCCGATAGCGTCCCCGGACATGCGGTCATGGGATGCGGACACTCGGATCGTAAGTCGTCGGACTCGCGGCGGAGCGCCGCGTCCGCGTGCTCGTCGGCGGGCCGACCGCCCTACTACGCGGCCACCGCCGGTGGACGCCGGAACCCCACGGTCGCGCGCCGCGGCGGCGACACCGAACACCATCGTTACGACGGCGGCCACCGACCGTGGACCGAAGACGGGTTTCCCGTCCACCGCATCACCAAAGTAATGCAGGTAACGACCGCGGCCCCGGGATGGGATTTGGAAAATTACCGCTCGACCATTCATTATTGTTTATAATATGCCGACGTCCCCACTTTACAAAATGAATTTAAAAAAACAAAATACGCCAATCTTACGCACGCTTATTACTTTATATATTTATAAAATGTTATAATCAAAAAGAAGCATAGGTATTTATGTTGAAGTGTGTCAATGGAGTGTGCTTTGAACACTCATTATACATTTCGCAAGGTATTGACTTTTTTTCTCGGATTTTTCGACAATTTACAAAACAAGCAACGTAACATTACGTTACCCTTGGTATAAGAGAAATAGACAAAGTTTTAGTAAAAATACAATTTGGTGTTGAAATATAATTAAATTTTGTCAACTTGAAAGTTGAATTTGTAGACAAAAAATAAAAACTGCAAATACCAAATTTTATTTCGACTAATAATACTTGATGTTTTTTTTATGGACATTTTAATTTAAGTTGCCGTTTAAACAACAAACGACCAACAATTAATAAATATAAGGGTGGAAAAAACAAAAGTTTTATGCGGTTTTAGAAAAACGTGAATGAAAACAATACATCTTAAAAAAACGAACAAAGTCATTGTTCGAATATGCAGAGTTCAGTTAAAAATCTGCTCGCGAGCAGCAGAGACCTCTAGAGGTTCGCCTAGAGTCGAATTTCAACCTCCCCATCTTTTAAAAATATACTTTTTATTATAACACTTTTTAAAACAATAAATAACCGAATATACAAGGCATACAATAATAATACAATATAGGTAAGTACTATCAGAGGCGTTTTTGAAATGTCTAATGGGTAGAGCACTCTCAACTTAAGATTTTTTTTTTTTTTTATCAATAAATAATAAAATGACTAATGTTAAATGTTAATAATATTAGAAGGCGATTTTTAAAATAAATTTTAGTATTCGGTATTAAGCATAATAACCTTAAACTTATTCAAATATAAAAGTGTCGACAAGGTAATTGGAAAATTCAATGTAATTTTTTTACAAATAATTCCAAACACGGTTTTGTAAAGTCCCTTAAATTTTGGACAAAACCCCGAAAAATCATCGAAAATACACCACTGGAAGGGGTGCGGGAGGGCACACAAATAAAAGGTTCAAATCATACGTATTTCTAACTCACATTTTGCACATTAGTTATGTATTGAATAGTTTTGAGGCGTTTTGAATAAAGATAGGACGGGACAGAGGAAATTGATATTACGATGTTACATAAATATAAAATACGGTGAAAAGGGGCTCGTCTCCCCCTTTTTATACGGCAATGTCCACTGTATTAGTATTGTTACTACTTCCAAAAATAACGGCGGAATTTTAGCATAAAAATGTTAAGGGGCGCGCGCGCGTTGAAACCCTCGAAAACGGTGACGGGGCGAGAACCGAATGCAGGCCGGGAGATTTATCCGGGCCGCCAAACCGTTTTTTACCCACCCGAATAGAAGGATTCCCTTATCGAAAACTATTTCCGATAATTATTTAGTCTGTTGTATTAAAAATACACAAAATAAATTACAATTATTGTCCGTGTTTTTCGTGTAAATTGGAAAATAGTGTAATTCGAACCTATGACGAACCTCGTCGTAATTTGTCGAGCATTTCCGATCGACCGAAACGCAACAATTTTGTCCGCATTCGACCACATAAAAAACGCAAACATTTTAAAATGCTTAACAAACCGCCGGAATATTTTGAAAACTGCGTAGGTCTCTGCGATTATTTTTAACCGAATCGATAATAAAAAAAACAGTTGTTGCGTACATTTTCCCAGTTATTAGGAAACTATAACGGAAATCAAAAAACCGCTCAAAATGCTTTCAGAAAGACGGTGTTATACTTGTAATTCGAAACAATATTTCCGGTAGAAAAATTGTTCACAGACGGAAATTAAGGCACACCACAATAGTAAAACCGCTCAGAATCTAAAAAAAAATTTATTAATTGTAGACTACGGAGTTGAATAATTATCGTTGTATTATTGCCGACTCAGTAGTTTAGTAGGAAGTGTCGATTGAATTTCTTCCATCGTCCGAAGCACAATTTTTTCAAAAACCCACAATCGATTCAGTAATTTTGAAATATTTTCATTCGAGAAAGGGGTACGTCGATAACCTGAAAATAAAACTTAAGTCGTATAATTTTTTTTTTTTTTTATATATATACAAATACCTTATTTGAACGGGGACAAATTCGTGTCAAGGACATAGATATGTATCGCTTGATACCAAAAAGGTTTTGGCTAACCTACCCTAAACATTGGAAATAAAACTTCTTTTTCTATTCACGGGACAAAACTTTTTATTGATCTATGCAATCGGCTAAGTAGGTACCGTCGTACCGAAAGAGTTTCTAAACTTTTCTTTTCCCATCTATCTTTGATTGATTCTATAATATAACATTAAAAACAAAATATATATATATACTTAGGTACAGTGTGTAATGTTTACGCATGATACAAGTTTAACAAATTCAAAATTTCAAAGCTATTAAGATAAATTATTATTTATTTATAGTTATGGCTTTGTGTCTATTGTCAGATTGATTACTGATACAATAATGATTTTACATAAAAAAAAATATAGGATTAGGTGTTAGGTTTGGTTAAGATTTGAATTTAAAATTCTATTCTAAAGAATATTGTTTGTTCAAATAGGTAAACAACACAAATCACTCTCTACTGTTCAGTCAAAATAAAAATGTTTTGTATTTTTAATAGGTTGAACAAGTAGACGTTTGTGAGGAAGATAATAATAACAAATTCACAAATACTTTAGACGATGATTACAATAATTCAAAAGTATTATGACAAAAATATAGTTAATTTCATGTATATAATAAAATAAAATAGAAAAAATGAAAATAGTTTTTCTTTTTTTTATTAAAAGAGGTTCCCAGAAATATTGTCAATTCACGGTAGCTGGATATACGGTCTAAATGCGGGAGGATCAAGAAACAATTTAGACATGTTTGAAACTAATCCACAATATTTGCTCAAATTTTCTTCAGGTATCTACTTTTATTTTTTATAATTTATTAGCAATTAACAATTTTTTTTTTTTTTTTAGGACTCATTGAAGATCATTTATTTATTACAATCAAAATATTACTAAAAGTTAAACGACTTAACAAAAAAAATCCTTTATACATTGCATTTTTTTTGTACAAAGTAAATTATAATATTTAATCTATATAAATACTGAATATATCAATTTTTTTTTTTCTAGAATGACTTTCAACAAAAAGAAACATTAGGGTCGGAGTATTTTCTGTGTACTGAACCGGAAAGTAGTTCTGGAGTGTTCAAAGCAAAACAAGTGGTCTCGGAAACATTTGTAGTGTCAACATTAACGAGCTATGTCATTGTGCCAGCTACCTTTAGACCATATCAACAAGGTGAATTCATGATCAAAGTGATGGTTGATAGAAAACTCGGCACCGAATTGAAAAAATTGATACCACCAAATAGACCATCTGTTGGCAATATAAACACACAATAATTATAATACTGATTATTTAAAATATTTTAGAGTCTGAATCAATGTGTTAATAATTTAATTTATTATATTTGATTGCATTTAAATGAAAATAATTAATATTATTATCTGTTAAATATAATTAAAGGAAAAAAAAAATATATATATATATATATTTAAATATTTTTCACACAAATAAATCAACAAACCTTAGAATATACGAGTCCTTAAATTCAGCATATGGCATTCCAAATATTTAATTTATTTGCTCTGTAACATTGCAAACTGCATAACGGTATGCCAGTTCTATAACACGAATACTTTTTGGCATTTTCACAGCCATCCACTCCGCACATTTTTTGATCAGGCGGAGGTCTAATTATACATATATATATACAAATATATACAAAGAATTATTGATATTAGATTTTCAAAACTGGTTCACAAATTTGTTGAATGGTATTTACACAATGTGTATTACATATAATTGCATAGATGTACAAACCAAATAAAAAACCACTTGCAAACTAATTAATATTAACATTAGCATTAGATGACATAGAATGCGTAATTAATCTAATATTATAGACCACATATTATGATTATGATCTTGAAGAATTTTGGCATATAAGTCGACTGTGGAGTTTTTATTTAGTTTTTCATAAAATATTTGTTAACAAATAAGTTCTAATCTATAAAATGCATATCAAATGGAAGTTTCAGGTCTCGACATTTATTTTTAACTGAATACAACAAAAAAAAAACCTCAAAAATAACAGAAACAAATATTGAAACTGTAAATATTAGTATTTTTTCCCCACTATTAAGAAAACTTCAAGGAAAATATAAGAATGACTTCCCAAATGCACCAATTAGACATTTCTAAAAGAAACCACCCCTAAAGTTGGTGACTGGAGCAATATTTCTGGTCGAAAAGTTGTTTATAGACAAAATACATTTTAAAAAACACACATTATAGTAAATCAACACAATCAACAAATAAATTTCTCCCTACATTTAAAATCTAAATTTTAAAACTGAAAAATATAAAAATCAAAATATTGCTACTTAAAAAATTAGCAGATAAATTCCTTTATAGGTTATATAGGTTCTAATCATTTTCTATTCATTGCCATTTGAATATTATGCTTTAAAGCATATAAAGATCTTTAAAATGTTAAAAATGATTAAAAATTACATTTGTCCTAAAATAATAATTGCACATTAAACATACTTGGTTGTAGAACTTTTAAGAGGAAAACTTATGCCTTCTGGGAACATTAAAGAAATTGTATCGCCTTTGCTAATGTAAATAATATTATTGACGGTTCTTTTTGCCATTCGCCCTTTAGCATTTGTTTTGGATTTACTTTCGTGTTTTTTTAATAGTCTTTCCATTGTACGTTTTTTGTTGTTTTCTCTTTTTTCATCTGCCTGTTGTTTCCTTTTTTGTGATTTAATAGCTTTTTTTTGTAACATTTCTGGAGTCAATACCTTTTCTCGATACCCTGAAATTATTTAACGATAGTAATATATTTATTAATTTAAACTAAAAAGAATACTAATAAATTATTCTATACCCGAGGGCAATGCAACGAGTTCTTCGATGAACTCTTTATTATCAGTCTTTCTGTCAAACATTGCTCTTTGTCTAGCCGTCATCAATTTAGGATCCTTTTTTGTGATTTTTCTCAATTCATCATCGACTTCATCCAACTTGCCTGTTTCAATAGCTTTTAACCACCGTTCTTCATCACTCGATCCCGGGTTATCTTTATTGCTTTTTAATTTTTTTTTCTTCGTTCCTGGACTTATAAATGAGGTGGTGATCCGAGATGTAATATGGGTTGGACTAAAACAATTATAATATATTATTAACAATAAACAGTATACAGTTGAATAATTGGTAGAATATGTAAAAATTAGTTTATTATAATAATTATAAACTCCATAGAGTACTTAAATTATTAATAACGATTTGTTGTTTTGTCAGTTTAATATTCAAAAAGTAATAAATTAAATCGTTTGATAGAAAAATAAATAAATACTGACCTGGATGTCATTATATCAACGAAACCATCATTGCTGGACATTTTTATATGAATATTGAAAATCACCAGTACGTACGATCTAATATATACTTTTTCTAATATTATTTTTTTTACCACAATAAACACATGTAATGAAATGAACGCCAATGCTACGCTGGTTTGAACGTTTTGCAGTTATTGATATTCGTTATCACAGAACACAGTGATAACCATAGATAATAATTTATCATTTATCTAAATAATAAATACACCCGACTAGATTATTTCATTTTCAATTTCTGCTAATTCGTCATTTGTATGTCGAACTTTCAATAGTCTACATGTATTCAGAGGAGAAGAATCCAATACTCAATCTGAAATTAACGTAGAATTAGAATTAGACATCTATAGATCTATTAATTCCAGTCATAGATAATATGCCTATTTTATGGGACCAGACGCTGGATTAGATATCAGACCGCAATGAAAAACGAAATGCTTGACGGGAAGTGGTTTGTGTATTGATGAAATCGGGATTATAATAAGATCTTCAAGGTAAGGACCAAAAATTGATAGCTGGATAAATACATTGCCAATAATATAAACCCAGAAAAAACAAAATGATATTATAACAATAGCTGCGCCCCCCGCCCTACTTTTCAAATTTCTTGAGGGTATACTCGGCACAATTTTAAGAATTTCAATGGAAAAGTGTAGGGTGCTAACTTCAATAAACATAGGCCTGGCGCACAACATTATTCTTATTATCTATAATTCTATACATAAATGTAATATATTTGTAGACTGGAGAAGAACTGTCGGGACTACTATTCCGTATAACGTTGTTAGGCTGGATTTAGTGCTGGTTAGGTTAGGTTAGGTTCCAGGCGGGGGCGTTCAATACGGTCGGATGGAAGGTAATCACGGCCGCGCTGGCGCGCATGAGGTTTCCGCCATATATCAGGCGGATGATCGGGTCGTATCTGAGCGGCCGAGTTCTGATCGTGCATGACGACCCGTCGACCGGTCCCGAGACGGCTCCGGTAACCTGCGGGGTACCTCAAGGATCCGTTCTCGGACCGCTCCTCTGGAACATCGCTTACGACGCCGTCCTCCACTTACCCCTCGCGAGGGGCACCATCACTATCGGCTACGCGGACGATACGCTGATCGTGGCGAAGGGTGACACGGTGGAAGGCGCACAAAATCGGGCCAACGCCGCTCTGGCGACCGTCTCGAAAGGCATCGGGGACCTGGGACTACGGCTGGCCGTCCAAAAGACGTCGGTCGTGGCCTTCAGCAACCGGCGCCGCGGATTCGACTCGACGGTGAACTCATCGCGCCCAGCGAGTCCCTAAAGTACCTCGGCCTTGTGCTGGAGAACAAGGGGACTCTGTACGGCGCGCATTTCGCGCTGTGGCCGACAAGGCCCAGCGCGTGATGTTGCTCGGCCGGCTCCTGCCCAACATCGGCGGCCCACGGGAGCGCAGAAGGCGCTCCCACGTGGGCCTTCTCCCTGCCTTTATGCCCCCGGGGCCTCGTTGCAGCACTTCGGAGCGTGTGCGCCTACAGGACCGTCTCGCACGAAGCGGCGCTTATCATAGCGGGATTGCCTCCCGTCGATCTGTTGGCCCCTCGCAGGTGCAGGGCGTTTGACGCTCTGCGCGTGTTGGGGGCTACAGCGGGCGACGAACCCCGCCCGTCAGCACTCCGTACGAAGATCCTCCTCGCGACCAGTTGGGCGCGCCGGATCTGATCTACGGAAGCGCCGGAGGGGAGCGGGCGCGCGTTAACTCGTTCGCTCATCCCCCCCCCCCGAGCAATATATGCCCCTTCGGAGCAAAATAATAACAGACGCTGACACGTATACGTGATGCGTGTTTAACAGAATTTAAAAATTATACCCGTAGACCAAATATGGACTGCGTGTAGAGAGAAAAAGAGAAACCTACAAGCAAAAGAGATAGAACCAGTGGTCGGTTAATCACGTCGGAGAAACAATACAATTATTTTTTACTCGACGGTATATACTATTATATCAATTGAAATTATCGTTTTAAGCAACTACATAATGTTAAGTTTTAAAAAAATTCGCTTTGTTAAGTTAATCAAACCACATACACCCGATCACTGATTAGTAATTATTAATTGTAATTAATTAAAATAATATTCAATCACCCGGCTGCATCATTATGATACAGTATTTACACAACCCACAAATAGTATTCGATCACACTGACCGAAATTTAATGCATAAGCTCAATTAAACAAATTACATATTATTATACGAGGTCTGTTCAAAAAGTACCAGGATTTTATATTTAATAATTACAAAAATGGAGTTACATATTATTTAAAGACATCTCCTCCAGACGATATGCAGTGATCCCGGCGATCTTGCCATTTTTCAAAAGTCCTTTAGAACTGTTCCAAAATTAAAGCTATGAGTTCCGTTTCCGCGTTCGCTTTAATTTCAATGTCCTGTACATCTTGAAATCGTTGTCCTTTAAGCGCAGATTTTGAGAAAAGTCTTGAGAAAAGAAAAAAATCACATGGGGTCTGATCTAGAGAGTCCGTGGGACCACAGCAATTTTTTTATCAGCCGAAAATTCACGAATCGACAGCGCTAAATGTGTCGGTGCATTGTGTTGTGGTGAACAATCGTGGAACGAATTTGGCAGCTACCCTTTTCATCTGTAAATTTTGTGCAAGATCCAATCGAGATTTCTGTTTTATTTGCTAACTCACGAACGGTTAATCGACGGCCATTTCGTATTTTTTTTTCGCAAATTGTCGCCACACCATCGTTTCTGGATGATGTCGATGGTCTTCCAGAACGTGGATCGCCGTTAACCGCCGACTGTTCTTGAAACACTCGAAAGTCACGGAACTACTTAATCTTACGTTTCCGTTGCATCATTTTTACCAAGTTTCGAGCAAAACTTGATGCACGTTGTTCGTTAATTTCGGACATGTCGAAAACGGCAAACGAAAAAAACTGACTGGATTTAACCAAGTGTAATATTAAACCGAGATAAGTTAGCGACTTTGGGTTTTGTTTAAAATATTCACTTGTTCACGGGGAGTACATCTGTTTACAATTTGAAACGTTATCGTGTGATGATTAGCCGTAATAACATTTGTCCTGGTACTTTTTCAACAGACCTCGTTATGATTTACATTCTCGATGGCTGTATAATTATGTATATAAACGTGTATTATTATTTATTTTGTACAAATTGGAGTGTTATTTTTTATACTTTCCAACTAATGTACTATACAGTGTCCCCCGGGGTTTTTCTGCGTCACTGAATGTCACAGATTAAATTTCGACGGAAAACCCCCGGGGAAATAGAATGATTTTTGCCTTTCGATTTAGCCTCTAATAAATTCACAATAAATTTTGAATACATTTTTTAAAAATAAAACAGTATTTTTAGTCGTAATTTTTAAATTAAAAATAATTACTAAACATTATTCGACATAACATTGTATTTTGTTTAAAATAAATACCTATTTATTTATAGTAAATTGTTCATTACTTTTGGGACAACCCTCGTATTACTATAGTATTAATAATAATCGATGATGAAACGTTTAATTTTTAATATTCAGACTTATTTTAATTATAAAACTAGCTAAAGTTTTCTTGGTTTTTTGGACATTTCGTCTAAGGCGGGCTGCACATTGAAGAAACTAGTTTTAAGAAACTAATTTCGTGAAATGTGAAACTTTAGTTTCATGAAACCATTCAATTGAAAATTAAATAGATACGCACACTGAGTTTCATGAAACAGAAATTCCTCATAGTTGCGCAACCACGGTTTCATGAAACTTTTAATTTTGGTTTCAACAATAAAGTTTCGTATAAATTATAAATAAATAATAATAATAATATAATTAGGTATATTATATTATTATTATTTATTATTTAAATTAATATTATATTATTATAAATTGTGTATGTTCATGTTATTTATGTTATATTTATCATATTTTAGTATTATATATATATACGTATACTATATATATATATATACGTATACTATATATATATATATACTAACCTAAACTTTGGAATTTATCCTCATCGGCGATTAATTTCTTTTGTAACTACATAGCTACTATGCTGTTTATCTTTTAAAAGTGGATGAATCCAATACCTACGTTTCCTTTTTTTGATACGAAGCCAACATTAACACATCCTCATCATCTGACGACATTGTCGAAACTATACATTTTTTTGTTTCACCAGTGTACGCAAATATGAAATTATTTTTATTAAACTAGTTTCTTAAACCAATTTCTACAGTGTGCAGCCCGCCTAAAACTTCATCTATAGTGTAACACTGATATTACAAACTGACGCATAAGAAAAAAAAGGGCCGTGGTGGTGGATATGACATCCTGATCCCCCTCTCGTGAGCACGCACTGAAGTAAATCACAAGATTACAACAAAGATTAAAGCTACTCAAATTTTGGATAATTTTTTTGGAACCCCATTGACACATACATTTAATACAATCTATAGAACTATCGTAAAAGGCGTTATACGATAATTTATTCATCATATATGACCCTACTGCATTAAGGTTGGTTCCAGTTATCAGTGAATTCAATAATTTCTCGTCTGGTAAAATAATCTGTGGTATCACATTGCGTCCTTTCTCTACATAGACAACTTAAGATAATAATAGCGATTATGAAGGATATCTTATCACCGTAGTGTGTAGATAAAAAATTTGATCACTGATTAAAACAAAAATAAATATATTACCGTTCAGTCGAATTTCTAGTCAAAACAATATTAAAATATAGTTGTTGGAAGAGTTAATTCAACAACAACAGGTATGGAGAAACTTCAACAATTATCCGCCTGTGGTACAGGCCACAAGCGTCTTAATGACGAGCTTTTTAATAAAGTGGACGAATTATTAAAAGTTTACAGACGTGAAGGAATTTTTGAAATCGAAGAACAAGTGAACGAACCAGAGTATGTTTCCAATGTTTTACAGCTTTTTAAATCGGTATAATAAGTAATTTTTTTTTTGTAGAAAAACTACCGAATTTAAATGCAGAGTGCATGGTTGTAAGAAAGATTTTACATCATTGTCTGCTTATGATTCACATTACAATTCCAGTCATCGCTTCAGCTGCATTTATTGCCATAAATTATTACAATCTGCACATTTCTTGGATATGCATTTGAGCGAAACACATGATAACTTTTTTTTAGCATCTTCAACTAAAAAACCAATGGTACTGTGGTCAATAATAATAATAATAATAAACAATAATCTTATATGTTTTACATTATTATAGTATAAATGTTTTATTGAAACGTGTGACATACAGTTTTGGAATTCAATAGAACGAAATAATCACTGTATTGAGATTCACAAAATTCCAGTGGCATTTTTGCAACAGATTAAAAACAAGTACAAATTAAAAACTATTTGTGCTATAACTGTAAAAAAAAAATGTGTAATAATTTTTGTATTTTAGGAAAAATAAGAAACACAAAGTGAAAAAACCAACTCCATCAACAGGTTTAGAAGAATTAACAGATTTGAGTATGGTTGTAGATTAGTATTAAAAACTGGTTTCATCAAAGCCAATAATTGCATTATTTGTTTATTTTTACATGTAATATAAGACATGGTAAGTATACAAACTTATATCCTAATTGTGCAATTTTTAATATATATATTTCTAATTGCATATATGTAATATTATTTAAATATTAAGAAAAAATAAAACTAATTACCTATATTAATTAGGGAAAATGATTTACAAAACCAACTGATTAATTGGTTTTGCATTTCTATAATGTTGAAATAAATTTCAGATTAATGTAAATGAAATTGCTTGAGAAAATATTGTCAATTTTATGTTAATACAATAAGTATAAACGTTCATGTAATATAGCCAAGACAAAATTATGAATAAATTAACAGTACACAATAACAAAAATATTATTATACCCAAATTATTTTATTATATATAAAATAATAAAATGTATATAATTTGTATAACATTTTCTTTTTACGGAGGTATTCAATAAATTTAATTTTTTGTTTGAATAAAATTGTGTGCTTTATAATATTATTATCAAGGCTATTAGATGTGTTGTTAAATGTGAATTATACAAACTATCGATTAAAGTAATTAATCTACTTCTTTATAAGACCATACTTCACTAAATACTGTTTATTGATAAAATAAAATAAAATAATATGACTGTCACTCCTTAGTGATAATGTACAAATAAAATATTTAAGTCAAACATTTTACCGTCATTTTATCATCTTAATATAAATAAAATTAATTATTAAATTAAAATTAATTTTTTCTGTTGAGTATGTAAAAACAAGAATATAACAACTATTATATTTACATTAATATATAATAATATACTAAAATATTCAATAAATTTAGAAGTTAGATTTTTGAAATTCCTCTTCCTTCCATTTTTTTTTTTGGTGTGGATACTCTAATATCTACCTTTTGCGCCTAAAAAAAAAAAATTAAATTATAATTAAATATATATTAAATAATATTTTTTATTTTTACCCAGAAAAATAAGTACGGTGAGCCGGGATTGATCTTGATGTGGTAGATGATTGACTTTGAACAAGAGTACTTAGTGGCAATTTGTCATCCGACTTCTCTGTAGTATTCAGGACACTAATCCAAAAATTGTTGGTCAACTTGAGTAATTCTGTTACAACCTAAACAAAATCATTTTTATTTTTAATATATAAAATTAAGTACATTATATTACTATTAGTTTTATCTAGTAAAAATATTCTATAATATGTGAAATAATATTTATCATATTGATATTTTTTTTTTAAATCAAATACTAAACAGTGAAAAAAATTAAACAGTTGCTTATTAGATGTGAAAACTAAACACACAAAATATAAACATAAAATAATTTTTAAACTAAATTTTACCAATATATAATACAATTTAAATTTCTATTCTTAATAAAGTATTCTATTTAGTAAAATAAGTTAATCTTAAAACATTGTGACTTATATACTAATTTTCATAAATATTTTTGTTACGAAAATGTAGAGTTTCTGTATTAATAATTACTTTAATGACTATTTGAGTTTCGATATGTATATCTTGCAATGAGGTACTCGAAAAACCGACTATTGTAGGCCCAAAAACTATTGCTAGGCAATTATAATCCATGCGGCATTTTGATGAATCAGCAACTCTACAGAAAACTAATTTTTGATAAGTAAAAAATACCTAATATAGTAATTATACTGTACTTTTTTAAATGAAGAATGAGAAATGCGAGTATACTGCGATTTGGTAATGGCAACTCGATCACACCCTGACAAAACTCCTTTGAAATTTCTTTATAGTTTTTCAATATATCAGCAAAATAAGAAAAATTGTTTTGAGATATAAGATGACCTGTGTGCATACGAATGAAAACTTTAAGACAACTGCATAATACATGTATGTCTACATTATCCAAGTTGGGTACGCCTTTGAGAAATTGTTCTTTTAATCTTTTCACTTCTTTATCAGAACCAGATATTCTATATAAACCAATTGTATTGAATCCTTTTCTCTCAATTTCATTGATACAGTAAACAATTGAAGTGGGGATATGGCACTGTTTATAAAGAAAATTTAAAAATATATATAAATTCATACAATGCAATAATATGTAATAGATATATTTTTTATTGCCTATAATTTATTAATATTCATGTAAAGAAGCCAACTAGGGTAAATTAATATAAATAAATATATATTACTGACATTTAGAGTGTTAATTTGGTTTTTATCAAATGTACATATACCGAGTATAAGATGTTTACATTCCAAATGACCAACGATTTTACAGTCCAAACATTTCACGATAAAGCTATTCAATTTAATTCTGAAAACAAAAAAATTAATTAGTCAAAAAATAAAATATTTTATGATAATTTCAAGATATTTATGTAACAAACATTGTATGGCAACCACCACACACTCCAGGAACAATGATATTCGTTTTTTTGAAACTATGATCTTTTTCAGTATTTTTAACAGAACTATATTTTTTTAATTTAACTTCATTTTCTGCATCGCTGGACAACCACGAAACAGTACCAGAACCTAAAAAATAAACTATTATAAAAATTTAAAAAAAAAACATTACCTGTTAATGGCATCGCTGAACCTTTTGATGATTGTACAGGGAGAGTTTTTATAACTGATTTAACATTTAAACTACCTATATCCACGGTAACAGGGGTTTCAGCAATAATTTGGTTGTTATTAATGTTTATATTACTTGTCTAAAATAATGTAATTGTTTATATATCATATATTATTTTTAAATTAGGATGTTTACAAACACTTAAAGCACAGAATAGGTGAAATTTGATCTATTTTGCACTTGAAGTGTCATTTTCCACAAATAGTGAAAAAGTAATTTTTTAATTACTTGGTTTTTTTTTGTAATCACATCATTTAAATTATTAATTGGTACTATTTTGTTGTTATTAATATATTTCTTTGTCGGTACAGAATTGGGTTTTAGTTTTTTCATTTCATTTTCATATGCACTACTACTATCTTCAGAATGACTATAACTTATATCACAAAACAAAGCATCTAAAACGTAAGATCAATTATTAATTTTATATTTAAAAAATAGTTATAGCCTAAATATATTTTAGTTTTGAATCCTAATATGAATACCACGTTTACCAGTGTTATTGAGAATATTATTATCAGCTCGTTGAACAACATTCGAGCTATTGGACTGTGAATGATGTGTTTCTATATCAATTCTCTTAAAAATATTATAAAAATGTTTTAACTGAGATTTCTAAAAGAAAAAAAATATTAATTAATATGACACTTGATTACGATATAAAAATTAAATGTATAAACCATAATATCTAATGTTATAGATTAAAGAAAATATAAAAATTACTATTGTTTCTTTTTCAACTTTCATTTTTTTCTTCTCTTTAACGACTTTGTCTAACGAATTAGCAGATGTTTTAAGTTTGTAGGATAATTTAGAACATTCATCTTGTTGGTCTTTTAGTTGATTCTTGATCGTACTCAAATCAGCACTGTCTTCAGTCATTCCGTTTATTAATTCATCCATGGTGTTTAATTTTTGTATAAAATCTATATACATATAGGTATTATAATGAAAATTAGTTAATAATTTATCAGTTAAAAATAAGAAATCCCCATCCTAGCACAGGTATGATAATATCTGAATCTTCTAAAATAAAAAAAGAATGCAATACATCAATTACTGTTTATTTTCATAAGAAAAAAAATCATTTATTTTTCCTTAAATTAATTCATAAAAGTTAATATGTATTTCGCGTTTCACCAGTTTTATAATATGTTGACGTATTGTCACATTATTTGTGTTACAAAAATAAGAAAATTAACACAATGTATTCTTTCGTTTATTTATAAGTTCTGTTCAATTAAGTTATTAGAGGCTTTAATTATTTTGTATACATAGAATAATATATATATACCATCCCTCTCATGGTTTTGATTTAAGCTAATATAATATTTTGCCCTCACCTCCTTAGTGTTTTACCCAGTTTACGCCACTGGATCGACGTCGTAATACAAAAATGTAAATCCAAAACGATTATTACAATAAACCAATAGTATCCAATAACGTATAGGAGTAACAAGATATACACGATAATACTGGTATATACGCTTACCTCTTTCGATCGAAGTATCTAAACATTTCATAATGTTCTGAACCATTAAATCAAATCGAGAAGCGAGCGATTTTGTTAAATGTTCGTCCATGTTTAATTTGGCGTATAATTTTGAATTTCACGCCGACGAACTCGTTAATCGACTGAGATGCAGATTCGCGGCCGCCATTAATTAATTAAACAACCACAATTCGCCTGTCTCCAAAACAAATAACTATTGTCGTCGAACGGACCGCACGGACTCGTCCCTATTGGTGTAACCGAAAAATCGCCAAACTCGTAAAAACCGTAACGACTCGTCGTTCTCTATGCAATTCAACATCGACAATCAATCCCCTCCGGGAGTATTTCGTGCGATAATATTGGGTTTATTTGACATAAACATTTATTTATAGTTTTGTCGTATCTCACTATCGTCGTGATATTTTTTTTTTTCAATAATAATCTACCACCATTCAGTCAAGCGACGCGGCGAACCATTTGTACCTAGTTTATATAATGATATTATGAATTACGCGATACTTGTATTGAAATAATAATAATAATAATAATAAACACTAATAAGCAACAAATGAAAACCGTTACTACAAATGACAAACGGCAATTAAAAATTTGAAAAAAGTTTACAGAGTGTTATTATTATAGCGTTTTATTTTTATTTAGCACAAATCCTTTCTATACCTACGAATTATTGCCAAAATTATTTAATTCTTATCGTTTATACCACGGAATAATAGATAAACCTAATTCCGGGTTCACACAGAGCTTTCGAAAAAACTAAACGCAAAGTCGACTTTTATCAGTTTTAAAAACCAAAACATATGTCTACGCTGAGTTGACTAAAAATTCAACAAAATATGAATAAATCTCGATTTGTGTTTTTTTTTTATTTAACTTGTCCATAAACAAATTTGTTTTGAAATTGTGTAACTTTCGTTTTCGCCGATCAGACACATTCATTCAGTTCCTGAAATTCGAGCAGTTCAAATGTTCAGTAATCGATATTATTTCGGTTATTTATTTTTGTTGTTAAATTTGTTTATTAGTAGATAAACACAAACTAAAATGTGGAATATGTTTAGAACGAAATTGAAAACACGGCGGAGATTTATATCTGCTAGGTGTTGGATATATTTATTTAAAAAAATTAATAATAAAAGACGTTATCGGGTAAGACAAACGTCTCAAAAACGGAAGGTACACGGAGTAGATAAATTTTTAAAGAACCTACAAGAAGATGATGTCGGTTTAAACCAGTGGTTGGTGAAGAGGTTCGGGGGGTGGGGTGGCGGTGAACTTGTTTCGAGCGGTATTGGGGTGGTGGAGGGGCGGTAAATCCTGTCGGATCTACTTAAGTACAATAAAATCTCCTTTGACGACACACAAGTTTACTGCGAACACTTTGAGTTTTTGAGTGAGGATTTTTCAAAACGTTTTGAAGATATTTTGTCCCTGGAAGTTCCTCAATGGGTCGTAAATCCCTTTGTGAATACTGAAACAGTAGATTTACAGATTCAAGAAGAGTTGAACGAACTTTCAATTAATCATAATATTAAAAGCTAGCTATAAGGATGGCGAACACCACACAGAATTTTGGTTCCAATCTACCATCAGTAGTGTCTACCCTGTACTGCGGACTACCGTAAACAAATTATTAATTGCCTACCCTTCCTCTTACCGCGTCGAACGAGGATTCAGCACGGTGACGGATCTAATTACAAAAAAAAGAAATCGACTCGACATCGTTAAAAGAGGAGACCTTCGTCTTACAAGTATTGAACCCAACGTAAAAAAATTGACTGTGAAGCACCAAGTACAACCATTCTCTCACTGATAATTATAATTTATTATTATTTATTTCAATTATACATTTATAATTCAATTAATTTTTATTAATTAATTTTTTATTCAATTTTTAATTATATACATTTCAAGCATACTATTATTGTTTTTTTTTTTTTTTTTTTAGGGGGTGTTGAAAAATATTTCGCTTCTAAAGGGAGACGGTTGCATTAAAAAATAATGTTGAGAACCACTGGTTTAAACAGAGTACTACGATTTATTTTTAAATCATTTTTAAGGATGTCATCTGAGGATTTTGAAAACTTAATATGTCTTGATGGTCCAACAATTAAAAAAGGAAAACAGTAATTGGAGATGTACTATTTGTATTACTGAATGCTTATCATCAACATAACTATATTGGCAACTGGAGACTTTTACTGTAGTTGATGTATCAGTTTATAGCAGGGGTCTCCTACGTACGGCCATCCGTCAGGCTTTTTGAACCGGCCGCCAAGTTAACTGATCATTCGTTTTGAGCACATTCAAATTTTTCGAAAATCCATTCACCGTAGACTTTGAAACTTTACCAACGGAGCTTCGGCTTATATTTATCGAACACACATCAAACAATCCGTTCAAACTGATTCAAGGAAACCAGTGTGTAAACATTTTACGCAATGTTGCCGAATGAATCTTTTTCAAATCTCAAACAATGATTTCAATATTTAATTCTACCTGCCTATGTGATCAAAATTTTTCAAAAATGAAATACGTCAGATCTACGTATAGAACCAACTTCAAGTGACGAACCTTACCTAACCTAACCAAGTTTCATCTAAACAACCACGAAATTTTAAATGACAATCAATTCCAAATTTCTCATAAAGTAACAGTAACTCACCACAATAAAACAATAATTTCCTTTGTAAAATTATGGATAAATTAAATAATTTATATTAGTTTTCAGTTTTATTACCTCTTTAAAATAATTTGGTCCGCGATGCCGAAGCGTATTTCAGATTATGGGCCGGCATAAAAAAACGGCTGGAAACCTCTGGTTTAGAGTATTGACACAGTCAATATCCTTTATACGAACCAAAAGTGAGTAAAGCAATATTGTGAATACACATTTTTTAGCTTCCGATCAAATTCATTGGCCTATGTATTTAATGCGATAACAATTTCCTATATTAATCCTAAATTTAATGCATTTGCTTTTTTTAAATTTGTTCTTATAGTTACTTGCTTCCCACAATATGGGTGACACCCGGTACAGTTTTATGAGCTTACACATTTCCGGTATGGTGCATTTTTTTCAAAATTAATTTCTGCATTAATGTATATTATTATTGAATTTATGTGACCAGACCACACTGAACAACACAACAAAAGGAAACCATATAGTAATATTTACGACAAAATTGGAAAAAATATTAAATTAATAATATAAATTAGCTCATCAGATTATCGTTATCGCACTACTCATGAAATCCCAAAGCATTATTTGTTGGTTATTTTTAAAACACCGTCCACACATGTTTGCCAAACAAAACGAAAACCTTTTGATGTCCGTGAACACCACTCGGTACACGACTTTGTTTTTAACAAGAACAATTTGTTAGGGAAAACGTAATGTAATATTTTGATTTTATCGACTCTGTGTGGACTCGTGTAACTAGCTTTATACTAAATAAAAGGCGGATTAAAATATAAAAAAAACTTTAATTAGTATAGATTACAAATACTGTAGTATGTATTACATCTATGATCGGTATGTGCAAGGCCGTATCTGAGGGGTAGTCCAGAGAATCCCACCCCCTCTGACATGTCTTGACTATTTTAAAAATTATTATTTTTTTTTACACCAACCTCAATATATTCAATCATAAATTAGTTTATTACCATTTAAATTAACTATTTATTGTTTTATATCATACCAAATGTCAAAAATTAAATTTGGTATTGACTAAAACTACAATATAAATGTTTTGGACCCTCCTCAGAAAAAAAATGTCTGGACACGAACTTGGGTATGTGACATATTTCATTCATACTATATGTTATTACTAACTTTACACAAGTTACCTATGGTATAATGTAGCCATAAAAATCAGGATCTATTTATTTTGGGTAGTAAATAATAATAAATAACAATATATATTACTCAATTGATAATCCTGATAAATTTAGTTACATTCTTTGACAATCTGGCATACGCATAAAATCCAAAACGTTTGATAATCAAACTAAACGAGCAAAAAGAAACACAATATAGGTTTATTATGTTAATAAAATGTCCGTATATCTTTAGCCATCATTAAATAACTTTGTGTTTTGGTAAATCTATGATTTAGTACAAAGTAAAAAAAGCTGGTTAAATAAATTAAATTGTAATAACATATGTATTCAAGTTTAATTAAAAGTAATTTTATATAATAATAATAAGAATACTGCAGCAGTATTCCTATTGCAATAATAATAATTAAAAATAATAATATTATTTTAATAACAATTTAAAATTTTTAAATTATAGTAATCCAATCACTTTTAGCACACGCCATTTGTGTCAGTTACATAATATTACGTTTCGGATTACTGAGAATTTACTATACTTAATTACATTTTAAATAACACAATTATTTGATTTTTTTTCTTTTTAATATTCAATTAACAAATCATGTTATTTTTTATATGATGTTTGTTGAGTTTGTACAATATTCACTTAATATTAATTCCGAGTAATTGAAAAATAAAAACCAAAACTATTAAGATTGTATGTGACTTTATTACAAATATTTATTTTAGCCAAATAATAAACTAAGGTAGATAGGTTTAAAAATATAATATACGACATGACCAATATTAATTGGGCAAAATAGTTGTTCCACCACCTAAATTACCACCAGCACTACCAGGACCAAGAAGCAGCTAGAAAAAAAAAAATTGTTATACAATAAATAATTTAAACAATCAATTAAAATATAATATTATCTGTATTGTGCTTAATTGTTTATATATATGTTGTTAGTTTGTTTACTAAGTTGGAAGAAAGTAATAACGATAAAAGAAAAAATATCTAAGTAGTCTATTAATGATTGATAAACCCAAAAAAATGTTAAATGGGAAGAGAAATTAAAAACATGGTCTAATTTTATATTAATTCAATGAAGCAATCTAATGGTTTTATTTTTAATAATTAACCGTTGTGAGGTAGTTGAGGACACCCGCTACCCAATGTACTGCTTAACGGTATTTTGTGGTGGTGGGCGTATTACCGGTTTAGAAAAAAAAAGGTAATTGAGGACTATTATAAAAATGTTAATTTTTCTATGTAGTGAAATTTAAACAGTATGCCTTTTATAAACCACACAAAAAATATATTTACTTTTTTAGAATGGTTTTTCTGTGCTTCTTCCATTTGTATGCGTTCAGTTTCAAATAAAACAGGCATAAGTAACAGTGACGCTGTTGTTGAGATATACCATGTTGAGGTACACGCAAACAAATAAGTTTCTATAAATGAAAAAGTGTTTGGTTAATTAACAGAATTTAACGTGCACGTAAGGATTACCGTATCTTACCTACTATGGCTTTGCCGGTGGTACTGATTAGCTTTTGTGTATTATTTCTTACGGAATCTGGGAACATTTCGGTAAGTGCCCACAAACGTTCACCCAATGTTTCATCCTACACAAATAATACAAAAATACGAATGAAATCACGTTATATAACGCAAAACACGTACGACGCATTAACATACTTCGTCTTCGTCATCATAAATTTCTTCGATCGGGGTCATATCCTTATTGCTGTTGGTCATCGAATCCATGCCGCTGTCCGAACTCCAAAGTTGAATATTGTCCGGATCCGAGACTTCTAATTCTTTCGCGGAGGTCATTAGACTAATGATAATTAAGTAGAAAAATGACAGAATACGATCAAGAATACAGAATAAATCTACCCTGCAGAGACTAGCGTGAACGGACAACGTGTGGAAAATGGAAAACAGCCCGTGAAACACGCATCAGGGTTTTGTCGTAAAGATAACTTTATCAGGCAAACAAATTTTATACTGTCAGCTGTTTTTTTAGCCGGTACGACTTTCGATTGTCTTTGATGTATTTTTCCCCGATAGTGGTATCACCACGGTAGATATTTATTTTGATATCTAATTGAGATTAATATATTTTTTTTATTTTAATTCGTATGGAAGACTTGATCCACCTTAAAAGTATAATATTATGTCGCGTCAATACAGTATCAGATTTTCTCACATCTCGAAATTTAATCTTGATTTTTTAAATCGTTCCGTTTTATACCAATTATTTGTGTTGTAGATAATTATCTGAAATAAATGTGTATATACATATTTACACAAAATTCGTAATACATTATTCGAACCGCGAACATTCAAAAACAAAATTGTTCAAACGTCTTTCAAAAATAACAATTTTTCTTTCACAAAATGTATTGGTAAAAACTATTATTTTCCAAATAATAATTAATGTTTGTTATTCTCTTTGTTTGGCAAAAATCGAATGACATTTCAAGTGTACGGTAAATCCAAAAAGTACGAATTTGTACACATGGATTTAAAAATTTAACACGTTCACGGTCACTTAACTTCTACATATTTGTTATGTACCTACCTCAGAAATTAAGTTTTGTATTATTTCTATTGCAGTACTGATCTGCTGCATCCTTTTTTTCTACGTAAAAGGTCATTACTGTTATGGCAGTAACAATGTACAACAAATAATTTAAAACATTATTATACTAATAATTATTTTTATTTATTATTTTATTTGAAAAAACCAATATTAAAGTATTATTAAATTATTGTAGAATAATATAAACAATTTAACTGATGATATAGGTATTTACTTGGTTTTTTAATTTTCATTTTTGTGCCATTTTTCAAAACATTCCTCAGGACAGAAGTTTGATACATATTTTGCATTGGAATGATGTCTGTCTTCTTATTTTAAATGTGTAACACTGAACGCAGTTTATGAAGTTTTTGAATATAATATGTGTCTTTTATAATTCGATATTTTTTTTGCATAATGATTATTGGTTTTTAAGTTTAAACAGTTCTGTTGCTGTAGTTTTTAGTGAAAGTCCGATTAAATTTTTTATAAGTTGAAATATCTTCTAGCTTAAATCTGTATTATCAAACCTTTTTCTATAAATAAAATATAAATTCCATGTAGTTAAGTCAAGCAAATGAAACAATACTTTTTTGTACCACCTAACTGTTTTTCTTGGGGACGGATAATAGCTCACCATTTGATCACGGCGGTCAATGCCACTCATAAAATTGTTGTAGTCTACGATTTCTGCTGGTTTATTTTTTTCCTGCCCATATTTGTTTTTTGAAGCTATAATTTTTGGATAACTTTTAGTAATTAAACATAAATCGTCACGTTTATCCTTCCATTTGGTAAATACTTTTGTTGCGCCTCCAAATATGTTCACCACATTTCAATTTGTTGGTAGTAACTTCCTTTTACGATTGGTCCTTAGAGTACCAGTTGAATGGGGTTTTTTTTTCTAACAGTTTATTACACAAAGTAAAACTGCTATAATAGTAGTCAATGTAAGACTATGACCTTTATTAAAAAATGGTTTCATAAGTGTTAAGACAATGTCGTCTTAACTTTTGGTACTCTTTCGTTAACTGTTGACGATGTTTGTTCGTCTTTGTACATATCAACATTGAATCTTTACTAAAATCGAATTCAGGAATATCTAGATAATTTTCCACCCAACTATCATCATCTGATTCATCACCATTGCTTTCAGAAAACGATTCATCATCTGATCAATCGGGTAATATAGGAGGTAACTGTAAGCTTTGTGATGGCCCAGCAGAATAGATATTAGTGTTATTATTATTTGGTTGATATTCTAGATCGGCATCAGAATCGTACACAGATAATAAATCGGAATCTTCATCGAAACTTCCGTTCAAAGATTCTTCAATATCATTTTTAGAAATATAATCTATTTTTAAGTCACTAATACACTATTCCACGAGAGAACCGGACCGTCTCCCGACCAAAATTGGTCGCCGCCGCGCATCCCCCACTCAAAAACATCAAATTTATACATCGTTTTGGCGGCAGAGGTCGCTCACCGTTGGCCGTCGGCAACGTGCTGTTGTTTATACGTAGCGACTGAAGAGTCTGCTTTTAACGTGTTCCGCTCCACTGTATTTTGCATTAAATTAATTTGAACTTTATCGTTTTTTTTTTACTATTTCGTTCTGTATTTAATTACAAAAAAAAAATGAAATACGAACTAATTTACGTAGCTCATTATTTTCGCCGACCGCGACACTTCAATTCAATTATCAATTGTAAATTACTACGTGCACGACGTATGCCGGAGCCCGATAAAGAGGTCGTTAATCGTCGGTAACTGTTGACAATTTTCGACTGCGTGGAGGGGATTTCACAGGCGGACGAACCGGTTGAAGCTCATTCTACATGCGCGAAACGGTCTCGTTCTCTTGTGGAATAGGTTATAATAGGTTTTGCGTTTAACAGACAGCTATATTGTTATTATAATTATTACTGTAGCAAAATCATTTATTACCTACGTAGTCATTGTTGATATCAACAATAATACGATAAAAACAAAAACCCACTAGAAAATATAAAAATAGAACATGTAATTTTTGGATTAATATTATTGCCTCATATTATTTTACGTGTCCAAAAATATGAGTGCACGTAATGCGTCAGTCTTATCTCTAATTTCGTTTAGTACCATTGCAAATAGTACGGCATGAACCCGTAATGCCAGATTTTGTACGTTTTGTAAATTACTGCTATAGCAGTTGTGACCTATTACATAAATTTAACAAATTTAGTAAATTACTGCTATTGCAGTAACTGACCGTGAACTTGTTAATATGGAATATTATAAAATGTATGGTAGACGTTCATACTTTACTAAATGAAAAATTTGAATATATTTTTGTTCATATTCAACTGCAGAAGTTAATATTTTCAAGTAAATAAATTACCTAGAACCGAAAAAAAATATCGAACGTTTTGAAAATGTATTTACTTATATATTTTTGAATTGTATATAGTATGAATCGAGTATTGATTTTTAAATACAATTTGTTTTCTTTCTAAAACCGACGGACTGTCGCTTTTCTTATAGGAAGTGTAAAAAAAATAATGGAACAGAAAAAAAAAAAAAGAGTAAATATAGTTGTTTAAATATTTTTATTATACTAAATTTCTGTATAATTACAATAAGTGAACAGACTTTGTTTCATTATTTGAATAGGAATGTTCTGTTCAAGTATGTTATCTATAGTTATAAGTACTTATACATTATCATTTGATACTATTGATATTTTATATATTTTAAAAAAAAACAAGTGTTTTAGACATTAATATCTCAATAAAAGTAATACATAGGTTAGGTTAGCCTAAGGTTAACCTTAGGTTAACCTTAGGCTAACCTAACCTACCATATGGTAAATAATGCAAATAATTAAAAAATACGTAGAAAAAAAAACAAAAAAGCGTGTAGTATTATATAGGTTTTGTGAAGTAAATACGATTGGTTAAAAAATTATTATCAGGCAATAATACAACAAAGGCGAAAAAATAATACGTCCAACATAAACATAACCTATATAATACTCCAGGACTTTTCTTTTTTTTTCCCTAAATATTCTTTATTTATTTGTATTCCATATATATATATATATATTATTTTTATGTTGATATTTATAGTTCAGTAAGAACTATGAGTTATAATGTACTAATAGTCACAGTAACAAAAAAATTAAATTATTTTTTATGTGATAACAAAATTATACATAAACAAACAAGCTCTGCAAAAAACAGTTGTTGGATAAGTTACTTATTATTATTATCTATTTATTAATCTATGATCGATTCAATAACATTCTTTTGAAAACATTTATTAAATTTATAGACCGGTGTCTAATTAATGAAAAAAAAAAAATAGAATTTCAGTATCAATAATATCCAAAAAAGAAACAACAAAGTGCTTACAATACATGATCTTAACATACTTAAATAGAAAATTAAGTATTTTACATTTCACAGTAATTATATATTACAAAACAATCATTATTAAATAATATAAATTAACTTAAGAAATTAAATTGATAAATTTGTATATAATATAATAATTTGCTTATGTGATTGTTAAGGTGATGAATATATATTAATTGAAGTATCTTCAGATACAGAAACCAATTTATTCCCAGTGGAGTTGTATTTGACACACCACACTTTATCTTTATGTTCTTTTAATGTGTTTATACAACAGCGTTGGGCTATGTCCCAAATTTTAACGGTATTATCAGCACTGCCAGAAACAAAATTCTTACAGTCTGGTGAAAAATCTACACTAAGGACCCATGAACTGTGACCAGATACAGTACCCAGCACTTCGGCATGATGAACAGCATAAATTTTCATTTGACCGTCATCTGATCCAGTCAATAGATATTTTGAATCCGACGAAAAGCACAAAGATCGTATTGGCATAGCATGACCTTCAAGCGTATGCGTTAGTTTGCCGGACAATACATCAAACACATTAATAATACCATCTAAAGCTCCACAAGCTATGTATTTACTGTCCGGACTATATGCTATGCTTAATGTAAATTTTCCTATAAATAATAATAAATACAAACAAACAATTATAACACCAAATTAATTTTTTCAAGTACCCACCTCTGGTATCAAATGTTTGTTCTTGTTTTCCAGTTTCGACTCCAAATAAATTAATTTTACCAGAATGAGTGCCAGATATAATATAATTGTCATCCGGTGAAAATGCAATGGTCCATAGTTCAACAGGCCCAATTGTAAATGATTTTATTTTATCACCGGTCGCCGTTTTCCACAATATTAACCTAGCGTCTAACGAGCTAGATGCGAGTATTGATGAATCTGAATTTAACGCTACGGATATGACTCCCAAAGAGTGTCCCGTAAATGATTTTTCTTGCTTTAGATTGGCTGTTTTGTCATAGGACCAACTTTTTACAGTCTCGTCAATTGAACCGGTCACTATACAGTCGGTCGACAATTCTTGTACATCGTCGTCCGACTCGTCACCCTTATCTGTATCAACACGATTTGAAGTTTTCGAAGTGCGGATTTGGCCCCAATCACATGCCCAGATGCTATCTTCATGAGCGTTGTTGTGTTTGTATGCTAACGTATGCATTTTGAAAAATGTATTAATGATTAGTTTAATAATGATAATCCATAAGCAATAATAATAACATTAACAAATTATTTAATTAAATAATAACTAAATTTAACAGAAATAACGAATCCGAAGTCAAAAATGTCTGTTTACTATTCATTTATTGTATAAAACAACGCAATCAGTATTATTTAAATTCAAATTCCTAACGTAACCTCAAATAAATGACAATGGTGCCAACTGTAACTGTAACTGAGTAATATTATTGTGATACCATACACATTGTATAACGGCGAATTAGCTATGCAATTTAGCTACACGGATGACGTGGTGGTCAGACGGTTACCTAAGTAGTATGTATTCCTATTTAAAAAAAAAAAAACTAAATATTCAAAGTTTATAGTTCTAGTTTGGTCCTATCTAATTTCTAAAACTTGTGAAATACTGACCACGGTTATTATTTATTAGCTATGTATTGTTTTATTAAATATTTTACCATATATTAACAATCGTGGTTTAATAAGGAGAAAAAAATGAACATGTATTTCGCACCATGGGTGGGTTGCTGTCGTAGGTGGAAAGTTGGGAAGTATATTGAGGGGAATTTAGTTTAAATCTGTACGCAACGATAAACTATTGCTATCGAAAAACGATTTCGAGCAAAGTTCGGTAAAAATGTTTTGATATATTGAAATTGAAAATCATATGTATTTGTATTTGTCCGTGGTTTTTTTGTACCAAATTCTTGTATAAATATATAGGGCCGAAAAAGTTTTATTCGCACAAATTGGAAAATAGCAAAATGTATTTTATATAATGTTATTTTACCATCGTATGAAATAACGGTCAAATACAAATATGGCTATGGAAGAAATATCCGTATTTCATATGGCCTATTTGTATTTGGCAAATGTTCGCCCGGCCATATTCAGTGTTAAGAAGGAACTAACTAAAAAAAGAACAGTTCTTTTTTTAAGGAACGGCACGTGAACAGATTTCTTATAAAAAATAACGAGGAATGGAATGAAATCCCTGTATGCAGAAAAATTACCTAAGATGTCCGTTCCTTTGACTCTTTCCTTTTATTCGACTAAAAAAACTTGTATATCAAAATAGTTATTGTAATGGAAACACTGGACAAAATATGCATATAGAAATAATAAAATAATTACAATTAATAATATTATTTATATTTAATTGAGTATTAAAATCTAAAACAATTTTTTTTTTTTTTTTTTGATTTCTAGGTTACATTGGTTACAAGGAGGAAAAACGACTCAGATTTGTTTTCTGATTGTAATAATTTATTGTCACTTTTAGTATACAAACTAAATTACCTTACATCCTATATCTTCCACAATTCTCACCTACTGTCCTGCTTTTTAAAATTATTATTATTGTTTTCTTATTTTGGAACGAATTTGTTTTTCGAAGGAACTCTACAATCACTGGTGCTATTTCCCCCTGGCCATTGTTGTACTTGACCATTTTCCCCATAGCCATTATTACCGACTATTGTTATACCTTTAATCAGGGTTGGGCAAAATACATATAATTTGGGCGCTGAAAATATAAAATGTAATATATATGTATTTAAAAAATACTGCAGAATACAAAATACCTCTTAATGTAAGTTCGAAAAGGGTAATTTTGTTTTTTAAAATTATAAAAATTTTGATAAATATATTATATGCTTAAAAAATGATTATATATAATTCATGCCTAGCCTAAACTGGCTGAGTTATTTGGAAAAGTGATTTTAATTTCCAAAATAGTGACCGAAAAGTGATTGATATATGCGAACAATTTTAATTCCTTGGACTTTTATAAAGTTAGGTATATATTATATTGATGGGGGTAATATTAAACGTTCAACGTTTATATATTTGTATTGTATAAAACAACGGGTGAATTTCCGAGTTAGTTGTGTCTAGACAAGAAATATTTGTATTTTTATCGGTAAAATATACTTGATAAATTTCGAATACTTTTTAGATTGTGTAGAATTCCTTTGGCAATAGTTAATGTAAAAGTACCGAGTGCCTATCTTATACCAATCGATTAAACTGTACGACGCATTTCGTAGCAATGATATGATGTCGAAAATCTAACACCGACGTTGCAGGGCCGAAATTCAAACGCGAGAATTCTATTATCGCAGGTCAGGTAAGTGTACGGACCGGTGTTTTCAAAATACAAAAAAAAAAAAAATGTATTTTTAAATATATTTTAATTGAAATACTGCCCCCGTCCGTGCCGATAACTTATACCCGCACGTATTTACGCTTGATTTTCGAACACTATAAAATGATGATAAAAAAAATAATAAATAAAATATATAAATGTACATTTTTACGCCGTCGTCGTCGATTATATATTATTATTATTATTATAGGTGTAGTACGAGCGGCGACGATGTGAAATTATGAGGGCGGAAAAAAGTACGTATATAAAGGTAATTGTATTCCACTAAATATATATGTATACCGTTAAACCAACAAACGCGCGGTGTGCGCATGCTACGCGAAAATTCGTTATTATCTCGGAGTTTGTCGCCGCCGTTGCCGCCGCCGTTGTCGCCGCCGTTGCCGCCGCCGTTGTCGCCGCTGTCGCCGCCGTTGCCGCCGCCATCGCCACCGTCGCCGCCGTCGCGCACAGTCGTCGGGCGCCGAAGTGTGGTGACGTCAGTACTCGCACATTGTTTTATCGTATTGTTCTCGCGTGGGCCAATGGGCGGGTCGTAGTTGTCGCCACCTGTTCAAGAGACCGCGGCGGTCGCCGTACGGGACATATAATAATAATAATAATAATAATAATAATAATAATATTATAGCGGTATAGTTGCAGCCCGGACGCCCGGCCGAGAATTCGCCACTTGTTGGATTTCGCTGCTCGCAGTAGTGTGGTGCCGGGGACAGGATAGACAATATCGCGCGATCGTCGTAACCGCCAGTAAGTATCTAATCATTATTATCATGTTTATTAATACAAAATACAATTATAATATTATTCATCTATTTATATAATTTTAATTAATATGTTTATATAGTTTTAAACATAATTTTATAATAATAACGATATATTATAGGTATTAACGAAAATTAATTAATATTTTATTTATCGACGGCGTATTTAAAATGTTCGGTAGGTAAACAAAAATTAAATTAAATCGTCGTATAGTGTACCGAGCCATGTACGTACTAAAAACTCGAACCCATAGTAAAATATGGAATTATATATTCTAAAAAAAAAAAATACGATATATAGCAAGTATTTATTTCGAAAACAAACGAGTAGGTGGTTTATATATATATTTAAAATACTTTGGACGAATGTATAAATTAAATTTTAGTAGAAAATGTGTTTCTAAAAAAAAAAAAAAAAATACGTGTTTTTGTCGCGGATGTAATTATTATTAAAACAATCGATTTTCACCATCGCTACAAATATATATATACAAGTATAGAATATTGCAGTATTCGAAGCCTTTTTTTTGTTCATTTTATCGATATATTTTTTTTTACTTTAAATTAAATTAAATTATTTATTGTGCATAAAATAAAAATAATTTTCGTGTTATACGGATTCGGTTTTAACTATATATTTAATTTGAATATATATATATATATAATATTATCAATTTTATGGTAGCGCGACCGCAAAAATACGAACACTTATATATTCTAATTTTATAGGTCATAATAAATTAATATAGTGTTAATGTTTTCACTTATATAATATTACTGTATTATTAATAATATTCATGTTGGGCAATGTTTTCATATTCAGACCGTCGATTTATTAGGTAGGTATTCGCCTATAATTTATGGAAATTTTTTCTTCTACAGAGAAAAAAAAAATACGTAATTCACTGTTCCGTCGATAACAAAATAGAAATCGAGTTAAGAAAATTGTCCATTGGGTAATATATTGTAAATAATGTAAATTGTATAATATCAAACGCGCCGTTAGTATGGAAAAGTCGTACTTATATACAATTAATTTACGTCAAGAAAATATAAGAAAAAAAAAAAAAGTAATTTATAATTCTTAAAAATATTTAATCGGATTTTTTTGCTCTTCTGCAGTATTCCCAATATATGTACGCTTCTATTTTATATCTACACGTTTATAGTTTTTCTATAGTATTACCAAACCATAACAAGTCTCTTTATAGTAACAAACATATATATATTTTTTTATCGTATAATTTTATATTACATTTAATATGAAGTCTTGTCACTGATGAAAATTTCCAGTGCGATACAACACCTAAACGCAATAAAACAGATAAAAGTACATGTTCAAACAAATTTTAGTGATAAAATACCAATTGTAAATAATATAGAGGATAATATTTTCAATATACCAATCCGAAAAGTTTAAGTTTTTAAAAAACTTTTGAAAATATTGTCGATTAAATATTTTTTTTATTACAGATGTCTTATATCTAAAATAATACCTGTTAATTTTTTTTTTTAACGCATAATATATGACACGGGACTACGTCTTATATTATAATACATTTATGAGAAAGCCGTGAATTGGAATAATATTTTCGAGTTGATAGATTATATCATTCCACCCTTTTTCAGACATTTCATTAAAATCGCCTATAAACTCGATACCTTATTGAATACCGGGCCAATATAACGCACTGTAATATACCGAGAAAACTGAGATTAAAATGAAATATTTCTATTCAATTTTTTTTATATTTGTTGCATATCTTATGACGTAACGATGTTAAAAACACCGTAAAAAATGGTTCAGAGGGTGTGAGCGTTGTGCGTATTACACGCCATTAAAGCTATCTAATTTATAGCCACCGGGTAGATTAATGTTACATATAATATACGCTAATCTCCCAGTCGGAATAAACAGGCATTGTATAGAATATAGATCAGCAAAACGGTTAAAATATTATCTAATATAATATATTATTTAAAAAAAATATGAGACATTTTAATATAGGTATACGTTCGCGATTGCCGGCGAGAATTTTTATTTCTATACTTGGTATTTTCCGAGCGAGTCTACAAAATATTTCCATAATATAATCGGAAAAAAATATTTATATATATATATACATAAATGCTCAACGAACTCATTTAGATTCTGAAAAGTTATTAGTTTTACTATAAGATTTGTGCCTCAAAAAACACTTTCGGGTTAGTAAAAATGCTCCGAACTATTCACGTCGTACACCTTAAACGATATAAGGGATTTTTCGCCCGGCGGTATTTTTATTTTAAACAAATCAAATACTCGTAAATTTCCGACAGTTTTGTTTCTGTCGATTTCTGGATTACCTTGGATTTACCTTAACCTCTGCTTAGAATCGTTTTTCGTTAGCGTGTGTACACATAAACCGCCCATATACGGTGCCGGAGCGTGTTCGGATTTTTGAATATGATATATTTAATATATACATATATATATGTATAGAGAGAGAGAAGCACAAGTTTTAATTCAAAAATAATAATAAAATTTAAGCATGTCGGTCAGGCTAGGTTAAGTCAGGCACGAGACTTGGCTTATAATTAATTCGCGTTTTATCAACACGCGTTATTTCCGCGCGCGCACATTAAACCTAATATTATAATTATATTCGAGGGATGGATGCGCAGACTTTACGAGTTTATTTTAATAAATCGCGTGGTTATATTATATTACTATTATCGTTATGAATTTCTTATATCTCTCCTCTTATACCGCCGCTGCCGCCCCCGCCGAGCCGCGTGTCCCCCGGGCCAACAGAAACGGCGGCGCGTAAATACGTTTCTTTACGTGAGAGGAATATTGGACAAAAAAAAAAGACATTTTTTTTTTTTTTTATTAAATTATTTATGTCCGGATAACTGTGCCGCCAAAGCTATATTATTACACTGCTCTTGCTGCCGTACCAGTACACAAAAATTAATTACATTTCGGTGAGCTTTTAATAACCAAGCTGTTAAATCCAAATCCCAGCACTGTTACAGCAAACGTACCTAAAACTATACTTATATAATATATATATATATCTATATATCTATATATATATATATCTGATATGTTTTTAAATCAAGTTATTTTGAACTTAATTAAATACACACCTGCCCACCGCTGCCGTTTGTTTTTTAATCTCGACATTTAAATTATTATTATTATTCGTTTTTTCCTTCCCATTGCGCAAAGATGAAATGCGCACAGAAATGTTATAATTTTTATATTCTTCGCATTACTGTTATTCGAATAGATTTTTAGATTTTCAAATGAAGTTAGAAATGTCATTATTTCCTTTTTTTTTTCTGAGGGGTGTGTATACATCTTTTCTATCAACCGTCAACTAAAGGAAAGGTTTATGGTACCGAATTTCGTCTGTTTAGTTTATCAGGGAGAATATTTTTTTAATTTTCTTTACAGTATTCTTAATAATGGGGAGAAAACGGGTATATTTGACGTCTGTGAACTTGGCTCACTTACCTTATCCGATCGACTCCAAACGTATGCCAATACATAACAAATAATTAGCAAATCCATTTTTCAATTTAGCAAATCGTTGTATAATTGAAAATGTTTGTTCTAAACCGGATGGACCAAGTTCGCGTAGCCCACTCGGTTATCAGTTGATAATTATATATCAATATCGATATCATTATCAATATCAATATCAAATTTAAATTATGTGAACTTAGTTCACCTGATTTAGAACTTGATTTGCCAACGATCCAATGATTTGCTAATTTCAAAAATTCATTTGTAATTGCATGTATTTGCTATTTTACGGTGTACGTTTAAAGTCAATTGGAAAAATTGGGTGGGATATTTGAACATGGCCCATCTAAAAGAAAACTGAAATAAATTCTTATTTTTTTTTTTTTTTATGTGAAAAAAAGACTGAAATTTATTTTTATCAGCGTTACAATTAATTGTAACTACAAATCTTAGTTATAAATTAATAAAATTTAAATTTATCAAGAAATGTTTAACCGAACTCTACTCATAATCGTTTTTGGTTAGCAATGATTTGCCGTCGCATACAGTATACAAAACAAATTACCCTATTTATACTTTGTATATATTATATTCTATACCTCATCAACTTCCCACCTACAACAGTGGCCTACTCATGGTGCGAAATTTGGTTGTTTTTTTTTTAAATTCTCAAGAGTAAACTTAAGTATTCAATAAGGCTTCTATTTCGATGGGACAAATATTTACTATAATATATTAACACGACGTTATTTTTTTAAACTAATACCGTTTTGTGATTTATTACAAAAAAAAAAAAAATACAAAATAAATGGGACTAGAAAAAATATCACCGATGCATACTGTGACGTATATAATATCCGGTTGAAGTTCGCCTATCGCGTATAGAAATGTAATACAGCAAAAAGCGTTTTCAAGATTTAGGAGTTATATAGTATAAGAGGAGTCGTATAATTTAGAAACGAAATAGCGGCAAAAATGTATTCGATTATTTTATATCCTAAATAGTACATTATTATTATTAAAAATAAACACATTTTGTACAATTTTGATTAATTTTTTTGTAGTTATGATAATTTGTCAAAACTAACAATTTATGACATATTGTTTATTATTAGTTTAATACAAATTTGTATTTTCGAAATCAAAATATTAGACGAAAAAAAACGTATCATGATTTTCAAAATCCTTTAGCATGCACACAAGTAATTATCCACAGTCGTATTTCAACAACAATGGATAACGAAACTAAAATTATTAAATATAAAACCATTTTTAAAAAGTCACCCTCATTCATATTTTTTTTTTCATTCTTATAACTCGTCCACAAAATTAGCGGTTTTGCGTTTTATTCCGATTTGAAACGACGCGTTGGTATAATAATTATTATTATGGAATACCTTGGCCAACTATACTGCAGCAGTCACTATACGGTTTTCGTTTCTTGAGTCGGTATTCGGTATCCCGAGTCTGATATTAATTTCCATTTTGCTACCACTCTATTCACTCTATTGTATAAAGTAGATAAAGTAGAAAAGCGTCGAGAAAGTCGAAAAACCTAAAAAAAGATTATGACCGGGAGTATACAGTAAATGAATTTAAGTATATAGAAACGTATCACTATACTGAAAAAGGAAAGTTGTTATCCGACGCAGCGTTAAGCTTTAAGTGCTTATAGATTAAAGTGTAGTGAAAGAACAACTGAGACTTTTTTGGAAAAATCTTTGACAATGTCTATATAATCTAGAAATGGCTAGGCTTTCTCTATACACGACATGAGTAATTTTACAGAAAATCGTATAATAATACGAAAAAAAAAACTGCAGCTGTACGAGATAATCAATAAAATAGCATTAGAAATTATGAGAATAATGATAATATTTTGAACATGATTAATGTTAAACTATCGCGTGAACAATATATTATATTAAACAGTTTAAAGTTAATATTCGTATTCAATCGACCGAAACACCGTTATATATTATTATCGATATATTTTGTTCACGTTTAAAATATAATAAAACTTTACAAGTTCTTTGTAAAGTATTAAAAATATTCAATACTCTAGAATAACGGAGAAATAAATATATATACTTATACATATCAACGCAGAATACTCAAATAATAATGTACAATAAGCAATTATTCTTATTTTTGTTCAACTTTTAATATTTTTATGTTTGCATGTATGTGATGGTGGTGATCAAATTTTGATTTACAAATGGCATCCTACTCGTATATTCTATAAATTCATAGAGTTTTAGTCGGATTATATTTTCGGCGTTGAAATGTTTAATTTCTGTCGTTCTAGGTTTCTTCAATTTCGATAAATGCCAATATCGTAATATTCCGACGAGAGTTCAAAAAAAATCACCCTATAAATATTCGATATACCCATCTACGTCATTAGGGTAATAACTCATTTGTTGCACTATACGGGGGCGTGCTCATGGAGGAGGAATTGGTAGTCATACCCCTTCACTCTATTGAACTTTTATTTTTTTAATAACTCATTTATGCTTTATGAATTTCCTACTATTACTGTCCGTTTTTATTGATATTGATTATTTATTGCTGGCCGCCCATAAAGATGTGCCAATTATTACCCTAGGCTCAATGAAATGGTGAACAATAAGGACTAATTGATTTGGTTCTTTATCTTTTTGCATGATATAAAACTATTTAAATGCGAATAATTAAATGAATATATTTTACAAAATCACATATTCTATTGTACTATTTGTAATAACAGATGTATTGTTTGAAAGAGTATAGGTATTGAGTATTGTACAGATTTCTACTTGAAAATATATGTTTGTTTAATGATTTTATACCTATAACTAGTTGAATTTAGACTCCCTCCCACCATATGAAAATACTGAGCACGCCACTGACTCTATATATATATATATTTAAAATCACAAATGTCGAACAGAACACAAATATTAGGTAATACTTATTATTAATCTATATTTTTTTTATTCGTAAATGAGAAAGAAAAAAAATACTGAGAAACATACTCCGCACCATGGGTGGGTCACTTTTGTAGGTGGTAATTTGAGACAGTAGGATATAGAGGAAAATTTAATTTATATCTGTACACAACGATAAATCATTGCTAACAAAAAATGATTCTGAGCGAAATTCAGTTTTGAATTGTCGTAATTTTTACGTATTTTTTTTTTTTTACCATAATTTGCTCAACTTTTTTTCTTTTGAATCAATTAGTACAAGTAATGATGAACCTAACTTTGTGTCGAATTTTTGTGAATTACTGTTTGGCCAAAATAGTTTTATTCACTTAATTCGAGAAAAAAATCTATAATGCCTATAAATAGTTAAAAAATGGCCAGAATGTTTTAAAAATTTGTCCACGCCTAGAAAGGCGAGCTACAATAATAATAAAAAAAAAATTGAAAATAATGATTCATTGCTGGCCGCTCATAAAGATGTGCCAATTATTACCCTAGGCTCAATGAAATGGTGAACAATATGGACTAATAAATCATTGCAGTAATTTTCCTGTTGTTCCTACGTTTATCCACGGTTATTTATTCCCAATTATCACGAAAACGACAACGAATATCAAAAAAAAAAAAAATCCACATTTTAACGGGCCGACTAGATCCGAAATTATTTTAGAAAAGGTGATAGACATGAAAACCGGAGCAGGACGTTTGGTAGAAAAGTTTTTACGGACAGAACAAAAAAAAAACAACACACATCATAGTAAAACCAATACATTGTTTGCTTCGCTCAGAATCTAAAATAAATATAAGAGCTGCTTACCTATACACTTTACAGCTCTACTAAGGGTAAATAAAATAAAGACGCGAATATATAAAATGTAATTGAAAAAAAAAAAAAGAAATTTCAAACACGGTATATAAGTAATACGATTTTTTATTTTTTCATTTTGCCCAATTCAGTATTATCGTAAAATAATCAGGCTCGGAGTTTTATATAATATAATAACATCGTGACGGCTATACGGGCAGGTATTAGAGTACATTGTGCGCAGGTGAATTTCGTTTCTCGCTCGGTATGTAAACACGCAAAGTTTGCGCACATCGCGTCGTCGTCGGCATATAATATTATACAATATATTGCCGTTAGTTATTCGAATACACGGACCGAGGATTTAAAATTTAAAATTATAATAATATTATTATTACGATATTATTAACCCAGTTAACTGTATGTGTACATATATACGTGTACTCCCACCATACGGACTTAACAAACGTCCGTCCGATTCAATCCGAATTCCGCCGTAATCCGCGTCACGCGATATTTAGAGAGAAAAATTCTGAATTGTAGAATTATTTTACTTTTTCGTTTCGTTTTGTCGGTACACTACAAATCGATACTAATAACGGCATACCATATGGAATATTATTGAACCGACAATAGTTATTAAACATTACGAGTGGAGAGAGGAGTGATATAATCATATATATAGGGCGAGATTTAGGAGAGGGAAACCGGGGCTACAGTGCAGGGGCCTCCACAAGAGAGGGGTCCCCATAACCCATATTAGAATTTTCTAACGTTACCAAATAATATGCAAAATTATATTTGGAAAATAAAAACATCTTAGTTCATGTGGCCTAAACCATTGCATTAATACTACAGCTACTTGATTGATTATATTATATTAGTATGAAATTCGATTCTATAAATTTTTTATTTTATAGTTTATTATTAACCCCAATGATAAGTGGGGTTTATTTTTTCATTACCATTTCTGTTATTTTCTTTGTACATTCACTTGTAAAAATACGTCGTTATTATACATGGACAACGGCAATATATTTATATATTAGTGTAATATATAAATGATAATGTTTTATGATATTTTCTATTGCAAATGCTAATATATTTGGACGTATACAAGGTTGGGACTAATGTCTTTGCTATCAGATAACAACCGCAATTTAAGCATTTTTAAAAAAACTAAACTACATACATTATAACTGAACAATAAGTAAACTATTTATATTTCCACTTATTTGTTGCCTCAGGGCCTCCCACCTATAAATCTGGCCCCGTATACATATAGATAATAATACGTATTACTGCAACAATCCCGTGGCGCTTTTGTGATGTGCAAATCCCCAGAAAATTACCGATACCGGGAACATTATTATTTCCGTACATATTTTTCGTGTTTCAATATATAATTTAACTTAAAGGTCATAAACTATTAGCATAATTAATATTATATCCCCTCCCAAAAGACCGTATATACGGTTATATTATAATATAACCAATAATAATTAATATAAAAGTTTAAAAATTAAATTATAAATTTGCCGGATAAAACTTTTATAATTGTTAAATTGTATAATTACTCTATTTGACAACAGTTTTGATATATAAAAATCAAATTTTAAGTACCTGCATTTATGTATTTTGAGATTATGTCCATTAACAATATGTATACCTACCACCCACGTTGTATAGTATACAACGTTGTTATAAGCCTTAAATATTCTAAATAAAATTAACCACTCCTCCCCCCCCCCAACAAATAAGCAAAATATTTCACGCCTACAAAGTATACGAATCTAATTTGAGTCCACTTAAATGTCATTTATCGGTATAAAAATTAGATTTTAAATAATTTCTGTTTTAATTTAAACGTAAAATAAATAAAAAATATACGTAATCATTTAAAATTCATTTTATACCAAAATAATGAAAAATTACAAATTATAAAAACTAATTTTTTTTTTTGAAGGAATATTCTCGAGAACGTTAATAGAACGTTGATAACGACAGGCAATCGAATTTAACCACATATCTGCTCTTCAAGTATGCGATTTCGCGTACAATGTCATTTATGTGTTATTTACGGTATAATACGCGCGACTCTGTTTAGGTACACTAAATATACTAAAATATCACCGAAAATAATCAAAACGATAAAAAAAAGTAGTGAAAATATCAATTTTTTATTTTGCTGTTGCAAGTTTTCCTTAAAAATAATAAGGATAAAAGTACACCCCACTTATACTTTATACCGTAAGAGAGAGAGAAAGAGAGAGAGAAAGAGAGAGAGAGAGAGAGAGAGAGAAAATAATAACCACGACTATTAAAAACGTACCGACAGTAGTTAAATATAATATTTTATTATATTTACCGTTTACGTATACAATAACGCAGTAAACGAAAACGAAAGATCGTTCGACAAACGATTTGCGAAACTTTGTTTGCTTATTTCACACACACACACACACACACACATACACAAGTCCATCATCTGCCCATTGTCTTGGTTTATAAATTATTATTATTATTATTATTATTATATACGTTTCTACTTGCGATGAGAGAAGCTCGGCGGAGATTATTGACATATTGTTGCTATTAACTTTCGTACTCCCCTCCGTGCGGTTGTTTCGACACCGGTTTTTCTTTTATATACACTCGCCGTCATCGCCGTCGCGTCGTAGCAGCTTTTCTGCCCCCCGGAACAATACAAAACCGCCCAGTTAAACCCACAACCCTTTGTACAAGTCTTTCTCTCTCTGTCTCTCTCTTTATATATATATATATATATATATATATATATATATATATATATATATATTCTGTATATATATCCTGTATATACGGTCCCGGGCGTTTAGGGGCTTAAAAAGCCTTTCTTCATTTATCTCGGCGGGTAATAATAGTGGAAACTGATGTTATGTCGCGCTGCGTGCGTATATATATACGCACAGGGCGAGCTGATGGTGGGACAGCAGGGTTACCGTGGCAACCAGATTTTCCACTATAAGTATACGTAAACGCCGTCCGCCATTTGCCATAATATATACGGACGGTTATTATTATTATTATTATTATTATTATTATGACGTTTTTATAATTAGAGGGCTACGGACTCTTAAGAGTTTGCGTATACCATTATTTATGTAATTATCGTCAAAAATATAGCCGAGTCAGATATATATATATATTTTTTTTTTTATTAGAAAATGTATAATCTATGCCGTCTAGCGTATAAGCACAATAAGCGAATAAGATAAAATAATTAAAATTTATATGAAAAAAAATAAAAAAAAACACAGAGGAAGGAGGCCATCCAATGATAAAACCTTCTGTGATGGGAGTGTTAAAGAAAATCACGACACCATTAGCCGTTTAATCGACGTCCGGGATTATCAGGAAGAGTAGCGGCAGAAAGACGGGAAGAGTCGTAAATTTAAATGCGTTTCGTATTGCGCAATACGAATTTATTAAACTTAATTTGTCGTTGCATTATGTTCGATCGTTTTCGACATGAAATTGGACGTTTCATATATAAATAATTCATAAACAAACCCTATTTCAAAATTGATTTCCTGGGCCTGAGACACATTATAGTTTAATTTTATCTATATTACCGAGTATATTAAATTTCGTAACATTTATTTATTTATATTTGTAACTGCAATTTATAAAAATTAATATTTTTCTTTTTAAATACATATTTTCCAATTTTTTACCGCTATAAGGCATTTTTCGATCATTTTAAGACCATCAAGTCCCTAGCCCTAATAATTGTAATATTATTTATACTCGATTCTAACGCTGGATAACTATGCGTGAACTCGTTCGAAAGAATATTCAACCCGTTTCCATTTTATATACGTTCTAGTAGCTGTTGTACTTGACCTTCGAGGGAGGGGGAGGGCGAAAATAATAAAATACCCACACCCCGTGTGAAAATAACCTAAACTAGAAAAAAAGCGTTTCTAAAACTGTATAAAAAAAATCGGTCTCAGTTTGATTTTTTGCATTTAATAAGGAATGGGATTGCAAAAAACTGGAAATTTCAATGTTGCTCTTTGACCCGGAAATAGTGATACCAGACACACACATTGAAAAGTGCGGGTATAATAAGACTATAAGATGATTTTTCTTTAAAAATTCTCTGCAGATATGTCATGTGCTCGAAATAAAATTATACTCGTATTAAATCAACGATGTTCAGATGGATTTATCAAGATAATTATTTATAATCTGTAGCGAAACTCAGATAAAATATAATTTTAATTTAAAAAAACGTCGTTCCAATGGAGGGGGGCATCTATCAGTCACCTCTCTCTCTAATGGCCGCCACTGATATACCCTGCAGGTCCGCACACGATTATAGTTACTATCTATATTAATATCTACTTATCTATATCGTGACGATAGTTGATGTTAAAACTATCACGATCGTAATCATAAACTGGTGGGAAATCCAAGCGGGAAAACTACTTGCTTTTAGTAGGTATACAGATTAAATTACCATATACCAACTTTATCTAAGCAACTAACCAACGACTCACCCGCATTGTTGCGGGTAGGGATCTGAGAATATTTTTTTGGGTGGGCCCCATAAATTAATAACGCAATAAAGTTTGATGCTCCCGTGCCTTTAATTTCTATGCAAATTTCCATAGAAATTAATTCTATATAACAAACATTTATTTTTCCCTTAATAAAATTGTGCTTCGACTTTTCAAGAAATTGATTGTTTATTTAAAAAAAAATAAATTACTTAAAAAAACTAAACGAAAAAAAACAACAGATAATACATTTTTTATTACTGTTTTAAAAAAGCAATAATAATTTGGATGGCAATATCCCAAATATCCGCGTCTGAACAGATATATAGTTTGCCACGCACGAGCCCACTTATCTTTTTTTAGGGCAATCGTATAATATAGTCTGGTATTATATACCGGTGTTGAAATTGATTGAACGATACAAAAAAATCGCATGAACTTTTTATGTGACGGAATACATACGAATAATTGTGAAGTTTGTCTAGTGATAAAATGAATAAAATTAAGTTTACATCATATATGGGCATATTTACTGTACGTTCAATAATTTACTAATGCGTCGGTATAATTTTGCTTTAATCCACGGGTATATTACGTGCAGGATTACATACATAACGTGGCTGCAAATCCGATTGGCTAACGAATGTCAATATTCTGTTCGAACGACATCAATTCATAATAATATAATAAGCGTATAAAATTGTCGACAACAATTTATATGTGTATATGCGACTATTGTAATAGACGAGCATACATAGTATTAATGAATAATTCGATCGCGATTAATGTAAAATAATCATACGTTATTGTTTTTGAAAAAAAAATAAACATAATTTAATAAAACATAAAACATATTCCTTGTTATTTTTGTTTTTTTTTGTTTTTCGGTAAGTGGATACATATCACCTACTTGTATTTAAGTACCTTTTAGATGTCGAGCATAGGAACGAGTATAATATTATATAATTTATTGGTGTAAAACATATTATAATGAGTTTCTTAATCCCGGCGAGAGGCTATAAAACATCATTGGATATTCCCCTTGATATATATTTTGAAAAAGTGTTTTTTTTATACTAGGAAATTTATAACCAAGATCCCGTCGACAACGTAAATTATACGACAATAAATGCGTTTTCCGATGAAAAATTGTTAGATTTTTAAGAAGAGTGTGCCCGAGAGGAAAATAAATATTCGCCGCGGGTTTGAATAGTTAATTTGTGCGAATGCTTCGCGTTCGTTTTCTCGTTAAAAACGATTAATAGGGGCGGTCGCGTTTTTTGTGTACGTAGGTGTACGTAACGCGAGATGGCTACGCGTATGATTTATCGGAATTTTGTTTTTTTTTTTAGACATGATCGCATTTTTCCGCATGTTAAGTCGGTAGTGGTTTTTTTTAATATATATATATATATATTATCACTTATTATTAATGACATTTTATGCTGTAATTTTTAAATATTTAATTTAATATGTATTTGTGGGCGGGTGTGTGCGGGGTGGGGGGAAATATATTAAAAAAAAAAAATGGTTTATCGTGCAAATGCTATTAAAATCGGGAAAGGTTACGCGCGCGTTTACTCTGCGGTTTAATTAAAATCGGTCGTTTATGTGGAAATGGCGTTATTTTTAATAATACAAATCTGACATATACTCGGCACTGCGGGTGGGACGTGGCTGTTGGTGTGGAAAGGCAGAATCTGTATAGGAAACTTTTATTGATGGATATATGTATGCAAACGCGATCTCCGAAACGTACCTACAGCTGTTTATGGTGCGTTCAAAACACATTTAGCCCGTTAAACTGCAAAAATATTTCAAAAATATAGAGGGAGAGTAAAAACGAATTACTATAGTTAGAACCAGTGACGTGCCGGTGAAGAATTTCCAACGGGATGTATAGCACCTAAATAATAATCACGAATAAATCGAAGAATCTTCATGGTTATAATCTACCCGTATCTGTAACGCGACAACGCGAATATTTAATAACCTGATCCGAAAATGTATCGAAATTTGTATTTGTAAATCGAGCATTTCCCTGTTACTCGGCTGAAATACAATATAAGTTTAAAGATTGAATTACTAAATAAATACTCGTATAGCGATTGTATTTTTAAGCCGATGCCGACTCCTAAAATCACTGATTATAAGTAAATAATATATATATATATATGTATAACGAGCACATTTTATTAATTATTATATACACACACACTGCGATACCTGCAGGAATGAATTTACATAAGTAATCGCCACACTAAATATTATATACTGCATATATTATACCGAATCGACTATAATTTATTCGAAATATTTTCAATTATATACATTTTGTATCCGTATATAGAACCCGAAGGATTATTATAAAAAAAAAAAAAAAAATTGCGTAAGTAATGAAATACTAATATCGTATAGATGTAATAGTTTTCGAAAATATTTTAATTGAAAAGTTTCTTATTTCGACGGGGGGGGGGCAATGTCTTATAACCGTATATATATATATATATATAGGTTAGGTTAGGTTAGGTTTAAATATTATACGCTATTGTATAACTCTGTAATATTATACACAGTTACAATAAAAAATAAAAATAATAAAACAAAGGGGTTATACAAAAAAAATGTACTAATAATTTCGTCTCGATCGTTGAAATGCATTGTCGTGACGTTGTTCGTGCGGATATGCAATATTTTTTAAGTCAACAACAACAACAGCAGCAAACATAACGGCGGCAATCATTGTCTCGTGAATACGAAAAAAATTATTATCGACGAAATCCTATCAATTTCCACATTGTGCTAGGGACAGTAACTATATACAGCAACAAAGTTACAAAAAAAAAATAATTATTTATTATTGTGTAACTTTTTTCCCCATTATTTTGGTACCTTGTAACATAATATTATAGTAACGCGTTATTTTTAGCAGTTGATTTGTCTATCAGCAGTAATAGTAACGAGTTCAAATTTTCGCAAAGCCAGGCTAGTTGACCGGTTTTCTTTTTTTTTGTAAACTAGTTTAAATCGAGTTATCCTTAAACAAATAAACAATTAAGCTAAATTAAAGGTAAATTCAAAATATAAACGAACTTGAGTAACTATAAGTTCAGTTGCACATTTTCAGAGAAATAATCATTCAAGTCAAGTTAAAAGTTACTTTTTTTTAAATCACCATTGACTACGCTTTTTTTACGGGCAACCGTATAAACTTAACTTATTGATTACCAGACTACATAATATATAATTATGTGTATACATTATGATTTATGGTGTAATATGAAATATTTTTTTTTATTTTTCAGTGCTCGATAAACAAAAAGATTTTTTTTTTTTTTTTTGAAATCATAGATGAAGTATTTTGTTATGCATGTCTGATATTTTAGATTTTGGGCAGTTAGTTCGTTTTTCTAAATATTTTTTTTCAAAATAGTACTCGATCTTCCAATATGCTTTGTTCAGGTTTGTCCAATTGTTGATAACAAAAAGTTACAAGTTAGGGAAATTTCAGTACTTTCCGATCCTAACGGAATTAAAAACTAATTAAATATATTACGCTTATTTTAATATGAGATAAGATTTCATCGATTTATCAATTATTTTTATGCGCAAAAAAAAAAAAAAGTAAATATAAGGAAATTTTTTTTTTTCTGTTCTTACGATATCGGTATGTGACTGCGGTCCAAAGTTAATTACATATAATGTGTGCAAATATGTGCAAACAATTAATTTGTTGAAATTAAAGAATACTCTATTAGCAATTTTATTTTGCAAAATGTAAAGCACGGAAAGACTTCTAGGTAAACTTGAACTTTATATCGTTATCATGAAATAATGAAAACATTTAACCTAGTGTTATTTATGTTTTAAATGTTAATTATAGGTACAATATATAAAAAATGGCATTGACATAATGTAACCGACCTATTGCCATTGGCTCCATAATAGTTTTGGAGTCGGTACACGTTAAATTCACAAAGTAATAACAGAAAAATTATAATTTTTAATAGTCACTTGTATTGCTGCTTGCTTGTATTACGTCGGACTTATGGTATGACTGCTGTAACTATATCAATTTAGGCTGCACCGCGTACATAAAACCGGTTTCCAGTGCAGTATGAACTCCTCTATCCATTACGTATAATAAATAATACGATAGGTTTTAAATTCAATTAATGCTATTTTTTCCAGGTTTTGATGTCGTCGGTCGTCGGCTTGTGCCGTCGTGAACCCACGCCCCACCTATCCCCCTCACCATCCCCCGGGTGATTTTACGCGCTCGTTTGATAATAATAATAATAATAATAATAATAATAATAATAATAGTAATAATAATAGTAATAATAATACACGTATGTAGTAATTACAACCGTCAACCGGACGTTTATTCTAACACTTCCGTACACTATTTCGGACGTATAAATCTACGTACGCACGCGACAGCGGACCGGACATCACGGGATATTTATAGACACGATTCACGGGGACGCGATGTCAATTATTCGAAAACGTCAATCGGGGCCGTCCTCTGCCGCCGCCGTCGCCGCCCACCCCACGCCAAACACACACACATCCACACGCGCACACACACGTACGCACACACGCAAGCCCGCACGCGCGCGTCCCACCGCCGATCATCACGGCCGTCGTTTCGATTAACTGCACACTTCATAGAACCCATCCGGCGATTCTTCCGGAACATCGCAACCGCCGTCTATATTATTATTACGTTCGTATAGTAAACGTTTTAATGAAATGTCACCGCGACGTCAAACGCTACTGCCCCGGTGCCTATACGACCGGCCCACGTATATTATTATTATTATTATCGTCAAGAATAACGGAATAATAACAATAACGGTTACAACGTTCGTATTATATTCGCGGCGAAAAAAAGTCAATTAATATTACGGAACATAGTGTGGTACGTGGCCGGGAAAATTTACGGGCCATCGAGTGTTATATTTTTGAAAAAAAAAAAAATCATAAAATAATTGCCTTTCGACGAATGATTCATAAAAAGCGTTTAAAGCGTTTAAATATGTTTACACCGCGTTCGCGATACAATAGAATCGGCGGCGGGTACAGCGATTCGCAATCGGTTATTGTAATTTACAATAAATATTGTGTCGTATTGTCGTTGTGTTTGCAGGTCAAATTTTGCCAATGGTTTTTCTCAATTATATTATTGCCAAACGACGGTTTAAACCGATTTTTTACGTACTATAGCGTATAATTCGATGAGGCACTCGGTAATTTCGGATGAGGACGAATGTATAAATATATTGTTATATATGTATTTAGCAAGCAAGGTTCAGAATCGAATGGCATTTGTATAAATACCCCACCTATAGTATAATTATTTATCCATTGGTCCCGGGGCTTACGGAATGGTTCGGTCAGAACGCCTACACTAACCTATAATTATAATATTAATACGTTTTAGTGTAACCGCAATATTTTAACACAATCAACAAAATGCCAACGGTTTTTTAAATTTAATTACGATGAGAGGTCTGATCCCACAACAACCCGGCTATAATAATACAATATTAAAAATATGATTTTTTTGTGTAAAATAGAATATTATTTAACATTAAGTAAAGAAGACTTCTTACAGGGCGTATTAGAATTATATTAATTGAATATTACCGATGTTTATCATTTTTTATCGCCGTTGTTAATTCATGTTATTCCGTTGTCATTGGCCACACGATGCACAATCAAAGTACAATATGCCCTTTGGAAAGTTTTCCTTTTTCCCATAAAAAAGAAATTATCGAAATCCGAAAACTTTACGAAGAGTGAGAGTTTTTCCTGTTAAGCATGTTTGAGCAAAAAAAAAAAAACCGGTCGTGCACAAGCCTATTTAATATACACATCAAAACCGATTACTTGTTTTGCTTAAGGATTGTTAGCAATTTGTCAAAAGCCACGAGCAGGTCCTAAAAAGTACCGTTTAAAAACGGTCCATAAGCCATGTGCAAAGTAATAGCTGATGTTTTCCAAAATGTAATCCACAGTACAGTTTTATTAGTATAATATCTAAGTACCAAATTAACCGTTCGGTAGGGTTCAATATGTCGTACCCGCTAAGCTCCAAAATATAATTATCGAACAATATTAATGTAAATTATCAACAATAACTGTATTAGTCGTAATATAGTGAGGGTGGCGATTCGTATTTATTAGTTTGTGTAAATTAGGTTAATGCTCGTGCAAAAACAGAACTTACACTAATGAAACTGAACTACTATAACACTGTCTTTTGGAATATAAATTCTAAATTAGTATAAAAAACCGATGTTTCGAATAGCGAATATGTTACAGCGAGTGCAATAAATTCGCATGACAGTAAAACAAATATACTTCGAGATTTCAAGCGTTTTAGTTGGATAAAATGACTCTGAGTCGCGTACATTAAAGTTGTTCGATTTATATACATAATATTATTAATGTAAATATTATATTAGATTCTAATAATTGACTAATACATTATTTAATAATATTATAACGTTTTACGCTGCGTACCTACATAAAATATTTAATTTTTACGTGCGGAGGATTTCAATAATAATAAAAAAAAGGTTAAGTTTTAATGTAGTTACTATAATATTCTTTATTTAATTTAGTTTCCTATTATTTCAATATATCTTTTTGTAAATGTTCAAAGTACGAATTGCGACAGGAAATCTTACCGTGAAAAAATTTATCCCTTGTTTCATCCAGATCGCATCGTGTACCTTCGTATAAAGGTACTCACTCTTTTTTATTTCATTATTTTAATATTTTATTCTTATCATCCGATCATATTCTTTATTGAATTTCTAAAATGTTTAACGTCGTGATATTCACTTACCATTGAATTGTCATAATTATATTATTTCCCGTGTTTATTTTCAGAAACCCGACGAAAAGTTCAACTAAATGTATAAGTAACACAGTAAAAACCACTTAATATATCCTTAAAATTTCCTGTAGGAAAAAAAAAAATAACTAAAACAACTGCAAAACTCTCAACATAAAAATGTATTCTTGTATACAGTATTGTTCATATTTAGTTTTCTAAATTCAAAACATTAGTTTTCTACAATTACGTACTAACAGTAACGTTTTTGAAATAACAAACATTTAACCCGTACCTTCACGATATATACGTATACATTCGGTGTTTTTTTTTTCTTCTAACATATATAAACAGTATCCAAAGAATTAATTTACTAATGCGTATTATCGTATTGGTTATTACCTAACCGTAAAAAAGTAGTATTTTTTTTTTATTTTTAATTCACGAATCGTAGTGAGTCACCCCTCCATAATTAGAGTACTATTTGAGAATAGCAAACTCATAATATACTCCCGGGAGTCTTTGTAGGCATCCCTCCTCTGTACGGGAAGATTCATTCTATCTATATGGGGGCGTAATAGTTTCAACTTTTTATATAAATAAGCGGTACGATAAAGTAAATAATTTGTCGACTGAAGTCGGACGAGACTTATTCCCTGTAATTTTTTTCTGGATTTTTCTGAAAAAGAAATAAATTAAGGTTGGATGCTGCTCGTGAATACGGGTGGGAAGTCGGGAACGTACGATATATAAGACAATTTAATTTATATATGTACGCAACGATAAATTATCGAGTACGAAAAACGTTTCTGCGCACTGTCCGGTTAAAACACGTATTGATAAGTTTAAATTAAAAATTATATTAAAATATGTAACTATAAAATAAATTACAATTGGCTGTGTTTTTTCGTCTCGATTTGTCGAGCATTTTGAAAAGCCAAAATAATATTATTCGCATAAAACTAAATAAAAACTAAAAAATCCAAAACAACTTTAAATAACTCAAAGCCACCTGAATGTTATGTACCACACCTACAAAGTACTAATATAAGTTTTCAATAAAAATTGGAGATCTTTACGATTATTTTTAAAGGAATTATAATAAAAGAAAACAACAAAATCGAATAAACCCACAGAAACTACTTTATTTCGTAATTATTCTTGGTTTTTTCCCCTGTTATTAAGGAAGCTTTAAGGAAAATCAAAAAATTACCTCCCCAATGCACTAAATATATTGATATAAACAAACGTGTGGGTATTTTATAGACCTTGTGTTCCTGCCACAACAAATATTTTTTGAAATTAAATTACATATAATTAAAGCTGGTCAGTAATTAGTTAAAAAGTGATGAGATAGTTTTTTTTTTGGATAACATTTAACTTGACTAATGATGAGTGTATAGTTAAGGGTTTTATTAGAAAAAATTACAAATTAACTTTTAAATTGACTTAATTTATTATTTTCCAAAAAATTCGTTACTTGATTGAATTAGTTATTCAAATTGATTTACGTTTGAAAATTAACGTTACCTTGGTTTAGTTGTATTTTATTAATTTTTTTTTTTTTAAGTATGACTAGTAAAAAAAAAATGGCTAACTTGGCCAGCTTTGAATATTGGAGTATACGCCGGAGTGCCTCTAAACTAGGCTCCAAATAGGACGAGGATTTAAATTTATTATTTTTTTTTTTGGGTCAACCCCCACCTGTATTTATAAACAACAATCCTATACCAAACTCAGACTCAGCCAAATATCTTGGTCTAGTTTTCGACAAACGTCTTACTTGGGCCATGCACATCCACACAACTAAGTTAAAATTAAACAAACGTCTCTACCTTCTCAGACCCATTCTTGGTAAGTTCTCTAAACTTTCTCTCAAAACCAAAATTCATATCTACAATCTTCTTCTTAAACCCATCTGGTTCTACGGTATACAGCTCTAGGGCACTGCCAAAAAATCAAACACACAAAAAATTCAAGTGTTCCAATCAAAAATTCTCAGAATCATAACTAACGCTCATCCTTATATCTCAAACCTCACCCTTCATACTGATCTCCATATTCCTAAAGTCACTACCACAGCCAAACTACACTACTCTAAATTCAGAAATCCCTTGCAAAATCATACCAATCCCCTTGTTAAAAATCTTCTTTCCATCTCCATTCCTGGAAACCCCCCCCCCAGAAGATTGAAATGACAATGGCCCAGATATCTAATAAACTATCCGCATAATAATACTTTAAGTATTCGGTAATTTCACGTTGAAGTGCCTTCGCTAGATGGTTCTTCCCTCGTGTCACTCAAGCCATTACACCATACCATACCTAAAACATCCTTTATGCTTATTATACTGCATTAATTTTATAGAATGTATAATTTTCTAAATAAAAATAAAACAATTTTTTTTTTTCGAATTGCGGTCCTCGCCTCGAACGACGACGACGCCCCCGGCGAAACATTACACTTTATATTGTTATATTTGTGGTACGTAACGACCGCGTTTCGTGTTTCGTGCCCCGTGTTCCGGCGAAAATATAACGTCAACGGAAAATGTTCGGGGTTTTCCTGATAATTCTCCGTCTATGAAAACCGAGCAGTTTACTTACTTTACTCACCCTCTATTATATTTTTATAAATATAATACACCTCTCCGCGCGAAAACCGAGACCGTCGTTTGTGTTATTGCGCCGTTGTCGTTTTTGTTGTGGGTACACATAAGAATAGTTTCCGGGGATTATCAGCCGGGATCATTGCCCCGGCCAAGAGTTAGGTCTGCGTACAATTCAGGGCCACAGAAGACAAAATAATTCTATATAGGGACAAAACTCGTTGGAAATTATTGTCATTTTGTTGTTTTCAACGTACTCGTATTCGACTATTATCCCCGAGCAATTTTTCTTTCTGACCGGATTCGAGCTCTGTCCATAATATAACCGAACATTTTTAAAAAATAAAAAACATTTTATATGAAATTATATGATAACACTATGGACTATCAGATCATTTGACATTATAATGCCTAGAATATTATCGGTAGAACTTTAGGATCATAAAATCTATTATTGATAATGGCTGTGATTAAAACCAAAATCGCCAATCAAAAAAAACCGTGTAGGTTTATAAATATAAAGTATATAAATATACTTATTTATTCTAAATAAATAAGTATATAAATATACTTATTTATTCTAAATAAATAAATAAGATTAGTTTGGTTAACGGCGTTTTTCAAAAGGCCAGAATTCTCTCGGTAGTTATGAATACTAATTGTTGTGGGTGTGTGTGTTATTATTATTTTTTTTTTTCTAACGTATTGCAATTACTGCAGTTTTACAATCGACGTCTAAATCATAATAAAAATAAATTGACGAAACGCAGATATCTGGGTTATATTGATTTTCGGGATGTTAAACTCTCGTATTTGTACAAGTTTTCACCGTGTTTGTCACTGCCGCAATATTAATAATTATTTAAATTTTTGTTAATTTTTAACATACTGATTTTTACAAACCATCACTACCTCTATTGTACATAGTGCTTACTTTACTAAAAATATTGCCACGATATTATTTTATCAACATTAAACTCGTCGATATTATTTCGATTATATATTCTGAATGAGCACCATAACCTTATATAATATAGAAGAATAATTGAAGTAAACGAAAGAAATAATACGTAGGTTTATTGTAAATTCGTAGTTTTTGTGTATCGAACAATCTACACGATAATACGGTTTTGCAACCCGTTTCACTATAACTCTTTGTTGTGTTGTTTGCTTTTTTTTTTTTTCTAACCGAAAAGCGATACGAAAAATGAGAGACGAAATGCACATCATTTTCATCTTTGAGCTATATTATAATTACTAGGCTTAGGGACTTTTAGTTCTAAAAAACCATGTAAATATGCACGTGCAAATATTTTTTTAAAAAAACAACCAAACATATTGCTCTAAAAAGCTAATTATAATTCTAAAATATTCTCTACTAAGTGAAAAACGTAAAATATGTAAAATAAAATGTAGAAAATGTTTTTTCGTATACATTTTATTTTGTATCACGATTATACAAAAAAAAAAAAATACCATGTAATAATAATACGCCTATATTTATTCAATAGTGAATTTTTGTATAATTTATAATGGATTTGATCAATTTCCAAATTTTTTTTTTCTTTTTTAAAACATTTCGTCAAAATTACCTATACGCGACCCCTAAAATACCGCCGTCAGATAAATAGTCTAAATAGAAATTATCTACGTCTGAAATTGTCCCGATGTTTAAATCGCATAATTTTTTTTTCTATTTCTTTTAATTAATTCGGCTGCGTGCGGTGGCTAAGGGTCGCCCGGCCGATCCGGTCAATCCGGCCAACTCTGTTGTCTATACGATAATAGACGCAGCAGCCGCAGCCAACGCCGCCGCTGCCGCCGTCGGGTCAATACAGCTATACGTTTTATATTATTATTCGCCGTCTCGGCGGTATACACGGTATCACCCACCCGCACCGCGTGTAATATTCCCGTAAATATACGCGCGTAATATGAACCCGAAATTCGGGAATACAAATATACAGTATTCGGGAACCCGTGCGTTTTACACGGTTAAGTTATTATTATTATTATTATTTCGGACGGAGTACGGGCCGCCGATCGTCGGATTACACGCTGGACGTCCCGTTGGCGGATTAAGCGGCCGCGCGGTTCGCGGAAACAGCTGACGCGTGTATATATACACTGCGCTTCACTGTGCGCACTACACTACACCGGTGTTTACCTCTTTATCCCGCGATGGCTTTATACACACAATTATAAGCTCCCTGGCGGCCGCGCGCCGCACAGACGGTTTCGCCACAGAAACAATAACGAATTCTCACGTTCTACATATAATTGCCGAGCACTGTCCGGGCGCCTGTCGCCGCCGATTACGAGTTATACAGAGTGCGGCAGAGCCGACTGACGAGTTTAATGAGGCCATTAGCCTGTGATAAGATAAGAGCAGGCCTTAATAAGTGGTATATTTTCAATTGTACGGTGATGCCGTATTTATTCGTTATCATGGTCTGGACAGGTGTACATCGTGGTTTCATCGCGTGTGCGTATTACGAAAATAATCATTCTGTGATCGCTACACAAAGGGCTTTTCGTATACACTTCGGCATTCCACGTGTTGAATCTGTTCCTTCTGCTAACACTATCAAGTTGTGGATACGGCATTTGGAAGAAACTGGAAGTACCCTAAGTAGACTTGGACACGGAGCACCCAGAACGATAAGAACCCCCGAAAATGTGCAGTTGGTTAGAGAGTCAATTTAGCAGTCACCAAGACGCTCAGCCCGGAAACACGCTGTAGCTTTGGGAATCTCAGATCGTTCTTTGAGGAGAATTCTTCACAAAGATTTATCATTTCATCCCTATAATTTAATGTTTGTCCAAGAGTTAAATGCTACTGACTACGGCAACCGTAAAAATCTCTGTCAGCAAATTCTTCTGCAAATTCCTCCGATATCAACTTTTTTCTGTAGCGATCAGGCCCATTTTCATCTTTCTGGAACTGTAAATAAACAACATTTTCGATACTGGACTACAAATAACTCACGGCAGCTCCTTGAAAGACCACTCCAAGTGTAAGTCGAGGCCATACCAGTCGAAATGTGCCGAAAATCATATGAGAGCTTCATAGATCGTCTACAACAGTGTATCAATGCTGACAGCCGCCATCTTGGAAATATAATTTTCAAAAAATAATTTTTAAAAATGGGATTGAAGACTGATTTAAATAAAAAAAACCTTTTCTCTAAGTTTTATTGCCCATCAAAACTCGTCAGTCGGCTCTGCCGCACCCTGTATAATTCTATCGTACGAATAATATTTTATAATATGTCCGTACTCCGGGTACATTGTATCTGGCGCGTAACTAGGGAGTGGCTGTTTTGGCTACAATTACATTATAGGTATATACTGAATAATAATGCGTATCTGGGGTTTTTTTTTAAAAATTTTTTTATATATAAAATGTGTACGTTAGATGATACTCGTGTTACTGTATCGAATACCCGATAATGGTTATCTTGCGGGTCACTTTGAATATGCTTTATTATAATCCCGAGGACTGCACAACAAATTATATATATCTCCATATTAGATATGGTCCCGTCACAAACAAATGCAAACATCTTCCACGACTTAACCATCTGACATGACTGAAGCTTACTAAGTCACCGTATTCAGAATCCGATTCATTCAGGAACTACTTAAATTGTCAGCGAGGAAGTGCATGTGATCGAATGTAATTCACTGATTTTATCACTAGTTCTTGCATAACATGATTTTGTTGATGAATCAAACAGTGAATTACAAATAAATCATCATAGATTAATAGATATTAATTTACAATATTTACAGCAATGATGAGTTTTTTTGTTGGATTCTATTGTATCGATCAGTAATTTTATAGCTTTCTTTTCTTTGCTGATCGTAGCAGGCGCGTCATCAGTTGATATTCCAGAGAAAATTTCCAAACCCAAGTTGTTTTCGCGTATACATTTTTCGACAGCATAGGAAATTTCTTCGAATTTTGTAGCATCTTTCAAACTTATCAAGTTTAACATTTCTTCAGTTATTTGAAATGATTACAAACGAATAAATACTACAAAATTTACTGTGTCTGAAATGTCTGTACTTTCGTCAAATGCTAAGTATAAATAATTGAAATCGTTGTCCATAATCCGGGCGCCGCGTTGCCCGGACATTCTAGAATACCCTACGCTCGCCGGTCAATATTAAGCGAAAATGTTTGACATAGGGAATTTTCTGCACAAAAATAAACGTATTTTTGTAAGAGTGTGAAAAATCTCGGGGGTCGTAAAATTATCCAAGGCGGGCCGCGAGTCCGGCCACCAGCTGTTGTTGGACATTTCTACCGATAAACGAACGTCACGGAGACCGTCTCGAAAATTCTGGAGTTTGTTAAGTGATAAGGACGTGTACCCCCCTCACATCACAAGTTTCATTTAATTATAAAATTAATACACACCTACCTATTTTTAAAAAATCCTGGCTACACGCCTGTGCCGTATATATATAATAATATTATAAATGCGTCGTCGTCGAAGCCACCAAATCCCCCCCGCAGAGGAAACTTATTTTTGTTTGGTAAATCGACAACGGCGGCAGACTTATAATCGGAATCGAACGGTAAATTATTATCGAACTATACGCCCATATATGTACATTGTACACTGTCGCGGTCAAAATTTAACAATACCCTTAATAAGTAAGTATATAATCCGGCAAAAGTTTCCAGGGACTACCACGCGCCATTATAACACGCTCGAGAATTTACTACTGTGTGTACATGTTTAGCTTCTTCTCCTCCTCCTCCTCCTCTGGATTTTATTAAGAGTGCCTCCCGCCTGTATTTAACGGGTGCGTCCTATAGGCAGTTTAGACGACGTTAAAATAAAAATAAAAAAAAAAAAAAAATCAAATATTTAAAAATGTTCAAATAAACGTACAAGTATATTCAGTCCTGCCTCGTTATCGCACGGTATTTATCATGTAATTTCATAAAATTAAGGTATTGAGAGGACGCGTTATACTACCAGGTTATTTGAAGGATGCGTATAAGCAGTTTTAACGAAATGTTTGAAAAAAAAATAGTAATTTATTAACTCGAAAAATATATTCAAATAAACATACAAGTACTGTCTTGCATGCTGTTATCACGAGTGTTTTTTTTTTATGTTATCGCGATATAAAATAAAACGTTTCGCGCTGTACAACTCTATCCGTATTCATAGTGGGACTTCCGAAAATTCGTAACATAAAAATTATCAATTTAATAAGTTTCGGTTGTTTTAATTTACTTAGAAAACTTATTGGGTTGTGCTAAAAAAAAGGAAATTAAAAGTGCACACTTTTAAAACACAGATAAGGTTCTTCTTAGTATTTGTGAAATGAAACGTCTTAAATCTATGTAAACTCATCTCGTCGCGTTTTTGATATCAAAACCGGTCGTAAACACACACAATAACCTTTTTAACTTGATTTTTTTTTTTTTAATCCAGTGGCTACAATGGTAACCCATAGACGTATAGGTTAGGTATAACATGCCATACTGCATGTTATACGCCTTACGTTCACCACAAAATATTGGTCAGTCTCTATAAATATATATTGTTTAATCAATAAGCGTATTTTATTTTGCGATATTTTTTCCACAAAGTTCATCAACTAATATTATATTTTATTAATTTTGTTTTAAGATTCTTAGTATGGAGCGAAAAAGTTATTAATTTTTAATCCTAAAGTTTCATTTAGTATACCTTATTGTAATATTCTATCGACTATTTTTTTTTTTTTTTTTTTTTACTTGTACCCATGTTGTAATTTTTACATAATATGAAATTTATATATTTCTTGTTGCATTACTGTATTTTAAACCGTGTACAAAAACTAATAGTACAAAGATAAAATATTTGAAATAGCATAAAATTAAAAACAAAATAAGAAGAAGAAATCAGAATTATTTAATTCATTATTTTAAGACCGGTATTTTTATTATTATTATTATTATTTTTTTTTTTATTAGACGTGCAATTTTAAGTTAAACATTTAGTGTTTTAGAATCCGAGAGATTTTATTAAATCCAACGATACATATTTGCTTATTTTGAATATGTAGTTACAAAAGTTCGTAAAATTAAAATGTATTTCACGTGCAGGTAAACGACTTTCATTTGAACGTGTATAAAATATAATGCTGATACACTTTATGCATAGGTATAACGAAACGACAATGTTAATACTGAAATATAATGAATAATGAATTAATTTAAATAATTGTGTCGGTGGTTGTTTTAAACCGTTGTTATAACGTTTATTACATTTTTCGTATAATGTTAGGTAAGGTTACGTCAAGTTAGATTACAAAAATATTAAGCGAAACAATAATAGAAAATAAATAAAAGTGAATAACAAGGAAATGTATATTAAAAAACGACGGACATACTTAGCACCTTAGATGGGATGTTGGGAAGGTAGGATATAGAGAGGAATTTAATTTATATCTGTACGCAACGATAAGTCGTTACAAACTATTAAAACAATTCTGAGCGAAGTTCTATTTAATCATGGTTTGAAATTCAGTCGTGATTTATACGTTTTCCGTAAAAATTTGCACATATAAAAAATAAAAATATAACTATATTACTCTTAACTTATTTTCTTCATTGCCATTAAGTACGACTTATGATGAACCTTATTATGTCAAATTTACGTGCGTTTCTATTCGGCCAAAAATATTTAATTTAATTAATTCGAGTAATAGTACGCGCTTTGCCGTGATTTATACGATTAAAATTTTACCTTTAATGGCTTGTAAAAAAAAAAAAACTAATATAATACTCAAAACCTTTTATTTTAGCAATTTATGAAGAACCTCGTGTAAAATGTTCAAACATTTCTTCTCGGCATTTCCGCGTCTAGTAAGAACTAATATTAATATCCTGTCGAAATTACAGGTCTCTACGATTATTTTTATCACCGAAGTACAACTAAGTTAGGTTAGAAAAAATCGAAAATAATAAAACCATTATTACTGTACATTTTCTCATTTTTTTCTCAATTATTAAGAAAACTACAACGAAAAAAAAAAAAAATGACCGGCTCAAATGCTTCAACTAGATCCAAAATGCTATCAGAAATAGCTCTACATTTGAAAATTGGAGCAAGATTTTTGGTAGACAAATTTTCATAGATGGAAAAAAAATACATACTGTAAAACCAATTAAAGTTAAAAAAATAACAGATATTTTAAGTTGACAAATAAAACGAAATGTAAATAATATTTTTGTAGTTGTATTCGGATCTATTTAAAAATATTGTATCCATTAGAACTACGTGTTTAATCGCAAAATAATTTTACCCAAAATACGGACTAACCCACCAACGGACTTGCTTACACTTTTTGACATGCCAGCCGATTAATATTTTAGTAGCACTAATGGATAAAATATAATTTATTAGACCAGTATAAAAGATTGATCGGAGTTTAATGTGTAAAACAAAATAAAAATCAATATTTAAAAAAAAAAAAAAAACGATTAAAATAGTTGTCTCACACGCAATATTTTGTGTAAAAAATACAAAAAAAAAAAAAACACCCCGTAGTGTACCATATTTTATTATAGTATACCACGAGTCGTTAAAAACGAATCAAACGCGTTTTAAGGATATTATTCGAATATCGCATCTGTAGGCAAACAATAAAATACTCTGTGTATCAATACTTCTCGGTTTTTACTACAATTGGCTTTACGACGTTTGAAACTCTCCGTATTATAAACATAAATATTATTTTCCAGCATTTTACCAGTGTTCTATTAAAATATTTTAAATATTGTTTCGCGTTGTTATATTCGACATGAAATTTTGGTTCGATAAACTCACGTGCGATAAGCTGTTTACAGTTGAAGAAAAAATGTTCGATAGGCTAGTGGTATATGGAGAGGTGGGAGGGATGATGGTGATCACTAAACCGTTTACCGGATAAAATGTTATCGTATTCTCTTGTGTTCTGTTCGTTCCGTCCTCTATAACACTACTGCAATCAATATCCAACGAAAACAATGGAAATTCACGCGAGAGGATCGAGTAAAAAAAACAAAATATATACACATATAAAAAGGGGGAAGGGAGGGGAAAAAAGTAGAGAACGGTGACAGTTTTCACGTCCAAATGATGAACTACATGTATTGTGTTACAGGCGGGCACGCGTGTATTTTTCACCTTAGTGGATCGCCGTGTCGAACCGCATATGTTCGGAATTTAAATAAATCGAAATCTTACCATTTGATAGACGTAATATACGTATTTATGTATTTATTATTCACATTTAATTGAAATATCACCACTATAGACGATGCGTTATTATATTATTGTGGTCCGGATTAACAACAAATCGCGACCAGACATGCGCAGATGCCGATATTAAAAACCGCATTATATACCCATCCCAAACGCAATTACCTAGTCCTAGAAACATTTGAAATGAGACCAGTGAAAGTGGGACGGTTATTGTTTTTTTTTTTTTTAACACAATATTCGTTGCTTATAAAAAAAAACTTATAAAGAGTATGCTTGCCAAGGAAATGCCACTTAATTCGAATTTTGATGTAAGGTTAATTAAATTGTTTTGTTTTTTTTCTTTTCAATTCTATTATAATATTAAAGTTTAAGGGGCCTCTTCACATAATTCGTTTTCTCTGTTTGTCTCGCGCGTAATACACAGCGACAACGACGAAATTCCGTGTCTCGACGATAGCGACTCTCTGGTCGAATTTAGAGGATGGTACGGGAATCTATATTATATTAAGTTTTATAAAGAAAATTATTTACTATATGTCTTGATTATTATTTTTATTAAAATTTAATATGCGTAATGGTATATTAATAAATATACCTATACCAACCTAATGGTCGGATTAGGTTAAAAATTAGGTAGCGAAAAATAATCGCGCTGATAAACTATTTTTAGTACTAAATTTGGATGGGAAAATTCGAGATAATGAAAACATGTCCAATTAATTTTCGAGTTAACAAGATTATTTGAACGTCAAGTGTTATTGTTATTTAAAGATTATATGTATTCGAGATATCGAGAATTTCCAGTTATCAAGGTTTGAGCTATCGAGAGTCAACTGTATTTTTACATTTGTTAATGAGTTATTATTACTGGATAAAAATCAAGAGAAATTAATTTAATTAAATTTCGGTGTTTCGGTGATAAAAAAAAAAAAAAAAAAAAAAAGAATATCGAATACATTAAATTAATCATTCAGCTTAAGCATAGTAAACGAATTTCTTTAAAAAAATGTATAATCTAGGTCCTCCCTTTGCCCTAAGCTCGACCGGAGAGTTAATACGCCCACGTTAATTCCCATCAAATAAAAACTCACGCACTTAATTAATGTCGCTTGTAATAGAATGTTATTGGCCCTTCAGGCCCTTCAGGGAGCCCTCTTTGAGGATTAATTTTCATCGTTCTCTTGCCCCCTCCCAGATAATTTGGCAGTTCATATTATTTTTGTTTGAAATAATCGTCTATTTTTCATTTTCGATTGATATTTATTTCAGTTATTTGTGCACAAACGTCGGTTTTGTTTCTCGATATTTTAATTGTTAAGCATTACGAGTATGCGATGACGATTAAACAACGCCATAAAATTAAAATATCGCGAAAATAAACCCGACGTATCAAATCACAGACTGTGTTTTTGGCGAAACAATTTTTTCGTAGGTCAATTCGCACTAATATCACCAATATCAACGGCATAAAATCTATCTTGCCAAACGCAAATTTACTATATTTCAGCGTTTGTGAGATGGAGACGAAAACTTTTAATTAAATGTTACATTGAACTGTATAATAGTATATAATATATTTAATGTTTACGATATTTGCGATAAAAAAAAAAAAATCGATGGGGAGATTAACCCGGGTGGGGGGAGCACCGTTTATACGTCTTTGGATCAAGGCACAGGTGGCCCGGTGTATATTACTGGCGACAATAAAGCGTTCCAAAATGTTGATGGTTTGCTCGTATTTAGTTTTAGTATTTTAGTCACTTACGATTTATCAGCTGCTCGATAAACCGGCACAGGCGAAACTCAACATTTCCCTTCGAAACACTTAATTCTAATTTATATTATAAACCGTATTTAATACCCTTCGTTTATAGGTTAGTGATTGGGCCATATAGGGGAAAAACTATGAGACCTATTAAAAAAAAAACATACATTTTATTCCATACGTGCAATTTTACATTATTATTTCTCCACACATTTTACCGTGTTGCACGACTGAATTGTAACAAAAAATCGAAAATAACAAAAAACCGCTATTGTGTAAATATTCCTGTTTTTTCCCCCATTGTTAAGGAAACTACAAGGAAAATCAAAAATTGACCTCCACAAATGCAACGACTAGATCCAATAAGCAACAGAAAAGCTCTCTTGTCGTTTATCGATTGAAACGAGATTTCTAGTGAAAAAGTCACTGACGGAAAAAAAATTTAAGAAAAGCATACGTCATAGTAAAACAAATACACTCCTTGTCGCTACGTTCAAAATCTAAAACAATGCTATTTAATTGCATTACTTGCATATTATAATGTGTAATTTTAAAATAATACCTATTTCTATGTGCCTTTTATGTTGCATGCATTTTGGAACAATAATTTGTATCACCAAATACCTTTTTTATAGGTGTTGTCAACGGATCAAATTATCTCAAAATAAAAATCTTAAAATAAAGTTAAAGAAAATTAGTTTTCGGTTCAGCCTGTAATGTTATTTGTGATCAAAACACTTTAGGAACGGAGATTATTTTAACTACTTCCCGACATTTCAATTATATAAACTAAAAGTCAACTTAAGCGTTTTATTTTAGTACGGATATAACAAATAAGTCTCAATACCACTATTAACTAGGTATTGTTAATTATGAGCTATATCAGTTGGTATGATGAAAAGTAAATAAATTTAAGGAGTTTGTATAGGCAACCTGCTATAAAACGGTGCTCTGTTACAGTGTCCCCCAAGAAATTCAACGAGTGTCCCGTATTTTAATCTAAAGTCATAATATTCGACTATATACAATATAATAATGTTTTCGCTAACGCACTTAATGCAATTTAGTATGGTTGTAAAAATTACAATAAAAGTTTGCGTTTTACGACTGGGAATACTTAATTTAATTTTTTTTTTTAGTTAATTTTTTTTTAAATTAAAAATTTCAAAGGAGAGGAAAAAATATATAATATTATACCTATATACAATATATTTAAAACGTTCATATTTTCCTTAGAAAAATCCATTTTATCATCAAGTTTACAAAGAAATATATACTCATTTCCATCAGTAGAGGGTAATAGGTAACGAAATATTATAGATTGATATTATAATATTTTAATGAATGCCTGAAAAATAAAATTATATTATATCTTTGTTCTGTAGAATATAATTTTATAGTTGACAAAAGTTGTTTTACTTTCGAACTATTGTATCGGACGAGTTTATATTAATTTTATTTTATTTTTTTATTTATGCATTTACGACAAAACGAAAAGGTTTATGACTGAACTTATACGGAACGTGCATAAATTCTAAACACAGCTTTACTGTGGTTTCTTTTTTTTTTTTTTTTTTATGCAAAATAAAATTAGATATACGTTTGGTGTACAAACAAGTAGGAAGGTAGGTAGGTAGGTAGGTATAAAAAATATACGAGCATTTTTAGATTTCATTTACGTGCCCTAAATAATTTTAGTTCGAATTTAAATTAAATATATAAGTAAAACTGTATCGGATTTTATATAATCGGGGTTTTTGGATTTTATAATACATATAATATACAATTCTGGAATTGTAGTTTTACTACGCTCGTTTTAATTAAAATAAAACGTAATATATGTAGTTGTACGAATTTTATTCAAATAAATTGTTTTTTTTTTAATATATTTTTTATATTTTTTAGTAATATAATATAGCTTTTGTTTTCGTTCGTATGAAACTCGAAAATGATAAATATGAATAGAATTTTGGATTCTGAGTGTACAGCGAAGAAGATATATACTAAAATGTGTTTTTTTTTTGTTTTTTATTTAAAGGATGCGGGTTTTCCACCTGATGGTACTTTATTTGAACATTTTTTCGAAATTTCCAATATTTTTTCCGACAAATTGATTATTATTTATTTTATTTTTTGAAAACACTTTTTCCGAAGAGTTAAATTGCTCCGATTTGTTCGTAGAATAACATTTTTTTTTTTTATCGTAATGATTTATCGTTGCTTTCATTATACAAATTATGTTACTATCCTATTATACCTTCCTAACTTCCCACAACTAAGTACAGCTGACTTTTTTTAAATTCGAATATTTTATAGAATATTCAAATAATATTAGAATATGTTCACCAATCTCTATTCTGTATCACTTATATTTCGATTATTTGCGGATTTTCATATAATCTATATAATAATTATAGTATTTTACTAGAACTCTTATGTTTAAAAAAAAAAAAAAAAAACTATGCCATTATTTTTGATTTTTGGTCTATTTTTTAACAATCTTTTAATGCATTATTAGTAAGTTAAGTAGTATCCGTAGAATATTAAAAGAAATATCTCCAATATTTAGGCCGACTACAACTGAGTTCTATCATTTTTTTTTTTTTTATATAGGTTAGGTAAGGTTATATACATAAAATTGATTGTAAAATGATTTGTTTAGAGTAAAGTGATTACATAATAAGAAGTAATTTACATTAATTATCTTAAAATAAAATAGTATCTCTTCATTTACGTCGAGTACTTCACTATACATTATAATATTACTTTTAAGTAATTACATTTTTTTTTGTTCAAGTTTTGTTATGAAACATATTACCAACATGTCGTACGAGTTAATTAAAATGACTCAACTGTTGTATGGGTATAGTTGGATTACAATATTATATTATGTAAATATTATACTAGACATTATAATGACGGTAGGCACCTACCGTTCCGTTGTAATAAGTGCGTTGTACATTTCGTATTGTAGATGTCGTTCTTATTTATACGAGACTTACATACGTGTACGATATTATAATTAATAATAAATACGTGCGTGCGAGGTTTCGTTATGAATTACCCGTATGCTTTTTTCTGTCGCTTTGCTTTTAATCAGAGTGAACATTTTGGAATTGAGTACGGGACGATGCGACAGCGGCGCAGAGAAGTTTTATCGTCAATATTTTTTATTTTTTAATATTTAAAGCAACACTAAATTAGTTAACGATTATTATAATATACATAATACGTCTTACATGAAATTTATAGGGGAAAAAAAGTATTTTTCGTGAAATTTACAAATATTTCGTCCACTCGATTTTTCGATATTTACATTTTACAGGAACGGTTGGCAAATAACAAAGTTTGTATTTTTCCCATTGCATCGAAAACGTCCGTAAGTATATAATACTTTTTATAGATTCACTTTTGAATATTTACTTGTTGTATAAATATTCCTTATATATAAATGAAAAAAAAAAACACCTCGTTTATTGGAAATAAAAATAAGTGTACTACAGCCGAATCCACGGCAAATATCGAACATAAAACACGATAATAATGACCCGGAAATCGGATTTTTACATTTAATTTTCTATCCGGATAAACACTTCTCAAATTTGAATTTTTATTTTTAGATTCCTAGCCAAGCGAAGAATAGTATATTGGTTTTACTATGATGTGTATGTGTTGTTTTTTATTTTCAACACAGTGTTACTCGGGGTTTTACGTTTTCAAATGGCTTAGACTGGTGTACGTCCTATTAGATTTCACATGGAATTATACGAACAAGTATAATATATCGGAAATATCGTAGTAAAATATTAAAACAATTATATTGGATACGTCATAATAATACAGTTCATATTACCTCACTACCCATATAATAATATATATATATATAAGGAACGGATTTTTGGTATCAAATGCTTTTCCTTGGGGAAATATATTCTATACGGTCTAATAAATTTCAACGATAACAAAAAAAAATATATATATATATATAGAGAGAGAGAGAGTGAGTAAGAGGGAGGAGATGGCGTTATATAGAAGAGACAGGGAGAGCGATTGATATGAAAAATTACTGCAGAAACGTTATATTTATTAAACGGAGAAAAACTAAACACAATTAAATATCAACAAGAGGGATTTACGAAAACTCGGGTTCTTTGTAATACCTATACCCCCCAGATATTATTGTACTATATACAGTCGCTAATATCGAATGAAAAAAAAACACGTATTTTATATACCTATATAAATATATATAAACAAAAAAAAACAATAGAATACGCAACAATTTATACGTTTTTAATTTTTCGAAACGTTCAAAAGTATATTTTATTAGTTACCGTGACCGTATAGTATAATATACCGTTACACAATTAAATAATAAATATAATATATACGAAAATGTCCGCCGGACCGTTTGACGGTTTGGGAAAATAAAAATTCGCTGGCTGCAAAATTATACTATTAGGTGTATACGTATATATATATATATATGTATATATATATATATTTACGAGCATACCTATGTCAATAGTTGGTATATAGTCTCCGACACAGTTTAATAATATTATAATGTATTCGGTTCAGTATTATCTCGGTGCGATTTTTTTTTTTTTTTAACATTTTTTTCATACCGATTATTATCCTACCTACCTACATCATGCCGACCTAGGTACTCGTTTGAACAGCTGGTCGGATCGCGCGGCGCGTTTAAATCAACGAGTAGTGTATACTCAAAAAAAAAAAAAAAAACCAACGTATTGTAGGTTAAATTCATATATATATATATATATAAATATAATACTTACCGCGCGCGCCTACCCATATATGTATCGTGTTTAGACAGTGGGCCGATTGTATTATATTTTACAACGTGTACGCATCGATGATAATAATATTGTAATAACAATAATAATAATAATAATATGCGTGCGTACTACGCGCGTTGCGATTTGCCGGGGGCCCCCGCCTAAGGGAGGAATGGGCTGGGGTGATGCGAGCGGAAAATTTCAAATATTTCATTGCGGCATTGATACGTATGTGCATATACGTATACGTACGATTCGAATTTTATATATTGCCGCGATATGCAAACACCCCCCACTTATTACACCCCCACCAGGGCTCGGATTTCGTAGCAAATGCTCCATTCGACGGGAGTCTGATAGAAACATAATTAATTTACATAAATACGTTTTGAATCGTTTTGATTTCAGTGAAGTAAATTTAATTTTGCTTTTTTTTTTTTTGTTTAACTTTTCTTCCCATTTCGTTCTCTTTTTTTTCTTCTTCCTATTTACATAATTTTCATGAAAATTTAACATATTTCTATGTATATTACATTTCGACTATATTATTAATGCCAAAAATTATAAAACCTAGAATGCCCAGTGTGTGATTGTTGTTGCAAAAGAGTTTATAAATGATAAAATCGATCTACATTCAAATTTCGTCTACATCACAACAACATTTTGGATTTATACCACATGCAATTACAAAATTAGAAAAAAGATATATTTTTTTTTATTTTTGATTCAAGTATTTGCATTAATATATTAAATATTAATGTAAATAAATTATAATATAAAAAAAATACAGCTACTTTGTTAGAAGCAAAACACAAGTTAGAGGAAGCTAATGGTGAAGTAGCGAAATTGATTATAGAAAAGTGCAATCGTGTTTTTTCAAAGAATAATGGATTAGTAGAACTTCAAAAAATCAATAGCATTCATAACGACACTACACTGAACATTAATGTGGAACAGTATGAATTAAATGATTTAGTTTATATGAAATATGCATTAAACTACTTCAGTTGGTGTGAAAAGGTCATTTTATATGTATAAAAATATATTAGCACCCAATAGGATGATTTTTAACGAAAGTAACTTGACCAAATAAATGGTCGTAAATCCCATTTTTAATATTATTATTTAATGTGTAATTTAAATTTGTTTTTTTAGAATTAAATTTAATTTATTTTGAGCCGCCGCATCCGAAACATCTCTAATTTTCCTATTTTCGTTCACAATTTACAATTGGAAAAAAAATTGGAATTGGCTGAACCAGGCCTACAATGATCTCTGTTTTTCTCGGGATATTTATATTTTAGATACCGGGGCCGGTAACATATAGAGCATGACTGATTGAAATCGCCCTGATTATATACGAAGTTAAGTGTGTTTTTGTGTCGAACAAATTTTTCAACGCATAAAAAACAACTGAACATTAATAATAATACCATTTCGGTGCGGTCATATTTTTAAATTTTTACCCGCGCCGCCACCGTAACAAAACGACGACAGGCGATTTAATTGTTTCGTATATAATATATTTGAATTGGTTTTATCAATAATTATTTTATATACTTTTATTTATTTTCTAAAAGTCCAGACTTGTAAAAATTATATTACAAAAAATTACATTTTATGTATTAAGCGAAAAAATAATACATTTCTGTATCATATTATATATTTTGTAACCGATCCATAAGAACAAACTATAATCACGGTTAGGTGATTATTTGGTGTTGTATTTGTATATTATAGTGGTGTGTAACATAACAGTTATGAATATGATTTATTTTTTTTTCAGAATTTTCGTGAACTGCAAATATAAATCGCGTAATTTTAAAATATTGTCCGCGAAGATGTATTTAATAAAAATAAGTGGCAAACTTACTATACTCTATCGCATACGAAAAACCCAGTGAAAACCCCTCTATAACGAATCTTAAGGGATCAATAGATTTATTTCGTTTTAGAGAGTTTTCGTAATAGAGATGGTATTAAAAAACAATACAATTTTATTTATCATTTGTGTATATTATTATTTTTACATTAAATATTTTATTATTATTATTCATAACAATTATTTAAAATAGTCTGTCATCTTTGTTTGAACTTGTCTGCTCTGCCAATACTGTTCATGTGTATTTGTTTAATAATTTGGCCGCATCAAGTGCTCGTTGAATACCGGTTGTTCGACATTGTCGGATTCTTGTACGCATTATTAAATGTAAAAAATATGGTTTCGTTATTGAGAGTGACTAATTCGTTATAGAGATCATACTAATGTATGGATTATAAAGCGAACCAACCATTAAATAATTCTTAGAGTTATATAGAGTGTTTACGTTAAAAAGAATTTCGTTATGAAGAGAGTTTTCACTGTAAATTTAGAAAAATATCATCTTTACTACATTATATTATGTTATCTCTCAGACATAACACGTCATATATGCCATATTACAAATGATTTTCCGTATCAAGTGAAATATACGTATATTTATTTAGAATTAAGGAGAAGAAACGTGTGACAGTTTGACAAATAGCCTTAGTCGCGGCACCGTTAAGTAGGTTGAAAAGTTCATATGAATGAGGGGTGGGGGGGTTGGGTAACTGCAGCGCGCGCGTATACTATGAAAGTCATGATGGAAAATTTGTTTTCCCGTATGTATACGGCGGACGGCCCTACACGATGAACTTACTTCCGTATTAAAAAAAAAAAGGTCCGTTTTTTCTTCCCTTTTTCGTATACTACCAAGTATAGATATATACGTATGTATAGTATTGTGTATCCAAAAGATCGGTTGCCGTGACGACGGAGGGCATCTCTCATCGTTTCAATCGTCCTTCGACCGAATTTCCGTATTGGGCGATTCAATCATTTTACCACTACTCGGCCATCCCTCTCCCCACACATACACACACACCCACGGGAAAAAAAATCCCACATGAGGTCTAGAGGACGATAAATTAATAAAAAAAAAAAATAATAATAATAATAATGATAAAAACTCCCCTTTATAATATCGTTTGTAGCGGACGCTTTTGATTAATTAATGTGGTTCGATTATTATAGTCGCACAACACTATATGTATATATATATATATATATATGGAAAAATAAACGACCGTATAGTATAATAATAATAAACAGTAATGAAAATTCGTAATTATGGCACGCAGCAGCCGTAAAGGCGAATTAATCGACAGCAATTTATTGAATGCGGATTTGTTTTATTTTTCATAAATTTGACGATGGTATAATATATGTGACGTATATAATAATATAACGAATATGTATATATTGAGTTAACTTACTACGGGATTAAAACAAATCTTCCGTCAATAATTTATAATAGAACGTGTCGAATTGAAAGATTTCGATTATTTTTCCAATAACTCACGCGTGCCGACGGACAGCTAAATTCAATCAAAAATTATCATCATTTTTCCGGCAATATTTTACGTCGAACAATTTCCAATAATTTTATTACGACAAAAATAAAGTTACCAACGCAGTAGACAGTGTTATAGAGAAATATTTCAATTGAATATTCTCGCTTCGGAATATCCACGGTACCACGCGGTAGACGATAAAGAAATATTTAAATTGAATATTCTCGCTTGGAAATATCTAATAATTTTAACTCGAAAATAACTAATTTTCATCTATATCCCCCTTCCCCCTCTTCCCCTATTACATATTCACCAAATATATATTCTCGACGACCACTTAAATAATTTTACTATCAGAATATCGTCTTAAAATAATAAAACAAACTATAGTACGATGTGTGTATTGCCAGTACGCGTAGATATATCATCTGTTTTTGTTATTGTTTTCAATTCTGTATTTCTGCGAGGTTAAAAAAAACAACCGAAAATGATTTTAAGTTTACAAACATTGAAATGTAGAATATTGTGCAACTGAAATATAATAAGGCATGTATAGGAGAATTTAACAAAGTTAAATAAATGTAATGTTTTACTGCGGTATACAGTTTATTAAAAAAAATAATACATAAAAAATAAAATAAATGTATTAACTATACTGAACTTTGACTTTGAATAATGATATAATATTTAAGAAAATATGCTTCGTCCGCATTTTTCGCGTCAGACAAGGGGTATATATAAAAACTTTGTGTACTCGTAAGTTTTACCGAAAATTGGTTAACATTAATTTCGAAATAAATATATTTTTTCCGGAAATAAAATATAAATTAGAATACAAAATTACATTATTTTAGGTGTTATTTTTTTTATATATATATATATATATATAAAACGGAGCACGTCGTCTTAAATCAGTACTACGTATAACTATAATAAGTAGAAAACAAAATTAAAAAGTGCGCACTATAAACGGATATATGAGTAAAATTTCTTCTAATTATTTAAAAACGGCAGTAGTGTTAAACACTAAAAAAATCGCCTACTTCCCGATTTTATTTAAAATTGCTACTATAATAGGTACCTACCTTTAACAATATGTTACTTTTCGGATAATATTTTCTCGACATGTTCATTAAAACAGATTATAGTTTTTAAACGATACAATATTATTATACGGTTTTGATCTCTGACCAGCACGAAAATGCTGAAAATAGTAATTTTCTTCGGGCTTTTACTAAACACGTTGCGTATATCCTGGGATGTACAAATTAAGTTAGTAAAAGCTGATTGATACACGACAAATAAAAATTGAACCATAAGCTGCGTTATCGTTCAGATATGGATTTATTAGGTACCTTCGTCCGTCTGATTTAAGTATGACTAATATAGAAAGGTTTTTTTTTCATGAGGTTTTAAGTTCAATAATTAAAAACCTCAGGATTCTAGTAATACTTTTTGTTTAACGCGTAAAAAAAAAAAAAAAAAAAAATCAACATAGAAATCTACAAATGTAACGAGGAAGATATAGGAAATATAAACAGTCAATGAAAAAAAAACTATTATTTTGAAGAAAGATAAAAACGAAAATTAAATGACAACGAGAAGCCCCGGAAAAACAAGCTAAAAAAAAAATTTAATTTATATCAAATAAAAACTTTTCTGCTGCATTAAATGGTCGAACCATTAAAAGAGTACGAGTGAAAATTACAGATTACGACCAAAGTGAAACCGATGATTCAACGCGTATTTTATCGCTTAATTTTAGATTCTGAACGGAGCGAGGGGTCTTGTGGTTTTACAATGATGTTTATTTATTTATTTTTTATTTTTTTTTTTTTATATTTCTGTTATCACTTTTTCTACCAGAAAACCTTATCCGATTTATACACTCCTACACTGTTTTCCGTAACAAATTTTGTCTAGTTGGTATTTTAGAGAAGTTTACTATTATTCGATATACCTATTAGTTTTTTAACGCGACAAAAAAAACTACCAAAAATAACGAAAAAAACGGCAGATACACGATTTTGTCAAACTCGAGTTTTATTATTTCTATTTTATTTATGTTGATTTCTGGGTTACCATGGCAGCACTGAAAAAACACGACTCATACTACTTCGCTCAGAATCGTTTTTCGTTTGCAATTTATCGTTGCATGTAAATATAAATTAAATTCCAATCTATATACTACCTTGCCAATTTCCCACCTGCAACAGTGACCCGCCCATGGGTGCGATGTATGTACGCCGTTTTGTTAATCGGCTTTTACTTATCTCGATTTGTACACCCTAGGATGTATACAACCTGTAGTCAGTAAAAACCCGAATAAAATTATGATTTTCAGCATTTACTGAGCACAAACGGTAAACCCTACCGTTAACTAGTAAAACCTCATTTTGCCTGGCGATCGGATTTTTACGGTAACATATATAATATATATATATATGTTATGCCAACGTCATAAGTCGGATAATAATCGAACGTTATTTTGAATATATATATATATGATTTAATAAAACGTATTGCGATGTATATTATAAGTATTATTACAAACAGTATTATTATTATCATCATTATACGGGTGGGTAACACACCTACATCAGACACACACGTGTCGTGTAAATACACAAAACTCACGAAAACAAACGTTTCGTAACTGCATCGAGTGTTGTTCGACATTATGACATTTCGGTTTGTCGGCAGTTGGTCGACTGTCGATAGGTACCTATATGTTGGTAAACCCAACTGTTTACTCGTCCATACGGGGTCCGTACCGTAATATTCTGTAATAATTATATTATAAAAATTAAATCTCACTGTCCTAATATTATAACACCATAATAATAATAATAATAATAATAATAATAATAGACGTATCAAGTTCGTGTTCGTCGTGGCTAAATAACTCTATAGGCACGATGGCATTTCGATGAATTTCGGTTGCGAGTAAACTGGCGCGTGTGCCGGTTTACACCGTTGAAAATATTGAAATTTTATGGAAAAAAAGCTCACTTGGTAGTGATTTTTGTTTTCTTTATTATACGTTTCGATTTCAGTGCTATGTGTAACTGATAAAATTACTGCTGGCACAAATCATACCTATAGCTATTTAGCCGCGGTATTCGTTTCTGTATAACACGAACGATATTTGACAATATGCCGAGCGCAAGAAATTAATCTTAAAATAGTCTCGACGTTTAATACAAATAAAATACCCACCCCGCCTTCTCAAATAAAAGTAGTTTCGAGCAATTCTCGTGAAAAAATTTGCGCCATGCCATTTTTAAGTCACAAACTTCCAAAAACAGCAAAATTTTTAACAATAATAGTAAGTAGTGACTCGTACAAGCAAAATGCTTTGTGCTGTATTTAACTAAGGAAACACTTGTAATTTCGGTGTGAATTATATACTGCTTATTGAATAATAATAATTTAAAAAAAATTGAATTTCAATTGTTAGAATTAATATGGATTTTTGTTTTTGTTTTTGATAATACCATGGGTAGATTATTATAAAATAACATAAATAATTTACTCATTGCGGTGGGGCTGCTGTCTGATCCAAATTACATACAACCGTGCCCAATAGAACTTATTAATGATTTTTTTTTTTACTTATTGTTTATAAAGAAATAAATTGGCCGGAAACTGCAGGAGGTGGCATTGCGATGTCTTCAATTTATCGACATTAAAATTAGTAATAGTCGTTTGATCGATAATAAATTAATTAAATCGTTTACTGTTATTTTGTATAACAGACTGCCAGGCATCGACATTTATTAATGCATTTTACTATACATATAATATGTTCAATATTGTATAAAATTTGATTGGCTAAGCGATATTAACATTATCACAATAATATGGATTATATTTAATTGAAAACTCGTAAATTATACGTATAGGAATCAGACATATTCGTATAGTTTGTTTTATCCGTCGAAATTATTTGACTTGCTTTGCGAAAATCATATAATATTACTCCGAAATATTATATGTAAAGTATTAAAACGTTTTCTTTAATGGTTTTACAATATCGTGAATTACAGCGAGTAACTCAACGTGTATGCGAATTCGAATTTATCCCACACTGTTATAGTGTAAGTTTGCGAACAACCGTTTGAACAAAACTCGGTGTATGTTTAACTGAAACAAATGGGGTAAGGTGAGTAAAGTATAAACCCACAGACTTATATATACATATATATAGACAACAAGTTTAAATTTATACTTTGTATTCATAGAATTCGTATACGGAATATGATTTGTAATGAGTCGAATTCGCGGTTCGTTTCTATAAAATGTATGGATTGAGGCGAGACAAATGTAAAATTCGGACGGTTATTTTAGATACCCTCGACAATTATTATTCAAGCCAATCTACGAACAATTATTTATACTACCGTACCGTAGTCGATGTATAACCATAGACGCCATGTACAGGGGGGCTGGGGTACTGAAGCCCCACGTGAGTTTTATAAGACGGGGTTCAGTCTTCCGTGGTTCTTATTTAAACAAAACAAAAAAAACATTCATATCTGCCACGTACTTTCACAAAATATTAGCTTTATTTTCAACATGAAAAAATAATAATTATTAATTAACTGAGAAAGATAACCATAATTTTATTTATATTGATAAAAGAAAAACTATGATTAGATAATACGTATAGATTTTGGTAATTAACACGATTAGAGATACATAATAACTTCACATCACATCACAACCAAGAACCTAATAACAACTTATTATCACACTCAAACTGTTTATCAAAATACAAAATCGTAATTCACATAATTTGTATTTTATTAAAACGAAAAAGCAAAACTCTCCCACTCGAGTAATTTTGCGTCATTTTTACTGATGACTTTTTATTAAATTTTGCTCAAATTGTTTTAACTGTACAAGAATATATAATATATTAATATAATATCCCATGATATTTTTTTTTAAAAACCTGGTGCCTACGTGTACAATACTATATATTATTTCAAATAAGAATTTGTAGAGTTGTTGATATTTGTGTATTATGCCCTGGCGCAGACGCGTGCAACATAGAATGAAATACGCACGTTACTCTTGGTGACAGTCGACGGGAAACTAAACCTGTGGGAAACCACGAGGAATATAATATTATTATACAATGGGTTCTCCGGAATTTTTTATTTTTTAAATTAAAGCCGTCCGCAAATATAACCAAATAATAATATCCACCTATGGCAAAATATCACCACCGGACACTCTATTTCCGCTCGTCCGTCGCGGTGTTGAATCTAGCCAGGACTTTTTCTCCCTGAGGACATTTCCCCTTATTGTTTCCCGGTATATATACCACGCAGTATCGCATACTCGTATACTTTTCTATTATTGGGTATTATTCGGAACGCTGATGTATTTTGTTTTTTTTGTATCCGGGGTAAACATATATTATTATATTTGTGTACGTTAATTATAAAAATATGGATTATTATTGTATACTATATAAACACGAAGTAATATTTACGTAATACATTAGCGTTTTACTAGGGTGTGTAATTTTCTGTAAGGTATAGGAAATCTAAAAATATGTAAAAAATGATTACACTGTCGGCAGAATTAACTTTTGTGACCGAAACCGATAAGAACCAGCATCCCTAACGTTGATGATCGGAACAATGTATTTCACCGGAAAAAAAACACGCATATCGGAGTAAAACCAACACATTCCTCATTACGCTTAGAATCTAAATAAAAAAAAAAAAGCATACATTATAATAGATAATAGAGCAATGGATAGGCCATCGAACCGAATGATACGGGAATTAATTGTAATAACTGTTGAGGTTAAATTGGGTAAGCTGAGTTCAAACAAAACACAAACTGTTATAGTACAGTTATCTTTCCGGGATCCTTTGTTATATAATCTAAATACAATTCATACAATTATTTCCAATAAATGTGCATTCAAATTTTACTCGAGTTATATTATTTTCGTTGATTTATTTATTTTGCAGTCGTTTTCATTGTGATTTCGTGGAACCGATGAAGACCCAAAAGAACCGAAAATATATTTATTTAATTTAAACGGTTCCGGTTTCCCTAGTTAAAAAAATAAAGGTTATTGTTCCGGGTCTGGGCGAAATTAGACGTTAACAAGGAATACGGGAACTATAGTGATAAACGCTTAAATAACGATGGCGATTACGTAAAAAAATAATGTAATATTTTGCATTACGACAATATGCTCCGATACGATTTTATTTATTTAAACGTATAATTTACTTGTTTTTTTTTTCTGATTATCAAACGGAACTTCTGGACGCATCTATCGCGTATATTATAATAATAATCGTTATAAAAAAAAGGATATGGATAGAACGAAATACGTATTTTGTATTTGTGACCGTCGCCGTGGGTCGTATTTATAGCGGCGTGTCGTTACAGGTTTTCAATTAAGAACGGCGCCGGCGCGGCGGCGCAGTATTCCGCCGACAATATAATATAATATAGGAGGTAATTATTGTACGTAATTGAATATATTTCCGTGCACACTGTATACGGTATCCCGCTGCCAACGCGTACAGCTACCGAAATTCCGCGTGTAAATAATAATAATAATAATAATTGCGTTATGTGTACGTGCGTGAGGGAGGGGTATTTTTTCTTTTTTTTTCCCTCCCGTAAAGTCGTTAAAAAAAAAACGGCATTCATTATTATAATAACGGTGAAAGATGAAAAAGTTTTACATCATTCGCGCGCGCTGATTGTATAATATCATTTTACATTTTAGACGTCAAAGGATTTTCGTTATGTTTTTTTGCGTTTCCCACCACCCTACCACCAGCCATGAACACAAAATAATCAAATGGCTATACCGTGTGTGCGTACACACAGTGTCGTGTCGAGGGTTGCGAGGCCAAACTAATTACGGACCGTATTGTATGTGTAAACTGATTATAACCGTATACACGGTATATTAGAGATAAAACTATTCGTCCGTGCGCGTTATTACTTTATATATATATATATATATATATATATATATACGTACGATAATAACAATTACGATATATACCGCATAGTAATAATTAATAATACACTTTTTATTAATACGGTTTTAATTGTAAAATATCGCGATAACGAGATGTCGACAAAAACATCGCGTAACCCCGTGTGATCTGTTGATATAAACGTGAAAATAAGAAACTCTGATGCCAATGATCATCCGATCGTCGTAATTTTTTCAATTCAATGAAACATTACATCGCATAATTTCGATTTTCTAAGTCAATAAACAATTGAGTAATTAATTTTCAAAAATTGGCTTGGAAAACGTCGGGCGGGACAGCTAGTCGACAGCTATCGGATATGCTACGATTGTGTTATTAATAACAGTTACTCCCCCCCACACCAGTGACACGAGTGGTATCGGATTTTGGATGATTTTTTTTTTTTTTTTGGGAGGGGGTATCTGAAACTTTAAGAACTTCACAGAAACCCGTTTTTAGAATTATTTACTGATAAAAAAATACATTGAACTTACTTTTGTTTCAAATAACTATGTCCAGGGCTGGACAGGCCCAGCGTGCGATCGAGATTAGCTCGATGGGCTACCAGGATTTTAATAATTTGAGCCGCTGAGCCGAAATATCTTTATTTATTATTTTTTGTTCAATTTCATAATTGGAATTGAATTGGCTGAACCAGGCCAACAATGGTCTCTGTTGTTCTCGGGATGTTTATATTTTAGTTACTGGGCCTGTAAAATATTGAGCACAACTGACTGAAATTGTCCGATCCGGCCCTGACTATGTTAACACTTGACATGTAATTTTACATTTGAAACACCGGTATATAGAATAATAGATAAGTTGAAGGTTATGTGTTATTACTGCGCGAAAAAAAAGAGGGTTTTTTTTTTTTTGGCCCATTATTTTATAATATATATATATATATATATATATTAATTTGATTTTATACTTATCGATAAAGACGTGTGTATAGAGTAAAAACACTATCAAAATAAAATATTTTTTTTTTTTTTATAAGTATGTATAATTGTATATTGTACACCCAGAGTCGTATTTAGGGGGCACGAGTGGGCACATGCCCGGTGACAGCATGTCTTAGGGGCGACAAGATACTTAAGTGATATTAATTTTTAAAAAGTGCGCACTTCACACGATGGGTGTCGGTATTGTCGATGACACTTGGGTAGGTTAAGTTGGTGAATGTATAGAATTTAAAAGAAATGATAAATCTTTTCTTTCAATGAAACGATTCTGAGTAGAACTTCAGTGTAATATATAGGATTATTATTGTCAATTTTATATAGAGAATGTTTTACACTGTGTAGTAAACGATTAAGTTATGAAATATGTAATATTAGAAATTTTAAACTGCAATAAAAAAAAAATTGTCACTACCTAGTATGTAGATTTTTTGAACATATAGAAAAAAGTAAATTAAATCTTAAAAAAAATTGTCAGGTCTCAAAATCCAAAATTTCCCACTTTAAGACTTAAAACCTTAAAAAATCAAAATGTCTACAAATAGTCCAAAATTGAAATTTTTTTGAAATTTGTTTCGCGTCATTATATTACAAAGTTACATATTATGTGAAAATGTCAAGTCTATAAAACAATTATTTTCGAAATAACAAACAAATAATAAAACTCGAGTTTGACAAAATCGTATTTTAGCCGTTTTATTGTCATTTTTTGTGTTTTATCTGCCGCGTTTTTTTATAAAGATGTTTGTAATTTATGTTTGAACAAAATGCGAATTTTTCAGATGGACAATTGATTTTGCCCAATAATTGATAACAACGATAACCGTTATCGAAGTTTATTGTTAACCACAGAAGGAAATACATATAACAAAAATGAAATACATTTTAAATACGGCCCTGTGTATACCTAAGCTAACCTAAAAATGAATCGTTAAATAATAAACGTAACCGCGTTAATTAAAGTCAAAAATGCACGTATGTACACATTAATTATTGTTAACCCATTGATGTAATAAACACGATTACATTAATTATTGTACAATAATATTTTATATAGGTACCGTTGACGTAAAAACTGTGTTCGGGTTAAGCCATTAAAAAATAAAAATAAAAAAGTGTAAAGAATAATATTTTGTTACCTACTCCATATTAGACGTTTGCTACATTATATTCGTTCATTCGATATAAAATTACATTTATGACCTTATATTATACAGCCCAACTACTGTATTATATTTTACTGTGGATATACCGTTTGACGCCCGTCCGTAGTAATTTATACCAACGTTTTTAACCCGTTATATAAAATAAAAAATAAAAGACACGTAAAAAAAATTACATTCTTGTCGTGTAACAGATATGCGTTCGGATTCACGGAGCAACGTCACCGAGGAGTCGAATTTCGGTGGTGGCATAATAACCGCCGGGCTGACTACGACGTGCCGCAAGTCTTCGAGGACTTCCTGCCAACGGGAACTGGAGCTTACCGACTCGTCGTCGGTGAGTCAATTTGTTTTACTTTGTACATCGAACATATTTTTCCGTGTTTACGCTATATAGAATATTTAGTGGAATTCATCTATGGCAGATCAGCGACGACACGTGCACCGGGTCGGACGGACAAGGCCGCAACGGCAGCGGACCGGTGCGGTCAGGTAACCGGAGGAAGCGCAAGTCTAGCGGTAAAGACAAGAACGTCCGGAGATTGGAAAGCAACGAGAGGGAAAGACTGCGAATGCACAGCATCAACGACGCCTTTCAGGTAACTATTATTGTCTATTATCATGTCCACGCCGCACGGTTTACACTAAATTATATTGCACTCTGCTGTAGTCACATTTTGCACGTTTGCCCGACGACCGGTTACCCGGTTTTACGAACAATACGTGTTTTGGGTTAATGTCGAATTTGGAAAAATCATATTTAAAAAAAGTTGTCTACATTTTCTTCTATTTAGTAAAATTTTACACTTTTACGGCTATCTTGACCATACGACTCTTCCTCCGATTAACTGCCCAATACCCATTTAAGGATATTGGGCAGTTTTCATGGACGAATATGTTTTAGATCGATAAGCCGGACAGAACTATACAGGAATTGCGTTTGGCGGTTTTCAATATTGAAAATGTATTATGATATTTTAGGTTCTTTACCAATATGATACGTTTAAATTATTATTTTACTTTCAATTGCGTTTATCACAAATAAATGACAAAATACTTTAAATACATTTTTGAAAATTAAAAAAAAAAATACTATCGAATTTATGTACGTTTACTAGTAAAACACACGTTTACGTTTCTATTACCAGCATATATGAACCTAAAGAATCGTAATCCGTTTTCAAAATTGAAATTCTGCGAACACAATATTCCTTCCTTTTTTTTCTTGTTTTTAAATCTAAATCTACTAAAATATACACCGGTCCTAATAATCCCTTGCCTTGTGCGCAAAACGAATATAGTTTATATTCAAACGCGTAAAAATATGTAGGTGCACGTATTTTGCGGCGATAAATGTCGAAGCAAATAAAACCTATTATACTTGAAATATAGATCGAAGATTACAATAACTACAATCATAATATGGGTACAGAATATAATAAACCTCTAAACGTTTATTAAAAAACAAAAAAGTAACAATAATAATAAATTAACACGAGTGTAAACTGTTTAAAGGCTTCATAAAAACGGTTCTAATTCGTGGGGCCGTACCAATTTTACGATATTAATATATTTTATGGATTTTAAACTGTATATTAGATTTATATATATATATAGGTTATGTGTTAATATTGGTACATCGAAAATGCGTGTATCTTGAAAACTTCAAGCCACCTCTGTATATACGCCTTATATCGTGCATAATATTTACATCCGTAGTAAAATAAGTTATCTCTTTTAGTACCGCCATCGGCGTTGCGCAAAGTTATCTAAAAATTTATCTGGATGAGGATAAACGATAATCGATAAAACATTATTTATCTGGATGAAAAAAATGTTTTTAATTTTAACCCTATATAACCTATTATAAATTTACCTATGTAGATTTTTACATAAATACACATAATCAACTTTGATCAGATGAATGCAATGTTTAAAAATATCATTTTAATCGTTGACCGCTTAAATTCGCTATCGCATGACCCGCATGTCCGTGTATACTTACCACAAGGTTTTCCACTTTCACAAATTTTTTTTCGAAATAATATACCGCTAGGTACATACAAAATTTATCCAGATAAACTAGTTTAGGTAATACAATTATTCATTTAAGATAATTCAACATACTTTGTTAATTATCTAAAAACGATAAAAGATTATTAATTATTTGTCTGTGATGATATACACTGACCGCCATTATGTATCTTAGATGATTGCATTTACAGAATAGTAAAGAGGTATATTATAATCAGGCGCATACACAAAATAATATTTATTTTTTAAGGGAGTTAAGTGGGTTGTATGATTACTTGAACCGTAACATAATTTTGGGTTCTTTTGTAAAAATAACTCATATTTCGGTTATTATAATTATTTTACTTGTTTTCGAAGCTTTCACGTTTATAATACCAATCTTGATTTTGTTTGCGAACTGTAAAACTCGTAAAACCCATACACAGTCGTACAAGAATAAAACAAAAAATCGTAACACATACTAAAATCGTGTAAAACATGTTCGGCAAATTAAATCTAATGTATATAATAATAATCAATAATCAATAATAAACATTTGCTCAATCTATACGAAATATTATGCGCTAATAACGATAAAAGTCCTACTATACGCCCCGAATATGAAAAATACATGCATTGTTAAACTTTGTAATTTTATTACTATATTGTTACGAAACGGATTTGTACTTTACTTGGCGTGTTTTCCTGTATAACAATAAACACATGCAAATGCACGAACTTACGACGAGCCCTGATCGTAAGACAACCGACCGATAATATCATCGGTGGAATAAATATTAAGCCGCTTCCTCACTCTTCTATACGACGACGTTTAAATCCGGCTTTGACGTCTGACAAAAAAAAATACGTTTGAATACGTGGCAAACCCTAAGAACGGTTTATTGTACTATACCAGTTTACCGAAACATCATATTTGTTATTTCACAATTGTAAGCTTCGAGTCCGTGAAAATCGGAAAATGTTGCCCTCGTCAATAAATTATAAACGGAGAAATAGTAATATAAATAAGTAATTATATGGAATTGTTCTTGCTATCGAATACGATACATTTAATGTTTATTCCGATGTCGATAATACGTCGCTGAAAGAACATTTTTTTTTGTTTTTTTTGTTTCTTCCCCCGAATTCCGACTATATCGTTGCGTACAGATGTATAAAATAAAATAAATTCTCCTCTGTATCCTAAACAGGTATATTTGTATGCCTCCCCAACCGCCCGCTAAGGTGCAAAACGTGTCCGGCATTTTTTTTAAATGGATTTCAAAACGTAACGATTTCATCAATTGCCGGCCGTCGCGCAAGCGAAATAAAAAATTATCGATTTACACCTCGGATCCCAACTGCGAAAAAAAAATAGATTATATCTATTCCGTTACCGCGAACGCGATTTGTTTTACAACGACAATTTAAAATCGCTGCAGTCCATATACAGATTACAGGCGCCGCGTCGGTCTATAAACATGAGCTATGCGCGTTACTCGGGAACCGCACCTTTTCGCAGACCCACACGCTCTAGACGAGTAATATCGTTTAAAGCCTTTTTAGAGTACGAAATTAATATAAATGTACGAAACCGTCCGAATCGATTATTGTTATATCGGTTAGGTTTGCGATTTAATAATATACACCGGTATATAAATATATATATATATTATATTATATATACTACAACGATAGCCGTAGGTAATGTAAAACCATGTTAGAAAATGAATTTGTTAAAACGAAAATCGAAACCGTATATGTACAATGTATATGTATATATATATATATATATATATAAAAAAAAAGTCTAAAAACAATAAAATTTCGTCCGCTGCTTTTTCTTTATTATTTTAGATTCTGAACGTGGCAAGGTTTGTATATTCGACTATATATTATTGGTTTTACTATGATGTGTATTTTTATTCTGTCCGTAAACAACTTTTCGACCAGAAATCTAACCTGTCGAATGAATTTTCGATCTAGCTTTAACCTAAAATAAACGTATACGTCAGTAGTCAAAAATATTTATACAAAAATAAATACCCGCATAAAATGAATATCCGACCCAACTGCAACCTAAAAAAAAAAAAACGTACGTTGAACGCGAAAAAATCGAAAAACCGCACGAAATTAATGTCCCATTTTCAAATTAAACCTCAAAATCGTACTTTGAACGACCTGTAATAAAAAAAACTGCATAAAATGAATGTTGCACCCAACCGGTGGTCGGGAGTAACGCGTTATCTGGAGCACAGTTCAAATTATTGAAAATTAAAAATGTCAACGAAAAAATATTTTTACTAAAACTGCATTTATTTATGACATTTTTTAATACATAGGTTGCTTTTTGAAAATCAAAATTGGATTATAGTTTCATCCACTCAAAATAAAAGGTGACATAAAATAACGGTAATGTAACATCTTAGAGCCGCTTGTTTCTTAATTTGTCAAAAAATTCGAAAAAAGTTAATACTTTCCGAAATAACGAGTGTCTTGCAGATCATATCCAGTATCAATTTGTACTTCGATATAATAGTGCTTTTATTAAATATGTCGGATTTAAAAGAAATAATCAAAAGCGCGTGTCAATATTATTTGATTCGTAAAATCCAATTATCAAGTGAAAATAATATTAACTATAATTTTTGGTACTACTAAACGTTTCTTTCAGTTGGAAATTTGTACAGCAAACGAGTCTAAATTTGGTAACCGTCGATGTTTGGACGTTATTATATTATTTTGAGTATTTGAGTCTAAATTTAAAATTGAGTAACAATACTCTTATAAATATACGTATTCAACGTTATCGACTGAAGATTGTATTTTCCGCGCTATTTTTATTTTATTTATTTCAATTTTCTGAAAATTTTAATTTCGTTAGTCGTAGACAATTTTAAAATTTCGATTCTCACGAGGTTGTTACGATGCACTGTTATGTATATATATATATATACAGTGTATTTCTTTTTAAAGGTAATACGAATTATTTCTGTCCAGCGACCTTGGATTGAAATTGGATTTTCGAAAGGAGATAGGGAATACAAAAATACAAATTTTTAGTCCTTTCAGTTTGCGCATGTGTAATACAACTTGCATTTTATTTTAAACGACAACAGGTGTTTAAACACCAGATTCGGATAGACCGGATTTCTTTAATTCATTTCGACCGCTTTAACCGTACTAAATCCAAAATCAAATCAATGGTAACGTTCTAACGTTTTAATTCCCGATATTTTTCAATAATTATCCTACACATTTTACACATTCCCGTGTTATTCCGCGTATGAACGTAGTTTATCAATAATATAACCAGAAAATCTCCAAAAAAAAAATACATTTAAAACGTGTTCTTTGCAAATGCAAAACAAAGCCACTGAAACCAATGCGTCGGACTATTATTACGACAATAAATTACCTAACCTATAATAAGTTATTTTCCCGAATACTCGTAATTCGTTAATATTTTAATTTAAACTAGTTAAAGAAAAAATATAAAAATCGGTCGACTCGCCCGGGTAAAATAGGTACGGGTTAGGTTAGGTTATACTATAGGTGTTATACGAGAATATATATATATATATAATGTACGGGGCGTAAAACGAGGCGATTGTTTCGGGAGGCTTTTAGTAAAAACGAGGTAGAAACTGTATACACGCATTATTTGTTTAAACGCGCTGAAGACTTGAGTAGCGTTGCGGGGGCGCAGGGTTTTACGGGAATAACGATGATTTGTTTATGGGACTTGGCGGCGGCAGAGGACGAGATAAACGGTCTTATACAATTTGCGCCGCCCGTCGCTATGGTAACCCGGGAAAATTCAATTAGGTTCTACATATATATATATATATATATATACTCTTGATATATACATATTATATTGAACGAACGGTGGCGGGAGGTAAGGGAAAGCGAATAAAGATCTAACTAGACCTTTTAATTACGCTAAAACGCCGTCGTCTTGGGACAGTTGTCGGACACGGAAGATACGCAAAAGATACGCGTGACGATAATAATATTACAATAATGTACGCGTTTTTTACACCGAGGTCGCCGCTTATTAACCGTAATTTGAAGGCGGATTTTGTCTTGGGGGGGGCACGATATATGTATTTATCCAGTGATCACCGGCTCCGATCCCTTCACCACCACTCCGTCCCACAAAATCGTTTTAAATTATAATAACTTATTAACATTATAAATACAAAATACGTTATCAAATAGACACAAGCTACCCCCCCGCCCACCCGACGTGAAAGAAATCCTGTGCATCTTACTGAATCTATGAACATATTTTTTTCCTAGGGATGCTAAATAATTTTTTAAAAAAAAGATCATGAGGGTGGTTAGGTTCATTTCCATCTCCCTTACCCCGCTCTCCTCTCGCCCCGTAATTGCGCTACTGATTTGTATTACCTAAAAATTAAATAACTATATATATATATATATATATAAACTTGTGTGAGTTACAAGTATACGAAACACAAGGGTAAGATTTGAGGGGCTGAAAGTCGAATGAAATTTTTCATCTCTACGCTCGGTTTCAAATATTACTACACTTTTATCTATATTAAAATGTCACTAAACAACTTACTACAAATTTTAAACTATTTCAACTATAATAGTTTTGCTCAAAACAATTTATTATATACATTACGCATATTATACACACATATATACTTGGGTATTATTCATTTACTTGTATTTAGAGCAACAAGTTCCAATACAATAAAGTCATCAGACATTTTTATATATATATTGCTAAAAAAATATATAAAATATATTGTTGAGCCTATTTTTGTATATATTAAATTCGACAAGTGTTAGAATAAAACAAAACATGTTTGGAGGGAGGGGCTAATTGACATTTTTAGAGGAGCTAAGCCAGCAAAGCCCACTCCCTTATTTGCGTCTATTTGTGGTAACTTATTGTTTTTTCCTTTTTTCGACCCCTTGCATTATCATAAATCTCTTTTAATATTGACGAATTTGAAAATTTGTTTTATTTAATCGCCAGAAACTGGAAATCGGTCTTCAACAAATCCTAGTAAAGTAATGGTTACCAAACTAGAATATTTTCAGGGTTTCTGGAGGTGGGAGGAGAGCTGCGGCACTTTATGCCCCCGCTATAAACGCCACTGAGTAATAATATATACATATTATTATAATACCACTATAATAGTATAGCGTTGATATTTTTCGATTGAAAAATATTATAATCGTGGACGCAAACATTAAAATGTGTTTAAAAAAATGACATTGCCGTATAAAGACGATAAAATTTACCGAAATTAAAAACGTGACGTTACAAATGCCCATAAAACAAAATCGTCAGCCGTGATTATTTTGGACAATGTTAGATAAAACTTCCCCACGATTGAGTTTTATAGTGTTTTAGTACGGACTACAGTTAGTACCTATACATTTTATAGTATCCGCTGCATCGGTGTTTTATTATTCATTTTTTGTTTTACCAAAATCTAATCGCAGAATTGTTCAATAACGTAAAAAAAGTTCATTTTCTTCCATCTTCGTAGACACGAATAACATTAACCAAACGTGATGGGATACGATTAATTTTGTTACTGTTTATAGTTGTATACGTTTTAAAATGTTTGATATATTTTTTTTTTTAATCATGCAAATATTTTATTTATAAAACATCATTTTCACTACAAAATTACTACCTTTTTTTTTTATTTTTTTTTAATTAAAAAATTCTCCTCCTATTTTCCTCGAATACGAGTGTAAAAAAAAGTAATAACAACAGGACCGGAGATTGTTGGCGCGTGGGTAATAGGGTGGGTGGGTGACACCCCTTTACAAAATTTGAAATTTGTGCTACCGAGTTGGAAACTAATAATAATTGTTTCGTTTTTTTTTTTTGTTTTTTGGTATTTTAATAAATGATTACAGTAATATATTATTATCGTTATCATTTATTATCATTTATCTGAGGGTAAAAACAATTTTTAAAACGATTTTTATTACCGCTGGCTCTGAATAATAATCAGGATTCAGAACATATTATTGCCCTTAAGGCATCGTTAAAAATAATACTAAAATATGCATAAATGAAAGAAACTATACTATAAAATTGTTTTCCGTGATTTATTCAACCCGAAATAACAATGTAATTATTATTATTAAGAAAAAAAAACAATTAATAATTTATAAAAACAACGTATTTGTAAATTCTAATAACAAAATTTAAAAAACCGTAGTAATAAACTTCTTTTAAGAATTAAGATGCAATATTACTATATAAACGGGTTATGGTGTTCGAAACTGGACGGGGTTATCAACCCCGTGATAACCGTAATTGCGTAAATATTCCCTTTTTTCCCGGGTTTCGCCCATTATTAATAATCCTACAAGAAAATCAACGAGTTACTTTCTCAATGCACTATCTCAACAAAATTTGCTACCAGAAAGTTCAAATTAAATTTTTTATTAGAGCAAGATAAATTAACTGTGTCGTAAATTTGTTTAGACACAAAATAAGCCTACACCGTGTATAGTAAAACGATTACATTCCTCGTTTCCAATTATAATATTGATTTCTCATTAAAATAATAAATTAATAAAATAACGAATTCGCAATAATAAATATTCCTCTCGATGCAGTAAACATAAATAAAAATCAATTACAATTAATATTTTATTGCAACCGTAATAAAAATTATCGTTAACATTTTGACTCAAAGCATTCGATTTATATAATCCAATTCAAAGTTTCGTAACCCTGCAAGCAGTTACAAAAAGCTTATTGCACAGATTAGTTTCATAATCTTCACCAGTGCAATTTATGAAGATTATATATACCATTAGTACAAATTAATTATCAATTAGGATAGTATGTTGTCATACTAAATTATATATTATGTCATATTGGTAGGTACCAAGTATCCAGACGCAAAAACGACGACGACTTTCGATAATCGCTTAGGATAATTATACAGTATATATTATACAGAATCGCAGCTCTAAAGTTATTTCCAACTTTTAAGTCCAACATGACCGATTGGATTACTCAAAAACTGTGGGCTTCACATTTCAAGTTAATTTTTAAGGCACTCGTTAGTCGTTATAATATTATACTGTAAAAGCTCAATTAATATTAACTCTGTGATTTTAATAAAATACAATTTTTTTTTTTTTTTTGCGCATTTGTGTTGCTATCGGGCCGTGTTTTTCATTTATGGGTTACACTTCTACAGCTTTCGACGTAATGTCTTTGGAATATGAATAAAGCGTTCTCGGGTTTTCGATTTCAAATATCGGATATCGGTAAAGAAAAAAAGAAAAAGAGAGAAACGCGATTCTTTTCTCTTTTTATATATAATAAAATAATATTATTATAAAATGTATCCTCACGAGTTCATTTATCGATTAATAATATCCCTTTATATATATATACGAAAAATGTGTACACATACCGTTCACGTTTTTAATAGAATTTATTGTTTTACACACCTACACTATATATAATATACTCGTTCGTTATTACCTAAACCCTGGCAAAAAAAAAACAAATTGTTATTTATAGTGAAAAGACGATGGCATTTAATTTAAAAAAAAATATATTAATAATATGAATAATACAAATGACAACAATTAGTCAAATCGTTGAACAGCAGCAAACGGACGTACATTTCGTATCACCTATTGTTCGTTACTAAAGGATAAAAACGCACGTTACACACGACCGTATAGTATCGAATTATACATGACGTAAGACAATAGTGACATACCATAAACACTACTGTATAACAACATAATACCGAACGGTTCTCAAACTCTTCGACGATATACCAACGTTGAAAATAATATATATATATATATATATATATATACATTTATTTGTATCTAAAACAACGAAATTGAGTACAAGAGTAATCGTCTCTACGTTTTAATATAGGCGAAAAATAAACAAATAAATACAAATATCCAAAACATATTATGTTTTGAATATCAGAATAAAAAAAAAATACTAACAAAGCGCGCTGCAGTTGCAGTATAAATAGCGAAATCTCGTATTTCCGATCGATAATAATCTTACAGAAAACGTACCGAAGACGGTGTACACTGCAGTTTGGAAACGGGATAAGGAACATATATAAACATTTTTGATGTTTTATTTTTTTATGATATTATGGTCAACGAAGCCCCTCGGGACATGTTTAAATATACTGGACACTTGAAGATCATGAGTTGACACTAGATAATAAATAATACAAATAACCAACGAGTCACTAAACTATATTATAAAATAAAGTAGGAGGTCACTATCGTAAAGGGGTGAAATTATTGCATCTATCTATTGTTCAAAATGTACTGATATACATTCATCTCAAATGTGTTTTCGTAAATGAATATTTAATTTAAGCGCTAGTATAAAATCCATTTTTATTTTTTATTTTCAATAAAAAATATTTTTAATTTAAATTTATGTTTAAATTAAAAACGAAACTTGTCAATGATAAAACGCGAGACATCGATAATTCGCCCGGGTGAAAATTAAATTAAAATGAAAATCTTAAAATAGTTAACGTAATTTAATGCAACCGTTTATATATTAAGTATCTTATAGCCAAATAAATAATTTATAATAATAAATTATTATTTCTTACTCGGTATAGAGTAAGAATTGTTCTTTGTTATTGTAATTGTTATTGCTACTGGTATTTATGTGTGATTTTGTATAATGTGTATAGATATAATTAGATAAAGATTTGAAATATTATAATTAACATGTTTATGACTACAATATTGAGAAAAAAATAAGACATTTAAATAATTATTAGGGAACTGTAGGGCATTTCTATCTTTTTGAAAATCCCGGTGCACTCTCCCCTCGATAATTTTGTATAGGTACCAAAGGGCAAACGAATACATATTTACCAACACGTTTTGCGTGCAGTGTATGTAATTAATAAGAATTGTCGTTGACGTTATTCTTATATTGTTAATTAAGAATCTTATATTATAATGCGGGGATCGTAATAAAAAAATATTAATAAAAATTTATCAAAGTATCAATATTAAATAAAATCGATGTTCAATGTCCTAAAAATGCACACTTATAAAACGCTTTAGTAAATACTACAGAATATAATAAGGTGTTTAAATCATCCGGTGTACTCGGATGATTTTATACTAATAAACGTATAGAACCGTGTAACAAGACGCAGTAACTAAAGGTTTTCTTTTGTATAGATAGGTGGGGACTGGAAAACACGTGAAAACAAATGATTTAAAATCGTAATTTAACGATCTCACATCCGGACTCACAACATTTCAACTCGATGAATGTATACAACGTGAAATATTTTTCAATAATAATATTATATTATTATACGCTCAGCAAAGCGTTTTCAACGTAAAATCGATAGCCATCACACGGTACGGACGACTAAAAGCTCATTATACACAGATTAAATAGCTTACAGATTATTGCGTTGTAAATAAATGTACACGCCATACATATATGAATTACGAGTATATTAACAAATATTTGTTTATAATCGTCGAACTGCAGGGGCTTATTTTTGTAGAGGGGCGGGGTTATTCATTAGGCAAAATGTCTGGGATATAATATATGGGTTTTAAATGACAATAATTCTCGGGCCTCGGAACCTCGGTATATTTATCAACGACAACAACAAAAAAAACCTAACGCTGCCCCCCTACCCCGAAAAAAATCACTAGATACAGGCCTGTCGAACTGTATACTTCGCTTTTACGTATTGTATTGTACGGGAATGAATAGAACAGTTCTAAAAACACTATAATAATGCGTTTATAAACATTATAAATGTATAGTAATACACGAGTTGGCGATTTTTATAAAGCCATTTTATATCGGGTAGGTACTCTTATTTTGTTTTATTTTTGTGACTGGGCTAGAAAGCCGCTACGAGCATCGTTCGTCCTGCTCTGTTTAGGGGGGATATAGGGGCCATGGCCCCTAGACATTTTGATTTTTGACAACACGCATTGTCGCCATTCGGTTAGTTTGGAATTAAATAAGATAATAAATTCAGCTGCAATGGTAATAAATGTTTGTTTTTTTCTGTAAAAATAAATATCAATAAGATAACCAAAATAATGAAATTGAACATAAAAGATTTTATTTCCACATAAAGATTTTATATTCATACCAGTTTCTCATTTATTATAATATGATACTACCTACAACCATTGATAAGAGTGGCTGCATTCACAAATGGGGCAAGAACGGCTAGTTTGCATTATTAAATGTACACCATCAATTTAAAATCTCTAAAGAAAATATTATCAACCGCTTTGCAAACATGAAACGCAGAAGTTTAGAATTTGTAATATAATTTTCGTTTTAATCGTTTGGTTATAATTTAAAGTGATAAATAGTACATTTTTATATTTTATGTACGTATTCACATGTATTCAATATATACAGTAAAAAAAGCAATAATTAAATATTAACTTTAGTATTATGTGTAACTTGAAAAATTGTATACATTAAATAAATGATTACCCTGAAGTAAAATAAAAATTTTCACCACGTAGTTAGCATTCCAAGCAAACAATTTAGTTATTAGTTGTTTATAGAACTATATACATATATATATTTAGGTGGTTTTATTGAAATCTGAAAATCTGTAAAAAGTGTCGCTTATTTAAAATGTAAAACACATGACTGATTATTCTCCGGTCCATTTGGTAAACATTTGATGAGTTACAGTTGAACCAATTTTTTTTGTTAAAAAGAACATTAACTTTTCAATAATAATAATTTTGTCTTGATAGGAACTTAAATCTATATACTCGTATATAGATTTAAGTATATATATATATATATATATATATATATATATATATATATATATATAAAAAAAAAAAAAAAAGGTGACCCTTGAAAATATTCGGTTTGGTCGTCGTTCCTGCATTGGAACATAAAAACTTATATAAGTACACATTTGTGCATATCAAAAAATATTGTCCCCCCCCCTGGGCAAAGACCAAAGCCACCACTGCTGCGACGCCACTTAACGCATATGTGGAAATATGGCTAAAACGGGGTAGTCTAGACACGGAAAACGTTGTCCTCTCCGCGGGGGTGGCTACTAGTGCTGCTAGTAGGGTTGGTATATAGGTATAAATAATAGACCGCGGGGTAAACTGCGGTCGTAAACGGTTGACGGTATCACGTGACCGAAATCTCGGTTCGAACTATACCGTGTTCGTGGCATTTTTAAGTAAAATAATACGTCGAATACTTCTCACTGGACGCATGGCGTACCATCGCCAAAACTAATTTCTATATCGTCTCGTGTGGCGTAATTGTATAGGTCTGTATACTAAAATCGTCTTCTTCGCGTTTGCTTCTTATTAATGCCGGCCACCGCCTCCTCGTCGGTTCTGAATCTCCATCATCCGATACCGTCTCCCGTATCGTCCTCGTATGTACTCACCTCGGCAGTTCAATTATCAATTATCACTCTCGTCAATCGCTTCTATCATATTACCCCGTGCCCGTTTCCGCGGTCTTCCTCTTCTCCTATTTTCTTCTTTCACCACTCATATCTATCTATCTGTCTCTTTCATTCAATCCTGACATTCAAAGACCAATATTGTGGTGAGGGGGAGATGCGCAGTCCTTTGTAAATTATACTGTGTCTACGTTTATAAAAAAAAATAATCCGTGGTGGTGTGTTACAGTCGCTCAGGGAGGTGATACCGCACGTAAAAAAGGACCGGCGGCTGTCGAAAATCGAAACTCTTACGTTGGCCAAAAACTACATCATAGCCCTGACCAAGATCATATGCGAAATGAGAGGTGAACTGGACCCGTTCAAGGACCCGCAGGAAGACAAAGGCGCTGCGTCCTCGACCGCGGCCGCGGCCGCGGCCTCCGGTGGCCCGTCGTCGTCGTCGTCTTCAGTGGCCGCGGCAACTGCGGCTGCCGCCGAAATCGACAGGCGGTTGCAATTGGCACTGCAAAACTCGGACGATTCAATGGACTTTTCATAATCGGCCGTACTTAAACTACATAATTTATTATTCGCATACGTATATATTTATAATAATAATAATATATATACTCGCAGGAAAAAAAAACATTTTAATTTTAAAAAATATATCGTCCATCGCGGTCGATATAACTCTCCGCCGCCATACATTTTACGCTTGATATCCACTGCACGTTTACGAAAATACCATATAACGACATAATATTTAATTAATAAATATTTTATTGCATAAAGTTTACAATATAAACGATCGGTTCGTTTAAAACACTTTTCGCGGTGCTTCTGAAGCTTTTTTCGCATAAAACCATACTCGTACTCACTCACCCCCCCCCCCACCGACATTCCCTATAGGCAAAATCAAAATCGATACAACCGCTAAACTCTTTATATATAAATTTCAATTAATCTAATATGTATTTATTTAGGCATAGAAAAAAAAAAAAAAAAAAATTATAAACAATTATAAGTTTTAGTAAAACGTATAAATTACGTTATTCTTGCATTTACATAATTATTATTATAATAATATTTAATGCGTCAGTCGTAGATATGACCATTAGATGAAAAATAATTTTATTAGGTGTGATCTAACGAGGCGAAACTCGCAAATTCGTCCATCTCGTCATTTATACGATCCCTTTGTTAAAACATATAAACCCGCGTTTAATATTAACGAGATTTACGATTGGATTTAATGTGTTTTTTTTTTTTTAAATAATGTACTTTTAAATGCTTAATAAATTCTTTCTCGACGCATTTGATGAATAATTATATACACACCTAGGTATCTATTAAATACCCTCCAATCTATATCCTCGTAAAACGGAGCATCACGAATACTACATAAAATTTTGCTATAAAAAATATAATGTCATTTTTCAATACGGAAATATTACAAACGATTCGTAGATAAAACAAATTATAATTTATCTGTATATTTTTCTCTATATATTTTTGACCCGTGTATGTAATAATAATAATAAGCGTTTAAAGAGAATATGAACATGTAATTGTAATAAAATATTACAGAAAAACAACAATAGAAACAGTTTATCCGGAATAAACGAAATTAAAATTACCAAGCAAATTAATAACCTACGGTTTTTTTATTTTTATTATTATTAACTCAATAATTATTACCGCATTAAGCCTAAAGGACTCGTATTATTAAAAAGACATTTTAATTCCTTTGATTTTTTTTCTTGTAAAGTTCTGTAGAATCACGCTCTGGACGTCAGTTTTAGTTAAAAAAAAAAAAAAGATATATAAATTACCCTACGTTCCCAAGTTCCCGCCTACAACGGTAACCCATCCGTGATGCGAAGAAGTATTATATTATGATGTTGGCTTTTTTTCTTCTTCTATTAGACGTGTCAAAATAATAATTATATAACTATTTATTTAGTAAATTAATAATATAGATAATATTTATGGATATTTATTAATATGCGTGCAATACGTGTTTTACTCGATTTTTCAAAATTCATATCTATTGTTTTTAAGTAAGTATAACCCTCCCTTCTATGCGTGCTTAAATATCGTTAGAAAACGTTTGCATATAAACACGTTATTATGTATTTTGCATTATAATATACATTAAATAAACTTCAATGTAATAATATATATAACCTATATTATCTAGTAGGCTATTTATTTCGAATACTTTGAGAAAAAAAATATATTATTATATTTACTTAGATGTATTTATTGAAACTTTTTATCGATATAATTATTATTTATTTTCGTCTTTATAATAATTTATAAAATTTATAATAAACGCCCTTTTTACATTGCTGATTTTAAACTCTTGCTATGATTATATTTCTATAATATATAAATATATATTATTTACTTAAATATAATAATTATTATTATAAAAAATATTCATTATGTCAGTGATGAAATGTACCCATCCTGTGTTGTGGATTATATTATAATAATAGTGTTGATATTATAACGGAATATATAATTAAATATTGTTCAAAATTATTATATAGAATATAGGTCTCTAGTAAAATAATAAATATATTATATTTTTGTTGAACACAAAATTTCGTGTTTACTTTAGTATGAATTTGTGTAATTCACTGTAAAATCTAATGCAATATACAATTCTATGGAAATTGTAACGATTAATAATCGTAATTATTCGATTCGATTTGTAAAAATAAATAAAACGGAATGTTATAATTATTGTTCACAATTTAAAATATAGGATTCTGAGCGGAACTCGGTTAAATATCTTTTGCTAAATTCAAATTTAAAATGTTATTTATTTTTAACTACAAACAATTTACAATTTATCGCGGGTTTTACGATTTTTGTAGAAATTTTAAATTCAATCGCTTATAAAAAATGTGTGTCATTAATTACGTTTTTATTTTGCCCAGTTAAAACAACAGGTCTCTGCGATAATTTCTCATTGAATTAAGAGGACGTCACAGTAACATTTACTGCCTCTGTCTAAGTATAACGTACAATATAGCAAAAATATTTTTTCGTACTTTCAGTAAAATTTGGGCTCTAATAGACTTTTTTTTTTTTTTTTAAATGCAATCTACAATCTATACCACTTGGGCACAATAAGAAGATGAGATACAGATTAGTTATATACAAATTATTTTTAAAAAAATACATCATATCCTTAATAACATTTATACATAATACATGACATTTTTGAGAAAAGCAGCCACCCATTAGTAACACTTTCATTTCTAATTTTAATTATATATATTTTTTTCTAATTAATATTAATATTTGGTGCCAACAAGTAACGACACCATTTCCGTTTTAACCGTTTCGGGGGGTTGCCGGGGATTGTAGGATTAGCAAGGTTTTTGACAAGAGGATTGGGATGAGTTAAAGTGCGAACATGGAAACGTTTATAATATGTTTTAGCTTCTTCTGAAACTGAAGGCATTTTTAGGTTAGTATTTTCTAACTCTCTAAGTCTCTAACTTAGACATAGGGAGGGGCAATTAATAATTTGCGAAGCGCGATGTTTTGGAATGTTTGAATTTTTTTAATGTTAGTTTTTTTTTTGCGTTTCCCCAAAGCTGAAGGCCGTAAATCCAAGAAGGTTTTAGTAGTGATTTATAAATAAGTAATTTAGTATTGATGTGAATATATTTATTATTGTTCATGAGGTTTTTTAGTAGACGTAGGCGTAGGTTTAGATTTATTCTTTTGGTCCTAATATGCTGGGCCCAGGTCAGTCTTTTATCAAGGGTCAAGCCAAGATATTTAACATTCAAATTTGAATTAGAGTGTTAAAAATAAAGTAATAGCAGACTTAAAACAACAATTATTTCACTACATTAATAACGACAATATTCACTTAGATTTCACAGGGGGATTTTTCGATATCAATTTCCCAGACAATTTTTTCATAATTAAAACTATAAAAAAATGTATTTACTCGAATTATTTTTTGTTTTAATCTTAAAAAAAATATCAAAAAATCTCTCTGTGAGAGCATAGTAAATATTGTCGTCAATAATTTGATAAAATAATATTTGTTTCAAGTTTATTAAAGGCTTAGTAGGTACTATTATAACAACGAAAACAAAGTTTTAGAGGTACTAGGGTACTAGGGCACTAGGGGCATGCCCCCATCGAATCTTTTTTATTAGTATTTTAGGTTATATTGGTGTATTATGTCATTCTAAAAATAGTAGGTAATTATACAAATTTTAAGTGTCCCACATCCCCCCGAAATTTTTTCTGGCTATGTTACTGAGACCGAGACTGTAAAAATATTACTGTAAAGTCTTCTTAAAAATTATTATTACGTAATTATCCTCGTTTTCCTCCGCTATTAAAAAAACACGGAGAAGTACCTAGGTACATAAAAGGAATATCCAAATAATGACCTCCTCGATGCACCAATAAGACAAGATTTTTTATCAAAAAAACCATCCCCCCGACGTTGACGATTGGCACAAGTCTTCCGGTCGAAATCGCGTCAACAGAATGAAAAAAAAGCTCACGTAAAACCAATACATTTCTCTCGCTGAGCTCAGAATCTAAAAAAAAAAAAAAAAAAAAAAAACCATTATTTCACGGTAAACAGACGTGGATTAAAATAATACCTACTGTTGCAAACCGCTTTAAAACTCATACAATTGTATTGGTTGTGCATTATGGAACTAATGTTTTAATAAATTAAATTCATCGTAGGACGTATAATTCCCGTGTCGAGTAGGTACTGTTGATCGTTAAGTGCCGCTTAACTCGAAACTAAAAATCGAATGCTTGTTTCGCCACCTTCGCATTTGCAACCTTATAATACAATTAATAAAATATAAATGTATATCGAAATGCGCAAAATAACTTCCGACGAGTATAAATGCGTTTTATTAATTTTAAAATAATTTTCGGATTCCTGTCGCGCCGTAGATAAGTTTTATATTTTATTTTAAACATTTATTATTGGATTGTTTTATTATAATTTTCATCGCATAACATAAATAAAACATACGGAATACCTTATCGATCGATGGCTTTGCCCGACATAAATTGAGATTATAAAAATATATTTTATATAAATTTTAATATGAGATTTGTAAGGAATCCAAAGAATAAAACATGCCACCTCGGGTGAGCATTAGCCATTAATTATGTAGGTTTTGTCGGTTGTCACCATACTTCATCGATTTATTCTACAGTTCTACAAATCCATAACTCATAAATTAATTTGTACAGTTATATATATGTATAGGTACCCGCATGAGTATAAATTATGTAAAATACGAAATAACACTTATGAATATATTTGACAGTTTTTTAATATATATAAAAAAAAAATTAAAATACAATTTTCAAAAACGTTAAATTTGTAGACGATATTTATCTGTGTGTAAATACTACGTATTAAATTATAATACAATATTGATAAAACCTAAGCAAGATTTCTATTAGGTAATAGTTGTTCATAAACTTAAAAAAAAGACATACTTTGCGTTGTGGTTGGACCACCGTTATAGGTGGGCTATAGAAAGAATTTAATTTATACTTGTACGTTACGATAAATCCCGAATGCTAACGAAAAACGATTCTGAGCAAATATCGGAGCAAAGCCATAGATTAATTTTTCAAAATTAAAACTGAACTATTACACAGATATTAAACATATGGCTTTCCTACAATACACGTACATACGAGTTTGTAAAGGGTTTTTTTTTATAATAGTAGTGAGTGGTACTACTGAGTATTGAGTCTTATATTATTGAACATAATATAATTATGCAACGAATAACTTAACAATTTAGACATTTTAACATGTTTAAAATATATATTTTTAATATTTTAGTCTAAATTAACCACTGATTTATTATAGAACAAAATCTAATTTCCTGAGTTTTCTTTCCAACTCGGCAATGATCACTTCAGGAGTGAAAGGCATGCCATCCGTATACCGACAACATGTTCAATCAATTTAATTTGTCTGAAAACAAATTGTTCAAACTCTTTTGTTGTATTTAAATTTTCATCCCTATTAGATTTGAAAACATTATTTCTGGAGTAGCTGTTAATACCGGCAGTGTAGGTATATAACATTTTAAACATGTATTTAACATGGGAAGATCGCTGAATTACAATGATTTAATGCACCAATTCTATTTGATGGTCTTTCATTCAGATGATCCAGTTTTAGCTTCTATAATTAAAATTCACAGTGTAAACCAACTCTGATTGTGCAATAAGTTGGTTTACAGTACCTTTAGGTTCCTGTTTGTATCGACGCAATTTTTTATTTTTTTTTAAATTGCATTAAATACATTATGTAGTGAGCCGAACATAGGTAGCCATATAATGACGAAGTCACCGGTGTTTGACGACTCTTCAAAGATGTCGATGAATGAAATAAACACTTAGTACATTTTGAAGCATTTTACTTTATTGAGACTCCGTTAGCCCGGTGGTACGTGCAAATGTAAGATATGAAACCATACCTACGGTATTACGGTAACAACACAACAGTGCATTTTTTAAGCTGGTAAATACATAAATATCGCCCGGTGAAAATATTTTATCACCTAATTGACAGTGTTTTTTAAAGTAGAATTTTTATTCTACGTAAAAAAAAAAAATAATAATTAGGTAATGATTACAATAAATTTGTAAGTACATGTAATAATGGTCATGTTAACGATATTAAACACACAATGCATTTATCGTTGTAGAATATGAGACAATTTGTTTTGTCGCCCAGTGAAAATTCCTTAAAAAATACACTGCGACATAGTCACAAATAGTCTAAATTTACGTTAGTACCTACGCCCGTATACATACAAAAATGTTAAGGGCGCGGCCTCCGCACGTACAAAGAGTTGGCCTTTTACGGCCCAGCATACATAAACAGAATTAGAAAACGATAATTAAATACGCGTAAAGAATACGGCAGGTCATTGGAAAGGAAAGTTCGCTAGCTAAACAAAAGTACATAGGAATCCCGATTACCACAATTATGACTCAGATGTACAGACAATAAGTTATTGTTTTTGTAAATGCTCATCTGTTTAATCTGTATTGATTAAAAAGTAGTATTGAACACAATAAATATTACACTACCTATTATAGTACCTTTATTATTAGATAGCATTTTTTCCTACTTATGTGTATTCCTGTAATCAAATTATGACCTAATGATAATTGGTACTTATTGAAATTACTGTGTAGATATTTTTTATCAACATAAATCATAATATTATGGTCTTCTCTTGGAAGTATGTTTCTTACTTGGAAGATGCTTTAATTTTTTAAATAATTGTTTAGGGTTGTGACATCACTCTTTTACACAAAACACACTATGTTTTGAGTTTTTAATATTTTAGCCGTATAAATAAATAGTTTATTATTTCCTTTTTTTCTTTTTAGTAACAGTGTAATCACTAGATGTATTTAAACGGCCACAATTTGTCAATTGATTTTCCAGTAAAAACGGTGTTCTAGTTCTTGTAGTTCCAATTTTTAAAACATTGTTATTCAGGTCAATACAACACTAATAATACAAATAAATAACAAATTTAATAAATATGAAATATTATTATTGTACAATTTAAAATAAAACCAAGCAATAAGTACTATTAAATATTGATTGTTTTTTTTTTCTTTACTCAAAATAAATAAACATAGTGCAATCTAAACTTCAAATGTGTATTGTCTTATATACTCGATGTCTCTTTAACACATTTAGTCGTAAAAGCATGTCCGTTGGTTGATCTTCAAGAACGGAAAATCTAGTGGTCAGTCAATTTTAGTAATCACTTTCAGTTGCCATTTGAAACATATGTTTTCTGCCAATTATCTTTTGTACACCCACACATTTAGTTAATCCTGACCGTCATGCATCAACTAAATGCATAATGTTACATCACACCGCACAGGCAGATGACATTATGTAATCTGGGCTCCTCAATCAATAAATACTTTCACAGGATGTCCATCAAACTGATAATAAAGCATGACAACTTTTTCAAACATTTCGGAATTATATCTAAAGCTGCTTCCGTGTTAACTTCAATATTTTTTTTTTCGACGTATTTCTTCAGTTATAAGTTGTTGTGCTTTAGAGTCAAATGGATCATTTTTCGTCTTTTCTGTTCTTCTATAAACCATTTTATACAAATGATAAGATTATAATTAGAAGTTTTAGATTAATACTGACAATATTTATTGATCTCGGTAAATAATAAATATATTAAAAATATTTTAGTAGGTAGGTGTTTTCTCTTTTAATACAAACAACAACTTGTAATTTCTATAGCGCAATTATAAAACTGGTATATATTATATTAGTGTTTTGATTGGGAGTTATAATAAAATCATATAATTTTACAATACACTTTTGACTAGATAAATATTTATTTATTTTGATTACTTGACAACCAGAAAAAAAAGTTATAAGTAGATAATCTACTTAATGTTTTATAATTATTAAACAAAGACTACTTAATAAAAATAAATATTTTGATTGATTCTTTAGTAGTAATTACCTAGTAATACATACTGTTATTTATTTCTTAAAATAAAATAGTTTTAAAACATTTATAATTAAAATTAAGCAGTACCTAATAATATAATGTATGCAACACATATTCTATGTAATTATAAAATACAAATAACAAAATGAGTTGATCCAAGTGACAGAATTAAATACCGATAAAATAATATTATTTATTATTTTGGTTAACATCTCCAATTTAATGACATTATTTTTTTTTTCGTCACTTTTATACAGAATGCAAACATTTTTGTTTTTTAAATAATAGTAGCCTAACAATGTTTACAATATAAATATTCATAAACATAAATATTAATAAATAAGAAATGTTGCATACAAAACCCACAGTATATATATATATATATATATATATATATATATTTAGGTATATAAAAAAATTAAAAATACTATCAGGCAACCAATCCATAAACAAGTCCCCTACCTACAAAAGGCTTACAATTATGAAATGTTTCTAAACTTCAAAAGCGTAGTCACTCTGTTAAATAGACTTAGATAAAGAGAAAAATTGTAGGATATTATATATGCATTTTTTCATTTAAATATTTAGATCATACGTAGATAAATTATACCATTTAAATTAAATAAATAATTATTAATTTTTAAACCACGTAAAACAATACAGAAATTATACTGTATGACCTACAAGGCAAACAGTCTATTTTAATGAAGTTGTGTATTAATTGATAGGTTTACAGAAGATACATATAAATATAAATCTGAAGATAGGGCCTATACTTTCGACATAGATATAAAGTTTCGTCGTTGTGTATATGTTTAACTATTTGTACAGTGTGTACAATTTTCGCTAACAAAAATCAATTTAAAAAAATTAAGTTAATAGGTTTTGGCATGTAGCTATCAATGTATATATTATAATATTACAGCAGCACATATAATATAATGTATACTACATGACACTTGCATAAATACGATTAAATAATATAAGCACTACAATTTTCACGAATTTAAAACAAAAATTAGTTATTATTCGTATTAAATAATATCAAGTTTAATGTCTGGTATAATGTCTAAGTCAATGTCTGATTTAATAACTATTTAATCATTAGTATTATGCACATTAATGGAATCATCATCGAATAAAGTGCTACAGTAAGTTTGTGTTTGAATATTAGTAAATTCTAAATCACCAAATAGACATTCAGACTCAGCGGTCTGTGTATAAATATCTAAAAAGTCAAAATTTGTTTGAGTTTCTGAATCTAAAAATAATGGATCGGTTTCAAATTCAATTTTAATAGAGTCACCCATAGGATCTGTTTGTGTTTGTGCGCATAAACGCCTTATAGGACTAGATGTAGCAGAAGATAGTTTGGGATCATTGTGTCTTAACATGCAATCTTTATTTTCAAATGTTGTTTGTGTAGAAGAGTCCGAAGATGTTTGAATGTCAGTAATAGTTTGTGTCTCTGCAGATTTTTTACTAGATTCTAGTTCTTGTATTCCATTTAAATCTGGTAGATCTTTTAAATTTGACATCAATTTCCTTGACTTCAAAAACCTACACAAAACATAAAAATGAAAAAAAAAAAACCTATTATTTAAAAAATGTATAAAATAAAAGTCGTACTTCATTATAGTTGAGTATCCAAGTCCAATGCTATGCTGTTTTCTTTTGGTATGTGTAAGGAATGCTTCAGGAGAATTGTATTGAACTCCACAATAACACAAATATACAACCCCACACGTTAAACGATGCGATTTTAATATTGATTCCAAAGGAAAGCCTTTTTCACAATTATTGCATTTGTATTTTTTGTCCGAATGCACTTTAATACAGTGCTAAAAAATAACAAATAAAAACACAACAGTCAGCTGAATTAATACCGGAAAATGTACATTATTCGGCTGGTATGCGCTTAACTTACTTGTTTAAGAAGTTTTAGAGTCTTAAACGATTTCGCATACCGAGTGTAATTTGCATTGTACTTGCAACCCGGAGCCAGGCAGTAGAATGGTTCCTTGACGATCTGAGCACGATCATTTTTTAAACTATCCGGGGACAAAACCATAGTTGGGAAATTGTTCGACATCCCAGGTAAGTATGAATCCAATATTACCTTGAACTTATATTATAAATTGAACATGACCAAATAATAAAAATGATTTGTAATTCATTTTATCAATGAAAATATAATATTACGGACAAAATGTTATAAATTATTGTCTATTTAGTACTATATTCTGTGGTGTACATATTGATTATACCGTGGTGTTTGGTGTTTCATATCATATTAATAATATTGATAAACGCGTAAACATTGCCGATAGCAGACCACCACTGCTACAAACATAAAACTTTCCAGGTTGACCAAACGCTTAGATACGACATTTTCAAGGAACATAACGACACATTAGTACATTACCAGGTTCCATGGTTCTGTATCTCTATTACATGATCACGGAGCTTTGCGGTCTTGGCGGAGTGGGGGAAAGAGCACTGTCCATCTAAGGAGCGTCTAGGCTCTTTTTTTTAACACAATTACACTATCACATAGAGTACCTTATCACAGAATCATAACATAAAAATTGATTTTGACATAAATAATACAGTATCCTAAAATTCAATCGTGGTAGTCGGTGCATTTAAATTTACCAAAAAACCTATTTTTTAAATTTAAGTCAGATTTAGGTTGAGTAAACGTTTAACCGTGATTTATGTAGATTCAGTCGAACTTATCTATAAATTCTTATTTTCAAAGGCGAACATGCATTAATTGTAGAAGAGAAAGAGGCTACTTTAACACGTACTTACCACTAAAATTAAAGACATGAAAACAACTGGATCGTGTAAAATATGTTAAAAGTTTAATTCCCAAATTCACACTATACAAGCATTCCAGTCGATTACTCTCTGCATGTTAACCTCTGCACCTTGGTTTGTATTAAACTCCACACTACACTCAGATCTAAAAATCGAATCATTGCTTTTATTGTAACGATCAAAATATCTTTAACAATTCATTATCAAAGGTGTATATAAATACTTCTAATGTATGGTTAGGTTAGGGTAGGGTAAGGTTAATACTTCTAATGTATTTATATACATAAAAAAAAACGTGTGGAGACTCACTCTCAATAGAGTGGCCCCGGTCTTAGTATCTTATACTAAGTCGTATGGTCTTTGGCGTTCGAGACGCCTAATGTCTAGAGAGTTATCTAGTAGTTGAATTGCTGCTGGATTGGTATGTTGATCCAGCCTTTTCTCATGTTTGCGGACAAACTTGGTAATCTCGTCCTTTACGAAGGTGATCATCATATTTCGGTGGATAATGTCGTTTCTGTCATACCGGTAAGCTGCGACAATGGTACGGAGAGCGATGTTCTGGCAACGTTATATAATCTCAATATTGGACTTGCTGGCACAACCCCACAGTTGAATTCCATAGTTCAAGTCCATATGGGTTTAATTATCAATACGTACAAGAGGCGTTTGCTTGTGAGGTCTAGTTCGGAATGTCTCCCGACCAGCTAATATAGTTTTTTTCTTAATTTGCAGTTTTTTCTGTCTAACGTGGTGCTTCCAGTTGAGCCGAGAGTCCAGGTGCATTTCTGGATATTTTGCCGAATCACACTGTGGGATGATCTGCTGATCTAGCAATACCCGTTTATAGACGGTTTTACGCAAGGTGTAATTTACGTGCACCGATTTTTTACTGTTAATTTTAATCTTCCAACGTTTCGCCCAGTTGGAAACGTTGTTGATGGACCTTCGAAGCCAATCAGTCGCAGTCTGCTGGTCTTCATTTATTGTCATTATTGCCATGTCATCAGCAAACATGACTGTCGTCGAATAGTTGTAGGTTGGAATATCCGCTGTGTAGAGTAAGTATAGGATTGGTCCAAAGACTCTTCCCTGTGGTACACCCGCCGATATGTTTTTCCAATGAGTTAATGCTTCTTCATGAATGACCCTGAATTGACGTCCACTCAGATGGGATTCGAAAAATGTGCACCATAAATGTGACAGCTGTTCACGTAGTTTTATATGTGATCCTTTGTGCCAAACTTTATAAAAAGCTTGTGCCACGTCAAGGAATACTCCGCAGCAATACTTTTTCTCTTCAAGCGCTTTGCTTATCACGTTTGTGACACGATGGACCGGGTCGATTGTCGAGTGTTTATTCCGAAATCCAAACTGATGTTCTGGTATAAGCTGTATTTCCTCTATCAACGGTTTTAAGCGTTTTAGAAATAGTTTTACAAATAATTTTGAGATGCTTGGAAGAAGCGAAATTGGTCTGTATGAAGTTACTTGTTCCGGTGGTATTCCTGGTTTAAGTAGCATGATCACTTGGGCTCGTTTCCGTTGTTTAAGAACGTATTCCATGCGTAGGATGGCATTGAATATGTGTGTTAGATGAATCATAGCTTTTTTAGATAACTCTTTCAGGATTTTTGAGTTGATCTGGTCGTAACCAGGCGTCTTTTTTAGGTTTATATTCATATCAATTTCTTTTGCAATTTCAATTGGAGTAAAGTGATTTATCTTATCGCGTATTTTATTTAGTGGTTGACACTGAGCTATGTCGAGTTCGAAAACCACTTCGTTTGGCTGAAATACACGTTCTAAATGGCGTGCGTACATATCGGCTTTATTTTGTTCACAGCGTGCCCATGATCCATCTTCCATTCGGATTGTAGGTACATAGGCTCTAGGCCTCTTCATGCGTCATGTAGCCTTCCATAATGAATAACCAGTGTTATTCGCTGCAGAAAGTTCACTTAAGTATGATTTGAAGGTTTCGTTTTTTACTTTTTTAATTTTATCATGTAAAAGTTTGCTAGTGCGATTCCAGACGGTTTTATCCAAAGGATCTCTGACTTCCATTGGGTAGGTAATCTCGCGATTACCACCTGTTGGTGTTATGGGTGTTGCCGTTTTCACCGCTTTTACGATGTTATTAGTCAGTTGTTCAACAGCACTATCAATTACAATAGGTGTTCTAGTCTTAGTCTTGCTGTGAGGGTTAAGGTCTCGTCTAGATTCGTTCTGAAGAAGTCCCAATCTGTTTTCTTGTTCATTAGCAACATCTTTCGTTGTTTATGTATAATATTAGAACGTGAGAAGCACTGGTATGTGATCTGACGTTAATTCTGTAAGTTCTAATACTTCGATTTAATTAGAAGATATACCTTTCACAATAAAGAAGTCAAGCAGGTCGGGAATCTTGTTCGGATCAGTGGGTCAATACGTTGGCTTTCTTGTAGTGATGATTTCAGCATTGAAGTTGTTTGAAACTTTAACAAGGCTCGTCCCTTTGGGATGATAAGTCTCGATCCCCAGTGAGTAGGCTTTGCATTATAATCACCTCCAACAATGAATCTAGAACCCAACGTATGGAAAAATTTAGCGAACTTTCATCTGCACCTTTTTGCTGTGGGCAATATATTGCAGTAACAGTGAGATTGTTATTCTCGTCATTAACGCTGACACTTGTATATGATTTACAGAGTAGTTTTTGAGTTCATAGTGCTTTATGGACTCTAATTATTACAACAGTACCGCCCCGAGCTCTATCACTGGCATGAATTGTCGTATATATTCTGAAATTTCTTATCTTTAGAAAGGTCCACGTTGTGAAGTGAATTTCCGAAATAAGAGCTATGTACATGTTTTCACTGAGTAAAAGGTCTTCAAGTTTCTATCTGCGCTGTACTAATCCATTGGCGTTCCATGCGATGATCCTCGGTGTACGGTTAATTTCTTTATTTTCTGCAAGGTATTATTGGACTTTGTCTGGTTTATTTCCAGTTTGTCCATTCTTGTTGTGATATTTGCTAGTGTCTGCGTTACGTTGGTTAACGCGACTAGAATATCATTAAGAATAATCGATTCTTCGTTTTCCTTTGGTTGAACTTTTGAAGTACTAGCCATCTGCGAGTATGAAACATTTGTTGTGACAGGTTTCTGCTGTATTCTTTGCACAGCAGACTTGTTTTGGGTGTGCTATTTCTATTGCTTTCTTGTAGGCAGAGCAACCCTTCCAGTTGGTGTGACCTCCACCACAGTTAGCACATTTTGCTAATCTTTTTAGATTTTGGGCAATTTACCATTTATAGTTGATTATAATTTTTTGAAAACAAATATTACCAGGATTTTTAGGAGAAATCTATGGGTGTAAAGTAAGAAGTAAACTCTAAAAAAAATATCAAAGATTATCTAATATTATTTGTTACATAAAAAAAATTCATATATTTTAAATAAACTGATATAATATCAGGCATTAGTCACTACACATATAACTGATTTGGTATTAAACACGAAAATAGGCCCTTGTATGACTGACATACTACCAGGAGTTACATAAATAAAAAGTAAATATTGGTTTTACAATATAAAATTTACTTAGAATAGTAAAGAAAATACTTAGAAAAAAAGTAAATTATACATTTTTGTTTAGCAAATTAAATTCTAGACTTAGCTTTAGGTATTGAGATTGGGTTCTACTCAATGTACTGAAGAACAATATCAAGTGTTCTTGGCGTCAATGTGTGAAATCCGTGTAGGGGATTTGTCAGCATAACTAAATATTGATAATACTATGGTCAGATCAAAGAAAGTGGCGGACCAGCCGAGGGCGGATGAAAGGGATTCTACTGTTATTTGAATTAATATTAAAATATTAATTTGAATATTAGATTCATACTTTCACTGTAGTATGATTTAATGATCGAATAACAACTCTTTAAATGAGTATAAGCATAGTCGAGTTTGATAAGGTTTGATAAAAAAATTTTTCATTTATTAAAAAAAATAATATTAGATCAGCTGTAATTAAAATCTGTAGGCACAGGTTGTTGACAACAATTAAATTAAATTACCTATAACAGTCAAAATTTAATTGCGATCAGTGATGTACATCCAGGCCAGTAACCACTAATTTTCTAGAGGTTCCAGTGTCTTCTTTAGTTTAGTGCCGTATATATGGCCACTCAACAGTCTGGAGTGTATACAATATCATTTTAAAATAGGACTACATTTTACATAAGACTAGTTAATCAGTAGTAAAACACATAATAATGTCATTAAATGTTGAGTGTGTATAGGTCCGCATTGAATAATATCTACACACTAGATCTTGTTGTTTCTTAGGAAGGTAATGTTTGATACAAATAAAAAAATAACAATCGATTCATTTTTTTTTAATATATTTTTTTTTCAAATGTTGTTTTTTCATGGAATAACATTAACATTGTCTGCGTACAAGTTATTATTAATTTCATATAATATATAATATTCACAGAAATAATATTAAAAACCGCCTGTATTCCTTTGTTATTTTTGTACAAACCTTAATATGTGTATTGTAATAATAATTTTTGTAACATTAATAATTTAATATTACTTTTTACATGCTATGTACCTGTACAAAACAAAAAAAAACAAAAAAAAAAAAAATGTAATTATAATATTAATTTCATAATTATTCAAAAAATGTTTTATGTATAAATATCGACTTTGGTTAGAATAAATATATAATTTAATTTGTTCAAATTGGCTACAATTTTGTTGAAATTTCTACAGGATTCGTTTTATTTTTTTTTATTTCATTTTTGGTCAATTTACATAAATAGTTAATAAAATATATATAAATTTATATGTACAATTCAATAAAGATAATATGTGATAATAAATCAAAATACATTTATAAATATATTGTACAAGTATTTTGGTTAATACGAAAATGGGAAGGGGAAATAAAGCCCAAAAAAAAATTAAATAATAATAATAAAGCCAGACATTAAAACAACAGTCACAATTGAATGTAACTAAAATTGACATTTACTAAAAATAATAATAATAATAATAATAATAATAATAATAATAATAATAATAATAATAATAATAATAATAATAATAATAATAATAATAATAATAATAATAATAATAATAATAATAATAATATAATAATAATAATAATCATAATAATTTAGAATGATAAAAAAGATGAAATAAATAATATTATACAAAAAAAAACTTAAATATGAACAACCATTAAAACGACACAATATTTTATGGTAACTCGTTCCTTGACAATTTGAACAGAAATTGTCATAAAAAAAAAAAAATAATAAATAAATAATGTATCAAGAATAATAATATTTTTATATTCACAATTCGCCTATAACGCACTGTATAAAATAAAATTGCCCTAAAAATTTTTCTATCCATTGGTACCTACACAGATTACATGTTATTTATACAATATGTTAAATATTTGTCTATACTAAATAATGGTGTCCATTTTTCTGTGTATTTTGTTTTTTTTTTTTTACATATTCTTTCTTATAATAATAATTCTAAAAATTTACATTAATTAATTAATTATCACCTTAATTGACCTAAAATTATATGTAACCGAAAGGAAATGTTTCACGAAAAAATGAATTATTTCGAAAAACATGTTACCGTCATATAAGAGCATTCATAGTGTGGTACAACTGCATAAGTACTTGCATGTGTATTGGCAAGCATGACATCCGGTCATGGGTGTTTGGGTCTAATGACAACCACGATAACGCATTGTAGCCCTCCAAAACGTACCTATTTAAAATAATTAAAATTTAATATCAAAGGAAGGACCAAGAAATTTGGGTTATACCTTAGGACGTCTGTGGTGTATTGAGAATCTAGTGGATGCGCTGAAATTGCAGATGTAGGATGGAGAAGATCTGCAGCTGCTGGATCAGCATTATTAGGTAATTGTACAGTATGCATGTGCAATGCACTTTTAAGGAATGCCGGGCTGCATTTCTCTATGTCCGGTGCACATGACGCCCAAAACCATGTAGGCATACGTCCAGTCGGTGCTGTAGATACTAAATAACCTAAAGCTAATGGTTGCTGGAGTAACGCTCCTACTTCTTCGTGTCCATCCAAACAACTACCACCATTCTAAATAACAATACATTGTAAATAACTATAATACTCATCTAGAAACATTTATTTTACTTACTCTGTAGGACGATGATCCACACGTAAAAGGGCTACAAGGTTGTGAAGACGGCGGACTACCCGGTTGAGAAGAACAATCCCCTCTAGGTCCCATTGATCCCCGTCCCATTCCAATAGAACCACCTAAAGATCCAGAACCTATGCCGCCTCCTATGACATTACCGCTAGGACCACCCATAATACTACTATTAGGAAGTCCTAAACTCGTGTTTCCCACTGCATCCGCATCGTTCCACGTACTAAAAATATCATTGAAATCGCCCATGCCCTCCATACCTTCTGGCATATCTTCTTCGTTAAATGCGCTAAAAAGTTCATCATCGCCTAGTTCTGGGCCATTGATTTGTTGTTCTTGGAACGCAGTTTGTGAAGACTGTAACACATTAATTGTATTATTTATTTGTAGCTGTAATTAAATTAATTTCGAATATTTTTATAAATAAATACCTGTGTAGTTGCTGATGTTGGAAATACTAATATATGAGTGGCAGAAACATCACGAGGTGTTGACAGTTGACAAGCAACAGACGCTTGACTAAAACGTTCATCAGGTGTAAATTGATCTGTCATTAGTCTTAATGAAGAATCTGGTTCCAGGGAAACTAAGCAAGCGCTAACCACAGATGGTACATCAGACTTTTGGTACAATAAGCTACATTGGCCACAAGATTCTTTTAAGTGGCGTGATGCTTTCATCAACGCTTTGCGACTTAACAACCATGACCAACCTGAATACAAATATAATATAAATATTTATTCAATTATACATATAAATATCTATCTATGTTTTGCTTTATTACCTTTCAGTTCGCCATGACCAATTCTCCCAACTCGACCCACAACTAATCGCCAAGGTGTTACACTCTGACTCATTACACCCAAAATGAAATCCATTAACTTTTGTAAACCAATTCTTCGAGCAGGAGATTTTCTTCGTCTACTACAAATAAAATTTAGTTTATCATTTTTCTTTTATAAAATAATTGTAAAAAAATGTCTTACTTGTTAGGTACATAAATGTTAATTGTAGCTGTTTCTAATAAAATGCCCTGTTCATCTGTAGCTGCAGCTAATATCCACCTTTGATCTTCCGAAATACAGTAACTAGCATAAAGCACAGAACATTGTTGATCAGTACCTGACGGAGAACCAGTCCCATTAGGTCCACCAAGAATTGATAATGTGTCACCGCCACTACTACTATCACCTGTTATACCGCTGTCTGTCCTACCAGATTTATTATTCCTATAACCAGCTAATATAAAAGGAGGAGTGTATGCTTTATACACCATTCGACTTTTTTCCTATAATAAAACATATTTTGTAAATATACTATATAAAAAATTTTTATCCAGTTTAAATGTGTGAATCTATAAAAATAAACATACATCTTTATTTTTTAAGAACAATTCAGTCATAGCTGCAGTGCCGAATCCGGTTAAGGCTTTAATGTTAGAGGTGTGAGTTAAGTAACGCCTGCACTGACTGAAAACTGATAGTGATAAAGTTCTCATATTATCACTCATTTTAAGATGATCAGAAGATCGGCCAAGTTCCAAAACACTTTCCAAAGATATCAACTAAAAATTTAAATTAATACAATTAATTTAGTACAAATTGTAGTATCAAGCAGTTTCCAATAAAAGTATGTAAATTCAGTGTTACCTGAACTGATATATTTGATCGTATAGCTTCTGGAAGTGTGGCCAAAACTGTATTATAACATCGTAAAAGACCATGGCAAGCAATCCTCGCAAGGTTGCTACTATCCTTGCCAATGGAAAAAGGTTCAACCAGATAGATAACAATAGCCGGGACTTCACCATCATCATCATCACAATGATTATCTCCACTGGCGTTAAAACTTTTATCAGCCTGAGATCCACCAGAATCATCTAAGCAATCACTCTTTGGAGTGGGAGCTCGTTCATTGGATGAGACAGGCGATTCCACAGAGTTAGGTGTCATTGATGACGGAGGTGGCATTGGTGAAGGTGGAGGTCTTGGTATACTACCTTCTGGTGGATCTAATAAAGTCTTATCCATAGAAAATTGAGAAAGTTGTGGAGCTAAATAATGACGACAAACTTGGGCATACAATTTCAACATGGACGACTGATGATTTTCGCCCAACATTGAAAACCACTCATCAACAGGTTCTTTCGCTAATTTTGCTGCAGCTGATTTTCCAACTCTTAGAATACCATCCCGTAATACTTTTGTAATTGGACAATGACGACCTAATCGATTAATTTCGTATGCTGCACTCAATTCTTTAAAAAATGATCTTGTTCTTTGTAAAATAAATTCATTGTCAGGACTAACAACTATATACGCCACATCTCGAGAATAAGAAAATGGTTCAAGTAATAATTTATCCCAATAATGAAGAGCTAAAGGTGCGACAGCTACCCAATCTTTGTCATGTCCAACAAGAATTGGTGGTATAGGTTGAGGTTCACATCTATCATCAGTACCTCGGCCTGCCAATCTATGAAATTGTCGCCAAGTTAACGGTCCTGTGACAGTATAAGGTTCCCACAATCTTGTGGTTACACTTTTTCTTTGAATGGCTTCTTGTAAAAGTGGTTGTAATGTCCGCATAACTCTTATAAGCTGCCTACTACTACGCGGACCCGGTGCTTGACTATAAGCCCATCTATGTACAGGTGGACAATTATTATTTAATGGGGGCAACGACTGTTGGTGATGACCAGGCCAACGATGATGTTCGACTTGCCAATGATTATTCATTCCACCTTCCAACTGTATAAAATAATAATAAATTATAATATATACACATAAATTATAATACTCTATGTCAGATCACATGAAAATTAAACACAGTCCTGCAAAATGTTGGTTAAATAATCTACCAGTTCTGTAAAAATAGTTATTGAACAGCTTGCTTTTTATGAAAGTATTTCATTGTTTTAATAGGAATGTCCAATCTATGTTTATAACCACTCACATGGTTATCGGTGTTACTGTCATTTTATATTTTTATTTTTAGTTAAGAAAAAGAAGAACTAAGTAGTCACAGCACATAATAATGACACAGTAACAAGACAATTTAAATTATGTTATGTTTTGCATGATAACAAAATGACAAGGTTAAGCAGCTCTGTAATATTTATCAGTTCAACAACCTTATTTTTGATAAAAATGTATTAATTTATAGAACGGTTTTTAATTTTATAGAACCAATATGTAATTATCAGTTGTGTATAATTTCATGTAACCTAGTGTTAGCGTATAATATAAATCATTATATACATACCTTTGCCAATCGCCCTTGTTCAAGAGCTAGTAAAGCCACTTGGTTGGTATCAGTAAATTCTAACATATTGACAGGTGATGTTTGTGGTGGATGATTTAAAGGATATTTTGCTGCTGCTCGTACTAAAGAACTGCAAGTGCTATAAATTACAGCAGCACATTGTTCCCTAACTAATTCTAAAACTTCTGGATTCATAGAGTTATCATCAACACGGACAGGACTATCTTCAAGAAGTCCAGTTATTTCTGCCTCATCTTCTGGAAATAATCCTGATTTATGAGACAATCTACGGTTAACAACTGCACTAAAACCACAACTACACCGAATTCCATCCTCATCACCTAAATTGAATAAATATAATAAATTAATCAATTGTTTTTTTATATTAATTGTTTCTTTGTTTGTAATACCAGGCATCCCAACAGACATGTGATGCTGTTGATATTGAGAAGAGTATCCATTTGGTGTCAAAGTATGTGTGAGATAAACTGCTGCATCTGTGCCTTTAATATTACCGACCACTTTTGGGCCAGCGTTACACACGCACAATGTGCAACTATCGAAATTATGATCTCGGAAGACATTTAGTAGTGAATCCGTTAATAAAACATTAACAACTATTGAGTTAGCTTCAGGTACAGGTGGTGACATATTAGTTGGTACAACATTCATATTGTGATGTTGTGATAGAGCAGGACTATAAGGTGGTGGAGGCACTTGTTGATGCTGTTGTATTTGTTGTTGTGGCGGTCGATGATGATACTGATTTCCTCCTCCAGGCCAAGGTGTATTATGAGGTGATGGACTCATCACCATCATTGGATGATAATGATTATTGCGATTCATATTTGGTATTAAATTGCTATTTGCTGAAGACGCTGGCGGAGGAACAATCCTAAAAATAATAATGATTTTTTCAATAATGGAAATAAAAATATCATCTATCAAACTAAAAAAAAAATTGTATAAATTCAATTAAGATTAAGTCTTTAGAATAATTACTACACAATATATTTATTGTGATTTTTTAACCATTTTGTCAACACAATTATTATAAAAGTTAAAATAAATAATAAAATTAACTTACTGAATTTGTTTTTCAGGCTGTGGTGGATGATGTTGAATTGGTTGGGGTTGTGACGATGTATGGTAAACAAAAGAGGAAGGCTTATAAATACAATTGGAAGGTGCTATTAATGGGGGTAGGTTTTGGCTCGGAAGATTAGTGAGTGGTGCATATTTTGAAGAACCAACCATTTTCGCAATAGCTGGAGGTTTGTACACATATGACCAATCCTAAATAATAAAAACACAAATAAATATTTCATTATAATACTACTTTTAATTCAATACTTCATTAATATTAACACTTACATCTATATGATCATGTTGAGGACTTCCCATGTACGAATTTGTTTGGTAGGTACGGGGTGGAAGTATATCAATGTCAGGACATGGAGAAGCTATAGGATTGTGTTCTAACGATGGGGGAGTTGGAAACATTTTTACTAATTCTTCGGGCCTTAAAACACCACCACCACCCCCACTATTTCTTGGTGGTCGAACTAATAATGTTGTCAAATTTCCACCAAGACAATCATCAGGTTTATTTGAGCCAGGTGGTGTTTGCATTTGTAACTGAAAATTTCATATTTATTAACCAAAATGAGATATTATTTAGGCATAACAAATACTTACAGATGCCACAGCCTCATCGCTTGACAAATCATCTGAATTATCAAACATATGATCAAGATCTCTCATACTATCACTTGTACACCTACTCCCGTTCATTAGTCCAGGATCATATTCTTTTTTGATATCTTCATTCTAAACAATGAAAAAAAAAAAAAAAAAAAAAAAAAAAAACAATGATACAAAATCCAAAATATACATATATATATATATAAATATATAAAAAAACAATCAATAACAGAGGCAGAAATAACATTTTTACCTTCATCATAGACATGGAAGTATTTATTTTGTAATCATTAGAACCCAACAAATTAATACTAGAACAAGGACCATTTTCCTCGTCAAATTCATAAGGATCTGAACGACCACCTTTTAACCTAAGAGCATTATTTCTTAATTCTTCAAAACTGCTAAAATTATTTATTGGATTTTCAGATGGTTCAACCTAAATAGAAAATGTTCATTTAATAAAATAATTTCAAATGTTATAATATTGTGATAAAAGTTGTTTAAATTACTGGAAGAATAGGTACACTAGTATCTCTTCTAATGTATACTTGTGGAGGTGATGACGGATTATCCGTTACATTATTTATTCTCGTAATAGGCTCTAGTTTTGGAATAATTGGTTTAAACTTTTTGACTGGATGATATAACCAAGCGTCAATTGATGTATAGTCATATAAAAGTTTAGACGGCATTAGTTCCTCTTCAACCAAATTTGCCTCGTAATCTTTAGATGACAGCTGTGGCCGTTTTAATGTAATATAGGCACTAGAACCTTGGGATTGCATTGGAACGGGTGTTGTAGTAGCTGTTGGCGTTGTTGCTGGTATACTAGCAGTATTACTAGCTGGTGCGGGTGTACCAGCATTACTTTCACGGCCAGATTTATTAGGTTCCTGACTAGCAGGAGCAGAGGAAGGGTAAGGTGAATATGCTTGATTGTTGACAGACGAAACAGATTTGGGCTGGAAGTCCACTGAAAGAGGTGTGATGGGGATTTTTTCATCGTGCGGGCTTAACATTGGCGGAGGAATAGAAAGTGGAGCTGGTTGTCCAGCAGATGGAGGGGTTGGCACTGAAGGCAAAGGCGGCACAGAATCCAGGCCACAAGGGCTATCGGTAGGACCAAGACGCGTTGACCTAAAAAATTATACATATATCAAGTTCAACAAAAATAATCATTTTTTTTTTTTTAAAGCATATTATGTATATTAATACTAAATAGGGGCAAAAACCATTTATATTAGTCGTTTAATATAATAGTTCATGCAATTATGTACACTTTTTTTCTTCAAATTTTCACATTTTAATTATCATATAACCCAACACCACCACCATTGCATGCCAAATAATTTGTATATGATAATATAAATTAATGTTATAATATATTATTCAAAATATTCAATAATTATTAAATATCTCAATTTGAACGTCCACAATTAATAAACCAATTCAATATATAGTCTTAATTTAAAAATAACTCTTATTAAATTTGAAAACTGTTAAGTTTTCCTAAAAAAAATAAATGTATCAAATACATAATGTACACAATAATTTATTAACTGTACATAACAATATTGTTAATACTTAATTTAGATTAGAAATATTTAATTGACCAACTGTTGTTATTTAAAGGCCTTAAATAATATTGTTTGTTTTATTAGAATCCTGTTTAGAAGGTTTTATTTTACAAAACACAACCCACATAATTTTATTTTTAACACCATTTCACCACCCAAGCGTCTCATCAATAGACACAAACCTGAGGGTGGCATTGTTTGCATCGGGTGGCGGCTGCTGAGCGACGAAAATATCAGGGAGGGGAGTGCGTCTATGGAATGGTGTGCCGATTGGCTGTGTCTGGTGCTTGGAACTCGTTTTTCTACACCTGTAAATAGCCGGCCGGATAACAAATGCCGATCGACTTCCAAAGCTCCCAAAACACACACCACACAGTTGACCTTTTCTCATACACACAAATAACAATCAATTGTACTTACCTAGTACAGGAACATGTTAATTTTTGCAATGGATCAGATAAGTGCCATTGACCCAGGGTTGGTGATTCAGGTCTAGACGGGGGATTTTGTTCAGAGTGTAAAGGTCCTAACACACAATCTTGCCATGCTCGTTCGGGTATCGCCGATACTGCATTATCCAAAGCATAAACGATCGTGTCTGAATGGTGTTGATGTTTAGTCACAAACGTTTGTTGCTTAGGTGCTGCTTTAAGATTTTTAATGTAATTATTAAAACTGTTGAGTTAATAAAATAGAAAAGTTATATACTTTGTTGCTGTTGTTGTTGATGCTGCAGTGGTTGTTGTTGAGGAGTTGTTTGATGAACATTATGGTTTTTATATAATTCAGCAGTGCTTTCATCTAAATCAGTTACTAAAACATAACATGATGGATATCTCATCTTAACACCACCTATAAAAAAAATTAAAGACTATATTAGAACAAATATAATAATAATCAAATAAATAAAAAAAAACATATCTTTATTGCAAATTATATTATTTGTTACCGGATATAACTAATAACAAAATATAGTAAAAGCTAAAAGTATTACTCAAATAATGAAGAATAAATTTAATTTCAATTGAAGACCATTAAAAGAGCAACAGAAATAAAATTTAAAAAATACAATAGTAATATAGGGACGATGGACCTTGTGGCCAAAACTAGTTGTAAATTGTAGTTACATATATTCGCTATTGTTTAAGTAATACTAGTAGCTATTTCTATATTTTTGTGTTAATATATATTAAATATTAAATAGTTTTTTTCCTTTTTATAATAAAAATGATTAACACTTACCAACTAAAACTTCTACCGCAGGAGATAATTCATTTGGGCCATTACTATTAATAACTGGATAAAAATGACTCCATTCGTCCATCATACGGCTAGTTTCAGCATCCATATTTTTATATACATGGCCAGTTAATGTTCCAGCAAGACCAAATGGTGCAAGCATAACTACAAATGTAGAATAATATATTAGACAAATTATATTTCATTTCCACTGTGTACTGTAAAATTACTAAGTATTTTTATATCAAAATATAGTCTATTTTTAATTAGAACAATTTAAAATCAATTTATAAAAAGTAAATACAGATGCACAATCTCAATTTTTGTGGTCGCTACTTTCAAGTTTCAAAACTGTTAGTCTACAGTACACCAATGATTGTAAATAAAATATACCTTGAATATTATTTCCGTTTTGAGGTTGAGAAGATGCTTGTGCCAGGTGTTCTTTTGATAAAGTCCGTACAACAGAATGCTGCCTTACATCAATACTAGCACAAACTGTACTTTCTCCATGTACAAAAAATGCAAACGAAAATGACAAGTGACTAGCACTAAAAAACATTAATTATTGAATCATAGTTTACCTTAATTTTATTACAATTCTTACCTCGAACTATCTAATTTTGCACAAGATGAGTAAGGTTGGACAAACCATTTCCCTAACCGAACAAAATCTCTAGACATTAAACACCTGAAATAATATTACAAAAATAAATTGAGATCAACATATCTAAGAAAAATTGCATTAAAAATGAATTTACCTCTCTATTAAATTATGTAGTGCCTTAAATAAGAGTGAACGACATTCATAAGATAGGCCACTTTCCCATGAACCATTATCACCTTCTATAAATAAATAATTTAAGAATATAAATTATTATTATTTGTTTATTATTTTTATTAAAGTAAGTGTTATTAATGTTACCATTTAATAAAAGTTGGGAAGAAACAAGTCCAGTCAGATCTGGTTCTTCGCCGTACCAAAATATCCACAGCTCTTTCGAAGCTTTTAGCGAGAGTGCAGGTGGAAGAGCGGATACAGGCGTCGGCGGCGCGGGAACCAATGGATCGAGTGATGTCTGTTGAGAGTTGGCAGGCGGTAAGGAAACTCGCCGCCACACAGCCAACATATCATGGGTTAAACATCGTGTATAACTAGATAATACTGGATCCTCAAGCACCGAGCCGCAGGCGTTGGTTCCACCACCAGGACCACCTCCCCAGTCAGGAGGTCCTTCTGGACCGGCTGAACAATGTACAAACTTACGCCATTTGATGCCGCACAAGTCAGTCTGTAATCACAATACAAATAATATATTAAACATTGATTTCATTCATTCTAAAATCGGCCACCAATATCATTCTAAACACTCGTAGTAAAATTAAGTAACATAGAGCTAGACGACTAATGGTGGCCCTAAAAAAAAATTGTTATAAATAATTTCGGATTAAATACGTTTTTGTTTGAATAAAACAATATAGCTCAGAACAATTCTGTTGGTGGTAATGGCTAATAAGTCCGCTTCCAGATTAAACTCAATATATTTAGCAAAAGTCACCGTTAACAAACAAAAACGGATATGCTTTGCGCCGTGGGTGAGCCACCGTAGGTTGTAGGCAGGACGTAAAAGGCAGTTTATTTATGTCTGTACGCAACGACAAATCATTGTAAACGAAAAACGATTCTGAGCGTCAAGTTCATTTCAACATATTTTGATAAATTTAAATATAAAATTGTAATCATTTGAACTATTTAACGTCGATTAAAATAAATTACAAATTTGTATCCGTATAAATGAAACAAAAGAATACGAATTCACGTGTTCGGTGAAAATTTCAATGTTTCTATGATTATTTTGTCCACCGAATTACAACGAAGTAACTGTTATTGCGTAAACATTGCAATTTTTTCCGCGTTATTAAGAAAACCGCAAGAAAAATAAAAAATTTACCTCCCCGCCGACCGGATAAGATTCCTGGTAAAAAAAATCACACAACAGACAGAGTAAAAGAAATTTTTATCCTAGCCTCGATCGGAATCTAAAACCGAAGTGATCAATCAAAATGATAATTTAATCATTTATATTTATTTAGGTATGTATTGTGGCACGGGCAACTACAATATCTCGAATTCAGTTAATTAAAAATAATAATTCGATAGGTACTTCAAAAACGTTAAAAAAAAAAACACACAAGAGGTTTTTTTTTATTATATTACAGGTTTATTATTTTTTTATTTTTTACACGATTATACATACCGTACCCGTACGTATTATTTCACAATCTACGAAATCAGTGTTATTCATTAACGCCGTTATTTAGAAGATAGACGGATAAATGTTTATTTTTTTCTCTCGAAACACAACATTCGATTGAGAATAGATAAAAAAAAAAAAAATCAATTGCACCCGCGCAGTTTACCGAGTTTTACACGACGGTTTCGTTCGCACCGTATAAATAAAATCGTCGCCTTTAACCGCGTTAAACGATTTTAATACGACTGCCGGTCAATGTGGAAAAAAAAATCATTCCATTCTAATCCTTTGCACGTTGTATAAATATCTCGCAAACGCGACATCGAATAAAATAAAATATAATCGATTCGACAGCCTGACTCGTTAAATTAAAATATACGGCTGCGAATTTAGAAATTGCACTAAAAAAAACCTTACCACGAGAAAAATCTGCTAAATTCACCATTAATTCGCAATTAAAATAATACCAGGATTGCCACAAGTTTGAATTTTTCGAATATTTTCGACTTTTCCGGACAATTTTCCATACAATAAAAAAAAATAATGTATCATAATAAGAAACGTCTAGAAAAATATGAAAAGGTACAAAAATACACCCCGGAAAATGTTCGACAAAAATTCACAATAAATACACTCCGGTTGACGGGGATTACCATATAAAATACACAAGGGTATACAATCGAACATTTCAGAAATTTATATTAAAATTTTGAAATTCCGGTAAAAGTCACAAAACTACCGTAGCACCAATTCAATGGATTCCACCAGACTTGTGGCAAAAAAAATAATTTTTTTTTTTTTCATATGATATTATTTAATTGTTGTTCTTGTTACATTTTTAAAAAAAAGGTTTATATAAATATATTTATTTATGTAAACAGGAACCTTTATATTTGCTGTTTAAACTTTTAATACGAACATTAAAAATAATAATATATGTACACAATTCATCTCTACACGAATGCCTAAAAAAAAAGCATTAATCGTTATAAAATATTAAAAAAAAAAAAAATAAATTGTATTCCAATGCATTTAAGTTTATTATATTTAATTATAAATAATACATTTCCAGTTGCTTCAGGTGTTGGAGGGGGGGGGGTGTTCAGCGATAGGAGGGGGATCTAAAGTTTTTATTTTCAAGTGTATTAAGTTCACAGCTATATTTTTTTTTATTATTATTAAATATTCGTGTATCGATTATATAATATTATATTTTATCAGAAAAAAAAAAAAATGTTTACAACATTGTAAAGCACAAGACACACACACACACACTCGAAGGGAATATTATTATACTTAAAATTTAGCCGACACATGCCGGTCACGAAATAATAATCGTAAAAAGAAAAAAAAAAATGATAATAGTAATAATAATAATAATAATAATAATAATAATAATAACAATAATAATAATAAGAATATAAGGAGAACGTGTGCGCGACTCGAGTGTGGGACATGACGATGAAGGTGGCGGCGGCGGCGTCTGCCATCGTGCCGGCGGCCGGTTGGTTACGTGCGGTTACGAAGAAGGCACGTGGTGGTGAATTCCGACCATACCGAACGACGACGGCGGCGGCGGGTACGGTGTAACGTACGAAAGGGTGGTGCGGCAGTGGCGGACGGGTTAGTGGTGAGGGTCGGTTGTACCGACGACGACGGCGTACGCACGTGGTGGCGGTCCTGATAACAATATTTTAACGGGGAAAACATTATTCAACAGAATATTTGACGCAAAACAGAACAGAACATCGGACAGCCGGCGACGGACTGGTGCCCTGCACCACAAAGTCTACCATCCCGGGGGGTGGAGGGGCAGAGCGCCGTCCGTCTTTTATACCGCGGACCCGTGCGTTTGTAAATACATAATATATTTATGATTAAATGTATAGTTATTGTTGTTTTGTATTATATATATAAAAAAAAAAAAAAAAATCGCGGGCACAAGGATAAAAATGATTTCGAAAATAAAAAGGCGCGAGAACGAATGGCGTGTGTGCGTGAGTAAAAATAAAAAAAAACCGTAACGTAGGAAACGGGGGCAGGGGCGCGTTATTGACTGTATGCATCCGCGTCTCTTCCCAAAGGAATGGACCCGCCCCGCCCCGGCTTCCGCGTGTTCCGTCGAAATCAATATCCGCCCCGCCGGTGGCCGCGAGACACGACCCTGTGGCGTCACGCCGGTCGTAGTATGCCCTTCGTAGTTGTACGCGCGCCCACATCGTAATATACGACTGTACACTAAACCGTGTGTACTATGCGACAAACCGAGCCCTTAACGCGGCACCCGCCCGCGCCGTTTTTTATTTATTTTTCAATGTAAACCGAAAATCCGCCGGCCGGCCGAATATGACAGACACAGTGGTGGGGAGGGGGCGTACATAATAACGTTGGTGTGGTCGTCGTAGAGCGATACCGCACCCCGAAATTGACCGGTTCAATAATCGGACCTTATGAGTTAGATGCACCCGCTCGGTACGCGCCGTTATCACGAAGGCGGTAGTTGGACGACGAAGCCGCGCGCGCCGGGTGTTAATGTTGCGGTGGACACGCTACGCACGACGCCCGCGCGCCGGCTCATCACCATCCGCATTCCAGTGGGCGCCAAATCCAATATTATACATTGCCAGAAGGGGTCGGGGGGCACAAGAGGGGGAGCGGCGGCAGAGGCGTATGTACACACATTACCGCCTTGAACGGTGTTTTATTTTTTTATTCTATCATATATATACACCATCCGTTTTTCTCGTCATGGAACGACTGTCGGGGTAGGGGAGTAGTAGATCGATGCGGAAAAGCGGAGCTCCGACAAGTGCTTTACGACGACGAACGCGCGCGGGACACGCGGGTTTTTTCACAAGTAAAACGAATTTAATTATACGCGACGAGGAAGAAAAGCGTCGATTATCCATTTCTAAACGCCGTGTTGTACACCAGTATTCAATACCCCGTTATTACGTTTGCCGGAAAACGCGCATTGGTACGAATTCGCTGTTTTCCACTGAGTGTGGGGAATTCGTTATGCGAGGCCCCCCTTTGGGTATAGTAAGCGCGTATCGCGATACACCAAGAATGTTATTGTTATTATTATCGTGCAGTACTGTGTGCCACCGCATCATTCTTCGCGCGGCCGCCGAAGCGTGTCGCGTCGTAATAATAAGACTGAATGAGGAGCGATCCAGATGCACGCACGCAGCGGTAGCACCGTGTAAACGCGAGTTACGGCCGGACTGCTGCACAAGAAGAAGAAGACACCGTTAACTCCGGGCGACCGGGCAGGGGGCGGGGGCGGACGGCCAGTGTTAATAACCCTGACGACGCGCCTCGTGAAGAGAGAACAACGCCACGACGGCCGGTGGTTTTTTCTTTCTTCTTCTTCTTACCCTCGTCTTTTCCGACATCGCCGTAGTGTACCGGATACGGCGGCCACCCACTATATACGAGTCTCCCTCCCTCCCCCCACCTCGGTCATAGGGTTCGGCGGCCCGACAAGAATGATGGTTGGCAACACTCCGTTCGCCAAAGCGTGAGAGGAAAACCGTAAACCGGCGGAGGATTCACGGCGGTGAGAAACAGAAAAAAAATAGGCACGGGGAAACCGTACAGAAAATATTATTAGGTATGGGGGATTTATACCCACTGCTATTACTACTATTATATCGCCGGGTACAACAAACAATCGTCGTCGGTGCAGTAGAGGAGGAAGCAAAATGAAAAAAAAAAATATATATATATATAAATATAAAAAGAGAGTACGTGACCTCGTTTGTAAAAACAAAATACCTATGGAAGATAAATAAATAATAGAAAACGCGGCGGCGGCGTTCGATACGGGGGAAAAAAGAACAATAATGATTTAAAAATAATTTACTATTGGTTTTATTTGGCGTCGTAATATCCATTCGGACCTATGAGGGGTGAGAGGTGGGGGAAACGGATCGAAAATTACGATAACAAAAAAAATACGGAAAATATAACAACGTAAAAAGTCCGACGAGTTTTCTAATATTTTGGTAACCACTGCACGCGTCCGGTTGTTACGGTACGCGGAATTACAGAGGTGTCGGCGGCGGCGGCGGTGGTGGTGGCGGTGGTAGCGGCAAAGTCCCCTCTACCAAAGCCACCGCGACACAACAATACGATCAAAAGAAACTGCATGTAAATCCTACGGCGTAACGACACCGGCCGAAGTGAAAGAGGTCGGTGCCGGTCGGATTTTTGCGCAAGACGATCGCCGACCGTGACCGAACGCGGCAACGTCGCCCCCCGCCACCGACCGACACGCGTACGGCTCACACCGCCGCACCGCGGTAGACGCGGTGTTTTCCCGCCGCGTCCGCACGATGGCGCGGCCCCGTCGACCCGAAAAAGAACATCTGCCGGCGGTGAAACTCCGAGGGAACGCTCACACGTAATATAATATACGCGTACGTAGGTACACGATATACGTACACTACGTATACGTTACAATAATATACGTGCGCCGCCGAGGGGGCAGCGAGTTGGCTTCCCCCCACGTGACCGACCGCCGCCGCAAACAACCACCCCGCCAGAGGAGAGACGTCGGGCGAGTGCGCGAAAACCCCGTCCGCCCCGCACCCGTTGCAAATACCGCGACATGTAAATTATACGGAAAGGAAAGAAAAAAAAAAACCCTTTTTTTAAACGACGCACCAGCAAAAATGATATTATCTCGAGCCCCTCCGTAGAAAACTCGCGGGGTAATGGCTTCTACCGGGGGAGGGGGGAAAGGAGTAATAATAATTTCAGGAGCGCGGCCGCGGGTCAATCGGTCGCCGTAGGTCTCGTAGCGGCGGGTGGCCGCACGTTATTAATATTGCGGCGGCGACAACGACGACGGTGGGCCACACCGATGACGGCCGTACACGCATTATTATTACATACATGACATACGTGTTTATTATCGTATAAACGTTACCGCGGCCGTCTACAATGGCACCCCATCGAATAGAACGCACACGCACGCACTTTTTACCCGCGAAGGGGGTACGTACGTGTATATACGGTCGTCGAATAAACGGATGGACGGCGACCCCTCTTGCTCGTCCGTCCGCGCGCGACGATCCAGTTTTTTTAAAAAACCAAACGCGGCCAGTGTTTGTAAATGTTATTATATTATCAACGAAAATCCGGGGCACAATATTTATAATATTAATACGTGTATTCGGTATTATACCTAATATATACCACCGTTCGTGGTATGCGCACCTTGAGCGGCGGCGGGAACAGCAGACGCACGGAATTCTTGCGTGTGTCAACTAGTCGCCGCCGCGCCGTGTTTTTACGAGAGGGAGGAGGACTCGGTCGAAAAATAGAACGAGAGCGCGCCGTACGTACGCTTACAAATACAGCACGTATTATTATTATATATATATATATATATATATTGTTGTTATGCAACTATTGGGAAAAGAAATAATAATAATAATCAATTGACGGCCGTGCGGCCGATTAACGTCATACGTCAGGCTCGTGTGCGTTCTTATTTATATGCGTATGATAATTCTAATTTTCTTCTTCTATTAATTACGAATAGATTCGCACATCGGTTTTACGACCGACACACACTTTCCGAAATATCAACAACAATAAAATCGTTCGGAAGAGTAGTAGTGATAGTAATAGTAAATATAGTAATATTGTAGACGGACAGACGGAAAAACGACAACAGTGCGATATCGACAAACCTGTTAAACATAATAAAATCATGGTCAGATCACACGATTAGTATTATACACACACACACACATACGGGCGCGCAAACATACGCACACGCCGGAGGCGGTCAAACAATATTATCACCGCCGCCCCTGTCCCGTGTGTACAAATAATATTTATGACCCGTGCGGATCTCAGCCGCCACCGTCGTCGCCTAAGTAAAATAAAAATCTCGTTTTTCACCGATCCGAAGACGTCGATCAAAAAAAATAAAAAAATAAAAAAACAGAGAGTACACGTCCGCGCGAAATAAAATACACACTGCCACCGCTCGTCCGTCACACTATGCGAGACGAAGGGGGGCGCGGGAAAAAAAAAATCAATATTATATTTTATAACCGATATATATATATATATATATATACGGGAAATGTAACCACGGCAGTGGTGGTCGGTTGACGAAACGAAACTTTCCATTTGGGAATAGAGGGAATTAAAAAAAAAAAATTAAATAAATAATAACGCGAACAATAAAATACACGGCGGCGATAAAGTGGGCCGCCCGCATTTTCGGAACCACTGAAAGCGGTTTGAAAATACACAGGGCATTGCCTCTGTGCATGTATGCGTGTGCGAGAGAGCGCGCAGTACACACTGTATATATTATATTCAAATACATATATATACTTATGTATTATAATTGTTGTGTTTTTGCGATACATTTTTATGCTTTTCCCTAGTTTTCGCGAATAATCATTTCGGTAGCCGGGCCGTCGTGTGGCTACCGTTCTGTCGAAACGCATCGGCGATAACGACATTATTTTCGAAAAAAAAAAAACCCCCACACGGAGTTATAACAATAATTATTATCAATTATTACGGGACGGGCGACCGAGACAAAACATTATACTTCGCTCGAACGTCAAAAGTTCTAAAAACGTGCGTCTGTCGTCCCGCTTATCTCCGGTTCGACCGCAGATAAACCAATCGTCGTCATTAATAACAAAACACGACGTTCGAAAGCCACTGCTGTTTATCATTATTACCATTTGGACGATAAATACAAATCGGTTTGTCAGATATTCCCAGATTTCGGTAACGAAATAAACCGCTGGCAACGGCTGAATTGTTAATCTAGCGACTGGCATAGAGGACGCGGTGGTGAGGAGGCGACACAACCACACGGTGCCGGCGCGGTATACGCACGCAGCGGCGTTTGAATATAGAGCGCGGCCAAACACGAATTATTGTTTTGATTGTGATAACGCGTATAGCACGTAATCTATGGGTATACCTCCTCCTAATCAATTGCCTCGACGCGCTTAAATTGCACGTACAATAATAATCGAGAAAGTCAAATGGTCAAACGGAAACGTCGAAACGTATTTTAACACCCTCTGGCCGTCCGCCAAATAAATAACGACAACGTGTGTGGATCACATGACCACCAACACTTGTACAATAAAACGAAATAATATACACCAAATCAGTGGCGTAACCGAGGGGCGGTACGGACGCCGCCATCCACAACACCCTCACAAACCGTATTTATTATGCCGGAATTTAATTTAAGTTTTAAACAATAATAAATAATTAAATAATTTAAAATATATTAAATAAATATAAATAATTTTATTTCGAGGGGCCTCAACGTTAAGTGTACACAAATTGACTTTGTCAACCTATCGGACACGAGTACTGGTGAAGGAGGGAGGGGTTGTTTTAAGCAGACCCAGTCTCCCCACACCCCACGAAGAAATCAGCGGTTGCACCGCCGAGTGTTGTACCCTGTATATTTATACATGTAAATATCAAAATAAATAATCCATTTATTTATTTATTATACAGTACCTGCACACAGGTAATAATATTGTCTCTATAATATAGTATGTGTATTGAAAATAAAGTAGAATAAATATTAATTTATTACAGTTTGATTTTGTGTCGCTTAAATCCAAATAAACAATCTGAGTGTGTGAATTAGCGCATGTTTATTAATAAACTAATGTTTTTTTTTTTTTTTTATTATACATATTTCTCATAATTTTTAGTCTATACTCGATATGCAAGAATTCGTATCTTATCACTTTTTTTTTTATTAACAATAGTAAAATATGTTATATACAAAAACAACAAATATATATTTTATCAATTTAAATTAAACTATTTTAAACACGATTAAGTAGGTATATTAAAAATGAATCAAACTAAATATATATATATATATGTAATTACATTGTCGTGGAGCCTTTATGCGTTATTTGTCACTATAAACAACATAGATAGGTAAGATTGGTATTTAAAATTTAAGAAAGTTATAGATAAAACATAAAAGTATTGTATTATTCACTACTATTTTATAAAAAAAAAATTAACATGCTTAAATAATTCTCTATCCTATTAAGAAGAATAGTTTTTTTTGTAATTAACAAACAGTTTATGCACCTAATAAATACAAATTGAGGAGCCTGATTAATTATTTTATAGAAATAAAATAATATTACATACATTAATACATTTTCAAAAGTATAAAATAAAATTATGTATTTATAATATTAAAAATTTGATAGGTACCTCCTAATAAAATACCAAATCACTCGGCAGTTCCTCGTCACAAACATAATATAGGTAGGTACCTAACATATTAGTCAAACACATACATTTCAGTTAATAATAAAAAAAATTTTAAAAATGGGGAAAATAAATTAAAAAATTGAACAGTTGTTTGTAAATTGCTTTGTTATTGTTTTATAATATATATATATATAAAAAAAATAAAATATTTTTGTTGAAACTAAAAAAAAAAAAACATTTGGTATCATTCAATAGTAATATTTACCTGTCAACAGACAAGGTTACACTTCCAAAACAGTTTAGACAACATGTATAGGCGATAGAGACCTATATTAACAATTATATATACCTAACTAATAAAAATGTATATAATAGGAACACCTAACAAAAACAAATCTAAATATTCTAGCAATTATACTTGAAATTGCCTATAAATGTATCTAGTAAAGCTAGGTAATAAATATTAATAACCGTTACCAACTACCTATTTACTTGAAAAAAAAAAAAAAAAAAAAAAGAACAATATTGTTAACTGAACAATTATTTGATTAATAAATTAAAATTCAATATTAAAACAGTAATTTTCCCTACCTATAATAAGCAGGTAGGCTTTTTTTTATTGTAATCTGATAGAATGGACGCTTAACCTGAATTTTTATTACATAATTAATTTAATAAATATAAGGTTGAGAATTTGGTAGTTTTAGTATTAGATAACTAATACATCATTGTGGCAATAAAACATTAATGATGTAAGAAATTAATTGCTTGACATCTTATCATTTTGGCAATAATACAGAACAATTGTTTTAAAATAATATACCTATCAAAAATCACTGAATAAAAAATATATATCGACAATGAAATATTGAAGAAAAAAAACAAAAGCACAAACATTATACTGCTGGCTGCTTACATAACATTATCGGCTTGGTTTAATAAAGTATAAATTTATTGAAATTTCATACATAAATATAATCGTGAAACTTTGTTGTCCTATCATGGTTTAGTTCTGTAAGTTATCGTGTTCACCGATGTACATAGGTATATTAAAATGTGTGCGCAGGTAGGTATATCAAATTCCTTGAGCACAAAATTTAAAAAAAAAAAAAACATCTTTTACTAAAATTCATTGGTACCCAACAATTCAAATTTAATATTAACTTAAAACTGTTTATCAATTATCATTAATGACCTAAGATCTTATGACCTGTTTATCAAACAGGACAAATGAAATCTAAATTTAACCGATACATAAATATTATGTTTTGAAACTAGAATAAGATATGAATTTTAAATAAAAATGTAAATTATTATTTGGATACATTTAATATAAAAATTTACTGAAGTACAGGCGGTTTTTAAGCCGGAATTGTCAAATAATGATATATATTTTTGGTTTTTCGTTTAGAATTGTTTAATCTTACAGATGCAGGGCTAATTTGTATTAAACAATTGTATTATTTCGCATTTAAAAGCTAAAAACTAACATCAAATTTTTATCTGCACCTATCCTATCACTCCACTGATATCTCTATTAACTATACTTAAGAGAAATATATTGTAAACAATGTCCTACTCTACCAACAGAATTATAACTGTAATATTAAAAACTCGAAATTTTCGACAGAAACACTAGAGCATGATATACAACGGCAAACGTTTGAAAATTGTGTTTTCTAAATAGGTCAATGTGCATTTCGAATACACTAAACCAATGTGTACGCAAACGTGAATACGTTTTTAATCCCAAAACGATTGCAATGTACAAACGGGCACCCCTATCTCGGGTAAGATGACCGACAGCCGCAACAACAGTGACGACTAGTCGGTGAAAGTTACTGGTGTCAATCCACAACAAACGTCATGTAAACAGTAATGTCTGCAAAAAGTGTAGTCAGCGTAACGGATCGCCGTATCCGTATTCGCCGACAATAGACAGAAGCGTCGGAATATTACAAGAGTTCCGGGGGCCCTACGCCCGGATTCTCATTAGGGTAAACGTAAATGTACTTAGTCTAGTCGGAGGTAAAATGTTTGTGACGGGTACAGCAGTGTAGAATAGATACAGCAGAAGTGCGGCGACACGATTGTTGTTGGTACTTACTAGGGCGAAGAAGTTCGTATGGCAATCCTCCAAGCTGGCACCGTTGGTCTGATGGCTGGAGTGAGTCATTTTTCATTAGACATTTCGCCCGGTACGACGACGACGACGTCTCGAACGTCACACAAACACCACGGATGAGGCGCCGGCCGACGACGACCGCGGACACCACGACCACGACAACGCGGCGGTACACGCGAAACAGTTTCGTCCGAACGACGGGCGTGCGTCAACAATGCGTACGGACATAATCACAGGCCGGAAACGCGACAATAATCACCCGATGCGCCCGGAGCTGCGTTGTTGTTCATGTTCGTCGACGGCGAGTTGCGTAAAATGGCGGACACACCAACACACACACTGGCGCACGCTCGCACGCACGCACTACCCGAAGGACCCGCGCACCCGATTGGCTCAACACCCGTCACATGGTTAACGCAGTGGTAACCAGAATTGTGGCCACTGCGGTAAAAACATCAGCCGCCGCCGCCGCCGCCGTAACCCGTAGCCGCGCCGACGGAGTTTACCTATTAGACGCGATTACGATGACGATGGTCCGGTACGTTTTAAATCGCTTCGGCAGCACTCCGTTAAGACAATTATTATCGCCGTCATCCGACAACAACAGCTATACGGCCACAGCTCTGTACGATCGCGGCTGCGTCCAGGTAAATGATTTAACGACACGTTATACTCAACACCGCAGTACGGACGTTTATTTATTTCGTGTATTTTTTTTTTTTCCCGTGCGTTTTATTTTGCGATTCTGTCCGTACGAGAGAAAAACTAAAATAATAGAAAAAAAAAAAAACCGTTCTCTTTTCGCGAAAACTCGTACCCGTGTAAAGTTTCAAGCAAAGATTTATTAATTTTTAAGGTTATGGCCGTATTATCCCAACGGTACGCGCGTGCAGTTTCAGACGCGATGACTGACACCACTTTCGCCGGCAAATTGTTTTTTTTTTGTTTGTTTTTGTTTCGTTCGACTCTGGTCGTCTTTCGTCAATAATTACGATAGTAAAACTATTATTGTAGTTGTAGTAGTAGTAGTAGTACTAGTTGTAGTAGTAGTAGTAGTAGTAGTAGTAGTAGTAGTAGTACTAGTTGTAGTAGTAGTAGTAGTAATAGTAGTAGTACGGGAACGTGCGTATTAACAATTAGACGATGACGCCCGTACTCGTCGGGTTTCGACGTCGTTCCGTATGCGCGAAACGTGAAAGTATATATACCCAGTTGATTACGTGAAAAAAAAAAAAATCATTATCAATGTCGTCGGGTGTATTGATAAAATAATAATAATATTGTTTTGGTCGTCCCTGCCGCCTCCGCTTTAGTCAGTGCCGCTCCACACGGTCATCGCGATTATTGTGCGTACAATAATAATAATAATAATAATAAATAAAAGAAAAGTAAAATAAAATAATAACAACAAACAGGGTTGCCAACCGACCGGGTTTCTGTTATACCACTTGGAAAGCCGGTCGTCGATATGAATCTCTTAAAGACGGGCGGACAGATGGATATCTCTAATCGCGGTTACTTACCGGCCGATACGATTTCTAATATTTGGATCCGGCCTTAATTAATAATAATTGTTCACGGTCGAGATATGTCGAGAATTTGACATATCGTTAGGTCATGTACAACAAAATGTGTTAATATTATTTTACATTTATCATTTATTCATCAATAAATATCCCGAATATACTTTTTCTTAAAAAAAAAAAAATAGAACATATTATAGTTATTTCTTATTTAATATTTTCAGTTAGAAAAATATGTTTAAAAATGTTCTGAGTTCCATTTGTTAGAATGAAATTCTATCAACAATCGATGAAATCTTTTTTATATATATATATTTTTTTTTTTACATAATATGCACTATATTCATATAATAATGAACTTATCTGTTGTATTTATAATATTACAATATGCACTTAATATAAATAATAAATTGCCATAAATACGCGAAATGGATTTGGTAAACATTTTCAACAGTATTATTATAATATTCGAAATTATAATATACTCCACTATGAAAATAATAAATCGTCATGTGTTTAAAGCTAATGTGTTGTTTGAAAATAGTCATTATGGAATATTAGAAATATGGCTATGGCTTAATGATTAAGTAATGACAATAATAATATACATTTCTTAATAGCTGGGGTCGTTAATCGCATGTTTTCTTTGTATGTATACATCGTTATCTAATTATTTATAACTACTAAACAAAAATATATTATTATATTATGGAATTATTTTTTATTTTAGTATTATTTAAATACTTACAGTTTTCAAACTCAATGTACTCATCTAAATGTTTATGTAAAACACAACATACATTTACGGTAGATGCTCCACAAAAAAAATTTTTAAAAAATAATTACATGACCCACCTATCACAAGCACATTTTTCAAATATTCAAAGCATTTTATTTAATTGTGTACATTAACAGTTTGTAAAAAAAAAAACAAGCCACTAGCAAGTCCTAACCTAACATATTTAAAATTAAAGTGGAAACTTACAATAAATAATTATAATAAAATAAAAGATGAAAATAATTGTACGTAGTAACATTGTCTTAGTATAACAAAATAAAAAAAAAAAGATTGTGAGACTAGCTTGCTCGCCTTGTCACAGGATAATATTTTTAAATATTTGACTGGTAGAATAATATAAATTATTGATCATTATAATAATTGCATTAGAAAAAACTAGTCTGTGAGAAGCTCTGGATTTAAATTTACACAATTTTTTTTTTCTGCTTTTAGATTATTGTCTTCTTATCAAATGGAACATTCCATTGCGAAATTTCTCTATAGACCAACTGTGTCAAGCACTTAATCTACTAATTATTATTATCAATTTTTGTTTTAGGTCAGGTTATTACACAAAAAAGTAAAAAGAAGCACACCTTGGACACCCCCTAGAAGTAAATTTGAAGGAAATGCTAGTGCCATAGCTTCAAGAGGGTGAGTTAACAAGTTAAAAATTAATTTTATCATGGATTTGTTTTATTTTATATCCTAAATTCACAAACTGGATTATCTTTAGTTAGAAAATATGAAATTTACATATTAATAAAAAAAAAAAAAACGATTCTATTCAGATTTTTAAGGCCGCATAAGGAATATGATCCTCCTATTGATATCAAAAATGTTATTGTAAAACTAGCAAATAATACTATCAATCAAAGCAACCAGTCTTACAAACTAGATACAAATGAAAAAATTAGATTATTAAAGAAATGTGAAGAAGTTGTTGATCATAAAGTACCAAATTCACTTTTGCATACTCTAAACACTTTAGGTAAATTTTAAAGCTTTAAGTTAGCGGTTATGGATTATATTCAATTTATTATTCAATTTTTTTTTGTATTCTAGGTGATGTTTTTGAATTTTATGAGACGCCTGTAGACACAGTTGTGCCATATGATGCACTTTTAAAACGTGAACTTCCGCCTAATCTTCATATATTAGCAAACTATACTAGATTCACCCCAGAGACGGACTTGATGTTTAATGGCGTAACTGCATTTCCACGTAGTTCAAATCTGGTTACTGGATTGAAGACCAAAAAGAAATACAAAGGATTTACCACATTATCTCCTTATGAAAACATATAGGCTACAATTTGTTTTGCAATATAATTTTTAGAACAATAATTTAAATATATAATATATAACCACATTTTTTATTGTGTTTTTTTTGTCTTAATTGGGTCACAAAATATTTATTTTTTTTTTTTAAATTGATAAATTGCATTTGTAATTTTCCAATTACTTGATGTGTAATTATTGTAACACATTGATTCAATAATTACAATTCTTTATATAACCTTGTACAACATATTTTGCACTCAAAGGTCATATTGTTTATCTTAAAAACTTAATGCCCGCATTCAATGAATACAAATGAGACAAAAATATAACATGTGTTGTAATTGTATTGAGTGCACATATGTAATAATAATAATTTCCATTGAATGATTCCAAATTGTGTACTAAATAAAAAATATATTTAATTGAAATACGGTCTTATAAATGTTAAAAATCACATATTACAGTTACATTATTTGCAAAATATACTATTTGTTTATCTCAAACAAATGATTGGTTTCAGAAAATTGATATTTAATTTTAATGATAACATAAAACTAGCAATGTTAAATAACAAGATCCACATGGTACACATTCAATTTTGTCAATACAATGTCCTACATTTTTATTAAATATAGTGCATGAATGTATCTGTGTAAACGTAACCTATTTATATGTAGGTACGAGTTTTGTTTTTTACGGTTTTAGGTAACCGATATGTTTATAAATACAAGAATTGAGTAAATTTTCTCAATTATTAAGAAAACTACATCGAAAATCAAAAAAATTACCGCCTTAATGCTTCAATTAGATAAGAAATACATTCATAAACAGTGCTACACTTGAAAATCTGAGCAAGATTTCTGGTAGAAAAGTTGTTCAGACGAAAAAAAACATAGTGAAACTGATACATTTATTTTTCTGTTTAGAATCTAAAACAATAAAATGCTAGTTTATGTTCTATTAATACACACATATAACAGTACAGTGACTACTAATAAGTGACTCAGGTGGGTGGATGTAAACAAATAATCTTGCCTCTCACATAGCCAAAAGGCCACGTGGATAAGTTTGTATAATACTTCTTATTTTATTCAAAAATAAAACAGGTAACGTAATAGGTTCCTTGGCATTCTTATTAAGGTTCCTTAAGTTTGCAGGGGTATTAATACAAAATGATGCAATTTGGTGTTCATTGATAAGCTCTTTAGAGACAAGTTCATCCAAGTATTTCAAATAAATACACTGTTGATGTATGCATTTTTATGTTTTACACCCAAAATACATTTTGTTTAAATAATAAATCACAAAAACATTTTCTAAAAATAAAATAAGAAAAATAGTTATGTACAATCATAAATGTGTTATTTCAAAGGATCATAATAGACAGTTTTGTATGAAATAATGTTAAAATTAAAAATTAAATTGCTCTATTGCGTTTTTTTTTTATGCATATCATGGAGACAACAAATGCTCAAATCCACTTAAAATGGTTATATGTATTTTGTTATCAGACAGCAATGTTACAAAAAAGTATTACTTTTAACAGCTATTATTCAGGAATGCAGGATTAAGTGTTTCATATTACATAACCAATATGATATGATAGACCTATGAAAAATATTAGTTACATAAATCTCTTCTTTAATTGACATATTAAACAAATATAAATGCATTACTTTAATGTTTCCATGGTCTATGAAATATTTTGTGAATTGAGAAATAATTTAATATACCTATTACAAATACAACAATTAGAGGATAGGTAACTGAAGGAAATATATGATTATTGTATTTAATAAATTGTAAATAATATTTTAATAAATCAGATTTACCAAATTTAAAATAATTATTTATTCTATATTATAAAAATGCAAAATGTATAAAAAAAAATTACTATATGATTTTTAACATGAAAAGTATGAATGAATGATATTTTGTAAGTGTTTAATATGATATAATATAAGATAAATTATTATTAAAATTGATTGAACTACAATAGAAATAAATTATATCATTAATTTTTTCATAAATGTTAGATGTTATAAAAATACTGCAGTACAGTGATGCCGAAATCCATTTTTATAGGTGTGACAAAGCAAATTATTAAAAAAATGTTTTTTTTTTTTTAAATATTTTTATTCATATTAATATGTTGTGTTGATATACCAGTTTTATTTTAGGTTGTAAACCAATGAAAGGAATGTATAACGAATTTAGGAAGAATGTAGAAGCCCAAAATGGTAATTGTGATGTCGGTGCAGATGGCATAGTAGTGAGTGTAAAAATGCGAATTAAGAATATTAATAAAATAGCAGTCATATAATATATACAGTTCCACAACTACGACTGAGTATTCAATTGTAAGAAAAATTATGATATATATAATTTCTACCATTTACATTACATAATTTTATCATTATCTTACAAAAATTGGTCTCTAAGAAAATTATTTCAGCTTCATTGCACACAGCAGTGACTTGCACCCCAGCACACCCGCTTGTTGTGGCTCTGGATATATACATAAATTCTTACTGACGTTCACATTATTTTATTTTGGTATTTGTAGTTTTCTTTTGATAGCCCTAAGCCACTGAACTGCCAACCGATGTACATCTTATTTTTTTTTAATATTTATAGTTTTATCCTTTGGACTGAAGGACTGCTGCAGTATTTTATTTTAAAAGAAATAATCAAATGATTTCATTTTAAATAAATATTATTTACAAGATTCTTAATCAAAGGTTTAGGTAACTAAATTCAATATCACAGTTCATGGAAAATACAAAATAAATATATTCTAGTTTTATTTAGGAAATTTTAGGATACCGCGTTTCGAATTTCTATTTTCGTTGTGCTAAAAAAAAAAAAAAAATGATTAATGTCATTTAAAAAAAATTCAACCAAATTAAAATACATGAAAAAATAAATAATTAAGACTCATATTTACCACCAGTTTACTGCCAAATAACATTCGAGCTTTATCTTCTTCTTGAGGTGAAGCACCTCCATCTGCAATTGCTTTATTAGTCTTGATTTGCAACTTATGTTTAATAGCCTGATGTAAAAAAAACACTTTTAATACGCCATTAAATAGTGTTCTATTAACAGATTTTACAATTGCTATAAAAGTAACTTTTGTTACATAGTTCTTTTTATTTGAAACACTTGTTAAAAAGCTACAATAACAAACCTGAGACACTATCACTCGGCGACTGTCAGCTTTCATGGCTTGACAAAGATCTAACCATGTCCATGTAACATTATGATATTCAATTGTGGGAATGACTAAACTGAAATCTCTAATATCTTCCAAATTTTTCTCTTTGTTACCTTTATAACTTACTTTCACCGGTACTTCTGGTATTTTAATATAAATGAACAATTTGTTCTTTTCAGCTCTTTCCTGAAAAAAAAAAAAAAAAACCAAAGAAATTACTTTTGATATTGATCTACATACATATGATTATTTATTGATTGATAACAATAAATAAATAACGATACCTTCATTTTTTCTACATCATCTTTATGTTCTATTGGTACATAAAAATTACTCTCTTTGTTCTTTTTCCCTTTAGATGAATTTTTGTCATCAGTTTCAGCTTCAATGTTTTCAGGGTCTCTTTCAGAAAAACAAAACCTCATCATAGTACTATAAAACTTTTTGGTCATGCCTAATTAAAAATTAAAAATTTTATTATTTATTGAAATAAACAAAGCATAAAAGATATTACCAATTGTCAATGGTACCACATTAATTTCAAAATGTTCTTTGACTGATATACCACCTACAGGAGCTTTTTCCCTACAAAATATTCTTACGGCTCTCTAAAAATAAAACAGGTTTAAAATATGTACATAGCTTTTTAACATAAAATATTGAACCTTTCGATCATCAACTGGCATATTGTTTTGAATTTCTGTTGGCACAATTACTTCTTTGTACAATTCATTAGCAAGTAGATTAGTCATTCTGATATATCCTAATTCTAATAGATGCTCGACAGAATCATCACTTTTAGAATTTTTTGTATACCTAAATAAGTATAGTACAAGTATTAAAATTACTTGTTAAAATATTTACAATATTTTTATACATACAAAAAATTACTAAGCACTAAATCAGCGATACCCAGTTGTCCATCATTTTCTGTTAACCTCCACTGTGCATGTTTAAAACATATTTCATTGGCTCTTGATGGTACAACACTCGGTTTATCACCTCTTAAAGTAGCCAATTTTTGAGTAGCTCGGAGTTGTGTTTCTTTATAACACGATACCATCATGTCTAGCTCTTCACTTTCAGAGTTTAATTGATCTTTTAATTCGTTCATCTAATGATATTAAAATTATAGGTTAAGTATACACACATTAATATAAAAAAAAACATTTAATTATTTTACTTGTTTTTCCAAGCTTCTAATTTCAGAAGACAGCAAATCATCATTTTGCCAATCTTCTTCTTTTTTTAATAAAAATATTTCTTTTTCCAATCTTCTTAGTTTTGCCACTAGACACCTAAACAAATACAGTTTTGTTTAACTTTTATTTTGTTATTTTGCAATTCTTAACATAAGAATAGCATACCTAACATGGTTTTGCAATTGTTGAATGGGTTGTCTATGGTCTTGACTACTTTGAAGTTGCAGCTGAAAACGCATTCTCTGCAAACGTTCGTAAGCTTCTTTTCTACGAGGTTCCACGTATAACAATAAGTTATTTACAATATCCAAAATCATAGCATACTATAATAATAATTGTTTATTTATTTGGTTTATTACATTAAATTACATTAATATTAATAATTTAAGATTTATCACTTGTAGAGAATTAGTGCAAACATCTAAATCATGATGCATAAGAGTAAACGCATCTACCGGTTCATGTAAATCAGGATCGCCTACCACATCAGGTGTAACTGTTGGAGGCAGTGGTACTTCAGTTAAATGAGCTGGATTCAAACTACTCTCACCATGACCCGCATAAAAGAATTCACATTTACAACGTGAAACAATTCTTTGAAGCTGAAAAATACAAATTAAAAGTTATAAGTAGAAATAATTTGTTTAATACTTAATAAATTACCTGTATTGGAGAATTTTCACCAACGTTACTTGCACCAACTGTTTCGCTAACCACACCCCCAACACTATGCCCACTTCCAACCAGATGAGGTAAATCAGGAAGGTCAGATATAACTGTGCTGTCAATGTCTTTTTCTTGTATATTTTCAACATTTAACCACATAATATTTTCTATAAAGATGTTAATATATGTTGTAAATTTACTATTTTTTTTTTTTTTTTTACATTCAGTTTTACCAACAACAAAATCAGTTTTTCCAGCACTAACTGTAGCATAGTACTGCATACTATCTAATGTGCCAACCCAAGTTGTTTTCGAAACCAACGAATGATCTTTCCAGACTGGACGATGAACTCTTTGTAATATTTCTGCTTTGGCTGCACTCACTATTACATATCCTTTAGTTTCACATCCTTTTAACAACACTTGACTATTGATCAATGCAACTAAAATTTTATAATAATTATTAATATTTAATCAATATAAAATAAAATATTTAAAAAGACAAATTACTCAGCCAATTCTTATACAGTACATCATCTTGTTGGCATTCAGATAAACCTTGTAATCTCCGTTCTCGAGTTACTTGCATTGAAAGGTCATCACTAAAAACCACAGGTTTATTGTCTACTTCAGATATAAGTTGTTGAAGCATGGTAGCTGCTTGGCCACCACATTGAAGTTTTGACATTGGCGATGGACTAGCTTGACAAGTAGATGACGTAACAGATGTAACTGATGATAATGGTGTACTTTGTTCAGTGTTTTCTGAACTTCTTGTTCGGTTCTTCATTGGCGTACAACCGTTTTCATTTAAACAAAACCCTTTTAATGCTTCAGTTGATAAGTTTTTTTTCAATTTCTAAAACATAAAATCATTTGAGTTTGAATAAATAGATCATCACAATATTATATAAGGGATAAATTTGTTAACCTGATTTTTAACTAAAGAGTTAAATAATGCAAAAGCTACATCTCTATTTCTTGTAGTCCATGCTCCTTTTAAATGATATACAACTAATCTATGAATTGGAGTTGGAGTTCCATCAGCTTCACATGTACCTGTAGTTTCTCTTCCATATGACACATTGCTTACACTCAATAAATAACATTTTTCAATAGGTTTTTCTTTAATTTCAGCCTAAAAGTAGTGTAAAATTTAATATTAGTTTATTAATTTAAAAAATAAAAATATATTACTTCAACTTCATCATCTTCTTGTTCAGATTGTAGTGCACTTTTTAACCATATTTCTGTATCCCTTAATTCACAATTCATATAGCCAACAGACCAAATAGGTCGTGATCGGTGCTTCAAGTCATCTTCAAAATTTGATACTAAGTTAAGAGTGTGTTCTGAACTTGTGGATATTCGTTGTCCAAATAACTCAAATCCACGTTGTAAAGCAAATGACATCCAATAATGTACTTGGAAATGTTGTAGCGATACACACAAATGTAGTTTTCTATAGTGTCTACTCAATGTCAACTTGCGGTGTCTGGTATTATTAAATAATGGACCTCGCCGAGTTGGTCTCGTTACACCAGATAAGATAAGTTTTAAATTTTCAAACCATCTAAAATCACAAATGTTATAGATATAAATTATAATTGTTATTATTGAGAAAAATTACTTTTTAGTTTTAAAATTGAAATAGTAAAGTGAAAAAATATTGTGACATAAATATGTTATTATGATACCAAAAAGTTCAAATTTCAAAATATATATATTTGTACACATGATTGTGTTTCTATGTTGATTAAATATATATAAATATATAATCAATGGTCTTTAGTTTTAATAAGGATATATATATATTTGTGTATATTTATTTATTTTTAAAGATAAATTATACATAGAATAACTAATACAAATTTAATTCCTTACTTTAATGTACTACCATATAATAGGGCAACAGGATAATCTGTATCTGTATGTGGGGAACCAGTGTTTGGCTCTGGTTTGGTTTCAATAGAAAGGCTGACATTAAGATTTTGTGAACGAAATGCTCTAAAAGAATCATGTTCCTGAATGAAAAAGAATAGTATAATAATTTGTATTAAAATAACTTTTATTTGAAAAAATATATATATAAAGCTCACTTGATTGCTAGAATATTCTGGCAACTTATCTGGAGCACAAGGCATGACTGAATAATGATCATTGGGATCCCCCAGACAAGACCATTTCAATTTAATACCTAGTTTTAAGTTTGGAAGACTTAATAAACATACATCATCATACTTAGAAGCTGTTCGTACAAGTACTTTTAAATGGCCTTTGAAAATGAATTTGGCTAGAAATAAAAATTAGAAATAACAATGTGAAAAAAGTTCTAAAAATTAAATTTACCATTAGTCCAATCCATTGCAGTATTGTACCAATTTAATTCCATTTCTTCAGTTGTATTATATGGATCAAGAGATGCATGCAGCTTTACTTTTAGTTCATTTACCATCATTGTCAAACGACCATGATATATTAACCTAATTTTATCCCAAAATGGTAATGGTGGACTTGGATCTCTGCTGGAACCCAGTACTTTTTCTAAACCTATGTATAAATTAAAAATAATATATGTAGATAAATTGATTATTGAATTCAGTTTTTTCCAACATACATAATTTACACTGTGCAATGACAGGTTCCCAACAAGGACCAAATGAATATGTGTATTTGTCAATTTCACAGTTTAAATCATAATAATATTTAAGAGAAGTCATTCCTCTTTCAATTGTACCATTGCCAAATGGTTCACTCAATTCAATGGTCACAGTTCTTTTGGCTAAAACATACAAATTTAAATTTAAGATAATAGATATACAAAAGAATAATACAATTGAACACTAATTTATTATTATAATAATAATAGCGATTGTATTACCTCTACGATTAGGTTCTTGTTCAGCACCAGCCAATTTCCCCCAAAGTTGTAATTTTCGAATATCAAGCCAAGTCTGAGGAAAATCTCTAAGTTGAAATTTCCATTCAGCACAACTGGCGAAAATCATTCGACACCAAAGTATACAAAATACCAAGCCCTCCTCAGGCCATAAACTATCTGCATCCATGTCACATATATGATTGACAACTTTTTGAGGTCCATGCATGGACTCATCAGCCAAAATGATAATACAAAGATCACACATGGTCCACGAAAATAAACGAGTTCGTACAGGTGATTGCTGTTTCATTTGCTTTGAACGTTGTATATATATTTGAGCGTTCATCTTTTGTAAACTAGTTAACAATTCTTCAACTTTGCCTGCTGGTAAAAGTAAACGGTCTTTGACTAATTCTGATACTTTGGTTTCAAGCATTTTTTGTCGCTTTAAACTCTCTTTATACTCATCTTCAAGTAATTCATAATTATCTCTGAGCTTTACTTCAAAGTCATCATCACTTAATTCGAAAAGGAATTCTTGTATCTGTAATTTAAAGTATGTATTAAATATATAATATGATAAAAGCAGAATCATTATTGACTTTACTTTTAAAATTATATCACTTGGTAAAGGCTCAGGTTGGGGTTTTGGTTTAGCATGAATTAATTTTAACCATTTAACAATACTAAAGAATTCTCCTTGGAAAATACTATAGAACTCAAAACTATAAGGAAATATCATTTTTATACTTTCAATAACTACATCCCTAAATTAAAAAAAAAAAATTTAAATACAATAATAATTTAATGTTAAAAATACAATTTGAATTCATACCAAATAGTATTTTTTTCAGTTGTTAACCCATCAGAATTTTGTCTTTCATATTGAACTTCTTTATTAAAATCAGTTTTTAACATCTTAAAACCTTTTACAGTAAATATATTGTACTGGTCAACAGCTACTTTAAAACTCTTGCTTTCTAAATGGCATGTCTTGCCATTTTGTTTAATACAAATCAAATCCTCTATAATTAAAATCAATGTATTTTTAGTTTTAAAAGATAATAGGCATAATGAAGTACAAATTTTACCGGTTGAAAATAATAAATAATGAGCGGACGAAACTTTCATTAACAATTTGAATTTAGATTTGACACACAATTTTATATTAAAAAATGTTGATGTCTTTGAATCTTTTACAGTACTAATACCTATAATAATAGAAATATTAATTTAAATAAATGTAGATAATAAATATACATTTTTTCTTTTTACAAATTTAATCAAATTATTTTGAAAATTGTAATATTACCCAAACGATTTTTTAAATCTGACACGTCTTCAAATATAGTCAAAAGCTTTAGGTGGATATTCGCACTCCATCGACATTCAAATACTTCGTTAATTTCAATTAAAATTTCTTTTGTCTTAATTATTTTTTCCATTTTCAATGCTTTTATGTGAAGCCACCAACTCTGTATTAATGTTTTTTTTTTTTCAATAGGACTTTTTTCAATAAATGTGATTTCATTTAATTTAAATAGTTAATTATAACAAAAAATACCTTAGTATCATCCGATGATGTGCAAGAATAATGATATTTAGTTGGTATTAACGAGTCACATTTGAGACCCTCAATTGCAGAAATTATATTTGTAGTTCCAATTTCTATGTTAATTGTATCAATCCTTACTAAGACACAAACTGAAAATTATATAAATAATAATTTGTAATTAATATCATTTTGTAAATTTCAATGTGTGCAAGTATCTAACTAATAACATACTTTTTTTATCTGTTATAAAAAAAACATTTGCATTTGTTAATGAAACACTAGTTGTAATGATCTCATGTATTACAATTTTTTCATTTTCTGTATTATCACTATGATCATTTTTAGATTTCATATTTATTTCCAGAACAGAAAAAACTCTATTAAAATAAAAACGTTATAAATATGCATCAATCAATGTATAAAGTAGTTATTAAATTTGAGTATAATCAAACTTAATGAATCACATAATGTATTTATAAGTAAATTATATAACGCATTCAATTCATTCCATGTATATTATGTAAAATATCTTGATTTTTAAAATTATAACTTAACTTACTGTAATAAAGAATTATGAGCTTTTATTATGAATCCAGAAAGTGGAGGACTCCATTCTAAACGTACAGTATCGAGTAAAATATTAAGTTTAGGCGCATTTGATGAAACAGAATTTTTAATCTAGGTATAATATGAAATTTAATTAATTAATTAGTTTTGAAAAATGAGTTATGCAAATTACCTGTACCAAAACCAGACCAATGAACAATGGTGTACCCCAAGAATGACATTTTTTCATACCAGGACTATATTCAGTGTTTGTAAATGGTTTTAACCAACAACGCACAGTCTCTAACATTAAGTCACTTGACCATTTTCTATGGCGCAACACAACTGGCCAGTTAACAAAAGTTTTTGTGTGATTTTCATTTTCTAGCAAAATACATTAATATTAATTTGTTTTGGATGTAAAAAGAATAATATAATAAATACAAACTTATAATGGGATTAGAAGACAACATAAGTTTGAATTTGTTAAAACTAACAGACGCAGATTCTGTACCGAGTTTATATGTTGTAGTAACGTTTAAAAATTGAACCAAAATATCAACACTAATATCATCAATTGGACTGGTTATTGATATTAATGGTTTTTTTGATGGTAAAGTTGAAGTTGACTTGAACTAAACCAAATAATTCAAACTGTATACATTTATTTAAATAATTTTATAGAGTATGGTCAGCATGGGTCAACTTATATAGGGAACACACTCTATTTTACTAAAATAGAGCAAAAATTAAAATTTATATTATCTTTATTGTTCACAAAATTAATTGGCGATTCACAGAACTATAGTACAAATTAAAAAACATTAAAACAATAAAAACATTTTTGTAACATCCAGATTTATTAGGATGTTATATTGAATAAAATATTATGATATTAATCATTAAAAAAAAAAAAATGAATACATAAAATGATAATATAGCAAAATATCTATCATAATAATTTCAAGATTTAAATTTAAATTTATTTAGTTTCTTTTTCAAATTTATTAAGTAAGTATACAATGCAATACCATATAACAAACATATACCTGATGTGGTTTCAATATTTGATCAGTATAGGAAGCACACCATAGAAAAATATCATCATGTGAATACAATGTATATACATTGTTTATTTTTAGATCAAGTTTCAATGATTTTTTAAAATACTAGAATAATAAATAAATTACAAAATTAATGTTCCAATAATTCAAGATAAGGTTACAGTAAGAGTGTAAGTTTTAAACAAATTAATTTTAACCTGTTTTCAATACCTTAGATTCAAATGAAAACTTTTCTAATGAAATATACTTTTCTTCTTGGCCAATCAAAGATAAATGTTCAAAACTTATTTTTAGTGAAAGATTACCTGTAATTATAATTCAATCAAATATATATATATCATGGGTTAATAAGTTAACATATGGATAATATAACATTAACTAATGCTTTCTGGATAATGGATGTCTAACTTAATATACATATAGTAGTAATTTAATTAGGCTTTTTAATAATATGATATAACAAGATAAATTTGTGTTATAATATATAACCATTAATCATGTCTATAGTACCTAATACTTAAGTACTTAATTGGTAAAAAAAAAAAAAAATCAGTGTTGGTAAACGATCAAAAAGTTTTGATCGTTTACCAACACTGATTTACCAAATCTTGTTTGTGAAAGTTCAAATTACAAAAATCATTTGGGGTTTGATCAAACTATTTTGTATATTACCGAAATAAATTAGTAAATATCTAGGTACTTTGTATAGTACCTATACAAAGTTTTTATAAACATTTGTTGTTATTTAATATTATCCACTATTACCAGGGTAATGTTAAAATTACAAGTTACACACAGATAATTAATCATTATTTAAATGCATGACTAAAATTATATTTTAACATTACCCGTAACAGACATATATAATTTTTAATAATACGTAATATTCATTGTTATTTTACTTTGTTTTAATGACTGATCATTTTCATCAGGAATGATTAAATTGTCTATAGTTAATGACTTTAATTCTCCTTTCATCTCAGTGACTAAATTTTCTTTTACATCAACAATTGTTAACTCTTCTAAATATATTTTTATTTTCTAAACAAACATAAATAAAATACTTTTAAAATCAATAATATTATGAATTAAATAATTAAATACTAACCTTGGGTACCAAAGGTGGAATAATAAATGGAATGTTTTCTCTGACAGTCATCTCCAAACTATCTTGATTTTTATTAATTTCAGGTGTTGTAGAATTGGCATTATTGTTTTGTATAAAATTATATAAACCTTTATGTAATACAATTTTGGACTTGTCAAGTTTTAACATGAGTGATTGAATCGACAAGGGTTCATGTGTGTCTAAAACACTTTCAGCACATACATTGACAGTGATCTTTGCTAAACAACAGGAATTTGGGTTCATAGGATGACGAAGTAATTTGGCTTCTGCGTATGGAGCATTAACGTTAGCTAACAATTGTCGAGATGAACCAATAACTGACGCATCCAAATGGAGGTTTATAACTGATACTATAAAGAGCCATTCAGGGCTGTTTGGCTGTAACGACATTATTGATATTCGATTTATACGAACAGCTAAAAACTAAATAAAGAAATTATGAGTGTTTTACATAACATTACCTAAATGACTATATGTACTTGTGCAAATTTCATAATAATTGGCAATATATTTTCTAGTTTGTTATTAATTTTGTTTTCTTTCGCTATAGAAGAATCATTTCTTTCAATGTTTTTTTCAATTCTTACATAACGAGCAACTAAACATACTAATTTGTTAACTTCACTGCTAATAAAGCTACTGCGGAAACCAATGTTGTCAATGTGCTGTCGAAAAGTAATTAATTAAATTACCATAAGATTGGATTATTTGTCCATACCATACCACTGAATAACCATTTTTTAAAAATACTATATCTTGTAACGAGAATATACCAGCTGAGCCAATTTTCACATTCAAACCATATTTGTATTTGAGATATAAACTGATGGCTTTGGGTAATAACCTGTGTTTAAAAGTATCAATGAATAAGGGAATCATTGAAATCGAATTTGATATTTACTCACCATTTTAAAGAATATAGAAGAATAAAAAATAAACAAATAAGTACAGTGTTGAATTCAAACATTGTTTTTTTTTTCGCAAATGGTTTTAATAAATAAAGTCTGCTGCTTAATGATCACATCTCAAAATATATTGGTTTTACTCAAATACGTAAATATAATTAAATGGATTAAATTTCATTGTTTTAAGTTGAAACTTATTTAATAGTTTAAATTATATAAAATAAGTATGTATTGATATTCAAGGCGACTATTATCAAATTTGTCCTATTCACGACTGTATAAATGACCGTGAAATGTTCTTATCAAAAACTTTTTGTCATGCAGAGCTATCTAGTGCGCGAAATAATAACTATAGCCGTACCGTGATCCCAGTCTACCGTACACACAGATTCATCACGAATTATGATCTTAATCCGTGATATATATATCTTAAATCGTGTCCGTGATATAGACGGTCGTAGATAATAAAAATAGTTTATAAGGCACACCATTTATTAATATAGGCATTTTATTTTCATAGATTTTAACGGGCAGGTACACTTGCATCTTCAAGAAGCAATAAGACTATTGTTACTATTTTGAACAGTCTTTAACTGTGCTTTGTACATAGCGCATTCAGTGGCGTACATTCAACATTAAATTAGGGTGGCCAGTGTTGAGAATGGCTAGTTTACCAGTGGCATAATTAGGACTAGGTCATAGGGTGGGGGAGGAGTGATCTTTCAAAATACAAATAATTATAGAAAAAAAAAGTATTCAAATATTATAACAATTAACTCAATTTTCTTGATTTTATAGCCAATTCATTCGAAACATCTGGATTTATGAGTATATTTTTGTGAATTCACAACATCATCAAACCATTTATTCTATTCTAAAAAAGAAACTATTTAGCTATTAGATACATAATGTTTACCATATAAATTGTATTAATTTGTGTAATAAGTAAATTGTTAAAAAAAAAAAATTAATAATAAATAAACAAATTACATAAAATAACAGCAAAAATTCAAAATAAAATGAGAAAACCCGATAATAACCACAGAATAAACATGCAGTAAAAAGTTTTATTTGATTTTAATCTCCAAAAAAAATTCAATGAATTATTAAAGTACCATAACAATCAAAATAACTCATTTTTGTAAAGATGTGGAATTCTAGAAATTGACATTATTTATAAATATAAATAAAATTATCATAAAATATAGTGATCTTGGTTTATTAAAGAAAAGAAAAAATATTTACAAATTTGAATTAAACTAGATACATGTCACCATAAATGTACAAACATAATTTTTAAAAATGTTATATAAACTTATTGTTTTCTTATGCTTTACATAATAATTGGTTAGATTAAAGTAATTAAAAATTAAAAGAAAAAACTTTAGAAAACATTATAATTATACTATTTTACAGTAGATAAATTAAAGCAATTTTTGAAAATATTTTGTTTCCTATCTGAAATTAGATTTAAATGAAATACATACAAAATAATACCTTTTTATAAGTTTAATTTTTCATTTTTTTTTAGGCACTTTTTAATGATACCTTCATTATTTTTATTTTAACTTAAATTTTAAATTAATCTGTTGATCCTAACTTTTCCATATCATCTGCATTGTCCGTGTTCAAACATTCAATTGGTTTACAAAAGTGTTCTTCTATTTGTCTCAATATTTTAATATCATTTTCACCATTCACAAGATTAATAGCAATACCCTTTTTACCAAAACGACCAGTACGTCCTATTCTATGTAAGTATGTGTCAAAATCAGGCTCACGAGAGATTGTTACCGGTAAATCAAAATTGATAACAATAGTTACTTGTTCAATATCAATACCTAAAATAATAACAAAATAATAGTTTAGATACAAATATGAAAAACAAAAAACATAAATATTTATAATACTATGTACTATACTACCTCTAGATAATACATTTGTAGTAATGAGAACTTTCTCTTTTCCTTCGCGAAAACGATCCAAAACTGAAATTCTTTGTTGGACAGTAAGTTCCCCAGACAATAAAGCAACGGCATGTCCTTGATTTGTCATTTCATTAACTAGCCATTGAGCCATATTTTTTGTCTAAAATAAAAATTATTCAATTACATTAATAATTATTATATGCCATCAAACTATTTATGATACACTTATTGAATTATACGTTATAATGTTTTTTTTCAATAGAATTATATCCAAAATGGTCTAAAAAAAAATTAGCTTCAAAAATATACATAAATACGATTTTTATTTGTAGTTTTAGTATAATATACGAATACAATACAAATAACATTCTAATTTTTAAATTTTAAAATATTCATATGTAACATTAATTTATGATTTAACATGTGGCCAAACTGGTAAATATTTTCATTATCATTTGGTTAGTGATAAAAAAAAAAAAATAAGAAAATGGTTAATATAATCTCAATTTTCAGAACTCTGATACTCTGAATATAAAATTAAAATATTAAATCAGTTTTTATTTTTGTCGCTAAATTTTAAATATTTTAATAAGGTAAGAATAATTATTTTTTTTTTACTATTCATGTTATAAAATTTATATACGTATGTAAAAAATAACAACATATTTTACCAGACTTGTACCTATGTTATCTATCCTAAACTAATATGTATTTGTATTGAAATAAATAAAAATTAAGAATGAAAAAGATAAAATAATGACAACAGCATATAAAATAATAAAAAAAATACTTATGTATGTATATATTTATCAATGCAGGTATAATAAACGCATATAGTTTTCTAGAAACAACAAAATAATCAAATAAACCTATAAATTAAATTTGAAGAATTTTAATTAAAAGAAAAACTAACATTCTACAAAACATATTGAACTACTGAATAGTTAATAATATAATCATTTAAACTAAAAATTATAATTACTAATAATTAAAAATTAAGTTATTGGATAGCATAAGTAGATACCGAATGTTTATAATTTATTATAGTAATGATGCCATATATTTTGTTATTTAGATTAAATTTATGAAACATGCATAATCGGTTAAAAGTACATACAACTGAAGCACAAAAAGCTGCTGCAGAAAGGGAAAAGGAAAAAAAACTTCAATATTATCAAAAAAGTATCAATAACGTATTTAATCTTCGATCTTGTAATGAATATAATGAGCTGGCATTGAAATCATCTGAAGGGCTCTTAAGAGCCAATCCTGATATTGTAACCTTGTGGAATTATAGAAAAGAAATATTATTACATTTGAATCCTTCAAAAGAAATATTAAACGATGAACTTTATTTAACTGAAAAATGTTTACAAGTTAACCCTAAATCATACTCTGCATGGTATCATCGAAACTGGATATTAGATAATATAGATCCTAGTGCAGATTGGAATAAAGAATTGTCACTGTGTACAAAATATTTGAAAATGGATGAAAGAAATTTCCATTGCTGGGATTACAGACAAATTGTTGCATCAAAATGTCATGAACCACATGAAAATGAGCTTCAATTTACTATGAAAATGATAGAGACAAATTTTTCAAATTATTCAGCATGGCATTATCGTTCCAAACTTTTTAGTGCTGCAGGAAAAGATGAAGAAAGTACAAAAATTTCAGAACTATCATTGGTAGAGAGTGCAGCATTCACTGATCCTTCCGATCAAAGTGCTTGGATATATCAACGATGGCTAATTGGAAAACTAGAACCAACAAAGTATATTTATAAAGTTTCTCAAATTAAAAACAAAATTTATCTTCTACTCAATAAGGGTTTACCAGATAATTATAAAATCAAAGGACTAGGAAATAATAGTTGGGAACAATTAGATTCAAAAATATGGTATAAAAATGTAAACAATATGGACAATAATAACATAGAGATTATTGATGAAGGGAATAAAGTAGTAGATCAAATATTGATGGATAGTGTTCGGCAAGATATATTTAATTTTGATATAAGTGAACAACTTCGACTCGTTTTGAACGCACAACTGAACAGTTTACGTCAATTGTTAAATATGGAACCAGAAAGCAAGTGGACTCTACTAACTTATGTGTTACTTCTTTACACATTAAAGTTAAATAACTATTTTGAAAATTGTCTTAAAAATATTAAATTGTTAAAAGTAGTAGACACACTAAGGAAAAATTACTATCATGATCTTGAAAGTCGTTACCAAATTGAATATTGGATCGCTAATAATAATAATACTGAAACGGTACAATTAAAAGGACTTGGGTTAACAGCATTTTATCATATGCATATGTTTTTATTTCACAAAAATATTGATTTAAGTGATAATAATTTTTCCAGCAGTAATTTAAACCATTTAAAATACTTATTAATGTGTACAAATTTGTCACTGAAGAATTGTCAACTAACTAATTTAAACAATTTTCCAGCTCTACCGAGTCTTGAAGTTTTAGATTTGAGAGAAAATCAAATTCAAGAAACTTCATGTAAAGAATTAACAAAATGTGAATCACTTAAAACTATTATACTAGATAATAAACAAACAGTTCTGGAAAAAACATTACGAGGTATCAATCAGTTTATTAATATTGAAATAATATAAATATTCAATTTATAATTGCTTTATACAAATTAGCCATTAAATTAATTATTTATGTAACACAAATAATATGTGTTGCACATATTTAATATTATAAATTTACACTTTATTAATTTTATGAAATATATTAGTAATATAAAAATATAAACATGCTCCACTAGTTTATAGAAATATTAGTACATTTATTTTTGATTGGGTATTAAGCTTTTTTTACTGAATAAATTTAATTTAAAAAAAAAAATAAAAACCTCTTATTTTTTGTTATAACTGATTTTAGTATTTACTTATAATATAATTTGTAAAATATAATGAATGCAAAATCCCAAATTAACTATTTCAGAATTATATCTTACTATAGTAAATTTACAAGAAAAGCAATTAATCATTATGCAGATATTCAGGTAATTTAGTTTGGTTATTCATATATAATCTATTATTCATCCAATAAATCTTAAGCACTATGAATTAAAAAAATTAAAAACTAAAATTTTAGTTATTAATAACTATTTGAAATTTATGAGTTTTTTTTTTGATTGTATATGAATAAATGTAATTTACTTTGCAGTTAAAAATTAATACAATTTTAAATAAAACATTTTCAATACATGTTTAATTAGAGTTTGCTCAGAATCATATTTTGTATTCAATGATCTATCGTTGCATGTAGATACAAATTAAATTACTCTATAGAACAGTCCAGCCGTACGACCTGCTGTATGTAGTCAATTTTCAAATTAATGTTATGATGCGGTTATATGTGCAGTATATGTTTTATCCGAAATCACTTAAAATGTCCAATTTAAAAAGGCTATGTATAGTTTTTGTTGAACAAAATGTTTGATATACAGAATTTAAATAAAGCCATTAGTCTTTAAGCTACAGACGTTTTAACAAGAAACTCCTACAGTACGCTTTATTCTGAACCGTATCAATAAAACCTGTATTGGGGGGCGACTGGACAGTCCCTATATATTCTACCTTTCTATTTTCTTACCTACAATAGTAGTCCATCTATTAATACATAAACAGTATGCTTCTATTAATGTTGATTGGTTTTATTTTTATGAGTATGGCAGTAAAAATAAATAATACATATATTTTAATTACCTGACAGAAGATCATTGCTTGCCCAATAGTAACACCTCCATAAATATTAATTAAAGAATTATATTTATCCTCTTTGGTGTAGCAAGTAACATAGTATTGTCTGATATTATCTAAGGTTTCTTCTTCTCGTTTTAATCTTATAATAACTGACATAGGTGCAATAGCATTAGCAAATCGCATAACATCTTCTGTGTAGGTGGCAGAAAAGAACATCATCTGACATGTTTCTTGTAGTAATCTTTAAATATAATTTAATTTTTAATTTTAAATACAAGTACGGATAATTTATTCATTTTTTACTTTCTAATGCGGAAACTTTGGTCTTGATGACCTTGAGTATCAACCATAATATCAGCTTCATCCAAAACAAATACTTTTATTTTTTTGGGATCAAAAAATTTATACTTAGTCACCCAATCTAGTACTTTACCAGGGGTGCCCACAATAATTTGTTCTGTTAATTTGGAACCTTTTATAACTGAAAACAAATTAAATTCATATTATTATTAGTATATAGAATTGTCCTCTAAATATATAACACTACATACCATCTTCACCACGGACAGCATACCTAAGCTTAATGTTCGCACAAAATGTTGACATTTTTGCTGCAACTTCACCCGTTTGAATAGCTAATTCATATGTTGGAGATAAACATATTACCTAAATGTGTATTCAGTTTAGATCAATTATGTAAAATGTGTTATTTATAAAATATTTTAAATTTCAATAATTATAATTACTTGTGGATGTTGCAATGCAGGATCAACTCTACTTAACATAGCCAAAACAAATGCTGCAGTTTTTCCAGTGCCAGATTGTGATTGTGCAATTAAATTTTGAGGGCTAAAATATATAATAAATTAGTAAAAATAAATATAAACAATTCACTTTTAGTCAAAATTATTATTTTTTTAAACTGGTATTTGATTGATTTTCATAATGTAGGACAATTTTTTTTTATTGTTTGTTTTAAGTTATTTATATTTAGGTCAATTAGATTATAAATGTTAATCTTTTAATTATTTATGAGAAAAACAAATAACCAGAAATTTTAGTCACTTCAGACACTAAAAATAAGATTTAAAAGTTGTAAATGAATTAATCAATTCCCAAAATACATATTATATTGAATGTGTATTAATTCCAATATCACTTAATGAGTTATAACAAAATGTAGGATTTCTCGTCTTAATTATGAAAACTTGTATGAAGTAATGTCTTCATACAGATTATTAAATAACTAGTGTTAAAAGAATATATTATTAATATAATTTGTAAAACTATTTATCACAAAATTTTGACCTTAGGTTCCTACACCGCCACCACGGCCACGTTTTAAATCTTTTTTTGGGATTACCAGGTATATTAACTGACGCAAATCTGTTGATTATAGGATTTGCATGGTTGGTATATCCAATATATTTAACATTTAGCCAGGGATTATTATCAAAAATTAAAAAAATAACATTAATGTATTAATCATCTATATTTTCATCTAATTTGAAAATATATAAATTTAAAATTTTAACCCTTTGTTAGTCGTGCGGGGTACTTTCATAAAATATGTTTTATAACATAAATATTCACAAATGTTAGCTCAACTTTTGTATAGATACCTATATTAATTTATTTAACAGTTTATACAATATAAATTGACTTTGATGTCTCAAGGTGAAATAACATATTATTATAATAGTTTATACACAATTATTAAGTGATATACTTACGGGTTAGCTAAGAGTAAAGGTAATGCTGTTTCTTGTATTTTAGATGGCGCGTTATATCCCATTTCATAAACTCCTCTAAGCAAGTTTGGATGACTAAAAAAGATACAAAAAATCCATAGGTATTTTGTATTACAAAAAGGTACCATAACATTAGTACTCATGTGTTAATTTCGCCAAAATATAAGAGTGTTTTTATTATTATTAAAGAAGCACGTTAACACAAAATGTACAATGACATTTAAAACATTGAATATAAAACTAATAGAAACAAATAAAAGAAAAATACATATTAAAATTGCATATAATATAAAATTATATTAAGTCTTACAGTTTAAGAAGCTCAAACGATTTGACTGAATACAGTGGTGATTTTGGATTACGCCTTTGCACCTCAATATCATGTTTGGATGTTACAAGACCGCTGCGCACAATTTTTTGCAATAATGATTTTTCAGATGCAGATAATTCATTTTCATTGTCATTAATAGTATCACTTACTATGTTTTGTGAGTCTGCGAGGTATTCTTTTTTTAGTAGGGTTGTATTTGCCAACTATATACAATCAATTATTAGAGTTTATTGAATAATGGTATAAAAATCAAACTCAACAAAAAAATACTTACGTCTTTAGTGATTGTCTCCATAGCTATATATACAAAATTAAAAAAATTGTAATAAAAATACAAAATTAAGTACCTAACCTAACTGAAACGGAATGATATTAAATGGTTTAATTGTAATTTGTAAGTAAATAGTAACTCAAAATTCCTATGTCGTTAGCTTACTGCTTAACTACAAAATTAATATTAGACGAATTTCGTTTGTATCACGGTTTTGGTTTAGACTTAGGAATTTTCGATAATGTTTCAACTGTCAACCAACACAGTCCTTTGGAGGTTATACCACAATCACAATCTATGGTCTTAGACAGTAAAAAATTATCTCCTCTTTATCTATGGTTATTAGTAGAGAACCTAGATAATTTTATGTAATTATTACCAAATACATTAATGTAATGTATAGATCTCTAAACTCAATCGATACGTATTAAATTAATTGTGTATATTTGTGATACGATCGACACGTATAAGCATTATTGGTGTACCACTGTAAATCCCAACTTATATTACACTAATGTTTAATGATGTACAGGCATTTACTGTGATTGAATGTGATATAGTACAAAATTGCATTGTATCTATATATATATATATATATAACATTAATTTGTACCTAGTACAGTGGGTAAACATTTTTAATAAGGGGACCACCTGTTTTGTTTAACAATCCTCGAAGTATACAAACTACTTTACAGTATACAGTAACATAGTTTAAAACGTGACAAAATATACGCGGCAGCAGGCTTGCAGTGTTTATTTGACATTACAGTATAGAATTTATTATATATCTCGATGACAGGTGGTTAACAAATTATCACTTATCAATAGTTAACACAATCAGTATTCAGTATCATATTTTGATTCTAGTTCAAATTCGAGTTCAGTTCTAATTAGTTATCAAGTCTTAGAGTTGTGTTGGTTTGTTTTAATATCACTCTGGGTCAGATGCACAATTGTATTTTATGTCATATACCCGTGAACGTTGACCATGTTGAAATTGGTGAGTAAGTTTTAATTAATATATTTAATAATACATTTTTATGGTAAATTAATAATAAACGTGTGATAGTTAATTAAAATTTCATTTTTTTATCCTATTGATTAGATATTTGTAATTTTGTTTCATTATATGTTACATATAATATATAGTTGAATGGTATGATTGATGAGTGATGAAGAATTGTGGAAAACCAAAATTGATAATTTTTTCAATCGTCAAAGAATTCCATCTACTTCTGTACATTTAAAAAGATCTGTTACCAAATGATCACGAACGAGTAAATGATAATGCATGAATGGATAATTTTAATGAAGTCTGATAAACAGGACGAAGAACCAAGACCTCAGATTTCCGAAACCAATATTTTCACTTCTAAAGACCCAGCATACTGGGAATCTTTTAATTATAATTTCAATACCCTAAACGCCTGGCGTTATGATTGGATGGCATCACTGTTGGATCCGCAGAACCTATACAAAGTTGGCAGTTACAATATCTCAGGGTACCATTTATCTCGCAAAAATGGGCCAACATAATCAAATTGAAATGGGAAATGCGGATACCTGATGCACAAATGAGGTCTGTCTCCTATCCCAGACTATGATTGTGGACCATACTACCAGACTATCTCACACATAGTAAGCGAGTGCTCAAGTCACAAATTCAATGGGACATTCGAGCACTTTGTAAATGCAACTCCTATCACCAGGCTATTATTTAGTGAATAACCACTGCGTGTCCACTCCTCCCTTAAAAACAAGTTTTTACTAGTAGGGTTAGGTTAGGTTAGTAGAGAGACCCCTTCCCATAACTCAGTGACCTCTCCAATTAATCCCCTAACAGTGGGAGCGTTGCCTATTTACCTATAATAGAATAGAATATTATGTTTTAAAACAGTATCTATTCGTCTAATTAGCACATCACTGATAATAGTTTTACAACTACTAAGTTTCTAAAATTACCATACATTTATAGAAACATTATAAAGAAGACAATTTACCTAATCCTATAGAGAAGATATGAACCAAAATCATTTTCTTCAAATTAAATAATAAGGTATATTTTATAGTAAATAACAGATAACATCTTGCATAGTAAAAACAAAACTTAATTACATTTTAACTTCTTATATATAAATTACATACTCAAGTTATTAAATGATAAATAATTAATTTTACTAACTGGTTCTTAATTAAAAAATTTACAATAAATAATGATATATTTAAGTTCTACCTTTAGAATTTTGAATAGGTGAAGTTATTATTTTTTCTAATACATGTATATACAATGTCATGATTTTGGTAAATATTGAAGTGTGGTTCTCTATATCTTCATTTTTTTTTTTTTTTTTAAGAATTCAATAACAGCAGACCTTGGGTCATAGTGAGCTGTATCAATACCATTTAATGAAATTAACAAATGATAATGATTTCTTCCAATAAACTAATTGTGTAGCTGGTTTTTATAATGAGTTATATAATGAAATACAATTCTTTCTGTACTCATTGAATGTAGACAAATAATTAAGACTGCTAAATATAATTTGTATAATATACTACCCCTGTTTTTGCAGCAATGATTCTTATTTTTAAGGAGTACACAGTACCTTATCAGGTGTATCAATATTTGGTACACTTGATATAATTGGCCATAAATCGGTTACATTATTAACAAATGTTAATACTTTATTTTAACTAAAAATGTATTCGACTAAAAGCATAAAAGCTAACAAATAAACTACTTACGACACTTAGGTACTACATTATATTGGTATATTACTTTAAAAAAATGTTTAACAGTAATGTAAAACATTTATTATTACAGGAGCATACAACACAACAAACTTGTCTCTCGAAATTAGTATTAAATATCAAATTATTGTAGACAAAATAATTAAAAATTGAATAATTTGAATATTAACGTTAAATTACTTAAACGTATACTATTTTTTCTAGAATTGAATATTCTTTCGAATTTAAAGAACTTATTTTTGTGTTTTGTGCTCCTTCAAGTAATAAGATAAAGCGCATAGACATTAGATAATATTTATTAAAATGTGTTATATTACTATTTAAAAAAATGACTTCGTAACTGCTACTTTGCTTCTTTTGAAAATAAAATAGCAAATAATTTGTTTGTTTACCCATTTTATTGAATGCAAATTGAAAATAATACTATTACTTTCTGAGGTCATAACTGTTAAAAACTTTTTTTTTTCATTATTAATATATACACAATCTGTTTCAAATAGGTACAATAACAATCCTAGCTAAAATAATATGACATGAATACTTGACAAAAGAAGCCACCCATTGTTGACACTTTTAATTGATTATTTTTTTATTTCCAAAATCAAGTTAATAGACACCATTTGCATTTTCAGCGCCTCGGAATATTACCAGGAATAACATTTGTTGAAAGACCTTTTATTAGGGGATTGGAGTAAGAGGCTAGACGAGCGTGGAATCTTCTATAATATGTTATTGCTTTTTTTTTTTACCGTTTTAATTTTTAAGTTAGTATGGAAAGGAGTTTGTTAATTTTTCCTAAAGTAATATTTTGAAAGACCTGAATTCGATTTAAGTTTGATTTTTTGGCATTTCCCCGTAGTTGGAGACCATAAGTCCACAGTGGTTTGATTAGGGATTTATACATTAGTAGTTTCATGTTTGTGTTTTTATTATTAATTAATAAAGTTTTAAGCATACAAAGTTGCAGGTTTAGTTGAAGTATTTTTGCACGAGTATGATTGGCCCAGGTAAGTCGGCGGTCTAGAACCTAACCCTAGGGTTAAGTCGAGATATTTTACGGAGTTGAAGGAATTTGAGTACCTTAGAGAGTAACGCTCAGACACTGTCCGAGCTCAAGAGTAAAAGTTATGTGATTTGATTTTACTTGATTGACTTTAAACCTCCGTCCACTTCTTATACCAAACTTCCATCGATGAAAGGTGATTTTGTAGGTTATACGATGCAACAATGGGGGTCTTCGTTTGTTAGGTAGATTGTGAAGAAATATTATGCTAATTAATAATAAAAAATAAATGTATATATACGTCTATAGAAATAAAAGTTAGTTGTTAGTCTAATTATTTTTGTAGATAAAAGGGTTATCTTGGTGACACGCAATGGCGTATATACGTGGGCAGATGTGGATTTCACTCTACAGAGCCTTTTTATAATCAATTTCTGTCTTTTTAAAATACATGAACCGTTACTGTATTAGTTATCAGTGTTATAAGTCTTCGTTTGTTGATATAATTACTTTATCGTCTGCATAGTCTGCCACTAAGGCGTTAAGCGTGGTTGGTTGGTCTGAAGCATACATATTATACAGGATTAGGGAAAATATCTTGAAATAACTTGAAAATATCGATCGGTTAGATATGACTTAAGAAGAGTGTAATAAGTTGGGGGCAAAAGTTTCTTTAATTTGTACGGCGATCCCTCATGCCGAACTTGGTCGAGCCTGTGAGATATCGAGAAAAAGCACAGGAAGAAATTGCGAGACATCACGAGAAATTACTTTTCTAGTGCGAAAGAAACTGACTTGACTCAGTCTATGTACTTGGTAGGTTAAAAACTTTAAAAAAAAATTAAAATAATAATATCAAGAATCAATTTATCATACATTATATTCCGTGATTATAGTCTATAGGTAAGAAATTAGTACCATTATGGATTGATATCTTAAACCGTAATTGTGATTTTACACGGTATTAAAAAAAGGCCATACATTCATTCATCACGCCTTCAAATACTATGTATGATAAAAACTAATAATAAATATATATTACTATATCGTTTATTCGAATGATAAATAGGTATGGATTTTATTTTCACGAAGAAGAGGAATAAAAAAAAAATAATATATCATAGTTACTATAATTTATTATTTATCCTAATGGACGCAAAATTGGCAACATTTTACTCAACTCCTACTTTGGGCACTACTGTGTGTCCATTTGGTCATAAAAAACATCCTTAAAAAATGGCGTGCCTAACGCAATCGGATGTATACGGAACCTAGTTATCAATCTATGCATACTATGGTATTTTTTTGTTTTTAGTTGAACAATAAATATTGAAAACAAATTTCCTGTATGACCGATTCGAACGGCATTATTAAAAGGTGGCCACCGGCGCTACTCTACAATACTATTTGTATAGATTTCCGTCAACTTTAAGTAGTCGGAAATGTTTCGAAACATACTATTCACCGTTACTAGATAATTACTATTTACTAGGTATTGAACTTCTACTTTTTATTTTTTACATTGAAATTACACGAATGGAAATGGCAAAAAGAAGCGTTGCATTATATAATTCGTATAAGGGCATTTTAAATTAATCATTAGTAAACAACATATTGTGTGTCAAAGCAGAAATAATTTCTTGATTTGTTTCCAACACGCGACGTAGTCGGTGGTGCCGGTAATTCAGCAGCCATCGTGTCGCCGGACAACGTTTCTTCGGTTGCGTGCACAACGTCGTGTTCCGAGGACGTCGGGTTTTATAATATTAAACGAATCGGTTTTAAATTTAGATGAATTGTCACCGAGTAATTCATCTTTAAACATATGTTCTAAAAAAAAAAAAAAAGCAACAGTTATATTTTTGAACATTTCCAGAATATGGACAATATATTTGCCTAACCCACTGTTTATGATAATCGAGTTATTTAACAATAATTGATTTCGTATGAATGTTAGCGAATTAATATCAACTTATTAATACCTAACCATTACTACAATAGACATAACTTGGCTACAAATGACTGACTAGCTTACCTGGTGCTGATTTTTTCATTAAATCTGACACTGATTCACTATTATCATTAGGTAATATTTCGAGCAATCGTTTATTTACATTTTCATTGCCATCGATTTTAGTCAAAGTAACATCTCTTGAATGTTCTGTTGGAGGAAAATCCTAAACAAAGTTTAAACAATTATGATAAACAATTTAAATGAGATATATTAAATATTAAATGATATATTATTAATTGTTGTAATAATTATATATTAAAAATTCATTATTGCTATTGCAATAATTTAATATAGGTTTGGAAAAGTATTTAAATTTAAATTTTATTGATGTATATGACTATTAAAGAAAAGTATTTAAATATAAAACAAAATCAATCCTGAATCCTACATAGGTAATTTATATGTAAATTACGAGATATTATTAGATTATTAGTAATTACAACTGATACAAATGACAACCATTCCAGTTAATTTTATATAAAATATATGAATTTAAATACTTACAATGATCATTGGTGTACAGGCTGACAACATCATACTTATGTATTCTATAGCATCCAAATTAAGTGGACTAGGTTCCACTCCTTTAAGAGCCACACATATAATAGTCGAAGGAACCTATGAAGAAATATTATGCTAATTAATAATAAAAAATAAATGTATATATACGTCTATAGAAATAAAAGTTAGTTGTTAGTCTAATTATTTTTGTAGATAAAAGGGTTATCTTGGTGACACGCAATGGCGTATATACGTGGGCAGATGTGGATTTCACTCTACAGAGCCTTTTTATAATCAATTTCTGTCTTTTTAAAATACATGAACCGTTACTGTATTAGTTATCAGTGTTATAAGTCTTGTAGTGTTTGTGTTTATAAATGATAATTTTTTCAATTTAGAACAGGCTAAAACCTACGGTTAGGTTAGGTTTGGCCAAGATGCCCTGATCAATTCATCGCAAAATATAATAGATACTATAGATACTATTTTGTAACATATTATCTAGTAGTATTATCTACTTATAAAATAGTATCTATTTTTATAGATATTATTTTGTAACATAATAAATTACTAACAAGTAAAGAATTTGATAATAATAAATTATAAGTACCAAAATAATAAGTTTGTTATACAGTAGATGACATGGGTGGGTCAAAGGAGGGGGAAAACGAGTTCTTCTCCCTTCCCAGCCCTTAAAAATAATATTTCTTTTATTGATTTCAAGATTTGAAATTTTTTTTTAAAAATGCTGCTTATATATGGTCCAATAAAAGGGGTAATTAATGCAAGGAATAGGACAACACAGTTGGTATTTTAATATATATAATAAATGCAATAGTTTAATAAGAGTAATAAATTATTATTATTATTAATTATTACCTTAAATTCTTCGGGAATTTCAACTACACAAACTTTAGGTATTTCGACAGTTTCCCCGTAATCGATTAACTGGATTTGGTAGTTTGTTTCATCCAGTTGTCGCAAAACGTTCCCTCTGTAGAAACTATTGTTAACCGGTGAACGAAATCCTACAATTTCACCTATTGTCAATGGTCTAATAATAGATTTAGCTAAAACAAAAATTGGACAGTCAATTAAATAGTTAGAGAAAAAAAAAAAGTAATATATATATATATTTACCCGATAAACAAAACTCATTAAACCTATCAGATACATCGTCACTAGTATCTGTATATGGTTTAATGTAGATTTGGTTTAAATCAACGAAACCAGTCATACGAACCACACTGCCAGGCAGCAAAGTATTGTGTTCCGACATATTTTGAGAGTCTAAATATGAATCGATTCAGAACTTTACTATGTATATGTATACACTTAAACGTACGTATGTATTGAATATATATTATATGACCGACATTACTAAAATCAAGATAAGATCTATATTTTGTCACATTTACTAGTATTACGAAAATAATAATTAGTTTGCATCAGTTTATTATCAGTTTATTAATTTCCAGCTTGCAAGTGAATTTTAAATTTTCAATTGGATTAAAAAAAGGGTACATACTACATACCATAAGTGGGTCACTGTTGTAGGTGGGAAGATAGTATATAGATAGGAATTTAAATTATATCTGTATGCAACGATAAATTGCAAACGAAAAACGATTCAGAGCGAAGTAGTATATATTAGTCGTGTTTTTTCATTGTTGCCATGGAAATTTAGAAATCAATATAAATAAAAGAGAAATAATAAAACTAGAGTTTGACGAAATTCTAATTTTGCCGTTTTTTGGTATTTTTTTCTGCAGCGTTAAAAAACTAATAGGTATATCGAAAAATTACCTTTCTAAAGTACCAAGTAGACAACATTTACTACCGTATACAGTAGTATATGAGTATATAGATCGGATGAAGTCTTCTGGTTGAAAAAGTGTTTCCAAAAAATAATACAAAATACAAATTTTTGTAAAACCACAAGAATCGAAAAGCAGAAATTTACTTAGTAATTTAATGAAATGTACATATTTCGGCCGAGTTTTAATCAAAAGCTTAATTGAATACAATTTAACATTTTTGGATCAATTTATTAATGATTATTTTAGTACTACTACCCTACCATTAAAAATTCCTGGCTACATCACTGGGGGATTTACATTCACTGACATTTAATTTTAATGAACACTACTGTGGAGGACAGCATTAATTTTATAAATTCAAAATATAGGTTGATTGTAAAATATTTCTAGAATATAATTAGTACTTTATAGTATAAAAAAGGACATATTCAATATAAAGTAATTTAAACCTTAACAAAAATGTTAGGTCTTTAAATCTAAAATTCCCCACTTTAAGATGTCATTATATTGTAAAGTTACAGTTTATGTGAAAATTTCAGGTTTTAGGAATTATTATTTTTAAATTAATTGTAAAAAAATAATATATAAGTTATAAATCATAAGATATATAATTACAAAGAAATAATAAATCTCGAGTTTGACAAAATTGTGTTAATAAAATCTGTTCTGAAAAAAAGATAAATGTTATGTTTATCTGCTTATGTTATAGTGACGAAAAAATATCAAATTTTATACGAATATCTGACGAGGGTCCCTGTTGTGTGGTAAAACATACCCGCACGTTACATTTATGTCACATATATCCACGTTAATAATTAACGGTTAAATTAGATTATTACGAAAAAATATATTTGTGATACTCATAGGAATATTTAAGTTGCACACAATTATAAATTATAAAAACTATACTTAACTATACATTAATAAAACAACTATAGTCAATATCTTACCTTTTACAATTCGAATACGGCGATACACAGTAATACCCAAATCTTGAAATAATATTTCGAAAAAACTATTCAACAAAATATATATTCATAAACTTCTCATTTAAACGTAAGACCGTAATTCGTTTTCCAATTTCGTGGGGCTATATCACATTTTTTACAGTAAACACTTTTAAAACACTTGGAAACAATCTGTAAACAAACAAATACACATAATAATATACTGGCCAACATAGTACTTATTATTTGTTTATAAGGATCGTAAAATGATGTACACAAATCTTTTATCAACAAAATTTAATATCAAATATCACTCTTGACGTTCAATTTCACGGTGGTATAAAGCTGAGCGTCCACTAGGGCGGTTTGGTTAGGTCCGTCCACTATGCATATGTTTTATCATTTTTATTTTATTTTTATATAAAATAATATAAATAGATTAATACTAAATAAATGATTGTGCGTGCGTTACATAAGCGGCACTGTGGCGGCGACAATCAGAAATTATCTCGGTGATGTTTCGGGCCCTTTTCTCCGTTACCACGGCGTGGTATGCTGGATACGTTGACATCACCCCAACATTCGGCTCTCACTTCCATACCGTGGTAGTGACGGCAGCCGTCGCAGGCTGCTGATATCGGATGTTGGGGTGATGGGGTCCTCTTAGGTTAAGCGAGCGCGCTCTTTATGTCGGTAGTGTGGGGGAAAATCCTTTTTTTTAAGGACCGTAAGAGCTCGCGGACGGCGAGTAACAACAGGGTCGCTCTTCGCGTGAGGCCAGGGCGTATCACACTACGTTCATCGAAGCGTCTGTGTCGCGGTTTACAGCCGAAGAACGACGTCCAAGACCTTAGTGACTTTGAATGATTTGGTCGGATGCCGATCCGCCGACTCCGGTGCTGGCGGCCGTCATAATATCTACGTGCAATTTGGGTATACGGAGTGTGGCCGAAGCCAAGACAGTTGTGACAGCGCATTACGCGGTCATATTCGCTAACACGCGAGCGGGTTCACTCTATATACAGCGTGCACGCCTTCTTCATAATGGCAAAAATTAGAGGGGTAGTTTCACATACCCAGTCGACGTAGTTGGGCTGGTGCGGTTAGAGCTTGAAAACGGGTTTTAAGCCTTCCTTAACCAAGTCACCAAAAAGGTCACCAGAAAAGTCACCCATACGGTCGGGTTCTGTTAAACCGCATACTCTACGAGCTCGGCCACACTCAGGCATGACGGTACGTCGCGGACACGAACGCGTGGATTGCGGGCCGGAGTCTCGTCTCCTGGGGCCTTTGGGCCTGTGGAGCAACCGGCCTTCTTTCTTCGGGGCAATCTTTGCCAGAAGAAGGCAAAGTTCTAATCATAACCATTTATTGTGAGCTATTGCCCACCTGCCTCTCCTTCCAAAAGATTACAATAAATGTTTAAAAACGACCCACAATAAAATTATATCATCGATATAACAAATTAATAGGTATTTTTAAATAGTCGTTTGGGTTTCTAAATTTCAACATGTTGACGTCATCTTATCATCGCCTCATCAATACGTTTTATACCTTATTTAAATTATAACTAGCACCTAACCTAACCTAACCTACATACAGTCCATGTGAACAGAGAATTAAGCATGAAAGTGGGTAGCGCGAGTATGTAAAGACGTCACTCTGCTGACCGTGCTCCTCGCATTAACGCTCCCGCCAACAGCGGTTTATTGGACAGGCGACCAGTGTAAAAAATCGTTGTGCATCTGTTGTTCTCAATGTTTTCGACACCTAACAAAAAAATATGAATTATAAGAAATATTAATTTACGATCGAATTTGAGAAATTTATTTGATTATAAACAAAAGTACTGTTCGCGCCCGAACAGGACTGTGACATATTCTGGTAGTCGACTGTGTCTGACTCGCGTTACAGGTGATGGTGATGGGAAGGGTGACCGTGATTAAATTAGCCGATAACTATGACTTAGGTGACGAAAAATATGTATTTTACACAGATATAAATAACAATTAGGTCAATTTAAAGAAACGATGAAACCTGATGGAATTGGAATAGAATTGTTACCAAAAAATTATTAATATTAGACGAACAAACAGAATAAATTAAATAGAGTAAATATAGATAAATAAATGTGAATAGTTGGTGCGTGCTATATAATGCACGAATGAATAATATTACAAAATAATGGCAAGCAACGTAAACAATTACAAACAGATTTAACGTGATAACGAAAACGACCTGATAGTATAGGAAAGTCGGGACGACGGAAATAGCTCGGCCGATACCTTGGCGCGGCTGGTGATGATGTCACGAGCAGCTTATAAAATATGAATTATGAATATAAATTTAGCTTTTGAAATATAAATTGTGATAAGTTACACGTATACGTGATTGTATTTCAGCATTTGGCTTGTACATTCACCAAGTGTCACTTGCGGTGTTTAGACGATTATACGTATTTTTACAATATTTTTAAATTATAAATTTGTTTAATGCAAGTTTGCTTTTTGTGTTTTCTATTATATTATTTCAAGTTTAAAATAAAGTAGAATACCTTTGTATTATTATAAAATTATATTATTCCGTTGTTTTTCCATCACTATTGAATATAGATTTATTAACAGAGGTAAGTTATTTCGTTTATAGATATACTAATTAAACTAGATAACTTTCCAAACAATATTTTAGATTTTCTAGTAGTTGCTGTATCTAAAGACACGAGTAACTATATTTTAAATCCAGACCTTTTTGAAGTCGGAAAACAATACAACCATATATGATCCATTACATTTGTTATTTCTTGGAATAATCTTTTCAATTAGGTACAACAAAAATATATTAGTGTGGACCGGACTGTTACATATACTAGTTTAGTGGAACGGAACATTTTAAAATTTTCTGTTTCATTATCAAAAAGTAATGTAAATCCTATAGAAATACAATAAAAATAGAAACAAATTATAGGTTTATGGTTAATTATGAAATTCGTTATATCACTTCACATAAATATTATTTCTATATTCCGGACCACGAGAGAGCGCATACGGCAGCGGACCAAAACTCGTATATTTTTGCGCATCCCTACTACAAAACATGCTCAACCGACTCCCACTACGAAACACAACGACGCCGTCGGAGCGCTGAGGTTGTCGTTGCCAGATGTATACACAGTGATTGTGGTTTTGTATATATTGTATTTTAATTTGTTTGCGGCAGTATTAGCGTTACCGCGTTTGCGTAATTTGACAATAATTAATATTATATTATACCTTATATATATATATAAATACAATATCATACAATATTTGAATTTTTATTTTATTAGTCCGTACGGAAAAAACCCGTAAAAAGCCGCAACAATTAGTTTCATGTGTTTACTGTCAATTAATACGTGCGTATTACGTAATACGTTTCATACGGACGAAACCGTCGTGTGTAATTTTAATTATTTGATCCCGTTGTATACACTTAGCAACTGCCGCTAGGTGGGGGAAATGTAGCCTCGAAACAGCGGAGCGCGATTAGTTAGATGCGCGAACCGTATGCGTTCTTTCGTGGGAATATATATATTTCAAATGCTGGTCGCCCATTACTACAGTTTTGTAGATCGAAAGTGTCGACTAAAAGGCACAAAATAATTACTTTGGATAATAGTTTAGGATTAACAACTTCAGAATCAATATGTGCTACTAAATTTAAATTACAATAATCTAGTCAAATAGGTGTAGTCCAGTTGTATAAAGAGGCTACAGTGACGCCAAATCGAGCAAATACAATTTAAAAGAAGTACATAAATGGAGACAAATCTAAACCGATTCCATATAATTCAGATGAGGCTTTGGCTTTCTTTTATTGAGAACAATTTAACAATGCAACAATACATACACATCCGGTTATCTACGGAAAAATGGAATGCCCATATTTATCCTCCATACAACACAATTATAGCAGCAAAAAAACAATTTTATTCAAAAAATTGTACTATATATAAATCATACTGTGAAATTAATTCACAAGATCTATCAAACCATACTTCTCAAAGAATATTTTTAATCTCTGGTAAAAAGGAAAGAACAATTTTATGAAAATGTTGAAATTATATATAAATGAGGCTGTAATGGAAGTAACGGACAATCAAAGTATAAACAAAAATATAATAATGATCTTAATATTTTATGCTCGGATAAGAATCTTTTCCTATTGTTCCTCTTCAGTTGCATAGTTTTGATAAACAATACAATAAAAATATAATTTGGAAAAATAATCGAACATCCCTAACACGATTTCGCCACCCAATTAAATTTGAGTTTGAAAAAGAGACTTTGGAAATCATTCAAAAACGAGTGAAGATTCTCAAAGCTCAAATTAAATTATTGACCCCATAAGTTATTATATTCAATGGTATATAATTGTTATCATAAACTTATATTCACGATGGTTGACAGAAAGGCTAAAATGTTTAAACATTATACCTATAAATTTAATTACATTATAATATCCTATACATATTCTGTGCATTGTAATAGGTCTGTATCTCGATGACCCTATTTCACGAGAGAACCGGACCGTCTTCCGACCGAAATTGGTCGCCGCCGCGCATCCCCCACTCAAAAACATAAAATTTATATATCGTTCTGGCGGCAGAGGTCGCTCACCATTGGTCGTCGGCAACGTGCTGTTGTTTATACGTAGCGACTGAAGAGTCTGCTTGTAACTTGAAAAGCTGACGAGTTATAAGCAAAAACAGCGAAAAGGGCGCGCCACCCTTTGAAAAGGGGTGGAGGACTACGCACAAGGGGTAGGTATCAGGACTTTTAGTATGTTTATAAGTAAGGTATAAACTACAAAAAAACCAAAATCCAGCTTTCGGGGAATTATTTCCGAACTTTTTGCTAATTTGATTGGACTATATTATTTCATTTAAATATTAATTGAAATTCACGTTGCACGTTTTCGCCGACCGCGACACTTCAATTCAATTATCAATTGTAAATTACTACGTGCACGACGTATGCCGGAGCCCGACAAAGAGGTCGTTAATTGTCGGTAACTGTCGATAATTTTCGACTGCGTGGAGGGGATTTCACAGGTGGACGAGCCGGTTGGAGCTCATTCTACATGCGCGAAACGGTCTCGTTCTCTCGTGAAATAGGGTATAATACGTCCAGTCAATAATGTTATATTTGTGGAGTTTCCCAAAACAAATTAACAATAATGAATTGGTCAATAAATGTGATATCAATGAAGAAACATTTAAATTTGGATTGTTTACTCTCCGTGCGTGGATTCGATTTTTCGAATGCCTGAATTACACGTTGCATATCGTTTAGAATTCAAAACATAGGGGACAGTAAATATAATAAATTAATACCTATTAATTTAATATCATTTGGAATTCAATACACAAGGGCAACAAGTATGATAAATTTAATCAAATCACACACAAATATATATTTTAATACTAAGAACCCACTCTTTAAAAATGTTCAAGGTAAGGTTATTAGCCGTATATAAAATTCCTTAAAGGAGAAAATTGATTCAAGATAGAAAATGAATTAGGTTTGTTAGTCGATGTCGTATTAAAATGCACAACTGTATCAGATTTTTCAATTTAACTAAAAATGATTTAAAATTTGGCAAAACCGCAGAATGTATAAAAAAAAAGTATACATTTGACTTCTTCTTTATTTACCAATATCTGCCACGACTCACTAAACCGGAGTGCCAAAATTGAATTCCATAAGCTAATTGCTTATAATGGATAGATATTAAAAGAAAAAGAAGGAATTTACTCTTTTTTAGTACTACACTATAATGAAATGGGAAGTGGACTTATGGTACAATAAAAAGGTCACTAAAATCGATTGACATAGATGTCAATATGAAAAAATGAGACCGTGAATTGCGATAGGCAAATTAAACTTATATCATTATGGTATCAAAATATTGCTAAAAATTGGTAGGTTACTAATATTTCTCATTATCGACAGGGATAACGTGTGATAAAACAGAAACAATCATTGGAGATGAAGCCGATTCAGAAGCAATTTCTACCAGAATGTGAAACAAAATCGAATGATAAATTTACGGATTGTGGAGTGCCACTAGGTGATTAAAATTAATTTTTAAAATATACACTATGTTTTGTAGGTTTAAATTAAACATGTTTAGTAATAACAAACTGATTAACTTGAAAATTATAAATTTCAATAATTTACTGTAAGAAAACTTAAGTCCCATAAAAGTTATTAATTCCAGACAATGTCTGTATTATTATTTCTTATTCCATTATATCAACTAAATAAAAACATGTTTATTAAAAACTGGTGTAATGTAAATTAATAGGCATAGTTATTTCTCTCCTATATAATAATAGGAGGACCACCATGAACCAATATTATACTAGAAACGCCCTATAAAATTATTTTTTAGGGCAAGTCTTCTGGTCGAGGTCGAGGTTAATATTAATTCATAAAATTAATTGAACAAAATAAAGAAACACACAATTCCGCTCTAAAGATCCCAAATCAGAAATATCTATAAATATTACATTTCGTAGAATCGTCGTATTAATTTTCTTATTTTTTTTGATAAAAATAATGAACGATGATGATATTGAGTGTGCTGTAGTGACAAACTCAGGTCATGCGGAAGAACAATCTCAAATCGTTGAATTTCAACGGTATCCGATCAAATCTCGTATTTTGGCATATGGTCGTTATATTTCAAAACGGTGCAAACAAATAATGCTAAACTTTGCATTCTAATGCATGACCGGAACCATACTTGTTATAATCATTTGGTGTTCAATTCATGTGTATTTTAATGTTTTATCTGATAGTAAAAAGAAATTGATTATCGAGCTACAGGGTTTGATTGAACTCGTGCAATACTACGTGATCAGTTCAATAGGTAGTCAAATGATGAAAACTATTGTCATCCTGCCGCCGATGATGGGTTTTATATTATTAAATGTATTCAACTTCAAATACGTAATACGGGATTCCAAAGAATCAATTCTAAATAATATCGTTTGTTATTATTTTGATTTCATCATAACGTAAGTTAATATTAAATTTATATATTTAAATTAGTATTTTGTACCAGTTATTGTGTATTTAAAAATTTGTTTAGAAATATAGGTTGCTATTATCTTAATTCAAAATTGCATTTAATCGTTTCTTCCTTAAGTTTATAGTTCAAGTGCTATAGAAATTCTTTTGGATACACAATTACTATATAAACATCAATTTTGAGATAGATTTGTAAGATGTTTAACATATGTATTTACAATTTTAAGACGACAGGCTTATATACCTAATATTACTAAAACATATTATATATAATAATATATAACAGTGTCAATATTGATGGCTGAGGTTTAAAATAAAATAAAATTACAGCTAAATCTTTAGCTTATCTCAATAATTTACTACTAGGCGGATAATGTTATTATTAGTCATGATATGTGGCGGCTACACATTTAATTATTGATGGAGGGGGAACAAGATATAAATTTACGTTATAATACAGATTGTTATGATACGTGTTAATTTAATATGATGTAAAATAGATGAATATTGGTGAAATTGAGTGGGCAATTTTTATATTTTACTACACCTTTGTACCTAACTGCCAATGGTCGTGACATAGTACTACTGAATTTCGATAGTTGTAAACTCACATTGGGAATTTTAATTTATTAATAGAAAGTAATAAAATTAAAGGTTATTAAATACCATATAAATCAACTAAAATTCAATAATTAATAATAATTTATTTATTTATTATATTGAAATTCAGTAGTACCATGTCACGACCACTGGCGGTTAGGTACAAAGGGGTAGCGAAATATAAAAATTAACCACACAATTTCACTAATATTGATCTATTCTACACCGTATTAAATTAACACGTAAACAATAAATGAATTAATTATTGAATTTTAGTTAATTTATATGGTATTTAATAACCTTTAATTTTATTACTTATTATTAATAAATTAAAATTCCCAAAGTGAGTTTACAATATTAGTGGTTATGATTCATGGCGCATTTGAATTGGACGTCTGGGAGTTGCGTCGTATCGGCGGTGCATTGTCAAGACTGGTATTATTGCCACTCGTAGTTGACTGGATCATTCTCATTATTGTCGTAATCCTATTGGATGCAAATAGCCAGAAAAATTTATTCTTCTTTTTTATGCCTGATTTAGAGTAAGTTGTTAAATTTAGTGAAAATTGTAATAATTCGTTACGATTTGTAACATTTTATACAGATAATACTTTACAAATATTAAATTTATAAGCTGTTAGGATACAGTATAAATTATCATTTGATATAAGTATGTCTGTAGCTGTTAAAATTGTTCATTAAAAAAAGCCAAATTAATCTTCTAGAATAATATCTAAAGAAATCGCTGTTTTGTTATATTTAAACTAAGTCATCATATTATTGAAGCCGATAATCATTGTTGCGTGTCCTTTGATTACCGTACAGGAACGGGTACAAAAATGTGATCGAGACTTAACTTAATTTTAATCGTTTGTTTTATATGGTATGAATTACGTATATTGTTCACTTTGAGAGAATGAGCTTTTAAATCCGGGTCATTTCGGTTAGCATTATAAGCGGTTCGGAATGATGCGATGCTTGGCTCAGCGATGACGTTCTTCTCTGCACTTGCTTCTAACTACCTGGCTAATTGACTGCATTTGAATCGAATCGCCTCGCCTGATCTCGGCCGGGGCTCTAGTCGGTTTCAACTAGTCCGCTGGTGGTGGTTGCCGTGGTGTTTGGTTATTGCCACATCCTTATTGCGCAACCCTTGGACATAATCGGTTTGCTAATCACACGTGCAATTCATACACGGGCTAAGTTCTTATTCTACTCGGCTTTCGACCATGTCTTTACCTAACATATTTATACCAAATTACGCACATGCGCACACATCTTATGATGCGCAGAGCGTCCTTTTTACAAGTCCAGCATTACTTATTATTGCCAATAGTACGTGAGGTTAGGACAGAGTCTGTGGGGTCCCTCCGCGAAGTCGACGATGGAACCTTAAACCCTAAGGGATGTTGTCGCCACTCCTTTTTCCGACCGGCCCCCTCGGCCGGCCACCGAAAACGGAGGGCCCGGTGAAGACGAGCACGACGCACCGGCTGGTGCGGATTTTTCTGTGGAGGAGGTGAGCGTCGCGGTGGAACGCTTTGGACGGAGAAACCGGGCCTCCGGCCCGGACGGTATTCCAAACCGCGTTTAGAGCGCTGTCCACGCCGCGAGACCGACTAGGTTGGTCGCGACGTTCAACTCCTGCCTCAGAAGCGGCACGTTCCCCGGGCGGTGGAAGGTTGCACGCCTAGCGCTCATCCCGAAGCCGAACAAACCGGCGGGGCTGCCGTCTTCTTACAGGCCGCTGTGTCTGCTTGACGACGTCGGGAAAATCTTCGAGTTTCTCCTGGCTCGCAGGATGGAAGAGCACATGGCTGCGTCGGGAAACGGACTGTCCGAACGGCAGTTTGGTTTCCGCCGCGGACGGTCTACCGACGACGCGCTCAGGACCCTCGACCGAAAGCTGGTTGAGGCCTGTAGCGCCCGGAAGTCGGCCGTCGCCGTGAGGTTGGACATTGAAAACGTGTTCAATACGGTCGGATGGGAGGTAATCACGGCCGCGCTAGCGCGCATGAGGTTCCCGTTTTACATCAGACGGATGATCGGGTCGTATCTGAGCGGCCGAGTTTTGATCGTGCGCGACGACCCGTCGACCAATCTCGAGACGGTTCCGGTAACCTGCGGGGTACCGCAAGGATCCGTTCTCGGGCCGCTCCTCTGGAACATCGCGTACGACGCCGTCCTCCGCTTGCCCCTCCCGAGGGGCACGATCACTATCGGCTACGTGGACGATACGCTGATCGTGGCGGAGGGGGACACGGCGGAGGGCGCTCAAAACCACGCCAACGCTGCACTGGCGACCGTCTCCAAAGGCATCGGGGACCTGGGGCTACGACTAGTTGTCCAAAAGACGTCGGTCGTAGCCTTCAGTAACCGGCGCCGGCCGATGAGAACACCCGGGGTGCGGAGCTCGCCCGATCCGATGAAGGAACGAGTTAAAGCATCCGTGCCCCGTGAGAAGTTGAGTGAGGCGGTAGGTCGTCGAACCATGTGGTCTTGTAACCACCGCACCAGCAAGTCCGGGGGAATGAGCGTGCGCGTCCGCTTCCCGCGGGCACTTCCGCGCTACGGATCCGGAGCGACCATTTGATCGCAACACGGATCCTCGAGCGGAGCGCTGATGGGCGGGGTTCGTCGCCTTCCGTCATAGTCCCCAACGCGCGCAGAGCTTCGAAAGCCCTGCACCTACCAGAGGCCAACAGATCGACGGGGGGTAGTCCCGCAACGATTAACGCCGCATCGTGTGAGACGGTCCTGTAGGCGCACACGCTCCGAAGAGCTGCACGCCGCTGGACGGCCGCCATAGCAGCGAGGCCCGGGTGGCAGAGTTGCAGGGAATAAGCCCACGCGGGATCGCCGTACAGCAGCACGCTGTGCACGACGTTCACGAGCAGTTTCCGCCTGCGCTGATGTTAGGCACTAGCTGGCCGAGCGACGACATCACACGCTGGGCCTTGTCGGCCACAGCGCGAAAGTGCGCGCCGTACAGAGTCCTCTTGTTCTCCAGCACGAGGCCGAGATACTTTAAGGACTCGTTGAATATTATTGGCCTAGTGTTTACCTATACATTATTTAATGACCAAATGTGTGGAATTGAATATGTAGTCATATGTCTATCGATTACATATATTGTAATTATTTGTTTGTTTCAATATTTTGTAATATTTCAATGGGTACTTTTTAATAACGTTATATTTTTAAATCACTTATTTGATTAATTAATAACTAAAAAATTCATGATAATATTTTTTTTAAATCATTCCTAATTGTCATAAAATTGAGTTGGAACAAAAACATAAATTATAATAAAATAACTAATAGATTAATTTTTGATGAGTCTTAATAGTTTATACAAGTTATTTTATTAGATAATTTGAATAATGCAAAGAAATTGTATTTTCTAATCAGTGTATGGAAAGTATGTATTCATAGAATTTAATTCCTTTTAATAGGAATATCATCTATTTATTTTTAAGGAATGGTGTATGCAAAGACATTTTCATTATGTCAATAGTGTTATATAAATTACAGAATGTCAAAAAAAATTGAATTAATCTTAGTGTGTCATACAAAATTCGTTTGTCCGTTTGGTCTATTCGAATGTAGAATGAATAATTTAGAATCATTCTTGTATTCTAATATTATATACTCAATATATTTTTTCTTTTAATTTATCAATTTTGATAAATATGAATTTTTTATTTTACTTATCTTATGGTAAATCCGTTTCTTTTTAGTAAGAAATTCTATACTCCTGTATCTATAAAGCCCTAAGTAATATGAATTGTAGGTTATATTTGTGGTTAGTACAGAATTGTTAGAGGTATATTATAAACATGCCATTTTGAGTACATTTCTAAAACAATTTGTCCATTGTAAAATTATTCTCCTTTTCTGAGTTTTTTTTTGTTTGGTCAGTTATAGTAGGATAGTTTTGAACATTTTTCTTGAGAATAAACGATGCTAGAACCTACCTAACTGTAAAAGTAAGAATATTTGGGGTTTTTAGTGTTTCAGATGAATTGTTAATTCTTAGGCATTTCAAAGAAGTTTTTCAAAATTTTAACTTGAAACTATTATTTATTAAATAATGAGAAATATAGATTTATTAAGACAAACGCGGTTTTAAAATAATTACATTGAACCGATTTCAAGAATTTTTTTCATTATTTTAATTGAGTTACAAAATTAAATCTAAAAGGTGAAATATATTATATATTAAGAAAAATTAATCGTTTGAGCCTAAAATATTTGTTTGATTAAAATTACATTTATGAATTCCTGTACCGTATAATATTGACCACATTTTCAATTTGGGGCTATGGATTCAATCTTAAGGAAATTGTATTTATCAACATATCGTGTATTGTTTGTTCTAGTGGTACGGTAACGTAAATTAATTTGATATTTTATTTTAATAATCGATAATGATATTTATGGTGATATCTGATATATATGAGGTGCGACAATAAAATAACGAGACTTTTTGAATAAAACCTAAACTATTAACGTTATCTATAAAACGATTATTGAAATATGATTAGAAAACACTTATCTAAAAGTACTATGAACACTGATGGCATCGATTCATTTTCTTATACGTTAGTAGCCTTGTTATTAGTGCGAGTTCGACTATACTGCCGAAAAATGTTAGATATAAAAATCGAACAACATGTGTTAACATTAAATTTCTTGTTAAATTAAAAAAAACTGCCACGGAATCGTTTCGTATGTTATGTGAAGTTTATGGTGAAGAATGTTTATCAAGAGCTCGTGTTTTTGAATGTCACAAACGGTTTTGTAGTGGAAGGGAGGACGTCGAAGACGATGATCGTTCTGGACGTCCTACCACGTCTTCAACAAACGAAAACGTTGAAAAAATCGACAAAATTAATTAATCAATATTATTATAAAGAGGTATTAATTAAATTAAGAGAACGTGTCAGAAAGAAGTGACCAGATCTATGGAAAAATGGCTGGGTTCTTCACCAAGACAATGCTCCAGCTCACAGTGCATTTTCAATTCAACGTTTTTTAACTGAAAAAAAAATTTCTGTACTTCAACATCCCCCGTACTCGCCAGACCTTGCTCCTTGTGACTTCTTCTTATTTCCTTCTTATTTCTTTTCTCATTTTCAAACAGTTGATGACGTAAAAATGAAAACGGCAGAACTTCTAAAAGGGCTGAATGAAAGCAATTGGCAACACTGTTTTCAAGAATGGCAGCGACGTATGCAACAGTGTATTGATGCTGAGGGAAGGTACTTTGAAGGTGATAATCATTAAATTATAACATTTTTAAAATAAACAACTTTTATTCTAAAAGTCTCGTTATTTTATTGTCGCACCTCGTACAATTACAATAGACAACAATCAGAGTCTACTATAATTTAATAATAACCCAATTCAAAATAATTTGTACGGCATAGTTTTGATATGTTCTGTTTTGTTTGGGTATTAGCATAAGAAATAGAGGTGGTATACCCAACCCTAGAATAAATTAATAAAATTAATTAAAAAAAAAAAAAAATTAATACTTTTGATGAAATTTACGAGTAGCTGAAAATCTTATTAATAATATTTAGTTACCTACTCGGAGTAGGTAACTAAATATTATGAATTATTGATGCTCTTAATTATATTGTAATTTCTGTTATTAATTACGTGTTGTTATTTTTATAGGTATGTTATTCAACTATGTTCTACTGTGTAAGTCTTACGAGTGCTAAATTGAGTAAAAGTCCAATTTCCTCATCATTTAAAGCCACGCTGGCCTCGATGATATTAAGAGCAATGTTAGGTTATTTTTCTATGCATTGGTTTGGTGTTAGATTGTTAAAAAAGGCCAACTGACTGACGTGATAAGTAAATTGAATGTACACTTTTTTTTTTAATCTTACAATTAAGTTAAATGATTTTTTAATTATAGTATTATATGTATCATAGTATAAAAACCTAGTTTGGTTATCTGAATCTCAGTTAGGTTAATGTATATGGGTTAGTATATGGACGTTTAATAATCCGTCTAGTTTTATTCTAGTTTCTATGTATTGTTAAATTTTTAGTGGTTTTACCATAACGTATAGTTTTTTTTATTTTATCTGCACTATATAGCTTTTTATAATGTTAAAACTTCAATTAACGTTTAGGTTGAGTTGAATTTTAAATCTTCAGATTATCAATATATTATTATTTTCGTTGAAATGTTTTTTTTTTTTTTTTTTTTTTTTTTTTTTTTTTTAATATATTTTATCTACAATCGTTTTTAAGGTAATTAAAAAATTTAATTTAGATTTAATCTAATTATTAAAAATTATGTTTGCATCAAATGCTTAATAGAATTCATAACGCACTGAATAAAATGTTATAATCCTAATGTTTAATACCGTTAAGAAAAATGTGTAAAAGATGTTAAATAGACAAGCGAACGTAAACTCCCTTAGAATTTTTCGTTGGAACGCAAACGGTCTTAAACATCATGAACCTAAACTACTCAACCTATTCATAGACAAATATATAAAGATCTCATAAACTCTCTGCACTTAAAATTCTAAAAACTTTTTCCCTGGATAAAACATACACCGAAGCGACCTTCCTGACGGCTCCGCTCATGGTGGTTCGGCCATTATAATCTCAAAAAAAAAAAAATACATTGTCAACCATTACCCAATCACAAAGCTGTCACTGTTCAAGCCACATACATCTTAATTACTCTGAATTATATTTCCACAACTTTATCCTCAGTTTATTGTCCTTCAAGTCCTGCAATGTCATTTGAACATTTCTCTCAATTTCTGAACTCACTCGGCCGTTCATTTCTAATCGGCGGAGACTTAAATGCCAAACACACACAATGGGGCTGCCGAACCGAAAACATCAGGGGAAGGATGCTTAAAAATATCACACAAAACACAAGAATTATTAAAAACTGAAAAAACCGCACATCAATGTAAAACTAATATATTCATCGCTACGCCCAGAATCTATTAATACGATAAATGATAATTTTAATCCGTTTCTCGTTTATATACTTTTCATTGATATATCTCCTCCAGTGGCGGCCGTAGTTTGTATATATTTCTTGTTGAAATCATTGGACACCAGCAAAATGTAACTAACGGATCCGATAAACATACCGATCGGTAATCCGACGAAATTGCATGCCGAAGCGTAACCCACGTTCTGTCTTCAAGCGAAATGTGTTAAATGATATTATCCAGGTTTTTTAAAATTAATTATATTATTCCTTGGCTGAAATCGATGTGTAAATAATAGTCTGGTCCGAGTAACGACGGTTACTTTCGTGATAGTTGTTGTTTCAACTATCGCAATAATACTATTACAGGTGCACCGTGGTAGTCAAAGGTGGTAAGTTAAACACTAACCGAAATCAGTGTATAAATCTTAGGCAATCGCGGAAATTATTGGTTATTTTATAAAAAAATCTATGGTTATCTTGCAGGAAATCTTGATATTCGTCGGGAAATCTTGGTATCCGGTGTACATAATATCGATCGGTGATTTACCTTCTGTAAGTTTAATACGTGATCGTAGAGTATGACTGTAAACCAGGGATGTCCAGACATTTGGAGAGACCGGAAACATAAGGTGTGTAGAAGTTGTTATGGGCCACATACATTTTTATAATAATACATTTGATTTATAGTCTATTTATGGGCCGCAAGGTTTTGGAAATAATGTCTTTTGAAATTATAATTCTGGAAAACTGAAATGGTTTCCTTATTATTTAAGCATAATGGCACATTATTCATATTTCTCTAAATGTAGTACGAAAAGAAAACTGATGAATACAATCAGTCCTCTTTTCGTTGAACATGCTCTTCCTTCATCTGTGAGTTTTCGTTTCTAAACTCGGGAAGGCATTTCGCTATTCGCTTAACAATGAAGTTCGTTTGAAAAGTTAAATAATTATACTGAGCACTAACGTCACTAAAACAGAACGTCAATTATACCGTGGACCGTTGACAATAGTCGATTTTCCATATATTTCTGTACACTTATAGGTAAGCTATTGATAAACGACATAGCATCGTAATCGCCTCTCTCTAATAATATATGATATTCTCTCGTATTCGGCCAGTGTCAATCGTCTAATGGCCTGAACTATCGCTATCGTTGTAATAACCATAATAACAATGAAATACTATTAAATTAATATTAGCCATTAGGCAATGCCTAATGTTAATAGGTTTTATTTGTATTCATTTTTTTTCTTATAATATATAGTTCAGTGATTAGAGCCGCGGGTTGGACGCCCCTGCTGTAAAATGTATTTCGATCAAACCGTTTGTGAAAGTGGGACACGGCAGTGAAGTAGCACGGTTGCATTTGCACGGCGATAGTTTTCTATCGAAAGTAACTATCAACAATCGTACATTTGAACGACAATTAAACTGTACGATAGTTAGTATTGCGATATAAATTATAACTATCGTCTTGCGGAGATGGCTTGTAAGTAAGGCTGTGAATTCAATGTGAATTTGTTCGCATCGGCTTTTTTTTCTGTATTGTATAAGAAAATACTTATTTTGTATTTTTTAAAATACGAATTATTATTTTGCAAATTTGGCAGGGCATTTAAATATTATCGTTTTAATGATTTCTTCGTATTGATGTTTTTTTTTTTTTTTTTACCTTTGATGGACAGAGGAAACAGTTATACGTTGGAGGGTTTATCTTTAAATCATATATAGAAATATCTGAGTTAGAGTTTTAATAAAACCTCATAAAATTTAAAAAAAATAAATGTTAAATTGTTATTTTAAATTCTGAATTTTTGCAAAATGTACGACCAGGTACTTTTAATAACATAAGTGAATGGTGCTAGTCGTGTATCTAAATGCGTTCTAGTTTTTTAATTAAATACAAATAAATACAATACCTATGTATTACCGTTTAATAATGGTTTGCGTTAGTGTTATTAATATCAATACGCGATATCACCACTTTGGTAAATTAGATAAATGTAGTTCATTGTAGGGTAATAAATAGTATTCCTAGACCCACCATCGTCGACGAAAGAGTTTTAGAGATATTATTTTTATTTCAATTCGTTCGTTCCTTAGTGCGGACGCTGTGTTTCATTATTATAATTTTTATACCTACATGCTATTTTGGTTGGTAAGTATTACTTAAAGGAACGTTAAATGTGTGGTAACATTCTTTATAAGTAACTAATTTTGAAAAACATAACTTATTCGTTAAAATAATTTGTCATGCTAAAAAAAAATGTTGATTGTTCTGTTTCTGTGAGGGCAAACGGATACGTAATCTTTGATATTATTGTGGCTATATGTAATTTAAAAAAAAAATGATTTGTGTAGTATTTATTTGATTATTATATAACTATTAAGTAGTTATGAGATAAAATATAAAGACATAAATGTACAATGTATATATGTATATCAATGTAAATTTCCGTAATTTATGGCTTTGCGTGAAGTATTCAAATAAATAAATAAATTGTGCATTAAAGTAACGTATTATATTTGTAATATTATTTTGTCCCGTACCCATAGTAATGTTTTCTGGCTCTTTTCGGCATTTCTCATAACCTAAATGTTGATATAGTTCTTTTACTAATTCTAATATAGATTAGCCTCTTAATTTAATTAACGGACGCTTGTAAAAAACATAGTGGTACGTCAAATTTTGACTTAAACCAACTATATATTAAAAAAAAAAAAAACAAAAAATATAGTTTTAGATATTAATACACCGTACCATATTAAATATAATTTTAACAAAAACAAATAAACAAATATTGATAAAAATATACATATTAATTCACGTATTATATATAAAAATAATATATGTATAAAAGTAGAACAAAACTAGTCCCAGAGTATTATATAGGATGTTTGTAAATGCGACCAGATTCCATTAATAAATTATCATTAATCTTTTTGCAACATAATATACTCCAGGCGTTACTTTGTTCTTTTTTTTCCAGAATATTTTTATTTGTTTGTTTGCATAATTTTCATATTCGCTTTTTTTCAAATATATTAAAATATAATTCTACATAAACTGATTGATATTTATGTATTTAGAAATGTTAAACGTTTAATTAATCTGAAGCAGATCACAGAAAAGCGGGTCAGACGTTAGACATAGCTGGTTTAGAACACCGGTATAATTAAAAAAAAATATATTAGGTGAATGACTAAAATTTTTAAAAAGCACGACAGTATCGTATTGTTCAATTTACTTAAAAATGATATAAAATTTGGCTAAACAGCAGAATGTATAAAAATAAGTATAAATTAGTATAAATAAGTATACATTCGATTTCTTCATTATGTAGCTTCCTAATAAATTGTTCGCATTCAAACAATGAGTATTTACCAATGTCTGCCGTGAACCACTAAACCGGAGCTCCAGAATTGAAATCCATAAGCTAATTGCTCTTAAACAATCATGAAATGGGTCGTGGACTCGTGGTACAATAAAAAGGTCACTAAAATCGATTGACATAGATGTCAATACGAAAAAATAAGACCGTGAGTTGTACTAGGCAAATTAACCTTACACAATAGTGGTACCTAACCTACCAAAATGTAAAATGTTAGACTTTTTTCTGATTTTTCTAATTTATCGACAGGGATAACGTGTGATAAAACAGAAACAATAATTGGAGATGAAGCCGATTAAGAACCAATTTCTACCAGAATGCGAAACTGAATCTAATGATAAATTCACGCATTGTGGAGTGGCACTAGGTGATTAAAATGCTTTTTAAGAATACACTCTATGTTTTGTTGGTTTAGATTTAAACCTTTTAATAAAAACAAACTGAAATAATTGAAAATTATAAATTTCCATAAATAACTAAAAGATAACTAAAGTCCATAAAAGATATAATTTCCAAGACAAGTCTGTATTATTATTTCCTACTCCTTTACGTCAATAAACAAAAAATGTTTATTAAAAACGGGTGTGATGTAAATTAATAGGCATAGTTATTTCTCTCCTATACAATAATAATATTTCAACATAAATCATTATTATACTAGAAACGCCCTATAAAGTTATTTTTTAGGGCAAGTCTTCTGGTCGAGGTCGAGGTTAATATTAATTCATAAAATTAATTGAACAAAATAAAGAAACACACAATTCCGCTCTAAAGATCCCAAATTGGAAATGTCTGTTATAATTATGTTTCATATAATCGTTTTGTTAATTTTCTTATTTTAAATGATAGAAATAATGAACGATGAAGATATTGAATGTGCAGTTGTGACAAACACAGGTCATGCGGAAGAACATTCTCAAATCGTTGAATTTCAACGGTATCCGATCAAATCTCGTATCTTGGCGTTTGGTCGCTATATTTCAGAACTGTGCAAACAAATAATTCTAAACTTTGTGTTCGAATGTATAGCCGGAATCGTACTTACAATAATCTTATGGTGTTCAATGTGTGCGTATTTAAATGTTTTATCTGATAGCAACGCGAAAATTAATTTCAGGCTACGGGATGTGTTTTTACTCGTGCAATTATATGTGATCAGTTCGATAGGTAGTCAAATTATGAAAATTAATGTCATTTTGCCGCCAATGATGGGTACTATATTAGTAACTGTATTAACCTACGAATACATAATAGAGGATTCCAGGATGTCAATTTTATATTATATGTATAATAAATTATTTGTGTTCATCATTAAGTAAGTTAACATGAATTTATTGATTTATACTCGGTTAATGTGTATTTAGATATTTGTTTAGAAATTGTTTTATTCTCAAGTTCATAGTTTAATTGCTATAGAAATTCTTTTGGATACACAATTAATATATAAACATTAATATAGATAGATTTGTAAGATGTTTAACATATGTATTTACAATCTTAATACGACATTTTAATATACCTAATATTTCTTAAAAAATGTATATATAATAATATATGACAGTGTCAATATTGATAGTTGAGGTTAAAAATAAAAGAATTACAGTTCATTTTTTTAGCAAATCTTTATAACTTACTACTAGGTGGATAATGTTATTGTATGTTATTGTGATAATGTCTTGACATGTGGCGGCTAAGCATTTAATTATTGATGGAGGGTAGGGAATTCAATATAAATTTACGAATAATACAGATTGTATTAAAACGTGTTAATTTACTACGACATAAACTAGATGAATATTGGTGATACTGAGTAGTTAATATTTATATTTCGCTATACTTTTATAATTTAAAATAGCCACCAATGGTCGTGCCATGGTATCACTGTATTTCGATATAATAAATGAATGAATTATTGAATTTTAGTTTAGTGATTTAGTATTTAATATACTTTTATAATATTTAGTATTTAGTAAATTCTAATTTGATTACTTATTATTTATGAATTAAATTTCCGAAAGTGAGTTTACAACATTAGTAGTTATGATTCATGGCGCATTTGAATGGGACGTCTGGGAGTTGCGTCGTATCGGCGGTGTATTGTCAAGACTGGTATTACTTCCACTCGCAGCTGACTGGATCATCCTTATTTTAGTCGCAATGCAATTAGATGCAAATTTCGATGAGTCAATATTATTGTTTTCAATAGTGAATGTAGGGTGAGTTATTAAATTTAGTCAAAATTGTAATAATTCGTTACAATTTGTAATATTTTATACAGAAAATACTTAAATAATCCTTCATTCATAGATTGTTAGGATACGGTATAAATTGTCAATTGATATAAGATAGTCTGTGGCTGTTAAAATAATATTCTGTTACTCTATCTAAAGGACAATATTACAATTCTGTGTTTTTGTAATTTCCATAACAATCTGGCCTTAATATATTTGGATATCTTTTTACCGAAGGATTATTTTGATATTTTTTTTTCTATTTACTTTGCGAATAAATTGAAACAAAGCTGAAAAAAATAGTCTGGAAAATAAGTATCGAAAATTCCTTATGAAGATTAATGATTTATGTTGATTACTTTGTAGATTTTATTGGACAATAATTAGTCCTGTCGTATTACTGCCTAACCTTTCAAGATTAAAACGTATGGGTTACGGCGAAGAAAAAAATATCATTACCCTTTTAGTTGCTGCATCGTGTATAATGGATTTGTTAACTAGTATAACTGACGGTTTATTATTACATACATATATTAATCTTCTAAATAATTATATTGACAGTACGTATTATTTGAATATCATATAAATTTTATTTTTATTTGTATTCATAATCATCACGTTGCTTAACGGGCCCGAAATGAATTCTAGACGAATTCGTTGACCGGTACGCATATTACATTAACACGCGAACGGTCGTTTATGATTGGTCCTTGGCTATCGTGGACTCTCCCTATTTTAAATAGGTACCTTTACTTATCTAGATTGGTTTAAGCGTTATTATGGTGTTCAAGGTATTTATGTAATGAACAGAGTAGGAATCTTCTTCTAACAACTTCTCAATGATTATTGAATACTCATTGGCAATTTCTTGAACAAATGCAACTGTAGAAAGAATATTTTCAATAACAAATGTCTAGTGGAAAGATTAAAAAAACCAATTTAATGTCGAAACCATTAGATCGATAACAATTACAAAACAGCACATTAAAATGTTCACTTTTTCACAATTTTATGCATTTCTTTTGAAGCACCCAACATTGTTAATTTCAATAAGTTCTTCAGAAAAGTACGAAAAAAGTATGGAATGTGTGGAAGAGGAATTATCAAATTCATGGATAATGAAGATAGTTGATGATATAATTTACTTAATTTTTGTTAAAAAAAATGTATTGTTTAATACTTTAATATTTAAAAAAAAATCTTTCTAATTGTTTAAAAAATAATAATAGTTTTAAAAAGCAACATTGTGTTGTTTATCGAATAATAAAAACAAAAGAATATTTTTCAATATTTAAACACTTTGATTGTTTAGTTTAATTAACTCAAAAAGGGTAAAGTACTAATAAAAAATTGGACTTTTAATCCCTACGGTTGTGTGAATATGTGTGAATGTATATGGATGCGAGTTTTTTTGGTGGAATGGTATTTTTTGAGGGGAGGAGGAAGTAACACCTATCCCGTTTTATTAATTTCTTAAAATAGTCACCCTTTAGTAGGTGGGGCATGTTTTTGTAAGTGGGAAATGGAAAGGTATAGCATATAGGGTAAAACCTAAAGTTAACGTAAAATGGCCATAAAGAACATTTCAAAAAAAATATAATTTTTAAAAGACGATTTTTATTGAAATACGTGTTACTTTTATCCAATATTATTCGATTTTTATATTTAAAAAAAAAAAACAGCTTTATGTAACAATTCAAATAATTGCAGGATAATTAAATTTATTCCGTATTCATCAAATCAATATATGATATAATAGGATAATTTTAATATTCTTGTTTAGATATTGAAGTCGTAGTTACAAAAATACTACCTTACTACTGCATTGATGTACTAACTGAGATTATATTTGGGATAATGTATGGATTGTTAATGATATTTGTGCCACATCCAAAACAGCAAAATCTGTGCAATATTCGAGGACAGGAAAGGAATGAAAATCATAATATACACAATAATCGAAAGGTTAATAAACTAATCAATAAATGTAATTGATTGTTATTCACTACAATAGTCAAATTCTATTATTTTGTGTAATTGGCATATTATTTATGTATTAAGATCGTGTTAGTTATGTTATTTGATGACGACCAAATGAAAAATTGTATTTTCAAAAATGAATTATATGTTACACAAATAAAGATTTATAATAACGAAATCCTTAAGCTTTAAAAATTTCAGACCAATTTATTTATCTGATAGGCCCAATTAGTTCTGTATATGATACTCTCTATCTTTTTTATATTAAGTCCAGCTGTCTGCGTCTGCCTATTTGCCCCTGAAAATGCTCCTCACTACTGAAGTTTTTTATTTTTAAGTTCAAATTAAAAGTGCATAAGTTACACCTGATTATGATTTCCTCTTAATATGCAATTTATATGACATCTTGACAAAATATGCAGAAATATAAAATACATAATACCAATCATGTAGAAATATGATTTTATTATTAGCTTAAAACTATAACAATGATTATTTAAGATTTTTGAAATGAAATCAACTATTTTTAAAAGAAAGTTGTATTAACTATAATAAGTAGTTTAATCTGTTGAATTGATTATTAGTTATATTAAATTACAGGTTACCTACACGTTTGTACTTAAATTTGATCCAATAAGCTGAATTATGAATTGCCCTCGATTTATTTTTATCGACAAATTTGTTTCACAGATAACAATCATCCGAGTATTTTTATTGTGCGTCGAAGGCTTACTTATTATGCTTTACAAATGGTCTACAAATTTTCCATTAACATGTTCATTGGGGTGTGCCTTAACATGTATCGTTGCAAGTACTGGTTGGAAATGGAGAGATCGAAAAGAACGACGTGAAAACCCAATGATATCAAATACTGATGACATGGAGATTCAGAATCAAAAAAGTGGCATTACAAAATTATTCGAGGTCATCTTAACTATACTTTGTCCAATGGTATTTGGTATTATTGGCATAATATTGTCCAACATAATTTTTAATGACCAAATGGGTGGAATTGAATATGTAGTCATTTGTCTATCGATTACGTATACAGTAAGTATTTGTTTGTTTCAATATTATGCAATATTTCAATGGGTACTTTTTAATAACTTTATATTTTTAAATCACTAATTTGATTAATTAATAACTAAAAAATTCATGATAATATTTTTTATAAATCATTCCTAATTGTCATAAAATTGAGTTGGAACATAAACATAAATTATAATAAAATAACTAATAAATTAATTTTTGATGAGCCTTAATGGTTTATACAAGTTATTTTATTAGATAATTTGAATAATGCAAAGAAATTGTATTTTCTAATCAGTGTATGGAATGTATGTAATCATTGAATTTAATTCCTATTTAAATGAAAGTCATCTATTTATGTTTAAGGAATGTTGTATGCAAAGATATTTACTTCATGTCAATAATTAAATTTATAGTTATTTAAATTTTAAAATTTCAAAAATAATGTAATTAATCAAAGTCCATAATACACATTTTAATTCTTTTATTCGAATTTATAATAAATAATTTAAAATCATCTAATAGGTCTGGTTCTGAAGATGAAGTTTGTTTTTGTATCTCAAAGTCTTCAAGAAAAGCTTAAAACCCGTATTTACAGTAAAGTACTTCATATTTAGAAAATATTTATTAAAATTATTCAAAAATTTTAAAATCAGTTGTGTGCTTAAACGTTGGTTTGCCATCAAGTGAACCGGTCAAACGATTATTTATTGAAGCCAGAGCCAGAGCCGTACTACTAACTAAACGCTTGTCACCGTCATGGCAAAAAATTGTTTGAAATGCTTTTATTGTTAAAATTAAATAAATACACTTAAAAATGATCAATATTGAAAGTTGCATTATAATCTTTTTTCTTAGTTTATTCAATTTTGGTCAGTTACAGTTGGATAGTTACTATTATCAAACATTTTTTTTAGGAAAAAAATGGTTCCAGAATCTAACTGTAATGGTTAGAATATTTTGGGTTCTGTGTGTATCGGATGAGTTGTTAATAGTTCCGCTTTTCAAAAATGTGCTTTGAAATTTTAACTTAAATGTATTTTTCATATAAAATAATAGAAAAAATGGCTTTAAAATGATTATATTTAACCGATTTCCAGAATTTATTTTATTATTTTAATTGACTTCCTACACAAATCTAAAACGAAAAGATATAAATAAACTCTAAATGAATAAAAAATAAATGTGATTATAAAATTGTTATTTATTTATTTATAACACTTAATCATTTGAGCCTAAAATCGTTGTTTGATTAAAATTACATTTATGAATTCCAGTACCGTATAATATTGACAACAATTTCAATTTGGGGTTATGGATTCAATCTTAAGGAAATTGTATTTATCAACATATCGTGTATTGTTTGTTCTAGTGGAACGGTAAGGTAACTGAATTTGATTATTTATTTTAATATTTTTTATTGATATTTCTGATGATATCTGATATATACAATTACGACAGACAACAATCAGAGTTTACTACAATTTAGTGTTAACCCAATCCCAATAAAATTATTGGGTATAGTAGTGGTATGTTCTGTTTGTATGGATATCAGCATAAGAAATATCAGTTTAGTAGTAAACCCAACCCAAGAACAAATTAATAAAATTAATTTAAAAAAAAAAAAAAAATAATTCTTTTGATGTAATTTACGAGTAGCTGAATATCCCATTAATAATATTTAGTTACCCATTCGGAATAGGTAACTAGATATTATAAATTATTAATTCTGTTAATTATTCTGTAATTTATGTTATTAATCACGTGTTGTTTTTTTTATAGGTATGTTATTTAACTATTCTCTACTGTTTAAATTTTATGAGTTCTAAATTGATTAATAGTCTAATTGCCTTGTCATTTATAGCCACCATGGTCTCGATAATATTAAGAGCAATGCTAGGTTACTTCCTTATACATTGGTTTGGTGTTAGATTGTTAAAAAGGCCAACTGATTGACGTGTTATGTAAATTGAATGTATATTTTTTTTTTCTATGATTTAATTAAATGATTTTTTAATCATATTATCATATGTATCATAATATAAATTCGGTGTTTTGGTGGGATGTGCGACTGCATCATCTTACCCACTCTTACTTACCTTCTACTCCTTTAGAAATTGTACAATTTATAACTACATCATTGCATAGCACACAAATTAATTTTTTATTCGTCTTGCACTACTTCGTAGAATGTAAATCAATATTTTTTAATTTACTAGTTTATCTTTTTTTGTAAACTGTAAAAGAATCTCAGAGACGTGTTATGTATATGGACATTTAATATATTGTCTACTCTTATTCTAAATTCTATGTAATTTTTAAATTCTTAGCAGTTTTACTATATTGTATGATTTTTTTATACTATCTGCACTACATACCTTTTTAGAATGTGAAAACTTCAATAAACGTTTACGTTAAGTTGAATTTAAAACTTCCAATAGCAATGTATTATTATTTTCATTGAAATGTTTTCTTTTTTTTTATTTTAAATAATTTAAATCTAAAACTGTTTTTAAGGTAATTTACAAATTTTAATTAGATTATAAACTAAATATTAAAAGTTACATTTGTATTAAATGCTTAATAAAATTAAAAACGTGTTGATTTAAATGTTATAAACCTAATGTATAATACCGTCTTAACGAGACTTTCTAAATATAACCTAAACTATTAACGTTATCTATAAAACGATTATTGAAATATGATTAGAAAACACTTATCTAAAAGTACTATGAACACTGATGGCATTGATTTATTTTCTTATATGTTAGTAGCCTTGTTATTAGTGCGAGTTCGACTATACTGCCGAAAAATGTTAGATATAAAAATCGAACAACATGTGTTAACATTAAATTTCTTGTTAAATTAAAAAAAACTGCCGCGGAATCGTTTCGTATGTTATGTGAAGTTTATGGTGAAGAATGTTTATCAAGAGCTCGTGTTTTTGAATGGCACACACGGTTTTGTAGTGGAAGGGAGGACGTCGAAGACGATGATCGTTCTGGACGTCCTACCACGTCTTCAACAAACGAAAACGTTGAAAAACTCGACAAAATTAATTAATCAATATTATAATAAAGAGGTATTAATTAAATTAAGAGAACGTGTCAGAAAGAAGCGACCAGATCTATGGAAAAATGGCTGGGTTCTTCACCAAGACAATGTTCCAGCTCACAGTGCATTTTCAATTCAACGTTTTTTAACTGAAAAAAAAATTTCTGTACTTCAACATCCCCCGTACTCGCTAGACCTTGCTTCTTGTAACTTCTTCTTATTTCCTTCTTATTTCCTTCTTATTTCTTTTTCCATTTTCAAACAGTTGATGACGTAAAAATGAAAACGGCAGAACTTCTAAAAGGGCTGAATGAAAGCAATTGGCAACACTGTTTTCAAGAATGGCAGCGACGTATGCAACAGTATATTGATGCTGAGGGAAGGTACTTTGAAGGTGATAATCATTAAATTATAACATTTTTAAAATAAACAACTTTTATTCAAAAAGTCTCATTATTTTATTGTCGCACCTCGTATATGATAAAATGGTCCTTAGCAGTAGAATGTGCAATTACACTTGTATATATAATCATTGTTGTGTGTATTCTATAAACCGGTAAGATAAAATAGAAACATATACTTTGTCTTATTTTTTGATAGTTTTTTTAAACAATGCATTGGTTTATTCGGTATAATTCGAAATCATATCGTATTGAGTAACGTAATTGGTCTGTACCTTTCATTAGAAAATTTGTTTTTTTTTTTAGATTTAGGGATTGGAATTACTGTCCCACTTTTCTATGTTTCAGGACAAGTTCCCACACCATTTTGTCGTATAGTGTTATTAGTAATTTAAAAGTTCTTCTTCCGAAATTATGAATAAATACGTAGGGAATTTGGTCTGGTCCAGGACTTTTACTTTTACATTTCTTTATGAAATTACTCTTCTCTTTTGAAGTTATTGAGTAGTTCATTTGAAATTGGTCCGTGTGATTTTCGTTTACTGTGTTAGTAATGGTTTTGCTTTCTTTTTGTTGTTTAAAGATATTATTTTGAGTATTGTAATTTTGGTCACTGTAGTTTTTGTAGAAATATTAACCTAGATTATTTGCTATTTGTTCTAGGTTACCTTATAATACGTTTGTGTTCTTGTTGACTACATTAATTTTATTATTTCTGTTGAGAACTTTAAGAGATTTTATTTTATTTCAAATTATTTTACTAACTACCTTGTAATTAATACTATTTGTGAGTTTTTCCTATGAAATTTGTTTGCATATTATTATTATTATGTATTTCGATTTAGCTCTTAGTTTTTTGAGGTTTATGATGTCATTGATAGTTTTAGTTTATTTAATATTATTTAACGCTTGCTTTTTTTTCCGATAAGGTCATTTTATATGTTTTGGTTTCCCCAAGTCATCTTGGGGGATTCTATGATTTTAGAATTTTTTGTTTTTTGTTTTTCTAATTTTTACTATATAAATATTATAGGAATTTGTATATTAATTATAATTATTGTTTTGATGTTTCGTAATCAATATTGGAGAACTCCTCGTTTGAGAGATTAATATGAAAGGGTTCAAGGTTATTTATTAGTATTAAGTGTTCATTTTTTTCTTAATACAATTTTTTACTATCCTTATCTGTTATTGTGGCGATTAAAATCACCAGTTAATATAAATGGTTTGGGGTTTTGTTTTATTATGTTATCCATATAATTTGGGATTTAAAATGTATTGATTATGAAGGTAATTATTACATATATTTAGTTCAATGTCATTGAATTTCACTGAGCTTGCTGTAAGTTCCAAGTGTGAAATTATATTAATTATTTTTCTGGCTAATCTGTTTCTATATATATTTCTGCTCCTTCGCTGTCACGTAGACAATCTGTTCTTTTTATGCAGTATTCTCTGTAGTAATTTAGTGTTCACGTGTTAATATTATTATAGTTAGTTTCATGTAGGCAAATTATTTCTGGACCGTATTTGGATATTAATAATTTTAGTTTGTCAAGTTTTATGTGGAATCCAATAATGTTCCATTGCAGTATATTTATATTATTAGAGAAATTTTCGTTTATATATTTGAGAGCTTTGAGACTGACAGTTGTCTTAGGATTCTGTATGACAAGGTCTTGGCATGTTTCAAGTTATTTGTCGCGATTATTGTAGTCGATGATGAGTTTGAACGTGACCAGGATCTTGTTTTTTTTTTGCTGTTTGGTGGTGTTATAATGGACTTTGATAACGGTTGAACAGTGTGTGTATATGTGTGACGGGTTAAGTAATATTTTTAAATTTTAGTGCATTTGTGTTTTGTTGAAAGTTTATCTGCTTTGGCGTGATGATTGAGTAAGAGTATTTAAATATGTATGATGTGTCAGTTGTACTATCATGTAGATGAGATGTGTCCGCTTTGTTTGCAAATAAAACGAGTAAGTGTGTTCTCTGTTATGAATATATGGAAAGTTGTGTCTTGTTGTTTAATTGATATTGAATCTACTATTTTATCTTTGTTTTCTAGGTTAATGTATATTTGTCATCTAAAGCCTGTGACGTGTGCAAATAGGTCTGTGGAATCAATTGATTCAACGAAAAAATTGAAGATGTTCTAATTTCTAAATCCTGAAATGCATTTATTATAGATTAGTCTGGTATAATTAAGTATACGTTTCAGAGTATTATTTTTTTAGATTAGTTGATTAATTTTCGTACGGTAATTTCCTCGTTATTAATTTGAGTCGATTGTGATTATTAACAAATTCGTAGGCAGAATTTTGATTGTTAAGATTATACAATATATTGGAGATACGAGTAGCAGCAAAAGTGATGGTGGGTACAGTGAATTGACTTATAATATTTGAGTACTCGATTTATTTTAATCCTTCTACTGCAGTGAATACTATAGGTTGGTTCATTTTAAGTTTATTTGTGTTTGATGGTGTTTCAGTAATATGTTTGAATTGGCCGAAATTTTATTGATAATATTTTGACTGAAACTGTTATAATATTTGGAGTATTGTGCAATGAAGATTGTGTTGTAGAATATATTCAAATATTTATTGGGTTTCGAATACTGTTAATTGATTGAGAGCTTAAATCGGATTAGAAATATTAGTTGTTGCACGCGACGTGCTTACGGGTTAAACGCCCATCGCGATTATAGTCCAATAAGAGTATTGCTATCAAATCGCGTGGGGAAGTAGTTAAAAATAAAAATACAAAACATTAAAATAATAAAATATAAAAAAAAAATAAATTAAAATTGCCATTACTTGTACCGTCGACTGACAATATTTTGACCACTGCTATCATAGGCTATAAATTCGTTAATAACGCAAGTACGTGGTGCACGGTCGGTGGTTACAGTATATAAATATAGTATAAATGTAGTACATTAGTTCTAGAAGATGATGACAAAAATTCGCATTTTAGAATTGTATCTTCACTTGTTACGTTTATTAGAAATACCAATCCCAACAATAATTAATAGTACGCTGCCTTGTCGACCGATGTTCCGTTTTCGCGGATTAATCTCGGTGTGAAATCAACGTGGCATACGCTAGAGCCCATATTAATCTGAAACACAATATCATTGGGTATAATAGGAATTATCCTTTCGTAGCATAAATATCATAAATTATTATCGACCAGATAATACAAACCGGCCGGAGCAACAGAAATTTATCGCCAATTTTATAGAATGATATAGATAAATAAAATACGGGCTGCTTTTGATAAAAAAAAAGTTAAAGTATTAATGCCCGTGAAAGTGCTTCAGAATCAATGAAAAAAACATTCGAGTTTTTTCAAATTAACTAGACGATAAAAATTATACGAATATGAATATCGTTTTCATTTTATGGTGGCTACAACCGTTAGAAGAAATTATAGTAAATTATTATTTTTAATTTATATAGTTGATTTATAGACTAATTAATTTCCAATCAGAAAAAGTATTTACCTATTTTCAATAGTTAAATATGATATGTATGATTTGAGGACGAGATTTAGGTGGCAGTCACCTAGTGACGGAACTCTAAGGAGAAGGTCAAGGAAATAGAAAGTCACAACACCAGTTCATTATCGGGCGCCCGGATTAATTATCTGGGATTTGCTTGTAAGCAAAGCTATTTTGTTTGTTCAGGAAGGTGTTGAAGGATTTGTGAATGTTTTTTTTTATATGATAGGTTAGGAATAATATTTTAAGTAATGATGGAACGTGATGGTCGCTGTGCAATGTGTCGTTTGTGACACGCCAAGTGGCAGAAATTAATTTACTATACGATTATTATATTGCAATTTAACTGGAACGAAAACGCATTTTTCTTCCCGTCCCAACCAATAGAATTGTCTATTAGAGATTCCACATACATGATTGGAGTGAGTTTTAGATAATTACCCAACGGTTTCGGGCTTGTCATGTATTTGCCGTACAGAGCTGTATTTAATATCATAATGTTGTCTTAAGGCAATCCTGGGTCGAATTGCTTCAACGTCTTGACACAGACGTTAATTTAATTATGACTTTTATAGTGCATTGTTGTGTGACAAAGAATAAAAAAAAAACCTAATGTTTTGAACAAATAATATTTGATTACAGTCGTAAATACATCGCACTATGTACAAAATAAAAGGTAATGGGACATTAGATAAACCGAACTTTAAATCAAAAAATATCGTAGCATCTCGCCTTTTACATACGTTTTTTTAAATAATGTGATATGGAAACCAAAATTTAGATGCAGGCATTTTTTTACGTCGACATTTTTGTTGATAAATCTTTTTAAAAGTTTTGAAATTCCGCATATATTTATATAAAAGAATGTCGTACATACTTTGCATTATAATATTTCAATAAAAAAAAAAATGTATTTGTATTTTTTCGGACTAATATAAGTCTAATCATTTCCGTTTAAGCAATTGGTTCAAATTCTCTACGTACATTTTCATCAAGGTCCACTCAATTCATATCATCACTGTTATATTGTAAATTATCAAAAAAATGTTAATGCAGGTCCTTCAAGAAAACCTGGTATGCATACAATTTTGTCACTGTCTCACCAACCATTTATATGAGCGGCTCTTTTGGATTGATTTAGAAAGGAATCTATAATATTTGTCTTTGAACCCGAATAAAGACCTACTTCAAGTATTCATTCCTTTTTTTTTTTGATTTCGAGTTTAGTAGAATTAGTACATTAGTAAAAAATTCTAATTTTTAGATTCTGAGCATACTGATTTTACTATAATGATTTTGTATTACCTGTGAACAACTTTTCTACCAGAACTCCTTCTCCAATCAGAAAATGAGAATTGACAACTTTTGTAGCAATTTTGATCTAGTTGATACATCGCGTGGTTACTATGTATTTTCTAAGAAATTTCCTTAAAAAAAGTGGGAAAAAGAATAAAACGGGAGTGTTTACGCAATAACGTGTAAAGGGTGTCTATTATTTTCCGTTTTGTTGTATGTCAGTTATTAATAATCGTATATGCCTGAAATTACACATCATTTTTGAACACATTAATATTCTAGACCTTTTTTTAGCTGTTTAAAACCATTTGAAATAGTTGAGATTTTTTAGATTTGTTTGGTTTTATATGTGAGTAAAACTGTTATGGCCCTATCCAAAGTTTTTATAAATTTGTAACATAAGTCTTACTGACTGTTAACGTTGAACGTACCATACTAATTTTTTTTATAGTAGATTCATGTCTCGATGAAAATCGTATTTTTCGATTTATATATATATATATATAAAACGTAATTGGTATCAGAAATCGCTCAACTAATTGAAAAGAATTATAAATGTTTTTATTTTTATTTTTATATTTTTAGTAATAAATGAGTAGGGTTTTTAATTTTAATTGATCAAAACATATTTTATTCCCCTCTGTATCCTACCTTACCAATACTTGTTAATTTCTTAGCAATGATTTACGTTAGATAAAAAATAAAATCCACCATGTAATCTTTCCAACTTAAAACAAAAAAAAAATACCAGTAATGGAATGGACCAAAAAGATTCAATTAGATTTAAATAGGTTCTAAAAGAAACCTCCATTACAGTTAATGGCTCTTAAATGTAAGTCTTCTAGTCATAATCGAGTACGGAAAATATTTTTAAATTTATAAATATATAATATTATATGTATACTTGATTATAACTAGATATTATCACATATATTTATTGTGTATCCAAGATGTATACGAAAACATTTATAGTGGAATTCCCAAAATTACATTAAATATTCATAGCAACATTATCTATATGGATGCGTGCCTTTATTTCTTTTTTTTTTAAAAAAAAAAAAAAAAACATAAATATAACACAATTTATCAGTCTGAATATGTTTTATTTATATAGTCTTTTAATTTACTTATAAAAATATATCGGGTAGTGCTATTATAAATAATGGCACTTAATTCACGTTCTAATTACTAATTTACGTATCCCAGGTTTAGGTGGTTTATAAAACTGTTATTTGTCCGTACATGCATATAGCGATCAACAACGTATGAAGCCCGTATTCTAAAGTTTTTAATACTATAAAAAAATTTAAGTTTTAAGTTGAATGACAACTGGACTACAAAGAATACAAATTAAACTTATCTTATAATAGTAAAATATTGAATTATTTAGTAGTTTTATTTCCTAAAACTCTCGTAATGTAAATAACGTTTTCCAATACTTATTGATGTATGAGTATAGGTGTTTATGTTTTATTAAGGCCTCATAAAATTAAATATTGAAGAAAAAAAAAAATGTTTAATTTTTATATTAAATTAAAAATATTTCCATATTAATCTTTTGTTTAATAATGGATTGCGTCAGTGTTATTAACATAAGCACGCAATATAGCCACTTTGGTAAATTAGATAACAGTTGTTTATCGTGAATGCTGCATTCAAAATAAATAGCATTTCTAACGCTACTATCGTCGATGAAAGAGTTTCAAAAATGACATTTGTAATTTAAATCGTTTGTTCGTTATTAACATTTTAATATCTGCATACTGTTTTGGTTGGTAAGTTTTATTTAAAGAGACATAAAATGTGTGGCAACATTCTTTTTAAGTTATTATATTTTGAAAACATAACTAATTATTCGCTAAAATAATTTGTCTTGCCAAACAAATGCTGATTGTTCTGATTTGGTGAGAACAAACGAATACGTTATCCTCGATATTATTATTATTATATGTAATTTAAAAAAAATTGCAATAAATGGTTTCAGTTGTAGTATATATTTGATTGTTATAAAGCCGTTGGGTTACTTTTAGGGGCTCTTTATATTCGGTATTTACAAATTCGCTGGTGGTAGTAGACGTGGTGTTCGTCACTTGCCAAATAAAGGTTGAGCGGCCTTTGACTTAATCGAAAACGATGTCTAAATTCCGATCGTGGCCTATTTGTTAATTACACTTGCATTGCATACACGTGTCAAGTCATTATTGTAATCGAATTTTGCCCTTGAATTAAAATTTGTATGCAGAATTACGTATATGGGCACATATCCTATGACGGGCAGAACGTTATCGTTACAAATCCAGAATTATTTATTATCGCTTAATTGTACGTAAAGTTAGGACATAGTCCGTAACACTACATATGATAATAAGTACCTATGTAATTAGAAATGTCTAGTGTTTAGTTAATCCAAAGCAGATCACCGGAAGGCAGGTCAGTCGTATAGCTTTTCTAGAACATCGGCTTAGTTATAATAATTACTATTTACCAAATGCACAACAGTATCAGATTGTTCGATTTACCTAAACCTATGTAATACAATTTTGCAAAACAGATCAATGTATAAAATAATGACTACATTCAAATATTTTTTTATGTAGACCCCTTAAAATTTTTTCGCATTCACACATATATTATTGGCTAACGTCTGCCGCGGCTAATTAAACAAGAGCGCCAAAATCGAACATTTTAAGCTAATTGCTCTTAAAAGACAGATATTAAAAAGTTAAGGAATTAGCTTTTATTTATTAATACTCTATAATAAAATGTTTCGTGGCCTCGTAGAACCATAAATATTACAATAAATCTGATAGACTTTCGTATTAATACAAAATATTGAGACCATGAATTGTGATAGGCAAATTAATCATACACATATGTGGTACCAAAATGTTAAATGTTAGACTTCTAAATGATATTTCTCATTTTTCGTCAGGGATAACGTTTGACAAAACAGAAACAATAATAGGAGATGAAGCCGAATCAGAACCAATTTCTATCAGAATGCGGAACAGAATCGAATAATATAGTAACGGATTGTGGAGTGGCACTAGGTGATTATAATTAATTATAAATATATACACAATGTTTTGTATGTTTAACATAAAACATTGTAATAAAAACAAACTAATAAACTTGAAAATTAAAACTTGTGATAACTAACTAAAGGAAAACTATGGTTACATAAATTATATAGTATCCAGAAAATATATGTATTATTATTTCTTACTCCATTACATCAATTAATCAAAAAATGATTAATTAAAACCAGAGTGGTGTAAATTTATAAGCATACCCATTACTCTCCAATATAATAATATCCCAACGCAAACCGAATTCATGAAAACGCCCCATAAAGTTTTTATTCAGGGCTAGACTTAGTCTTTTAGTCGAGGTCGTATTCATAAAATAAGAAAATCAAAATAAAGGAATACACAATTCCGCTCTAAAGATCCAAAATTATAAATATCTATGAAAATTATATTTTGTAGAATCGTTGTATTTATATTTTCATTTTATTTGATAGAAATAATGAACGATGATATTGAATGTGCTGTAGTGACAAACTCGGGACAAGCAGTAGAACATTTTCAAATCGTTGAATTTCATCGGTATTCAATCAAATCTTGTATCTTAGAGTTTGGCCGCTATATTTCAGAATGGTGCAAACAAATAATGTTAAACATTGTGTTCGAATGCATGGCAGGAATCGTACTTACAATTGTATTATGGTGTTCAACGAATGCGTATTTTAAGTTATTATCTATTAATAACATTAATATAAATTTCAAGCCACATAGATTGTTTTTACTCGTGCAATTCTACGTGATCAGTTCGATAGGTAGTCATATGATGAAGTTTATTGTCATCCTTCCGCCAATGACTGGTGCTATTTTAGTAACTACATTAACCTACAAATACATAATACAGGATTACAGAAGAGAAACTCTAAATGTTATGTATTATAATACATTTTCGTATGTGTTTAGGTAAGTTCACAGACAGTAAATTTCTTTTAATTATTAATTTATATACGTTTAAAGTGTATTTAGAAATTTGTTTAAACATATAAGGTTTTATTATCTAAATTCAGAATTTCAATATAATGTTTTTTCTCAAGTTCATAGTATAATTGAAATAGTAATTCTTATAGATTCTTTTATATATATGATTTTGAGATAGAATTGTAAGATGTTTGGCATATGTATTTACAATCATAAAACTACAAGCTGATATACATTATATTACTGAAATATTTGATTTATAATAATATACAAAAGTGTATATATTAATAGTTGAAGTTAAAAATAGAAAAAGAATTATAGGTTAAATATTAAGTAAATTTCAATAACATACATCTAGGACCATAATGAGATAATTAGTCATGATATGTGGTGGCTACACATTTCATTATTGCCAGAGGGGTGGTGGATGACGATATAAATTTACGTAATAATACGTTATAATACGTGTTAATTCAATTAATAAATAATGGTGAAGTTAAGTGGTTAACTAAATTAATGAATTTAATTTCCTAAAGTGAGTTCACCACATTAGTGGTTATGATTCATGGCGCATTTGAATTGGACGTCTCAGAATTGCGTCGTATCGGCGGTGTATTGTCAAGACTAGTACTATTGCCACTTGTAGGTGACTGGATCATCTTTATTATAGTAGAAATGAAATTAGATGCAGCAAATGATAATAAGTTGTTCTTATTATTTTTAATACCATTATTAGGGTAAGATGATACATTTAGAGAAATTTCTAATAATTCGTTACTATTTGTAATATTTTATACAGAAAATACTTATATAATCCTACATTTAATGATTGTCAGTTGATATAAGTTTATAGCTTTTTTTAAAAAGGCAAAAAATATTGTCTTGAATATTATTGAAAAAAATTGCATTTTTTTTATTAACTACGGTATAACCGAAGATTTTTTCTATTTACTTTGTATACGCATTAAATAAAAATTAAAAGCTGAATATAATGGTCTAGGAAATAGATATCAAAACTTCCATATGAAATTTATTTATATGTTGATATATTGTCTTTGTAGATTTCAATGGACAATAATTAATCACATCGTATTACTGCCAAACCTGTCAAGATTAAAACGTATGGGTTACGGTGAAAAAAAAAATATCATTACCCTAGTAGTTGCTGCATCGGTAATAGTGGAGATAATAAATAGTATAACTGATGGTTTCATAATATACATGGATTTTTATCTTGTAAATAATTTTCATGACAGTATGTATTATTTTAATATTATATGAATTTTATCACATTTCGTATGTATCATCATAAAGTTGCTTTAAGAGTCTAAAGTGGTTAAATGATTGTTATTATTATATGATTAATTGGAAAAATTGTGCAAATAATAGAAGAGATGTTTAAGCACTAGATAAATAGTATTTTTCCGTCAATAATTTTTCAATAATCATTGGTAAATCCTGGACCAAATGCATTTGAAAAGAAAAATATTTTCAAAAATAAATGTATTGTAGACACATGAAAAAAACTGTTTTAATCTCGAAACTATTATATTGATAATAAATGTAAAACCACAATGTAAAAGCTTCACGTTTTTACAATTTTATAAATCTCTTTTAAAACACCTATTGTTAAATTCAATAGGTTTTTTAAAAAAGTATGAAAAAAGAGTGACTTGTTTGGAAGATGAAATTCATAAAATATGAATGTAGCTGTTGTTTAAAAGATAATAAAAGGAAAATAATCCTAAATATTTAAACCATTTTATTAGTTAGGTTAATGAACTCGAAAATGGTAATGTATTAAGAAAATAATTGGGTTTTATGGTAGAATGGTATTTTTTGAGGGAATGGGGATGTAACAACTATCCTGTTTTATTATTTTCTTAAATTAGTCACCCTATCGTAGGCATGCTGTTGTATGTGGGACTATGGGAAGGTAAAGCAAATAGGGTAATTTAGATATAATCCTAAAGCTGAAGTAAAAGTTCTATAAAGATAATTGCATAAAAATAATAATGATTAAAAGAAAATTTCAATATTATTGTGTTAATTTTATCTAATGAGATAAACAGTGGGATAAACAGGTGGGATTTTCATATTTAAAAAAGCAGCTTCATGTAACAATTTAAATAATTGTAGAATAATTTAATTTATACTGTGTTCATCAATTCAATAAATGTTATTATAGCATAATCCTAATATTATTTTTTAGATTTTAAAGAAGCGTTTACATCATTACTTTTTCAGTACACTAAAGATGTACTTATTGAGATTATAATTGGGATAATGTATGGATTGTTAATGATATTTGTGCCACATCCAAGACATCTAAATCTGCGCAATTTTCAGAATCATGAAAGGAATGCAAATCATATTACAAATAACAATCGACAAGTTAATAAATAAATTACTATATATATTTAATTGTAATTAACTACAATATTTAAATTGAATAATTTTGTTTAATTTGCATATTAATTATGTAATTTGATAATGATCATAAGTCTAAATTTTATTATGCTCCACCAATAAAAATGTATAATAATTAAAAGTCTACACCAAATAATATCGCGGACCGAACTATTTATCTGATGTACACAAATAGTTTTGTATATCATATTCTCCATCTTCATTATAATAACAATAAGGCCAGCTGTCTGCGTCTATTCATATGCTCTTGAATACGGTCTTCACCATTACAGTGGTTATTTTCTATGTTCAAATAAAAAGTACATAAGATACACTTTTTTTGATTTCCTCTCCATATTTAGAAATATAAAATACAAAATGGTTGGTCATGTAGAAATACAGTTATATATTTATCTTAAAACTATAAAAATGATTCATTATGATTTTTGATATAAAGTCAACTATTTTAAAAAGAAAGTATTATTTAATCTAATTAGTGATATTCAATTAAGGTTGCCTACACATTTTGTAATTAAATTTGATCCAAAAATCTAAACTATGAATTTAACTTTATTCATTCCTATCGACAATTTTTTGTTACAGATAACAATGATCCGAGTATTGTTATTGTGCATCGAAGGCTTACTTATTATGCTTTACAAATGGTATACAAATTTCCCATTGACATGTTCCTTAGGTTGTGCCTTATCATGTATTATTGCTAGAATTGGTTGGAAATGGAGAGAGCGAAAAGAACGACATGAAAACCCAATGATAACTAATATCGACGACATGATGATTCAGAATCAATTAAGTGCCATTACAAAATTTTTCGAGTTCATCTTTACTTTATCCAATAGTAATGGGTTATAGTGGCCTAATCTTGTCAAAAAGTTTTTTTATCGAACGAATTGGTGTTATGGACTATATAGTCATATGTCTATTGATTACATATACTGTTAGTATTTTTTTGTTTTATATAATGTAAATTTTAAACGTGCAACCTCGAGTACATATCTGAAACAATTTATAGAAAATAACAATATTATCTTTTTTCTTTCTCTTTTAGTTTTTTAATAGTTATAGTCGGATAGTTAATTGTAACGAACATTTATCTTGAGAAAAAATGAAGCCTCACTGTGAAGGTAATATTATTTGGGCTTTTGAGTGTATGGGATGAATTATAATACAAAAAATGCTTTAAAAATTTATTTTAAAAATATTTTTTATACAAATAATGCAAATTAATATAGATTTATTGAGACGAAAGAGGCTTTATAATTATTGTATTGAACTGATTTCCTGAATTTTTTTTTATTATTCTGATAGAGTTCTATACTAAACTAAAAAGTGAAAATGAATTAAGGTATATTAAATTATAATATTGTTATTATTTATTTACTATTAATAATAATTCATTTTAGCCTAAAATATTTGTTTGATTGAAATTCCATTTATATATTCCAGTACCGCATAATATTGACAACAATTTCAATTTGGAATTATGGATTCAATTTTAAGGAAATTGTATTCATCAACATATCGTGGATTGTTTGTTCTAGTGGAACGGTAACGTAACTGAATTCGATTATTTATTTTAATATTCGATAGTAAAATGTATGGTGATATCTGATATAGACAATTACAATAGACGAAAATCAGAGTTTACGATAATGTAGTGTTAACCCAATCTTAATTAATTAATACGGTATAGTTTTGAAATGTACTGTTTTGTTTGTGTATCAACTTAGTAAATATTAGTTTTGTGTTAAACCCGACCATAGAATAATTTAATATTTTTGATATGGTTAACAAGTAGATGAAAATGCTATTAAAATATTAAGTTACGCGCTGGGAGTAGGTAACTAAATATTAACATTATTGATGTTGTTTATACTGTAATTTCTATTTTTATAATGTGTTGTAATATATATCAGCATACAAACTATCAGTATAATTGTATACAAAAATCTAGAACAAATAAAAATATTAATTTAAAAAATGGACGTGATAAATATGAATATTTTAAATTTGTTTACGAGTAGATGAATAACCTATTAATGATATTTAGTTACCCACTCTGAGTAGGTAAATAAATATTTAGAAACACTAATGCTCTTATTTATACTTTAATTTGTGTTATTAATAACGTGTTGTTGTTGTTATAGGTATGTTATTCAATTATTTTTTACTGGAGGGATTCAATGAGTTTTAGAACGTTTAATGATCCATTGGTTTTGTGTATGATAGCCACCGTTGTCTCAATAATATTAAGAGCAATGCTAGGTCACTTCCTTATACATTGGTTTGGTGTTAGATTGTTGAAATAGTCCAACTGATCGACGTAATAAGTAAATGAAATGAACCATTTTTATTTTTTTAACCATGTTTAATGATTTGTTAATTATCGATTACTTGATTTAGGTTTGTGAAGAATCATAATATATATACAGAGTTTGGTGGCACGTCCTACTCTATCACCTTATCTACCCCTATAGAAATTTTAATGGTTCCATTTACAATATACATGTCATACAAATTAATTAATTTACTTATCCTGCGCTATGTCATTAACATAAATCAATATTCTTTAAATTTACTTATACCCTTTTAACCTTTTTTTTATTAACTGTATAAGTCTCACAGATGCACATATGTTATGTATATAGACATCTAATTATCCGACTACTTTTATTCTAATTTCTATGTAATTTTTTAAATCTTAGTGGTTGTACTATAATGTATGGTTTTTTTTTTAAATATATATTTTACCTATAATCAATTTTAATGTAATTTTAGAAATTCAATATAGATTATAATCTAATTGTTAAAAATTATGTTTATATCAAATACTTAATAAAATTCTATACGCGTTAAATAAAATTTTTCAAACCTATTGTATAACACTGTTATAAAAAATGTAAAATATTCAAAAATACGAAAAATAAAATAATGTTTTAGATTTACACTATGCAAATATGCATATTTACCGATATTGATTGATTAAAACAACCAATAACATCTTTATTGTTGTTCCAAATAATCTATAATGTACTAAATTATGTTCTATTACATAAATATGAATTATTTTTTTTTTTACATTTTCCCCTTATTGATTCGTAGAGAACGCTTATATAAATTTACATATATATATATATATATATATATATATATATATATATATAAATGGTATGGATATATGTTAGCCACAAATATTTAAATATTATAGAGATTATGGGGCGGTCACCTATTGACGGGTCCCTCAGGAGAAGATCAAGGATAATCAAATTTCTTACACCAGTCCCTTCTCGGTCACCTGGACGAATTGTCTGGGATTTTGATATATTTTTTTTTTTTTTGCTGGGTGAGAAATTCTATTTTATGTAACTACGGAACGTCGTCGGGCAATAAGCTTTTTGTAACTTGCCTAGGGGCCGAAATGCATTTTTAACATGTTTATTATAATGCAGTTTGACTGCAACAAAATCGCTTTTTCTTTCCGCCCGTACAAATAGAATGGTCTATTACAATTTACCCATACCTGAATGGCTTGACTTTCAGATAAAAATTCATATGCTTTTGACCCGTAACGTATTTGGTAACGAATACAAGCATTTTAAATTTTATGGCGTACAGAGCTGTGTTTAGATTCATAATGTCGTCTTTAGGCAATCCCGAGCCGATTAGCTTCAACGTCGAGACACAGTCCACAGCGGCGAACCCAATCTAAAATATCAAACACATGATTTTTCAACAAAACAAACATCAAATGTTATAACATAATGTAACAACAGCTTTTTTATTAAATGCCTTTAGTAGAATTTCATTGATTTCGGCTGCCTTGTCGTTCTTTGGAGTTGAGATGGTTCGCTCGCACAATCATTCGATGGGTTTCATCTTGATATTTATTATATCTGGGTAAATTCTGGAAGTTAGTTCTGATAAAGAGCTAACAACTGTACACAAATTGGAGGGAATAGTGATCTCACCTTCCAATGAAGGGAAATTTCCGTCTCCTATTTTAAGTAACATCTCAGCGAAAATCCTAGCAGATGTGTAACCTTTCACATGAACCCTCATATTTTTATGAAGTGCAACTTTCTGGATATGTGACCACAAATACGAAGTTTTTTGACATGACTTTACTTCATCAGCCTTTGTACACCTAGGTATAACTAACCCTTTAAAATGCGAATTTCGAAAAATCCTTTCTAAGTGCGCTTATAGATAGTAATAAGTACATTTACTGAAAATTTCATAACCATAGCTTCAGCAGTTTCGGCTAGGCGATGATGAATCACACAGGACAAGTCTTTTTATATATACAGATGATTCAGAGTTGACGGGTAAATTATTATTTTTAACTTTTGTGCATTTGTGGTTTGTTGAGAGTTTACTGGATTTAGCGTGATAATTAATTGAGTAAGACTATTTAAATATGTATGATGTGTTTGTTGTACTAACATGTAAATGAGATGTGTCCGCTTTTTATGCAAAAAAAACGAGTAAGTGTGTTATCTGTTATGAATATATTGAAAGTAGTGTCTTTCTGTTTAATTGATATTGAATCTACTATTTTATCTTTATTTTCTAGGTTAATGTATACTTGTCTTTTAAAGTATAGTGAGTACTATAGGTTGGTTAATTTTAAGATTATTTGTGTTAGATGGTGTTTCAGTAATACGTTTGAATTGGCCGAAATTTTATTGATAATATTTTGACTGAAACTGTTATAATATTTGGAGTATTGTGTAATGATGATTGTGTTGTAGAAAAGATTTAAAGATTTATTTGGTTTCGAAGACTGTTCATTGATTGAGATCTTATATCGGATTAGAAATATTCGTGTTGCACGCGAAGTGCTTACGGGTTAAACGCCCATCGCGATTATAGTCTAATGAGAGTATTGCTATCAAATCGCGTGTGGAACTAGCTAAAATATAAAAATACAAAAAAAAAATAAAAAAAAAATATTAAATTTGCTATTACTTGTACCGTCGACTGACCATATTGTGATCACTGCACCCACAGGCTATAAATTCGTTAATACGCAAGTACGTGGTGCATGGTCGGTGGTTACAATATATAAATATAGTATAAATGTAGTAAATTATTTCTATAACATGGTGACATAAATTCCTATTTAGGAATTATATTTTCACATGCCACGTTTATTAGAAATACCAATTCCAACAATAAATAATAGAAAGCGGGCACGTCGACCGCTGTTCCGTTTTCGCGGATTAATCTCGGTGTGAAATAAATCAATGTGGCATACGCTAGAACCCATATTAATCTGAAACACAATATCATTGGGTATAATAGGAGTTATTCTTTCGTAACATAAATATCATAAATTATTATCGACCAGATAATACAAACCGGCCGAAGCAACAGAAATTTATCGCCAATTTTATAGACTGATTTAGATAAATAAAATAGGGGCTGTATGTGATAAAAAAAAGCCAGTGTATTAACGTCCGTGAAAATGCTTCAACATCAATAAAAAAAAACATACGTTTTTTTTTCAAATGAACTAGACAATAAATATTTTACAAATATGAATATTGTTTTCTTTTCCACGTGGCCACAACCGTTATAACAAAAATTTATATTAAATTATTTATTTTAATATATATAGTTGATTTACAGACTAATTAATTTCCAATCAGAAAAAGTAAATATTCTGTAATAGGTAAGTTTAATATGTATGATTTGAGGACGAGATTAAGGGGGCGGTCAACTAATGACGGAACCCTAAGGAGAAGATCAAGGAAAAAGAAAGTTCCTGCAACAGTTCCTTTTCGAGCGCCCGGATTAATTGTCTTGGATTTGCTTGTAAGCGATTCTATTTATTTTTTTCGGGAGGGTGTTGAAGGATTTGTGAATATTTTTTTTTTAATATAGGTTAGGCCTAATGTTTTATGTAAAGACGGAATGTGAATGTCGCTGTGCAATGTGTCTTTTGTGACACAGCATGTAGCAGAAATTATTTTACTATACGTTTATTCTATTATAATTTAACTGCAACGAAAACGCATTTTTCTTCCCGTCCCAACCAATAGAATTGTCTATTAGAGATTCCCCATTCATGATTGGTGTGAGTTTTAGAAAATTACCCAACGGTTTCGGGCTCGTCACGTATTTGCTGTACTGAGCTGTATTTAAAATCATAATGTTGTCTTAAAACATTCCTGGATCGAATTGCTTCAACGTCGAGACACAGTCCACAATGGCGGATCAGCAAACGATTTTTTAACATAAGAAATATCAAATGTAATTTAATTATGACTTTTAAATTGCATTGTTGTGAACATTTAAAACAAAACAAATGATGGAAAGGTAAAGCAAATAGGGTAATTTAGATAAAATCCTTAAGCTAACGTAAATGGTCTATAATAAAAATGGCAAAAGGAAAAAAAATGATTAAAAGTCGATTTCAATATTATTGTGTTAATTTTATTTTAATGATATGAGCAGTGGGATAATCTGGTGGTATTTTTATATTTAAAAAGAGCAGCTTCATGTAACAATTCAAATATTTTTAGAATAATTTAATTCATACTCTTTTCATCAAATCAATATATGTTATAATAGCATAATCTTAATATTATTGTTTAGATTTAAATGAAGTATTTACATCGTTCCTTCCTCACTACAGCAATGATGTACTTATTGAGATTATAATTGGGATAGTGTATGGATTTTTAATGATATTTGTGCCACATCCAAAACACCTAAATCTGTGCAAGTTTCAGAGGCACGAAAGGAATGAAAATCATAATACAAATAATGATGTATATTTATTTGTAATTAACTACAATAGTAAAATTGTATCATTTTGTTTAATTTGCATATTAATTATTTTATTTGATGATGATTATTAGTCGAAATTTAATTATGCTACACCAATACAAATTTATAATAATTAAAAGAGTCCACCAAATAATATCGCGGACCGAACTATTTATTGATGGACCCAACAAGTTTTGTATATAATTCTCTCCATCCTTCTGTTAAAAAAGGTGTTAATATACAATATATATATATATATTTATTGATACGCCCAGAATCTATAAATACGTTTTTTGCTAATCTAATTTAAATCCGTTTCTGGTTTACATACTTCCCATTGATATAATTCCTCCTACGGCGCCGATGTTCGTATAAATTTTTTGTTGAAATCATTAAACACCAGCAAAATGAAACTAACGGATCCGATAAACATACCGTTCGGTAATCCGACTGTATTGCACGCCGTATCATTAAAAAAAATCTTGGATTATCATGTAGGAAATCTTGGTATACGTCGGAAAATCATGGTATTCGGTGAAAAAAGTATAAATCGGTGATTAACACACACCTGTTTTGCAGGGATGTCTTACCTTTTGTGCACATTAAACGAGTAGAAGTTGTGGGTCACATACATATTTTAAGTAAAATATTTGATTTATAGTCCATTTATAGGCCGCATGGTTATTCAAATAATGTTTTTAAAATTATAATTTTGGAAAACTGAAATGGGTTTTTGTACAAACTATGCATAATGGCCCATTATTATATTCACTAAAAGTAGTATTCATCAGTCCATTTTTCGTTGAACACGTTCTTCGTTCATCTTTTTGTTTCGCAAGTTTTTGTCTATGATTTCTGGACAGAAGATTTTGCTATTTGATTATTAATAAAGTTAATTTGACAAAATAAAAAGTAAAACTGAACACTTATGTCACTAAAACCAAACGTCAATTTATACTTGGACTTTCGGACAATATTTGATTTTCAATATATGTATATCTATAAAACTATATGATAAGCAATTGATAAACGTCATAGGCTCTTGGCTATCATGATATGAATTATAAGAATTAAATCTTCGTGTTGGTCAGGCTTCTGATAAAGGCTGTTAAATCAATGAATACACATGTTTTTTTTTCTTCATCGTGGAAGAAATTAGATTCGGCCAAAACTTAAATATTTTATTTTTTTCTGGTGCTTAAAATTTTTTCTATCTAATTTTGCTGTCCATGATTAAAACTACAAGTATTTATATTATTTTAAATATAAAAATGAAATTATTAGTGTATATTATTAATTAACGAGTGCATAATTAAAAAATGTTAAAGCATATTTCGTCAGGATTTAGTGCATTAAATTCACAGCTCTTCATACAAGGTACTAGAGATAGCGTAAGTAAGTACTTTTTTATCATCGTCAACGCCCAACCGTCGAGGGTAATGTCTTGCGTTGCAGATAATAAATTGATGATAAACACCACATTTATCAACATGGCAATGTTGGCTTTTCCCGACTCCGGCAATTATGTTATTAGCTATGTGGAGGAAACACAATCCTGTAAAACGATAAAAGCATAGAATAATTCCATTTGGTAGAACGTTTATGATATACTATATTGTACACACATACCCATTAGCGTTTGTAGGGTTGATATCCAACTTTGTCTTCGGCACATCTATTTTGAATAAAGAGTGTCGACAACCGGGGCCCATACAATATTTGCGCAGTACGGCCATACTATAACGCTAAACGATGCTTAAAAATTGAAACGCATTAAAAATTTATAATTCTTAAAATTTATAGTCATTAGAAAACTTTTGAAGAATTTAACTCTCTCATGTCATAGGCGCTGTTTAGCTTCGAAGCCGGACAGTTTATACTGTAAAAGCACGTAAACTCGAACCTTCGGCATGCAGTGTTACAGGATAATGATTTGGATCGAGAGGATAATAATCGAAGGGGTACTAAATAAAATATAAGGTAAACGACGGTAACTGTAATGAAATATTTTTCGGATGAGATAAAACGATAAGACATGTAATAAGACATAAACAGCTTGCTACAGACAATAATTGTAGGAAACGTCAAACGATGTATTGGAAGAAGAAGACTGCAATACAGTTGCAATACATGACACAAATCACATAGGATATGATTAAAATAATATAAAAGCACCTGGAATAATTAGTCTGCAAAGAAGGGCGTGGATCTAATATCAGGATTTATACAAAATAAAAAAAATTGCATAGGTGACAGTATGTTGTGGACTAATAAATAAATGAATACAATAATTATGTTTACTTTCAAAACACACACATTTCAACATTAAATTTCCTAACACAATTCGGACGGCCATTCGTGCTGGCTATCGGTAACTCGCCAAATGTGAATAAATTATTTTGGACAATATTACGACATTTTGACGATTCGCCCTGAGCTGACAATGTCAAGTCGGTAATATGGAATTTATACTATATTCTAATTTAAAAATAAAAACTACATTTTGCGGCCTTTGCCATAACCATAATCGTTTGCAAACAATACACACTCCGCGAGTGTACATCCGTACGGGAGTACTTTTACGACTAACATATAGATAATCAATAATTAAACGTATAAAGTTCCCTATACTTGATAATGATAATTATTTAAATTAAAATGTGTATGTTATTTCATGCGTGTATGTCCGACCGGCTTCAATATAAATGACCAAACATAAACTTCTGCTGTAATGATTCGGAGGAATGCATGCAATAATTTTAGTTATTTCGGCGCGCACAGCATGACCAAGTACTTGCAGTAAATTAAGTAAATGGAGAAAGTCGTGTGTCTAATTGCGAACTAGATTTATAATTAAATAATAACAATAACTATATATTATTACCTAAACCATTGTATCGTTTACTAATGGTTTGCGTTAGTGTTATTAACATTAACCTAACGCGATATTACCACATTGATAAATTAAATATCTGCAGTTTATTGGGAAAACTGTAGGGCAGTAACAAAGAGTAAACCCAGTAAACCCACCACCGTCGACGAAAGAGTTTCAGAGTTGCCGTTTTAATATCAACTCTGTCGTTCGTTAGTGCGGACACCGTGTTTCATTATTGTTATTTTAATAGCTGCATACTTTTTCGGTCGGTAAGTATTATTTAAAGGAACATAAAACGTCTGGCATTATTATTTATGATATAAATTTTTTTATAAATCTTTATTAATTATTTACTAAAATAATTTGTCTTGCTAAAAAATTGTGGTTTGGTCTGCTTTGGTGAGAGCAAACGATAATGTATTGTTTGATATTATTATAGATTAATGTAATTTTTAAAAACCAATGTCGCTTTTCATGTTTTTAGATGATTAGTTTTTTAGTTTATTTATAATTTATTCGTTAAGGTAACGTATTGTATTTGTAATATTTACCTCTAGTACCGATAATAATGTGTTTTGATAATTTTCGACATTAACTTTAATCTAAATGTCAAATATAGTAAATGTTGATATAGTTTTTTCACTAATTCTAATATAGGTATGCCATTTAAGTAAATAAACAAACGCATGTAAAACACATAATTTTGACTTAATACTACTAAATATTATTTATAAAAAACTAAAACGTAGTATTACCTAGTAATAGATATTAAATATAACTTTTAAAAAAACAAATAAACAAATAATTGTAAAAAATGTACAAATCAATTCAAGTTTACATATATGTTAATAAAAATATGTATTAAAAGAAAACATTCTAAGCCCGTAATATTATATTAGTTGCCTATAAATGCGGCCGGATTCGATTTTAAAAATAATCATTTATCTATTTGCAATATAATAAACTGCAGGCTTTACTTTGAAGTTTTTTTACAGAATATTATTATTTTTTTTTTTGGGGTAGTTATAACATTAATTTTTCTAAAATATGTAAAATATAATTCAATATATATATTGACAAAAATTTATATTTTAAAAAATGTTAAATGTTAAAATATTCTGAAACATATTACCGAAAAGCAGGTCAGATGTTAGGTATGCCTGGTCTAGAACACCGTTTTAATTTACAAAAAAAATATACAAGGAACATGATTAAAATGTGTAAAAAGCACGACTCAATTCAGCTTTATGTAATTTCCTATTATATTGTTCGCATTCACACAAAGAGTGTTTACCAATATCTGCCGCGTCCCACTAAACCATAGCTCCAGAATCAAACATCATCAGCTAATTGTTCATAAAGACAGATATTAAAAAGTGTTGTGTTGCCGTCTTCGCCCTGTAAGGTGTCCTCGTTATCCATAGAAATCCCGATTTCCGTTTCTGCCGTAATCGCCGGAACTCTTAAATTCCCGTGTCCTGGGGAAAAACTCCGGTAACTCAGGCGGACAACGACGAAATCTCACGTGCGATGTACCGGTGGGTTCACTAGGCCGAGCTTAAGCTCTCGGTACAGGTGCGGAGTTGATGGATCGCGGATTGAGTTTGCTGGTTCGTTTTGCGGCAAGAACAGCGTAAGCTCGTCCGTCCTGGTTGACTGCTGCGGACGGACACAGGCTAATTAAACTTACACATATGTAGTTCCAATATGTTAAATGACTTCTATATGATATTTCTCATTTTTAGACAGGGATAACGTGTGGCAGAACAGAAACAATCTTTGGATATGAAGTCCAATCAGAACCAATTTCTATCAGAATGCGGAACAAAATTGGATGATAAAGTGACGGATTGTGGAGTGTCAATAGGTGATTATAATTGATTTTTAAAATATACACTATAGAGTAACTTTTGTAAGTTTAAATTAAATTTTAGTATAATAACAAACTGATAAAGTTGGAAATTATAAGATGCAACGAATAACTAAAGGAAATCTAAGGTTAAATAACAGATATAGTTTCCAAAAAATATATGAATTATAATTTCTTACTCCGTTACATCAATTAATCAAAAAATGTTTCATAAAAAACGGTGTGGTGTAAGTTAATGAGCATACCCATAACTTTCCAATTTAATATTATCCCAACATGAACAGAATTGATAAAAACGCCCCATAAAATTATTATTCAGGGCAAGCCTTAAACTTCTGGTAGAGGTAGGATAGGTAGAGTTAGGATAGGTAGTGGTAGGATAGTTAATATTAACAAATACTTATCTTATGAAAAAATGGTGCCTCACTGTGAAGGTTATATTATTTGGGGTTTTGATTTTATCGGATGAATTATAAAACAAAAAAATGCTCTAAAAATTAATCTTAGAAATATTTTTTATACGAAATAATGTGCATAATATAGATTTATTAATACGAACGAGGCTTAATAATTATTCTATTGAACCGATTTCCTGAATTATTTTTTATTATTCTGATTGAGTTACTATACTAAACTAAGAAGTAAAAATGAAATAAGTTATTTTTTGATATATTAGGGTAGTTTTTAAATTCCATTTATAAATTCCAATCCCGCATATTATTGACAACAATTTCAATTTGTGGTTATGGATTCAATCTTAAGGAAATTGTATTCATCAACATATCGTGGGTTGTTTGTTCTAGACTCTAGAGGAACGTTAACGTAAATGAATTCGATTTTTTTTTTTTTCATATTCGATAATAAAATGTAAGGTGATATCTGATATATACAATTACAATAGACAACAATCAGAGTTTACGAAAAAATTAGTGTTTACACAATCCTAATTAATTTATACGTTATAGTTTTGAAATGTATTGTTTTGTTTGGTTATCAGCTTAAGAAATATACATTTTACTGTAAACTCAACCCTAGAATATATTAATATTTTTGATTAACATAACCAGAAGCTGAAAATTAAATAATATCAGCATAAGTACTGTCGGAATTATTGTTTACATAAATCTATAACAAATAAAAATAATAATTAAAAAATAAACGTTATTAATATGAATGTTTTAAATTTGTTATAAGTAATAAGCTGAATAATCTATTAATTATATTTAGTTACCCACTCTGAGTAGGTAAATAAATAATATGAAACACCGATGCTCTTATTATACTGTAGTTTTTGTTATTAATAACGCTTTGTTGTTTTTATTGGTATGTTATTTAACTTTTTTTTATTGGATTAGTCCAATGAGTTTAGAAACGTATGATGATTCATTGAATTTGTGTATAAGAGCCAACGTTGTCTCAATAATATTAAGAGCAATGCTAGTTCACTTCATTATACATCGGTTTGGTGTTTGATTGTTGTATAGGTCCAACTAATTGACGTAATAAGTAAATTAAGTGAACAATTTTTTTTTTTAATCCCATTTAATGATTTGTTAATTATGGATTACTTGATTTAGTTTTAGTGAAGAATCATAATATATATACAGAGTTTGATGGGACGTCTAACTCTATAACTTTATCTACTCTTATAGAAATTGTAATGGTTCCATTTACAATATTACATGTCATACAAATTAATTAATTTACTTATCCTGCGCTATGTCATTAAAATAAATCAATATTCTTTAAATTTACTTATATCCTTTTAACTTTTTTTTTATTAACTGTATAAGTCTCACAGATGCACATGTGTTATGTATATAGACATCTAATTATCCGACTACTTTTATTCTAATTTCTATGTATTTTTTTAATTCTTAGTGGTTGTACTATAATGTATTGTTTTTTTTTTTAAATATGTTTTAACTACAATCTATTTTAAGTTAATTTAAAAAATTTAATATTGACTATAATCTAATTGTTAAATTTTATGATTGTATCAAATACTTAAAAATATTCTTAACGCGTTGAATCAAATTTTTTAGACCTAATGTATAACACTGTTACAAAAAATGTAAAACATTCAAGAATACGAAAAATAAAATAAAGTTTTAGAAATACACTATGAAAATATGCATGTTTGCCGATATTGGTTAATTAAAACAACCAATAACATCTATATGATTATTCAAAATATTCTATAATTTAATAAATTAGGTACTATATTATAAATATAAATTATTTTTTTTTTACATTTTCCCCTAATTGAACATTAGAGAATGCTTATATATATATATATATATATATATATATATATATATATATATATATATATATATATATATTTTAGACACAAACATCTAAATATTATAGACCTAAAACGAAATACCGTGTTAAACCAAACTCTTATTTCATCCTCAAGTAACTTAACTAAATTATTGACACAATATTTTTTTATATTCAATGATATTGAATTGTTGCTCCTGATAATGCTCCTCACCACTGTAGTGTTTTTTTTTTTTAAGAGTCAATTAAATGTGCATCTATGTTACATGTAATTTTAATTTCCCCACTATGTTCTATAAATATAACACTTTGATAAAATATGCGGAAACATAATATACATAATGGCGAGTAACGTAGAAATATGGTTTTATTATTAGCTTGAAAAATAACAGCGATTCTATTAGATTGATGATAAATTATTAAATATTTTTTAAAGAAAATTATTTTTGTATTAAATCAGTGTTTTAATCTGTTGACTTGTTTATTTATTATGCTCAATCACAGATTAATACACGTTTACATATAAATTTTCTCTAAAAAGCTGGCATAATGTTTTTCCTGTTATATATTTTAATATCAAATCTTAGTGTAATTTGGTTACATATAAATTGATGTAATAAATTTTTTTTTTTTTTTTTTTATTTATTATAATTATAAAATGTTTCAGCACACCTAGTGCTATTACAACTTTTAATTTTTACAGTTTTATTTGTTACAAATTTAGATGATTATAAATCTATTAATGACATAATTATTAATAGTGAGAATGATATAATAATGTGTTACATATATGAATATAATAATAATAACGATGAGGTCTAGTATGCTAATAATGATCTTCATTTTCTGATGATGAGTCTTCCGTGTCTGTTAAAAGGATGTCCTGGGGAAGTCGAGGCCGCAGACGTCTATTGAGTGTTTTTTTTCCAATATTGTAGTGACGAGCACTGTCCATGTTTTTTAGTTTGGCGTGGAAATTTTTGAATTGGGTTTTAATCCATGTATTTATCAGGGGTATTTTCGTATCATTATGGATCTGGCGATTTCTCATGAACCACGGTGCTTTGAGACATATCCTTAGGAATTTATTTTGTAAAATTTGTATTTTATTTATTTTAGTTATAGAGGCAGCGGACCATACAGGACAGGCATAAGTTATTAGAGGCCTGATTATTGCGGTATAGAGAAGGAGAGAAGATTTTATTTGGAGAGTTGATTTGTAATTCACTAAGGGGTAGAGAATTCTCATCCTGGCATATCCCTGTGTAAGTTTTTTGTTTATGTGGATATTCCATGTCAGTTTTTCATCGAGAAAAACTCCAAGGTATTTCACTGAGTCATCTTTTCTGTTCCATTGTATGATCTGGTTGTTTATGGTTATATTTATTGGATCGTTATATCTTTTTAATGTGAATATTTTAGCCTCACTTTTAGTCGGATTTAGATTCAGCTTCCATTTTTTGAACCAGGAGGTAATTTCGTTTAGTGAAGATTGTAATTTTTCGATTGATAAGTTTAATACGCTATCTTGCGTGAGTATTGTTGTGTCGTCCGCAAACATTACCAGTTGAGAGTTAGGGGGATTGGGGATGTCATGGCAGTAAATGTTAAATAGCGTTGGCCCCAATACTGATCCTTGTGGGACTCCAGATTTGATTTTGTGTTGTAGAGATAGGTCTGTGTCTATTCTCACTTGGAATGTTCTGTCTGATATGAAAGATGTGATGGTTTTTAGAAGGTACATGGGAAGATTAAGTGCTTTCAGTTTTATTTCAAGCCCATGATGCCTTATCAAAGGCTTGTGTTAAATCGAGAAAAACTGCTGTAGTATATTTTTTGTTTTCGAAACCATGCACAATTATTTCTGATATACGTTGGATCTGGTGGCATGTGGAGTGCTGTGTTTTGAAGCCAAATTGGTATTTTGGGATTATGTGTAAGAATGGTTTAATCCTATTCAGTAAAATCCTTTCGTATAGCTTTGATAGGGTTGGTAATAGGCTTATTGGTCTGTAGCTTGTGAGAGAGTTTGCTTGTTTTCCAGGTTTGTGGATTGGGACTATTATGGCATGTTTCCATGTAAGGGGAAAGGTACCTATTCGCATGGTTGAATTAAATAGAGAGGCTAGGTATGTTAATGCTTTTGGAGTAAGGTTTTTTAAAATTTTGTTTGTTATTAAGTCATGACCGGGACTTTTCTTGCTTGCTAATTTTGATATGATTAATTGTATTTCCTTGGGGGATGTTGGAGTGATAATGGTGTTATGCTCGTAATTAATTTTGTTTGATATTTCTTCCGAGTGTTCGTTTTGATGATGAGTGTCATCTTCCGTGGTGAAGCATGATTCAAAGTAGTCTGCAAAGGCTTCGGACTTTTCTGCGTTTGTGTCATAATTGGCTAATCCGTTTCTTAAAGAGGGTATAACATTGCGCTGCCTGAGTATTGTTTTTGTAGCTAACCAAAGACTTGAGTCATTCGGATTGATTTTTTCCAGGTAAGCACTGTAAGAGTTATATCTTATGTTATCTAATTCCCAATTTACTCTTCTAGTTAACTGGTTTAGTCTTCTTTTGACTCCTAAATTTCTTGTTTTCTGCCAAATTTTTCTTACTTTGTGTTTTTCTTCAATTAAATTTAGTATAATGATTGGGAGAGAGTCAGTAGACTGAATTATGTTACTGTGTTTTTTTTTAATCTGTGCTCGAGTCGCTGCTATTTTTATGGCTTCTGTTATATGCTCCATGCTCTTATTGATATCATCTATGTCTTGATATTGTTTTTGGTTATTAAGGTTTTTATCTAAAATTTCTCTGAAGGCTTCCCATTTTATGGGGGCGTTAATTAGTTTTGGAATAGGATGATTGATTTTTATTTGTTTATTCATAGTGGAGATAACAGGAACATGATCTGAATCCAGTTCGTTTAGGACTTGGTGGTGTAAGTTGATTGGAAGATTGTAGATTAGGGCGATATCAAGTATATCTGGTTGTCTTCCGGGTCGTTAAAAGGTTGGACTAGGGGGAGGTGATATTATTATTCGTTGTTCAGATGTGATTTTGAGAAGTTTGTTACCATTTTGATTTGTTTTCAAACAGTCCCAGGTTTGATGTTTCGAGTTAAGGTCCCCTAAGAGTATGGTTGGTTTATCTTTGAATAGCTCGGATATGTCTTGGCTCTGGATTTTTTTGTTGGGTGGGTTGTATGCAGCGATTATTTTTATATCATGTCCATCTGTTGATACAGTTATGGCGATGGCTTCTTAGTTGATCATATCAGGAATGGTGGATTGATGATGTTGGATATTATTTTTTATTAATATTGCTACTCCCCCTGAGGAGTGGGTTGAGTTTCTGTCCGTTCTATATACATTAAAGCCATTGATCTTAAATTTATCGGAATTTTTAAGGTGGGTTTCTGTGATACAAGCTATAGATATTTTATGGCGTGATAAGAATTCTATTACAGTCGATTTTTTAGATTTTATGCCGTTGGCATTCCAGTTAACGAGTTTAATTTCGTTTAGATTAATTGTATTCATTATTAATGGGTATAGATAGATTGCTTGTTACAGAGATAAAAATAGAGCTTATGATTGACTGTATATTTTTAAAAATGTTTTCAATAAATTGTGTAATTGTTTTTTGTAGATTTTCATTTGGAAATTCTGTGAATACATGATCGGCGTTGTTTTGTGTAGTTTGATTAGGATTTGTTTTTCCTTTAGTTATTTCTGCATATGTGGTTGGATTTAACATTTTTTGGAGAGTGTTATTTGCGTTTATTATTGTGTTTGATTTTGCTGGAGGTTCGTTTTCGGTTAGTGTAGTTTTTTGTGTGTTATTAGTTTTTTTATTTTTAATATATTTGAAGTAAGTACAACCTTTGTAATTAGCCGGGTGATTTCCTTTACAGTTAACACAATTTGGCGGTGTTTCTGGAACTTTGGTGCATTCAGAATAGTGATGTGAACCATTGCATTTGACGCAGCGGGATAGAAGTTTACAGGATTTGTGTATGTGACCGTATCTCTGGCAATTTGTGCATTGGGGAGGATCCTTAGATTTTCGCCGTGGTTCGGTGATTATTATGCAGTTTAATAATTTGGTGAGTTTGAAGATGTCTTGCGATATGGGGTGATTTGAAAGTTGTATTGCCATTAAAGGTGTGGGTGCCTTATCTTTGTTTGATAATCTTATTACCGACTGTACTGAGTATTTTAGATTTTTTAGTTCTTCCATAACTTCAAACTCTGTAATTGACATGGGCAGATTTCTTATGACTGCAGAGATATTTTTTTCATTGTTTAGCCTATAAGTGTAATACTCATATTTTTTTCCGTCCAGGAATTTGGTGAGAGTACGAAAGTCATCTATTGTTTTGACATTTATTTTAATTTTATTAAATTTTGCTGTGATTATAAAATCGTTTTGTATTATTTCAATTATCTCTTGGCGAAACTGCGTAAATTGCGATATATTTATTACAAACAGCGGAGGTATTTTTGGATTATTATCAGTGGTTTGAGGTTGTGTAACGTGATTATTTAAATTTTCATTTTGGTCTCCAGGTGGCGTAATATTAGCGTTTGTATCCATATTTTCTAATGGTGAATAGCGATTTGGTGTTGAGAAAAATTTATTTTTTTTTATCGAATCGTGTTTTTTGAATGTTTTTCGTGGAGATCTGAATTCATTGTCGGAGTCTGGGGATGATGAATTTGATTCATTTTCTTCTGAGAGGACTCTATTTTTTTTGATTATGAGTGGAGGAACTTTATATTTTTTAGGAGTGTTTGACTGTTGTTTGTCATTTGGAATAGAAGTATTAACTTCAGAGTTCATTCTGATGTACGTTATATTTTACGTATAATTATTTAACGGGCTATCGCCCGTGTACAGCGGTTCGATGCTATCGGGTTTGTGTTAGTGAATTTTGTGTCGTATAATAATTAGATAAAAATACATTACCATCGGCTCGGCGTTATCGCTACGGTACTGCTATCGGGAGCTAAATAAGACGTTTCGCGTAATAAACGTGTGGACACAACGGTGTCCAAACGCGTACAATAAATTTTAAATGCTAACAAAAACAATTTAAATGAGTAAAATAACATTTTCCGTATTAGCTTGTAATATAATAAATAAATAAGAGCACTATCCGGATTATTTCCATTACTAAATCATTAAATACAATATGTGGTCGTTGACAATCACGTAGTGCTATAGTATAACATCTCCGCCCATATAATTCGATCTTTCAAAAATCGTCTACTATCCATCGCTGAACGTCCATGGGCTGAAACATATTTATAGTCTTCTTAAAAACGCTGTACCAAACAAATCCGACAACCATGCACACCGCACGACAGTGTATAATATAACATTATATCAAAATTCTTAATTGGAAATACCAATCCAAACAATAAATAATAGTACGCGGGCACGTCGACCGCTGTTACTTTTTTGCGGATTAATCTTAGTGTGAAATAAATCAACGTGGCACACGCTAGAGCCCATATTAATCTGAAACACAATATTATTGGGTAAAATAAGAATTAATCTTTCATAACATAAATTTCATAAATTTTTATCGACCAGCTAATACAATCCGGCCGCAGCAACATAAATGTATCGCCGATTATATAGAATGATTTAGATAAATAAAATACGGGCTGCTTTTGATAAAAAAAAGCCAAAGTATTAACGCCCGTGAAAATGCTTCGGCATCCATAAAAAAAACATACGATTTTTTTCAAATCAACTAGACAATAAATATTTCACAAATAAGAATATCGTTTTCTTTTAAACGTGGCCACAATCATTTGAAGAAATTATAGTAAATTATTTACTTTAATTTATATAATTGATTTATAGACTAATTAATTTTCAATCAGAAAAAGTAAATATTTTTCAATAGGTTAATGAGATAGGCGGTGACCTATTGACGGGACCCTCATGAGAAGATCAAGGATAATCAAATTTCTCACGCCAGTTCCGTATCGGTGGTCTGGACAAATAGTCTGGGATTTGAATGGAGGGGATGCTATTATGATATTTTTATTTTTTTTTTATTGCTAGGTGAGAAATACTATTTTATGTAATGACGGAACGTCGCCGAGCAATACGCTTTTTCTGACTCACAAAGGGGCCGAAATTCATTTTTAACATCTTTATTATAATGCAGTTTGACTGCAAAGAAAGCGCATTTTTCTCTCCGCCCGTACAAATAGAATGGTCTATTACAATTTCCCGATACCTTAATGGCTCGACTTTCAGATAAAAACTCATCTGCTTCTGACCTGTTACGTATTTGGTAACGAATACAAGCATTATACATTTTATAGCGTACAGAGGTGTGTTTAGTATCATAATGTCGGCGGCATAATTCACAGCGGCGAACACAATTTAAAATAACAAACACATGGACGATTTTTTAACAAAACAAACATCAAATGTAATTTAATTAAGAATTTTATATTGCATTGTTGTGGGACATGGAATGAAAAATAATAACTCAATGTTTTAAACAAATAATATTTGAAAGAAGTCGTACAAACTTCGCACAATGAAATGGGACTGTATATTTGATAAATCAAATTATAACGTTGCGTCTCGCCTTTTACAAAAGTACCTAAAATTGTTTTAAAATTTATTTGGAAACCAATATTTTGACGCAGGTGATTTTTCCCGTTTACACTTTTGTCAATTAAAACTTTTAAAAGTTTTATTTGACCCCATCAATTTATTATTTTTTTTAATGGCGTTAAATGCATTTGGGTCACAGTTGAAGGTAGGAAGTTAGAATATAAACAAGAAATTAATTTATATTTGTATGTAACAATAAATTACATACGGAAATCTATTATGAATGAATTATTCGTAATTTTCTTCGTTGCTATGGTATCCCGGAAATCAACATAAATAAAAAAACACGAGTTTGACTTAGTCGTCTCTGGCCGATTTCTTGTCATTTATTTTTGGTAGTTTTTTCTGCCATGTTAAAAAACTAATAGATAAATATCAAAAAATTCTCTCTAAAGTACTAAGAAGACACAATTCTTTTCCAATAACATTGTATATGTTTTTATAGATCGGATTAGGTCCAATATTCTGGTAGAAAAAATTTTACAGAAAAAAAAAAACATCATTGTGAAGCCACAAAAACCTAACATCACACTACCGCTAGAGTCTAAAAATCATGAAGTTTATTGTTAAATGGTTTTTTTTGTTTTAATTCTGCAAAACGCCCCAAACCGTGATATTCACACTTCACTGTAAATAGAACCGCCGCTAATAAAATATTACATATAGATATAAAACACTTGAAAATTTTGCAAAATAAATAAAAAAAGGCAACTTTAACTCGGGAAGTACATTTAAATGTGTAATATCAAAACGCTTTGTAATGTATTAATTTAGTTATAGTTAATTAACTATTACAAAATCGATTACATTTACGGCATGATTATTGCATACTGTAAAGATATTTTACCGACATGTATCAATCGTATTATATAAATGTGTAACGAACAGATGTCATTTGATTCACAAATGCGATATAATCATGTGAGGTACTGGGGATTAATCGATTTTCTAGATTAAATTTTTAAAAACAGCCACAGTTCCACCCGTTGAGAATTTTACATTACACCGACCTACTTTTTTTGATTTTGTCTTTTCTAACACCGCTTCGTCATTTAGCACGTCAATTGTTTGATATATTTCAGAATTTGTTTGGGATCATTGAAACGATTTTCGTACATAGTACGCAGTGGAATAGTGTTTACCCATATCAAATTTAATTATGTTCAACTGGCCCCGTTATGAGTATATGTGCATATCATATCTCAATCGCTCAATCACAATTTTCTTACATTATCGTATTTGAGTCAGATATGTTAACTTTTCCTACCCAAAACTGAAAATAGAACAATCTGAAACGAAAATCGATTGTAATGTTATTCAATATAAGTAGTATAGACCAAAAATTAAATGTATCGTTCTATTGTCCTAATTCAGAATTTAAATTAATTGTTTTTTTTCCTTAAGTTTTTTTCTTATAATTCAAGTACTATAGAAATTTGTTTAGATACACGATTAATTTATAAACATTATTTTACGATAAAAGAGATGTTTTGTATATGTTATTACTATCGTACTATTTATAATTATGTATGACAGTAACAATATTGATTGTTGAGATTAAAAATAAAATAATATTCCAGCTAAATTTGTAGTAAATATTAATAGCTTACTGCTACGCCCGATAATATTATTATTAGTCATGACATTTAGATATTAAAAATTCATAATTTATTGAATTTTAGGTTAGTGTAAAATAATATGTAAACTCTAATTTTATTACTTATTATTAATGAATCAAATATCCTAAAGTCAGTTTTCAACATTTGTGGTTATGATTCTTGGCCCATTTGAATGGGACGACTCAGAGTTGCGTCGAACCGGAGGTTCACTGTCAAGATTAGTAATTTTGTCACTTGCAGGTGACTAGACTATCCTAATTATAGTTGAAATGGAATTAAATACAAATTACTAAAAGGCTTCATTAATATTTTTAATACCTATTTATAGGTAAGCTGTTAAATTTATTGAAAATTGTAATAATTCGTTACAATTTGTATTTATTTTTACAGACAATAGTTTAATAATCTAACATTTATAAATTGTTAGGATATGGTATTAATTCTCATTTGATATAAGTCCGTCTGTGACCGTTTAAATAGTTAATTATAAAACGGTAAAATAAATCGTCTAGAATATTCTGTTTTCTGAAATTATAATTTATTCATTAAACAAAAACTTATATTTGAAATCTGAAATTATTCTTAAAGTCATCATAAAAAAAATCTGTGTTTTTTTTTGTTATTTCAGTAATACTGAGGCTCTAATAGATTAAAATAATGTATTTAATCAAATTAATGATAAAAACATAAATTATGTATTTGCCTAAAGATTTTTTTGATATTTTTTTTCTTTGCACTTTGTATACGAATTGAAGCGAATTTTAAGTTTTAGAAGTTTGTCTGGGAAATAGATATAGACCATTCTCTATGAAGTTTAATTATACGTTGATTACTCTGTAGATTTCATTAGAAAATAATAAGTTATGTCGTATTACTAACTAGCTTTTCGAGATTAAAACGTATGGGCTACAGCGAAAAAAATATATCATTACCTTTCTAGTTGCTGCATCGTGTATAGTGGAGATAATAACTAGTTATTATTCTAATTTATTATTACTATCATAAACTTAACTATAACTGATGGGTTTATATTATACACCCAGTTTAATGATCTACTTGAACATAGTCAAAGTAAGTAGTATTTCAATATTATATGAATATTATATTAATTTGCATTGTTATGTTTGTCATCACGTGGCTTAACAGGCCCGAAATGGTCTCTAGACGAATTCAAGACGCATATTGCCATAAAATACATTGCTGAGTGAACGATCGTTTATGATTTGTCCCTTGCTATCGTGGACTCTCCTTATTTTAGATAGGTACCAAACTTATCCAATTTAGTGTTCGGCGTTATTATGGTCTCTCAGTGGATTTATGTGACACTCATTAAATCGGTATTAGAGTAACCATAATTCGGATTCTATAATGACGGAACAAATATTTTCCTCATTTTTCCACCGTGACCTCTCCCAACGTGATTTTGTATAAACTATCGATAGTTTTACTCAAAGAAAAATGGCCCAAGGCCTCAAGACATTATTAGAATTCAATAACGTTTACTTTACCTTGATTATATGGCCCATTGGTTCTGGTGGTATGTGTACGTGTAATATCATTCTTTATTATACTCCGGTATATCGTAACTTATTGTAAAGTCCGTTTCCTGTCAGAAATTTCATAGACTGTTTAGGCAAAAACAGGCTATTGACAAGAATACACTACTCTATTAGACTAGAGTTAACTCTAGAAAAAACAGCGAGGTGTGTATGGGACGGCCGAAAAATGGAAATATGTGGAGATCGGGTAATACCGGCATACGCTGATGATATTGTGGTAACGGGAGGGAAGAGAGATAAAGTCATAAATACAATGTCCAAACTGCTAAGGGCAAGTAAAACAATAGGTTTGCGTGTGAATGAATTAATAATAGAACATAATTAATTTATTCATATGTATGCATAATAAATAAAAAAAAAATAAATAAATAAATAAATAGTCAATAAATAAAATAAAATATTTAAAAAAAAACAAGTACAAATGCTATTGCTATTTCCTTATGTTAATGGGAATAAACTTGAGCTTGAATTTTGAGACTGATACTCTTAAGTTTGATTTCACGTTCAATTTCGTCCGATATTTTTTTTTTTTGTTACCAATATGTGTTTCACATATGTAAGGTAGAGGATAGAATCGTCAACATACCTATAATTGACAATTCTGATCTTATGGAAATACAACATTTATCACTTGTAATTTTATTAAATCTTATACGCAGATATATTTATCAGACGATAACTCCGATTGGTTCCTCTTTCGTAATTAAATTTAATTCAGAATCCATTTCATTTATGTTAATAGAAAATGGATTTCTTATCCGTCCTTGTTTTTTTTTCAGGAAACTTTTCAAACCGTGTGTTAATATTCGTAACCAAATTGCACATTTAGCAGACGATTGACGGTACACTATAGAACGGAATTGATTTTATATTGTGTGCAAGATGTTTGATAGTACTTGAATGACAACTAGTTAGGAACTGATTATTATATATTAGATTTGTTACTAAAATTATTAAAATATACGTACACGATATCGAGACTGGATAAAACTAAATATTATGAATGCCCATCTAATAAATATCGATCGACCACAATCGCTTATAGTTAATGAACTCGCGTATATGGACAATTCAATAGTCAGATAAAATTATATTATACGCTTTTCATGTAATCGCACCGAACAAATAAATACATTTAATTTAAAAAAATAATATACTTTGATATGAAAAACCAATGTTCATTATTTTTGGCGACCTTCCCCCCCTCCCTCTTACCGACAAACAATCTCAATACAAATATTCCGTATTATTAACTTAGTAACTTTAAATTTTACTTTACAATATGAATATATTCTGCGTCTATGGCAAAATTTTATTATTTTCTTTTTAGATAGGTACTCGAAAGAATTAAAAAAGAAAATTACAAACAAACAGAATTTTTTATAATTCATATTATATTTAAAATGGTTAACTAATACATATTTTTACTAAATATAGAAATTAAAAATCTATTTGTTCGCAAATTTCATTTTTAATTCTTTCGAGTACCTATTTAAATAGAAAATAATAACATATCTGAATATCTGAAACACGAAGTATTTTTTATATTTTAAGAAAGTATTTCAAAAACAAAAACTCATTATCAACCCCGATAAAAACCCTTACCCCGGTATATTAATGGACTTGTTTCAATTGTGAGTCGCGAGTATTTAACTTAAACAGATCATACTGTTATAATTTTTATATTGCTCAATGTAACATCAATCAACTACGATAAATATGAATAATATTTAAGTAATGTTATAATAATAATTTAATTTAGGCTTGTACGGACTATCAGGTCAAATTTACTGAATGAAATACGTATGTAAATTGTTCGGATTTTTTTTTTTTAATTACTAAACGTAACGAGAAATATTTTGGTTTTACTACTTTACTACGCATGACTGTTATTCTGTTTTGTCAACGACTTTTCCACCGGAAATCTTGTTCCCATCAGAAAACAACAATTAGGTATCTTCGTTGTAGAATTTGGGATGTATTTTTTTTTTTTAATGAGGGTTCCTGCAATACGTTGCAGGATATTCAATTGTATACGCTAGTATTTCGATTAAAATATGTAATATAATTATACCGACTCAATTGATCTTCGTAGGTCAACAATTTTTTGCTCTGCAGTATAATCGGAATAGACATGGACAAACCTATAAGTAAACCCTGTATTACGTGTAGTAACGTCAACAGGCAGAAATTTAACCGATCACCTTTCAGATTAGGTTTCTCCAAAAAGGCGGTGTACGTTATCACGTCTTTACAGTTCTCTAGATCGTATTCATTCATAGTCGCCATGATTTAATGATAATTATATAGGATTATTACGATCGTTGTAACGTATTCGTAAAGTTAATACGTCTGTGCGAACAGACTCATCTACACATCTATAGAAACATAAGTAAATGCGAACATGTTATTTTTCACAGCGCTGCAGGACATTGACGAATGGAAAAGTAAAAAATTAAGTTATGTTTAACCCTTGGTTTTGTTAAATTAGCTTAACTTTTATAATTTTTTTTTTTTATTTTAAGAATGCAATATTTCTTCCTGTAGACGTTTTTGTTTTACACCGACACGACTGTTTATTGATTTTGAGCCGTGAAGCCCCCCCTTCAGGGTCTTGTGGTTTTACAATGATGTTTATTTATTTTTTAGATTCTGTAAACGCTTTTTCTACCGGAAGACTTTATCCGATCTATACACTTTTTGATTGTTTCCGGTAGCGGATTTTTGTCTAGTTAGTACACTTTAAAGAGGCAATTTATGGACATATCTATTAGTTTTTTTTAACGCGACAGAAAGAAACTACCAAAAAATGTCGGAAAACGGCAAAATACGATTTCGTCAAACTCGAATTTTATTATTCCTTTTATATTTATGTTGATTTCTGGGTTACCATGTCAACAATGAAAAAACACGACCAACACTACTTCGGTCAGAATCGTTTTCGTTTGCAACTTATCGTTGCACACAAATATAAATTATATTCCTATCTGTATACTACCATAGGTAGTAACTTCCCACTTACAACAGCGGCCTACACATAATGCCAAGTATGTATGCCTTTTTTTTGTTATATATATATTTATACGGTCTTATAAAACTTGTAAAAACTTATAAAAAGGCGTATCGATATTAAACAAAAATGTCAACAGGTAAAATACCTGCGTCCAAATATTGGTATCTTCATCAATTTTTTAAAAAAATAAATTTTTGAAAAACGCGAGATGCTACGATATAAATCAGTTTATCTAATAAACGGTTCTATTATTATGTACTGTTATAATATATATTATAATAAAAAGTTTCTCGTTCATATAAAAATATGACTGAATATGATACTGTGCGATACACAAAATAAATATATGATTTGAATACAGTATTACTCAGACAATATAACATAACAGAACAAAACATATTAAATAAATAAATGGTATGTTAAGTGTTTGAGGTATGAAATAATTCATTTTGTCATGAAATATTAATTTTTTTTTTTTTTTTTAATTTTACTTTGTTACCTTCGTTTATAAAATATATTCTAATATTGAGGCGGTATCATATTTATTTTATTACGGTAAGTCTTATAACTGTGAATTGTTGTGCACGTACTATTGGTAGTTGAACGTTTGCATTAATAATTATTAATTATACCCAGGGCCTGATTTAAAATTTCGCATAAATTTATATAAAAAAAAAGTCGTACATACTTTGCAATAAAATATTTCAATAAAAAAAAAATGTATCTGTATTTTATGTCGGTCAAATATAAGTCTAATCATTTCGGTGTGAGCAATTGGTTCAAATTATCTACGTACATTTTCTTCAAGCCCCACCCAATTCATATCATCAATGTCATATTGTAAATTATCAAAAAAAGGTTAAAGGAGGTTCTTCAAGAATAGCTGGTATGCATACAATTTTGTCACTATCTGACCAACCATTTATATGAGCGGCTGTTTTGAATTGTTTTAAAAAGGAATCTATATTATTTGTCTTTGAACCCGAATGAAGACCTAATTCATGTATTCATTAAATTTTTATTTTTTTGATTTCAAATTTAGTAGATTTAGTAGATTAGTATAAAATTCTTAAATTTTAGATTCTGTGCATACTGATTATAGTATAATGACATCGCATGTTTACTATGTATTTTCTATGAAATTTCCTTAAAAATTTGAGAAAAAAAATAATAAAACGGTAATGTTTACGCAATAACGCGTATATGGTTTCTATTATTTTCTGTTTTGTTGAATGTCAATTATTAATAATCGTATAACCCTGAAAATACTCATCATTTCTGAAAACAGTAACATTCTAGACCTTTTTTTGCTGTTTAGAACCATTTGAAAAAGTTGAGATTTTTTAGATTTGTTTGATTTTATATGTGGTTACACTGTTATGGCCCTATCCAAAGTGTTTGTAAATTAGAATCATGGATAATCATAAGTCTTACTTATTGTTAACGTTGAACGTAGCATAATAATTTTTTTTATAGTAGATCCATGTCTCGATGAAAATCGTTTATAATACGACAATACCTGCCAATTTTTCGATTTATATATATGTAAAACTAATTGATATCAGAAATCGCTCAATAAATTGAGAAGAATTATACACGGTTTTATTTTTATTTTTATATATTTAGTAATAAATGAGTAGGTTTATTGATTTTAATTTATCAATACATATAATATTCCTTTCTGTATCCCGCCTTCCCAATACTTGATAATTTCTAAGCAATGATTTACGTTAGATACAAAATAAAATCCACAATGTATTCTTGCCAACTTAAAAACAAAAAAAGAATCAGTTACGGAATGGACAAAATAGATTCAATTATATTCAAATAGGTTTTACTAGAAACCTCCATTAAAGATAATGGTTCTTAAATACAAGACTTCTATTTAAAATCGAGTACCCAAAATATTTTTAAATCAATAAATATATAATATTTTATGTATACTTGATAATAACTAGATATTTTCACATATATTTATTTTTTCGCATACAAAAAAGTTTTGTCACTTACCACCTAGATGCGTCAAATGCGCATGTGACCACCACTATAGTTCTTGTCCAAAAGACATAAACACTCCACCAAAATGTGTAAACTGCCTTAGCGATCACTCAGCGAGCTACAGAGGCTGTACTTTCTATAAAGAAATTTCAAAAAAAACAATAATAACAAAAATAACCCAAATTAAACAACAAGAAATTCCTAATCTTAACCAGTTGTGCCTAGAAGCCGTAGCAGTGCTAATTAAATTAAATAATAGATATGTTACCATCGTTAGCGCTTATCAACCTCCCAGTCGCCAAATGCACATCTCGGATTACGTTAAAGTAATGAGTCTAGATAACTCAATTATAATGGCAGACGATCTAAACGCAAAGCACACTTATTGGGGCTGTCGCGCTATTAATCGGAGTAGCACCAAATTACTATCTTTCATAGATAACACGCCTTATACAATTTATGCTCCAAATGAGCCTACTTATTTTCTTTCAGATGCCAAAAGGCAGCCAGATATTTTAGATATTTTATTAATAAAATCATTTCCTTTTAATTGCGTGCAAGAAGCCCTCGCTGAGCTCGACTCAGACCATATCCCAGTTAAAATAACAATTAATTCATCTTCACAATCTTATCAGTCAAACAACTCTCTAATTAATGGCAAACCTAACTGGGATATATTCTCAAATCAAATTAATATCAACTTAATAATACCTAAAACTATACCCACGATCCAAGCTGCAGAACAAATGTCCGAACACTTAACCACAGTCATTGCTGACGCCGCACGAGCGTGCTCCAAGCCCACGCCACATAATACCAAAAACATCGGCCTTCTACCTCAATATATACTTTCCTTAATCCAACGTAAACACCATGCTTGACGAATTTGGCAAAACCAAAGAAATACGGAAAACAAAATATCAGTGAATAAACTCACCAAGGGCGTGAGTATGGCCCTACAAAACTACCGTGTGTCGTCGTATAATAGCTATCTCCTAAATATGTACCCGGGAGATTCAAATTTATGGAAGGAGACCAAACGACTACTGAACCAAGAAATACACACGATTCCCCCTCTCCATACTGCAAATCAACTGGTGATATCCAACGCAGATAAATGTAATATTTTTTCAGAAATGTTATACAACACATTTTCTACCAACCAAACTACAGATATAAATAATGAACGGCGGGTCCATAAGTTATTAGATCTACCTGATTATTCAGTTCAAACGTGCATGGATTATGTTACACCCAATGAAATTAAGATAATTGTCAAAAATTTACCAAACAAAAAAGCCCCGGGCCACGACCACCTTACCGACCTTATGTTTAAGAAACTCCCTGCCAACGGACTCGTATTTATGACTTTCTTATTTAATTTTTTGTTAAGCGTTGGTCACTTTCCACTGAATTGGAAATTAGCAATAGTTATACTAATAAAAAAACCGGGTAAGGATAAATCAAATCCTGATAGCTACAGACCGATAAGTCTACTTACCTCCCTATCAAAAATATTTGAAAAAGTTATCCACACAAGACTACAAAATTTTTTGAACAGCGCAGATGTTATCCCAAAATTTCAATTCGGGTTTAGGTGTAACCACTCGACCGTACAAAAACTTTTCCGTATAACAGAACATATTAGCACTTCATATGAAAAACATTGCCATACTGGTGCTTTATTTATAGATGTCTCAAAAGCGTTTGAGAAAGTATGGCACGAAGGTCATTTATTCAAACCAAAATCTTTCAACACACCGAAGTACTTATTCAATATAATCAATTCCTTTCTACAAATAGACAATTCTCAGTTAAAATAAACGAAAATCTCTCTGACCCCCGTTCCATCTCTGCTGGTGTACCTCAAGGGTCCAAACTCGGACCTATATTGTTCAACATATTCATATCTGATATACCGCAATCACCACGCACAAACATCGCCCTATTCGCAGACGACACAACTATCTACAGTTAATCCCGCAACGTTGAAGCGATAACAAACAACTTACAAGATCACCTAAATCTACTGGCAAAATGGTGCAATAGCTGGAAAATACACATAAATGCTTCAAAAAGCACCGCAGTCATATTTAGCTTACGTCGCTATTCCACTCCACCACCATTAAGATTCGTTAACGATTCCATACCTTGGCAGCCCTCTGTCAAGTACCTTGGTGTCACGTTAGACAAGAGGTTAACCTGGGGGCCTCACATAGCTTCTAAACTACAACAAGCATACCAGCGCCTCTCTATGCTATTCCCTATCCTAAACAAAAAATCAATTATACAAAAAAAATGCTCAATATTAATTTACAAGCAATTACTATGCTCACTAATTATTTACGCCTGCCCTATCTGGGGTAACTGCACAGCGACACACTTAAGAAAAATACAAATTTTCCAAAACAAAATATTAAGGATAATAACAAACGCACCATGGTTCATACGCAACGAAAATCTTCATAAAGACATCCGAATCATTAAAATCCAAGATCACATAAGAGCTCTTGCTGAAAATTTCCATAGTTCACTCCATAAATCAAGTGGCTCAGTACATATCAATCTACACATAGGTCTACCACCTTAAAGACGTCTAAAACGCGGTCGTCCGCAAGATCTTATTCGATAATAACTATTAAATAAATATCAAACTATAACGTAATAATTACAAATAATATTATATTCTTTATCCACACTTTCATTATTGTCTACATGTCTGATCATTCTTAAATTAATTACCATTGGTTGTCACTATTGTTATTACTTATTATCGCTATTACTACTTAGCTATTACCATGTTAAAATAGTCAAATATTAATGTTACTAAGTATCCATAGATGCAGATAGCCTTACAGGCTAGGAATGTCTTATTATAAAATAAACAAAAAAAAAAAAAAACATTATAATATCTGCATACTGTTTTGGTTGGTAAGTTTTATTTAAAGGGACATAAAATGTGTAGCAACATTCTTTTTAAATTATTATATTTTTAAAACATAACTAATTATTCGCTAATATAATTTGTCTTGCTTAACAATTGCTGATTGTTCTGATTCGATGAGGACAAACGAATACGTTATCCTCGATATTATTATTATTATATGTAATGTAAAAAAATTGCAAATAATGGTTTCAGTTGTAGTATATATTTGATTGTTATATAGCCGTTGGGTTGCTTTTAGGGGCTCTTTATATTCGGTATTTTCAAGTCCGATGGTGGTAGTAGACGTGGTGTTCATAGCTTGCCAAATAAAGGTTGAGCGGCGTTTGACTTAATCGAAAACGATGTCCGAATTCCGATCGTGTCCTATTTGCTAATTACACGTGCACTGCATACACCTGTCATGTTATTATTTTAATCGAACTATGCCCTTGAATTAAAATTCGTATACAGAATTACGTATATGCGCACATATCCTATGACGGGTGGTTAAATAAAACTGTACACAATTCCGCTATAAATATCTAAACAGATATATCTTTAAATATATATTTCGTAAAATCATTGTATTTATATTTTCATTTTATTTGATAGAAAAAATGAACCATGGTGATATTGAATGTGCTGAAGTGACAAACTCAGGACATGCGGAAGAGCATCCTCAAATCGTTGAATTTCAACGGTATTCGATAAAATATCATATCTTGGCGTTTGGTCGCTATTATTCAGGACGGTGCAAACAAATAATGTTAAACATTATGTTCGAGTGCATAGCCGGGATCGTACTTACAATTGTATTATGGTGTTCATCAAATGCGTATTTAAATTATATAGATGATACAAACGAGAATATATTTATCAATCCACATAGTTGTATTTTACTCGTGCAATACTACATGATCAGTTCGATAGGTAGTCGTTTGATGAACTTTGTTGTCATCTTTCCACCAATGTTTGGTGCTATATTAGTAACTGCATTAACATACAAATACATAATACAGGATTCCTTAGGCGATACTGTAGAATATATGTCCTTTACTACAATTTGGTTTGTTCGTAGGTAAGTTCACAATTACAATATTTCTTTAAATAATTAATTTAAATACGATTAATTTTTATTTAGAAATTTGTTTAATAATATAAGGTTCTATTATCTACATTCAGATTTTCAAAATAATTTTTTTTTAGACTCATAGTATAAGTGATATAGAAACTCTTATAGATATACAATTAATATACAAATATGATTGTGAGATAGATTTGTAAAATGTTTGGTATATATATTTGCTAATATTAAACTACAAGCTGATTCTCCTTATATTAATGAAATATTTTATATATAATAATATATAACAGTGTCTATATTGATAGTTGAAGTTAAAAATAGAGGAAATATAACCAGCTAAATATTAGGCAAATATAAATAACTTACTACTAGGCCAATAATGAGATATGTGGTGGTTACACATTTCATTATTGCCAGAGGGGTGACGGATGACGATATAAATTTACGTTTCATTTAAGTATTTTAAGATAGCTAACAATGGTCGTGACATGGTACCATTCTTTTTCTATATGATAAATAAATCAATTTCTGAATTTTAATTAGATATTAAGTATTTAATATTTATTAACCTCTAAATTTATTACTTTTAATTAATGAATTTAATTTCCCAAAGTGAGTTAACAACGTTATTGGTTATGATTCATGGCGCATTTGAATTGGACGTCTGGGAATTGCGTCGTATCGCCGGAGTATTGTCAAGACTAGTACTATTGCCACTCTTAAGTGACTGGATCATCTTAATTATAGTCAAATTACAATTAAATTCAGAATATTATAATTTCTTCTTATTATATTCAATGCCTACTATTGGGTAAGTTGATAAATTTATTGAAAATTGTTATAATTCGTTACTATTTGTAATATTTTATACAGAAAATACATAAATAATCCTACAGCTATTAGGTTATTACAGATATAACCTATAGCTGTTAAATAGCTTATTTTAATAAAGCAAAATTACTGTCTTGATGATTATTTAAGAAAATTGCTTTTGTGTTATATTAACTATGTTATATCCGAAATTTTTTCTATTTACTTTGTATACGCATTGAATCAAAATAAAAACTGATAAAAATAGTCTAGGAAATAGATTTTAAAAATTCCGTATAAAGTTTAACTTCATGTTGGTATATTTTCATTGTAGATTTCATTGGACAATAATTAGTCATATCGTATTACTGCCAAACCTTTCAAGATTAAAAAGTATGGGTTACGGTATAGAAAAAAATATCATTACCCTAGTAGTTGTTTCATCGGTAATAATGGAGATAATAACTGGTATAACTGATGGTTTACTAATATACATGTATTTTTCTCCTGGATATTATATTGGTGACAGTATGTATTATTTCAATATTATATGAATTTTATATCATTTCGTATTTATCATCATGAAGTGGCTTATAGAGCCCGAAATAGTTAAATGATTTTTATTATTATATGAATAAATGGAAAAATTGTACAAATAAGTTCTTTAAAAAAGTATGAGAAAAGTGTGACATGTGTCGAAGAAGAAATTCATAAATTATGAATGTAGCTGGTGTTTAATGGATAATAAAAAGAATGTATTCCTAAAATTTAATTACTTATATTAGTTAGGCTAATGAACTCCAATAGGGTAAAATATTAAGATAATAATTGTGTATTTTAGTAAAATGGTATTTTTTGAGGAAATGGGTATGTAACAACCATCTCGTTTTATTAAAATAGTCACCCTATCGTAAGTGAGGTGTGCTGTGGTAAGTAGAACTATAGAAAGGTAAAGTAAATAGGGTAATTTAGATAAAATCCTAAAGCTGACGTAAATGGTCAATAAAGAAAATTGCAAAAAAAAATAAACAAATAAAAGTTGATTTCAATATTATATTGTTAATTTGATTTTAAAGAGATAAACATTGGGATAAACTGGTGGGATTTTCATATTTAAAAAAAGCAGCATTATGTAACAATTAAAATAATTTTAGAATAATTTAATTTATAATGTGTTTATCAAACCAATAAATGTTATAAAAACATAAACTTAATATTATTGTTTAGATATAAAACAATCGTTTACATCATTACTTCCTCTGTACAGCAAAGATGTACTTATTGAGATTATATTTGGGATAATGTATGGATTGTTCATGATATTTGTGCCACATCCAAGACATCTAAATCTGTGCTATTTTCAGAGTCATGAAAGGAATGAAAATCATATTACAAATAACAATCGACAAGTTAATAAACAAATTACTATGTATATTTAATTGTAATTAACTACAATTGTATAATTTTGTATAATTTGCATATTAATTATGTTATTTGACGAAGATCATTAGTCTAAATTTCATTATGCTACACCAATACAAATTTATTATAATTAAAAGACTCCAACTAATAATATCGCGGACGAACTATTTATCTGATGTACACAGTTAGTATTACCTAACCTTACCTAACCACCCTATATCATATTCTCCATCTTCATTATAAGAACAATAAGGCCAGCTGTCTGCGCCTATTCATATGCTCTTGAATACGTTCTTTACCACTGCAGTTGTTATTTTCTATGTTCAAATAAAAAGTACATAAATTACACTTTATTTTGGTTTCCATATTTAAAAATATAAATTTCAAAATGTTTGGTCATGTAGAGAATTAGTTATATTTTTAACTTAAAACTATAAAGATGAAAAAAAAACTATAAAACTATTAAGATGTTTAATATAAAATAAATTATTTTAAAAAGAAAGTAGTATTTAATCTTATTAGTGCTGTTATCTGTTGATTTGATTATTAGTAATATCCAACTACAGGTTATCTACACGTTAGTACTAAATATTGATCCAAAAATCTAAACTATGATTTGACCTCGATTTATTCTTATCGATAAATTTGTCCTACAGATAACAATCATCCGAGTATTTTTATTGTGCGTCGAAGGATTTCTTATTTTGCTTTACAAATGGTATACACATTTTCCATTAACATGTTCATTGGGGTGTGCCTTAACATGTATCGTTGCAAGTACTGGTTGGAAATGGAGAGATCGAAAAGAACGACATGAAAACCCAATGATATCAAATATCGACGACATTGTGATTCAGAGTCAAATAAAAGCCATTAAAAAATTGTTCGAGTTCATCTTAACATTAATTTTACCAACAGTAATTGGTTTTATTGGCCTACTGTTAAACAAATATTCTTTTATCAATCAAATAGATTTTATGGTCATATGTCTATTGATTACATATACTGTAAGTATTTGTTTGTTTTATATTATGGTCATTTTAAAAACTTTATAATTTTCAATCACTAAATTAGTTAATTAATAACCAAATAATTCTTAATAAAATTTTATAACAAATCATATTAATCCGTAAAATTTTACACTTAATATCAGAACCCCTAAGTTTTAGTAGTTTATATTATTATAAATAGTTGATTTTATTTGTAGTTTGGATAAAATATTATAATCGTACAATCTCCATTACATTTCTGAAACAATTTTTTTTTTTTTTTTTATTCTATATTACTTATTGGACAGTTATAGTAGGAAAGTTAATATTAATGAACCTTTTTCTTGAGAAAAAATAGTGCCTCACTGTGAAGGTTATATTATTTGGGCTTTTGAGTGTATGGGATGAATTATAATACAAAAAAATGATTTAAAAATTTATTTTAAAAATATTTTTTATACAAAATAATGTGCATAATATAGATTTTTTTATACGATAGAGGCTTAATAATTATTCTATTGAACCGATTTCCTGAATTATTTTTTATTATTCTGATTTTGTTACTATAATAAACTAAGAAGTAAAAATGAAAATTAAGGTATAATAAATTATAAAATCACTATTAATAGTAATTCTTTTTGGCCTAAAATATTTGTTTGATTCAAATTCCATTAATGAATTCCAGTACCGTATAATATTGACAACAATTTCAATTTGGGGTTATGGATTCAATCTTAAGGAATTTGTATTCATCAATATATCGTCGATTGTTTGTTCTAGTGGAACGGTAACGTAACTGAATTTGATAATTTATTTTAATATTCAATACTATGATATATGGTAATATTTGATATATACAATTACAATAGACAACAATCTGAGTTTACAACAATGTAGTGTTAACGCAATCCTAATTAATTTATACGGTATAGTTTTAAAATGTACTGTTTTGTTTGGGTATGAGCTTAAGAAATATTAGAATTGTGGTAAACCTAACTCTAGAATAAATTAGTATTTTTGATTATGTTATCAAGTAGCTGAAAATCGTATTATTATAATAAGTTGACCGCTGGGAGTAGGTAACTAAATATTAAAAATTATTAATGTTGATTGTTATACTGTAATTTCTTTTTTTTTATGTGTTGTAATGTATATCAGCATATGAACTATCGGTATTATTGTATACAAAAATCTAGAACAAATAAAAATATTAATTAAAAAAGAAACATGATGAATATGTATATTATAAATTGGTTTACGAGTAGATGAATAACCTATTAAATTTTATTTAGTTACCCACTCTGAGTAGTTAAATAAATAGTATGAAACACTGATGCTCTTATTTATACTTTAATTTATGTTATTAATAACGTGTTTTTGTTTTTAAAGGTATGTTATTCAATTATTTATTACTGGAATATTTCAATGGTGTTTAAGACGATTTATGAACCATGGTATTTTTGTGAGATAGTCACTTTTGTCTCAATAATATTAAGAGCAATGCTAGGTCATATGCTTATACATTGGTTTGGTGTTAGATTGTTAAAAAAGTCAAACTGATCGACGTGATAAGTAAATTAAATGAACAATTTTTTTTTTTTAATCCCACTTAATGATTTGCTAAATCTGGATAACTTGATTTAGGTTTTGTGAAGAAACATAATATATATATACAGAGGTTGGTGAGACGTCCGACTCCATTACCTTATCTACTTCTATAAAAATTGTAATAGTTCCAATTACATTATTACATATCATACAAATTAATTTATTCACTCGTCCTGCGCTATGTCGTTAACATTGATCATTATTTTTTAATTTACTTACATCCTTTTATCTTTTTTTTGTTAACTGTATAAGAGTCTCACAGATGTACCTGTGTTATGTTTATGGACATTTAATAATCCGTCTACTTTTATTCTAAATTCTACGTTCTATTTTTTAAGTCATTCAGTTTTACCATAATGTATGGTTTATTTTTTTTTAAATATAATTTACATATAATCCATTTTATGGTAATTTAAAAAATTTAATATAGATTATAATCTTATTGTTAAAAATATATGATTACATCAAATGCTTTATAAAATTCTAAACGCTTTGAATAAAATGTTTAATTTCTAATGTATAACACTGTTATAAAAAATGTAAAATATTCTAAAATACGAAAAATAAAATAAAGTTTTAGATGTACACTATGTAAATATGCATGTTTGCCGATATTGGTTAATTAAAACAACCAAAATCATCTATATTATTGTTCCAAATATTCTACAATGTACTAAATTATGTTCTCTAACATTAATATCAATTATTGTTTATTTTACATATTCCCCTTTTTGATTCGTAGAGAATGCCTATATAAATATACATATATATTTACAATAACTTATTTACAATTTAATAAAGGGAGAATGCCAAAAAAAAAAAAATATATGTATGTATATTTTAGCCATTCACAACTGATTATTATAGACTTCTAGAACAAAATAGTATATTAAACAAGATAATTATTTAAGTCCTGGCGGCGACAATCATTATCAAATTGTTCAGGACGAACAAACAACTGTCTTATAGATCAACAAATAGTTTTACAGATTTACGAAAAAAATATTTTAATACCTTAGCAATATTTATAATTGATATAATGATAATGAATTTCAATAATAATTTTTAAATACCCTATGAAAAAAAAAAATTAAGTATAGAGATGACTATTTGTAACTGTAAAATCGTTATTCTATTTTTAATGTAATTAATATTACATTGTTTAAAATTTTTGTTGAAAACTTGACATAAATGTGCTCATAACATATTGTATATTTTCTTTTTATATATTTTATAAAAATATATTATTTAAATAAAAAATGTTATAACTTTTAATAGTATAAACAAAACACTAGGAGTGACAATTTTGGGGAAGAAAAATTGAATGTACAACAAAATCAACAACATTTAAATACAAGTTTTTTTATTTATTTAAACATAACATAATAAAAAAATCTGGCAACATTAAACTGCAATTTAAATTGATATTCAATTTTAAACTTAATGCATTGTAATATAATTGAAAAAAATATTATTTGTTTTTAGTATGTGAATGTAAAAAGGTCATTAATAATATTTTTTACAAAAAATATGAGGAATATTATTCAGTCGTTGTAGTTTGTTCATCTATAGTATCAATTGATCTTAGATTAGTCTTATACCATATATGATATGTAGTAATGTTTTGGATGCCAAATATCTGATATCTTTTAGTTTAGCTTCTTTTAAAGGAGAAGAAATTCCTTGTAGGCATTATGTGGTGTTTGTTTTTTTTTTTATATTTAGGGATTGGAATTACTGTCCCACTTTTCTATGTTTCAGGACAAGTTCCCACACCATTTTGTCGTATAGTGTTGTTATTAATTTAAAAGTTTTTCTTCCGTCTTATTGTTTAATTGATATTGAATCTACTATTTTATCTTTGTTTTCTAGGTTAATGTTTATTTGTCTTCTAAAGCATGAGACGTGTTCAAATAGGACTGTGGAATCAATTGATTCAACGAATAAATTGAAGATGTAGATTTAATTTCTAAATCCTGAAATGCATTAATTATAGATTAGTCTGATATAATTAGGTATATGTTTCAGTGTATTATTTTTTTAATGAGTAGATTAATTTTCGTACTGTAAATTCCTCGTCATTAATTTGAGTCGATTAAAGATTTTAATCAAATTTTAGGCAGAGATTTAATTGTAAAGAAATTTACAATATGTTACGAATAGCAGCAAAAATGTAGAAGGGTACAGTAAATTCACTGATAGTAGTTGAGAACTCGATTTATTTTAATCCTTCTACTGCAGTGAGTACGATAGCTTGGTTAATTTTAAGATTATTTGTGTTTGATGGTTTGTCTCAGTAATACCGAAATTTCATTGATAATATTTTGACTGAAACTGTTATAATATTTCGAGTATTGTGTAATGATGATTGTTTTGTAGAATAGATTTAACGATTTATTTGGTTTCGAAGACTGTTCATTGATTGAGAGCTTAAATTGGATTAGAAATATTCGTTGTTGCACGCGAAGTGGTTACAGGTTAAACGCCCATCGCGATTATAGTCTAATGAGAGTATTGCTATCAAATCGCGTGTGAAAGTAGCTAAATTATATAAATACAAAAAATTAAAATAATAAAATATAAAAAAAAAAAATATTAAATTTGCTATTACTTGTACCGTCGACTGACTTGTGACCACTGCTCTCATAGGCTATAAATTTGTTAAATCAATGAATACGCATGTTTTTTTTTCTTCATCGTGGAAGAAATTAGATTCGGCCAAAACTTAAATATTTTATTTTTTTCTGGTGCTTAACATTTTTTCTATCTAATTTTGCTGTCCATGATTAAAACTACAAGTATTTATATTATTTTATAAAATAAAAATGAAATTATTAGTGTATATTATTGATTAACGAGTGCATAATTTAAAAATGTTAAAGCATATTTCGTCAGGATTTAGTGCATAAAATTCACAGCTCTTCATACAAGGTTCTAGAGATAGCGTAAGTAAGTACTATTTTATCATCGTCAACGCCTAACCGTCGAGGGTAATGTATTGCGTTGCAGATAATAAATTGATGATAAACACCACATTTATCAACATGGCAATGTTGGCTTTTCCCGACTCCGGCAACCACTAGTCGATGTTATTAGCTATGTGGAGGAAACACAATCCTGTAAAACGATAAAAGCATAGAATAATTCCATTTGGTAGAACGTTTATGATATACTACGTATATTGTACACACATATCCATTAGCGTTTGTAGGGTTGATATCCAACTTTGTCACCGGCACATCTCTTATGAATAAAGAGTGTGGACAACCGGGGCCCATACAATTTTTGCGCAGTACGGCCATACTATAACGCTAAACGATGCCTAAAAATTGAAACGCATTAAAAATTTATAATTCTTAAAATGTATAGTCATTAGAAAACTTTTGAAGAATTTAACTCTCTCATGTCATAGGCGCTGTTTTGCTTCGAAGCCGGACAGTTTATACTGTAAAAGCACGTAAACTCGAACCTTCGACATGCAGTGGTACAGGATAATGATTTGGATTGAGAGGGTAATAATCGAAGGTGTACTAAATATAATATAAGGTAAACGACGGTTATTGCAATGAATTATTTTTCGGAAGAGATTAAACGATAGGACATGTAATAAGACATAAACAGCTTGCTACAGACAATAATTGTAGGAAATGTCAAATGATGCATTGGAATAGGAATACTGCGGTTGCAATACATGACATTAATCACATAGGATATGATTAAAATGATATAAAAGCACCTGGAATATTTAGGCTGCAATGAAAGGCGTGGATCTAATATCAGGATTTTTACTAAATAAAAAAAATTGCATAGGTGACAGTATGTTGTGGTTTATTAAATAAATGAATACAATAATTATGTTTAATTTCAAAACACACACATTTAAACATTAAATTTCCTAACACAATTCGAACGGCCATTCGTGCTGGTTAGCGGTAATTCGCCAAATGTGAATAAATTATTTTGGACTATATTACGACATTTTGACGATTCGCCCTGAGCTGACAATGTCATGTTCCGTTATTACGGAATCTATACTATATTCTTATTTAAAAATAAAAACTACATTTTGTGGCCTTTGCCATAACGATAATCGTGCATGTCCGACCAGCTTCATTATAAATGACCAAACATAAACTTCTAATGTAATGAGCCGGTAGTTTTATTATCTGGCATTAGCGCAAGGAATGCATGCCATAATTTTAGTTTTATCGGCGCGCACAGCATGACTTGGTACTTGCAGTAAATTAAGTGAATGGAGCAAGTCGTGTGCCTAAATGCGTACTAGATTTATAATTAAATAAAAACAATAACTATATATTATTACCTAAACCATTGTATCGTTTACTAATGGTTTGCGTTAGTTTTATTAACATTAACCTAACGCGATATCACCACATTGATAAATTAGATATCTGCAGTTAATTGGGAAAACTGTAGGGCAGTAATAAAGAGTAAACCCAGTAAACCCACCATCTTCGACGAAAGAGTTTCAGAGATGCCGTTTTAATATCAACTGGTTCGTTCGTTAGTGCGGACACTGTGTTTCATTATTGTCATTTTAATAGCTGCATTCTTCTGCGGTCGGTAAGTATTATTTAAAGGAACATAAAATGTCTGGCATTATTATTTATGATATAATATTTTTTATAAATCTTTATTAATTATTTACTAAAATAATTTGTCTTGCTAAAAAATTGTTGTTTGGTCTGCTTTGGTGAGAGAAAACGAAAACGTATTGCATGATATTATTATGGTTTAATATAATTTTTTAAAAAAAAAGTAGCATTTCATGTTTTCAGATTATTAGTTTTTTTTATATATTTTAAGTAAATATATAATTTATTTGTCAAGGTAACGTATTGTATTTGTAATATTTACCTCTATTACCAATAATAATGTGTTTTGATAATTTTCGACATTAACTATAACCTAAATGTCCAATGTAGTATATTTTGTTATAGTTTTTTCACTAATTCTAATATAGGTGAGCCATTTAATTAATTAAATGGACGCATGTAAAACACATAATTTTGACTTAAAACTACTAAATATTATTTTTTAAAAACTAAAACAAAGTGTTACCTAGTAATAGATATTAAATATAACTTTTAAAAAACAAATAAACAAATAATTATAAAAAATGTACAAATCAATTCACGTATACATATATGTAAATAAAATTATGTATTAAAAGAAAACATTCTAAGCCCGTAATAATATATAAGTTGCCTTTAAATGCGGCCGGATTCGATTTTAAAAATTATCATTTATCTTTTTGCAATATAATATAGTGCTTTACATTGTAGTTTTTTTACAGAATATTATTATTTTTTTGTTTGCGTAATTATAACATCCATTTTTTCAAATATATGTAAAATATAATTATATATTTAATGACTAAATTTATTATACTAATATTTAAAAAAATTTAAAATGATAAATTATTCTGAAACATATACCAAAAAGCAGGTAAGATGTTAGGTAAGCCTGGTCTGGAACACCGTTTTAATTTACAAAAAAATACAAGGAGTATGATTAAAATGTGTAAAAAGCACGACTCAATTCAACTTTATGTAATTTCCTATTATATTGTTCGCATTCACACAAAGAGTGTTTACCAATATCTGCCGCGTCCCACTAAACCAGAGCTCCAGAATCAAACGTCATCAGCTAATTGTTCATAAAGACAGATATTTAAAAGTGTTGTGTTGCCGTTTTCGCCCTGTAAGGCGTCCTCGTTATCCGTAGAAATCGCGATTTCCGTTTCTGCCGTAATCGCCGGAACTCTTAAATTCCCGTGTCCCTGGGAAAAACTCCCGTCACTCAGGCGGACGACGACGAAATCTCACGTGCGATGTACCGGTGGGTTCACTAGGCCGAGCTTAAGCTCTTGGTACAGGTGCAGAGTCTATTGATCACGGATTGAGTTTGCTGTTTCGTTTTGCGGCAAGAACAGCGTAAGCTCGTCCGTCCTGGTTGACTGCTGCGGCCGGACACAGTCTAATTAAATTTATACATTATTAGTACCCATAAGTTAAATGTTAGACTACTATATGATATTTCTCATTTTTAGACAGGGATAACGTGTGACAAAACAGACAGAATCATTGGAATCAAGTCCAATCAGAACCAATTTCTATCAGAATGCGGAACAGAATTGGATGATAAAGTGACGGATTGTGGAGTGGCACTAGGTGATTTTAATTGATTTTTAAAATATACACTATAAAGTAACTTTTTTAAGTTTAAATTAAATTTAAAAATAATAACAAACTGATAAACTTGGAAATTATAACATGCAAAAAATAACTGAAGGAAATCTAAAGTTACATAACAGATATATTATCCAAAAAAAAAAAAATATGAATTATTATTTCTTACTCCATTACATCTATTGATCAAAAAATGTTTATTATAATGCAGTTTGACTGCAATGAGAGCGCATTTTTCTTTTCGCCCGTACAAATAGAATGATCTATTACAATTTTCCATTATTTAATGGCTTGACTTTCAAATAATAACTCATCTGCTTCTGACCTGTTACGTATTTGGTAACGAATACAAGCATTATACATTTTATGGTGTACAAAGCTGTGTTTAGTATCATAATGTCGTCTTTAGGCAATCCCGAGTCGATTAGCTTCAACGTCGAGGCACAGTCCACAGCGGCGAACCCAATCAAAAATAACAAACATATGGACGATTTATTAACAAAACAAACTTCAAATGTAATTTAATTATGAATTTTATATTGCATTGTTGTGGGACAAGAAATGAAAAACAATAACTGAATGTTTTAAACAAATAATATTTGGAAGAAGTCTTACAAACTTCGCACAATGGAATTTGAATTCCATGATAGAATTTTACTCCTATGGCGTTTCACAATTTTGTGTTTGGCACCGAATTGGCAAACACAACAAATCAATACTTAAAAATGTCCTGCGTATACTTTTTAAATTACCCGGGCATAAAGTTAATGGGTGAAATTGTATTTCTCGAAATATCTTATATGGAAGACGTATATCTTTGATAGTACTTACGGGGGTCCTTATTTATAGACGAGGCAAAAAAATGTTAAACCATTTTTATCGACGGTCAGCTCATTTTATTTGCCGCTATAACAGAGCGATTTCGATCGAATTTGGTACCGATAGCTCGACGCCTATACGTGCTGTATTAGGGTTGAAAAATGAACTGATACAGTTTTAATTCAAAAACTTTAGCGTTTACATAAACATGTACCAGGTCTAAATTATAGAACATAAAATTATCTTTAAAAAATCTCTTGATAAAGTTCTTCGATTAGATATGAATTTATTTGAAAAACTTAACTTTTTACAGCAATTATCCAACATATCCGACGAAAGGTTGAAAATACGATTCAAAAAAAAAAATTTTTAATATTATTAATATTACCGTTATAAACTGGTAAATGAACATTTAATGTTTTATTTTAATACAGTCGAATTTATTGTTTATGTTAAACCCTCACGTGGCACGTGAGTTAAGATATCTTCGCTTAATTTAATTCATAGATCATTTTTGAATAGTAAAAAACGAAAAATAGAATGGTGCGTAATCAAAAATGTACAAGATAAAAAATAAGGTCACCTTAATTTAAGACCCGTACATGAAATGGGACTGCATATTTGATAAACCAAATTATAACGTTGCTTCTCGCCTTTTAAAAAAGTGCCTAAAATTTTTTTAAAATTTATTTGGGAATCAATATTTGGACGCAGGTGATTTTTCCCGTTTACAATTTTGTCAATTAAAACCTTTAAAAGTTTTATAAGACCCCATCAACTTATTATTTTTACCGATATGTGTTTCAAATATGTTAGGTAGAGGATAGAATCATTGATAAACTTAATATTGACAATTCATATCTAATGGAAATACAACATTTATAACTTGTAATTTTATTAAATCTTATACGCAGATATATTTTTCGGACGATAACTCCGATTGGTTCCTCTTTCATAATTAAATTTAATTCAGAATCCATTTCATTTACGTTAATAGAAAATGAATTTCTTATCCGTCCTGATTTTTTTTCTGGAAACTTTTCAAACCGTGTGTTAATATTCGTAACCAAATTCACATTTAGAAAACGATTGACGGTACACTATTGAACGGAATTGATTTTATATCGTGTGCAATATGTTCGATAGTACTCGAATGACAACTAGGTAAGAACTAATTATTATATATTAGATTTGTGACTAAAATTATTAAAATATACGTACACGATATCGAGATTGGATAAAACTAAATATTAAGAATGCCAATCCAATAAATATCGATCGACCACAATCGCTTATAGTTAATGAAATCGCGTATATGGACAATTTAATAGTCAGATATGATTACGTTATACGCTATTCATGTAATCGCACCGAACCAATAAATACATTTAATTTAAAAAAATAATATACTTTGATATGAAAAACCAATGTTCATTATTTTTGGCGACCTTCCCCCCTTCCTCTTGCCACCAAACTATCTCAATACAAATATTTCGTATTATTAACTTTTTAACATTTAAATTTTCCTTTACAATATGAATATATTCTGTGTCTGTGCAATATTTTATTATTTTCTATTTAGATAGGTACTCGAAAGAATAAAAAAAGAAAATTACAAACAAACAGATTTTTGTATAATTCATATTATATATAAAATGTTTAACTAATACATATTTTTATTAATATAGAAATTAAAAATCTATTTGTTTGCAAATTTCATTTTTAATTCTTTCGGGTACCTATTTAAATAGAAAATAATAACATATCTGAGTATCTGAAACACGAAGTATTTTTAATATTTTAAGAACGTATTTCAAAAACAAAAACTCATTATCCACTCCGATAAAAAGCCGTTCTCTATTTTATTTAATAACTTTTTAGTTATTATTAAATATTTAATACTATAATGTATTCTTAACTTTCGTGTATAATTTAATAGTATAAAATTCTTATAAATTTCATGAGTACAATGAGTTATAAATACGTCCTCGATAGGATAATCATAGTACCACAAATTGTATATTAATAATTTATATTCCTTTATTTTACTGTTAATTTAAATTATAAATATTTTTTTGTTTATTAAGAGGTATTATTTTTATACGGTATAAAACGTATTTAATTATGTGTTTTATACGTTTAAACCCCGGTATATTAATGGATGTGTTTTAATTGTGAGCCGCGAGTATTTAACTACAAACAGATCATACTGTTATAATTTTAATATTGCTCAATGTAACATCAATTAACTACGATAAATATGTATAATATTTAAGTAATGTTATAATAATAAAATATTTAGGGTTGTACGGACTATCAGATCAAATTTACTGAATGAAATACGTATGTAAATTGTTCGGATTTTTTTTTTTTAATTACTAAACGTAACGCTAAATATTTTGGTTTTACTACGACGTATGCCTGTTATTCCGTTTTGTCAACGACTTTTCCACCGGAAATCTTGTTCCCATCAGAAAACAACAATTAGGTATCTTCATTGTAGAATTTGGGATGTATTTTTTTTTTTAAAGAGGGTTCCTGCAAAACGCTGCAGGATATTCAATTGTATACGCTAGTATTTCGATTAAAATATGTAATAAAATTATACCGACTTAATTGATCTTCGTAGGTCAACATTTTTTGCTCTGCAGTATAATCGGAATAGACATGGACAAGCATTATAAGGTTATAAGTAAACATTGTATTACGTGTAGTAACGTCAACAGGCAGAAATTCAACCCATCGCCTTTCAGTTTCGGTTTCTCCAAAAAGGCGGTGTACGTTATCACGTCTTTACAGTTCTCTAGATCGTATTCATTCATAGTCGCCATGATTTAATGATAATTATATAGGATTATTTCGATTGTTGTAACGTATTCGTAAATTTAATACGTCTGTGCGAACAGACTCATCTACACATCTATAGAAACATAAGTAAATGCGAACATGTTATTTTTCACAGCGCTGCAGGACATTGACGAATGGAAAAGTAAAAAATTAAGTTATGTTTAACCTTTGGTTTCGTTAAATTAACTTTTTTCCTTTTTTTTTTTTTTATTTTAAGAATGCAATATTTCTTCCTGTAGACGTTTTTGTTTTCCACCGAAACGACTGTTTATAGATTTTGAGCCGTGAAGCCCCCCCTTCAGGGTCTTGTGGTTTTACAATGATGTTTATTTATTTTTTACATTCTGTAAACGCTTTTTTACCGGAAGACTTTATCCGATCTATATACTTTTTGATTGTTTCCGGTAGCGGATTTTGTCTAGTTAGTACACTTTAAAAAGGCAATTTATGGACATATCTATTAGTTTTTTTTAACGCGACAGAAAAAAACTACCAAAAAATGTCGGAAATCGGCAAAACACGAATTCGTCAAACTTGAATTTTATTATTCATTTTTTTTTATGTTGATTTCTGGGTTACCATGGCAACAATGAAAAAACACGACTAATACTACTTCGGTCAGAATCGTTTTTCGTTTGCAACTTATCATTGCACACAAATATAATTTATATTCCTATCTGTATACTACCTTAGGTAGTAACATCCCACATACAACAGCGGCCTACATATAATGCCAAGTATGTATGCCTTTTTTTTGTTATATATATATTTATGCGGTCTTAGTAATAAATTATTAAGTTTATTGATTTTAATTAATCAATACATATTATATTCCTCCCTGTATCCCACTTTTCCAATACTTGATAATTTCTAAGCAATGATTTCCGTTAGATAAAAAATAAAATCCACAATGTAATCTTGCCGACTTAAAAACAAAAAAAAAAATATCAGTAACGGAATGAACAAAATAGATTCAATTATATTCAAATAGGTTCTACACTAATCCTCCATTAAAGCTAATGGTTCTTAAATACAAGTCTTCTTTTTAAATTCGAGTACCCAAAATATTTTTAAATCAATAAATATATAATATTATATGTATACTTGATAATAACTAGATATTATCACATATATTTATTGTGCAAACAATATGTATACAAAAACATTTATAGTGGAACTACCAAAATTACATTAAATATTCGTAACAACATTATCTATGTGAATGCGTGCCTTTGTTTCTTCTTTTTAAAAAAAAAAAAAAAAAAATATAACACAAATTATCAGTCTAAATATGTTTCATTAATTTTGTGTTTTAATTTACTTATACAAATATCGTATGAAGCCCTTAGGCTAAAGATATTAATACTATAAAAAAATTTAAGTTTGGAGTTGAATGACAACTGGACTACAAAGAATACAGATTAAACTTATCCCATAATAGTAAAATATTGAATAATTCAGTAGTTTTTTTTCCTAAAACTCTCGTAATATAAATAATGTAAAATAAATAAATTAAAAATATTTCCATATTATTTATCTATTGCTTAATAATAGTTTGCGTCATTGATATTAACATAAACACGCAATATCGCAACTTTGGTAAATTCGATACCAGTTGTTCATCGTGAAAGCTGCAGGATAATAAATAGCATTTCTAACGCCACCATCGTCGAAGAAAGACTTTCAAAAATGCCACTTGTAATTAAAATCGTTCCTTCGTTATTGTTTCAATATTAACATTTTAATATCTGCATACTGTTTTGGTTGGTAAGTATTATTTGAAAAGACATAAAATGAGTGGCGACATTCATTTAAAATTATTATATTTTGAAGACATAACTAATTATTCGCTAAAATAATTTGTCTTGCTTAACAAATGCTAATTGTTCTGATTCGACGAGGACAAACGAATACGTTATCCTCGATATTATTATTATTATATGTAATTTAAAAAAACTGCAATAAATGGTTTCAGTTGTAGTATATATTTGATTGTTATATAGCCGTTGGGTTGCTTTTAGGGGCTCTTTATATTCGGTATTTACAAGTCCGCTGGTGGTAGTAGACGTGGTGTCCGTAGCTTGCCAAATAAAGGTTGAGCGGCGTTTGACTTAATTGAAAACGATGTCCGAATTCCGATCGTGTCCTATTTGCTAATTACACGTGCACTGCATACACCTGTCATGTTATTATTTTAATCGAACTATGCCCTTGAATTAAAATTCGTATACAGAATTACGTATATGCGCACATATCCTATGACAGGTGGTTAAATAAAACGGTACACAATTCCGCTATAAATATCTAAACAGATATATCTATAAATATTATATTTCGTAGAATTGAATTATTTTTATTCTTATTTTATTTGATAGAAAAAATGAACCATGATGATATTGAATGTGCTGAAGTGACAAACTCAGGACATGCGGAAGAACATCCTCAAATCGTTGAATTTCAACGGTATTCGATAAAATATCATTTCTTGGCGTTTAGTCGCTATTATTCAGAACGGTGCAAACAAATAATGTTAAACATTATGTTCGAGTGCATAGCCGGGATCGTACTTACAATTGTCTTATGGTGTTCAACAAATGTGTATTTAAATTTTATACATGATAAAAACGAGCATATATATTTTAATTCACATAGATTGTTTTTACTCGTGCAATTATACATGATCAGTTCGATAGGTAGTCGTATGATGAATTTTGTTGTCATCTTTCCACCAATGTTTGGTGCTATATTAGTAACTGCATTAACATACGAATACATAATAAAGGATTCCTCAGGAGATACTGTAGAATATATGTCCTTTAAAACAATTTGGTTTGTTCTTAGGTAAGTTCACAATTACAATATTTCTTTAAATAATTAATTTAAATACGATTAATTTTTATTTAGAAATTTGTTTAATAACATAAGGTTCTATTATCTACATTCAGATTTTCAAAATAATTTTTTTTTAGACTCATAGTACAAGAGATATAGAAATTCTTATAGATATACAATTAATATAAAAATATGATTGTGAGATTGATTTGTAAAATGTTTGGCATAAATATTTGCTATTATAAAACTACAAGCTGATTCTCCTAAAATTACTGAAATATTTTATATTTAATAATATATAACAGTGTCTATATTGATGGTTGAAGTTAAAAATAAAGAAATAAAACCAGCTAAATATTAGGCAAATATAAATTACTTACTACTAGGCCAATAATGAGATATGTGGTGGTTACACATTTCATTATTGCCAGAGGGGTGACGGATGACGATATAAATTTACGTTACATTTACGTATTTTAAGATAGCTAACAATGGTCGTGACATGGTACCACTCTTTTTCGATATGATAAATAAATCAATTTCTGAATTTTAATTATTTATTAAGTATTTAATATTTAGTATCCTGTAAATTTATTACTTTTAATTAATGAATTTAATTTCCCAAAGTGAGTTAACAACGTTATTGGTTATGATTCATGGCGCATTTGAATTGGACGTCTGGGAGTTGCGTCTTATCGGCGGTGTATTGTCAAGACTAGTAATATTGCCACTTGTAGCTGACTGGATCGTTATTATAGTCGCAATGCAATTAGATTCAGAAAATTATAAATTGATGTTATTATATTCAATACCTACATTTGGGTAAGTTGATAAATTTATTGAAAATTGTTATAATTCGTTACTATTTGTAATATTTCATACAGAAAATACATAAATAATCCTACAGCTATTAGGTTATTACAGCTATAACCTATAGCTGTTAAATAGCTTATTTTAATAAAGCAAAATATACTGTCTTGATGATTATTTAAGAAAATTGCTTTTGTGTTATATTAACTATGTTATAACCAAAACATTTTCTATTTACTTTGTATACGCATTGAATTAAATTAAAAACTGAAAATAATAGTCTAGGAAATAGATATTAAATATTCCGTATAAAGTTTAATTATATGTTGGTATATATTCATTGTAGATTTTATTGGACAATAATTAGTCATATCGTATTACTGCCAAAACTTTCAAGATTAAAACGTATGGGTTACGGTAAAGAAAAAAATATCATTACCCTAGTAGTTGCTTCATCGGTAATAATGGAGATAATAACTAGTATAACTGATGGTTTATTATTATACATGTATATTTATCCTGAATATATTACTTATTACAGTATGTATTATTTCAATATTATATGAATTTTATCTCATTTCGTATTTATCATCATGAAGTGGCTTATAGAGTCCGAAATAGTTAAATGATTTTTATTATTATATGAATAATTGGAAAAATTGTACAAATAAGTTCTTTAAATAAGTAAGAGAAAAGTGTGACATGTGTCGAAGAAGAAATTCATAAATTATGAATGTAGCTGTTGTTTAATGGATAATAAAAAGAATGTATTCCAAAAATTTAAACACTTTTATACGGTAGGCTAATGAACTCCAAAAGGGATAAATATTAAGATAATAATTGGGTATTATATTATAATGGCATTTTTTGAGGAAATGGGTATGTAACAACTATCCCGTTTTATAATTTTCTTAAAATAGTCACCCTATCGTAAGTGAGGTGTGCTGTGGTAAGTAGAACTATAGAAAGGTAAAGTTAATAGGGTAATTTAGATAAAATCCTAAAGCTGACGTAAATGGTCTATAAAGAAAATTGCAAAAAAAAATAAATAAATAAAAGTTGATTTCAATATTATATTGTTAAATTGATTTTAATGAGATAAACAGTGGGATAAACTGGTGGGATTGTCATATTTAATAAAAGCAGTTTCATTTAACAATTCAAATAATTTTAGAATAATTTAATTCATACTGTGTTCCTCAAACCAATAAATGTTAAAATAGCATTAACATGATATTATTGTTTAGATATAAAAGAATCGTTTACATCATACCTTCCTCAGTACAGCAAAGATGTACTTATTGAGATTATAATTGGAGTAATGTGTGGATTGTTAATGATATTTGTGCCACATCCAAGACATCTAAATCTGTGCAATTTTCAGAGTCATGAAAGGAATGAAAATCATATTACAAATAACAATCGACAAGTTAATAAACAAATTACTATTTATATTTAATTGTAATTAACTACAATTGTATAATTTTGTTTAATTTGCATATTAATTATGTTATTTGACGATGATCATTAGTCTAAATTTCATTATGCTACACCAATACAAATTTATAATAATTAAAAGACTCCAACTATTAATATCGCGGACCGGACTATTTATCTGATGTTCACAGTTAGTATTACCTAACCTTACCTAACCACCCTAAATCATATTCTCCATCTTCAATATAATAACAATAAGGCCAGCTGTCTGTGCCTATTCATATGCTCTTGAATACGTTCTTCAACACTGCAATGGTTATTTTCTATGTTCAAATAAAAAGTACATAAGTTAAGCTTTTTTTGATTTCCATATGTAGAAATATAAATTACAAATTGGTTGGTCATGTAGAGAATTAGTTATATTTTTAATTTAAAACTATAAAAATTATTTATTATGATTTTTGATATAAAATCAACGATTTTAAAAAGAAACTAGCATTTAATCTAATTAGTGATTTTATCTTTTGATTTAATTAATAGTAATATTAAATTAAGGTTGTCTACACGTTTGTAATTAAATTTGATCCTAAAGTCTAAACTATGGTTTGACCTCGATTTATTCTTATCGATAAATTTGTCCTACAGATAACAATCATCCGAGTATTTTTATTGTGTGTCGAAGGATTTCTTATATTGCTTTACAAATGGTCGACACATTTTCCACTAATATGTTCATTGGGGTGTGCCTTAACATGTATCGTTGCAAGTACTGGTTGGAAATGGAGAGATCGAAAAGAACGACATGGAAACCCAATGATATCAAATATCGACGACATTGTGATTCAGAGTCAAATAAAAGCCATTAAAAAATTGTTCGAGTTCATCTTAACATTAATTTTACCAACAGTAATTGGTTTTATTGGCCTACTGTTAAACAAATATTCTTTTATCAATCAAATAGATTTTATGGTCATATGTCTATTGATTACATATACTGTAAGTATTTGTTTGTTTTATATTATGGTCATTTTAAAAACTTTATAATTTTCAATCACTAAATTAGTTAATTCATAACCAAAACATCTTAATAAAATTTTATAAAAAATCATATTAATCCGTTAAAGTTTACACTTAATATCAGAACCCGTAAGTCTTAGTAATTCATATTATTATAAATTTTTGATTTTATTTGTAGTATAAATAAAATATTATAATCGTGCAATCTCTATTACATTTCTTAAACAATTTATCCAAAAAACAATTTTTTTTTTATATTTTACTTATTGGACAGTTATACTCGGAAGTTAATATTAAAGAACATTTTTCTTGAGAAAAAATAGTGCCTCACTGTGAAGGTTATATTATTTGGGCTTTTGAGTGTATGGGATGAATTATAATACAAAAAAATGATTTAAAAATTTATTTTAAAAAATATTTTTTATACAAAATAATGTGCATAATATAGATTTATTAATACGATAGAGGCTTAATAAATTTTCTATTGAACCGATTTCCTGAATTATTTTTTATTATTCTGATTGAGTTACTATACTAAACTAAGAAGTAAAAATGAAAATTAAGGTATATTAAATTATAAAATTACTAGTAAACCTAACCTAACCTAACCTAACCTAACTTAACCTAACCTAACCTAACCTACTAGTAATAGTAATTCATTTGGGCCTAAAATATTTGTTTGATTCAAATTCCATTAATGAATTCCAGTACCGTATAATATTGACAACAATTTCAATTTGGGGTTATGGATTCAATCATAAGGAAATTTTATTCATCAACATATCGTCGATTGTTTGTTCTAGTGGAACGGTAACGTAACTGAATTTGATAATTTATTTTAATAGTCGATACTATGATATATGGAAATATCTGATATATACAATTACAATTGACAAAAAACAGAGTTTACGACAAATTAGTGTTATCCCAATCTTAATTAATTTATATGGTATAGTTTTGAAATGTACTGTTTTGTTTGGGTATGAGCTTAAGAAATATTAGATTTGTGGTAAACCCAACTCTAGAATAAATAAATATTTTTGATTATGTTATCAAGTAGCTGAAATTTGTCTTATAATATTAAGTTAACCGCTGGGAGTAGGTAACTAAATATTAAAAATTATAAATGTTGTTTGTTATATTGTAATTTCTTTTTTTATAATGTGATTTAATATATATCAGCATATGAACAGTCGGTATTAGTGTAAACACAAATCTTAAACAAATAAAAATATTAATTAAAAAAAGAAACATGATAAATATGAATATTATAAATTGGTTTACGAGTAGATGAATAACCTATTAATTATATTTAGTTACCCACTCTGAGTAGGTAAATAAATATTATGAAACACTGATGCTCTTATGTATACTTTAATTTGTGTTATTAATAACGTGTTGTTGTTTTTATAGGTATGTTATTCAATGATTTTTTATTGGTTGGATTCAATGAGTAGTAGAACGTCTTCTATTCCATTGCTTTTGTGTATGATAACTACTGTTGTCTCAATAATATTAAGAGCAATACTAGGTCACATCCTTATTCATTGTTTTGGTGATCGATTGTTGAAAAAGTCCAACTGATCGACGATGCACCTGTGTTATGTATATGGACATCTAATAATCCGTCTACTTTTATTCTAATTACTACGTAATTTTTTAATTCTTAGTGGTTTTACTATAATGCATGGTTTTTTTTTTAAAAATATATTTTACCTACAATCGATTTTAAGGTAATTTAGAAATTCAATATAGATTATAATCTAATTGTTACAAATTATGTTTATATCAAATACTTAATAAAATTCTATACGCGTTGAATAAAATTTTTCTGACCTATTGTGTAACACTGTTATAAAAAATGTAAAATATTCAAAAATACGAAAAAAAAAATAATGTTTTAGATTTACACTATGCAAATATGCATATTTACTGATATTGATTAATTAAAAAAACCAATAACATCTTTATTGTTGTTCCAAATATTCTATAATGTACTAAATTATGTTCTATTACATAAATATCAATTATTTTTTATTTTACATTTTCCCCTTATTAAATCTTAGAGAATGCTTTTATATATATATATAAATCTTATGGATATATGTTAGCCACAAATATTTAAATATTATAGATGTTATGGGGCTGTCACCTATTGACGGGTCCTTCAGGAGAAGATCAATTATAATCAAATTTCTTACACCAGTCGCTTCTTGGTCGCCCGGACGAATTGTCTGGGATTTTGATATATTTTTTTTTTTTTTGCTGGGTGAAAAATTCTATTTTATGTAACTACGGAACGTCGCCGAGCAATGAGCTTTTTGTAACTTGCCTAGGGGCCGAAATGCATTTTTAACATGTTTATTATAATGCAGTTTGACTGCAACATAAGCGCTTTTTCTTTCCGCCCGTACAAATATAATGGTCTATTACAATTTACCCATACCTGAATGGCTTGACATTCAGATAAAAACTCATATGCTTCTGACCCGTAACGTATTTGGTAACGAATACAAATTTTATGGCCTACAGAGCTGTGTTTAGATTCATAATGTCGTCTTTAGGCAATCTCGAGCCGATTAGCTTCAACGTCGGGACACAGTCCCCAGCGGCGAACCCAATCTAATATATCAAACACATGATTTTTCAACAAAACAAACATCAAATGTAATTGAATTATGATTTTTATATTGCATTGTTGTGGGACAAAGAATGCAAAACAAAAACTCAATGTTTCAAACAAATAATATTTGAAAGAAGTCGTACAAACTTCTCACAATAGATGACCTGTACATGAAATGGGACTGTATATTTGATAAATCAAATTATAACGTTGCGTCTTGCCTTTTAAAAATTAAATAAATTTGTGTCTCTGTTGTAGGTAGGAAGTTAGAATATAAACAAGAATTTAACTTATATTTGTATGCAACAAGGTAATGCAAATAGGGTAATTTTGATAATATCCTAAAACAGATGTAAAAGGTCTATAAAGATAATTGCAAAAAAAAAATAAAGAATAAAACACAATTTTAATATTATTGTGTTAATTTTATCTAATGAGATAAACAGTAGAATAAACTGTAATGATTTTTCATATTTTCAAAAAGCAGCTTTATGTAACAATTTAAATAATTGTAGAATAATTTAATTTATACTGTGTTCTTCAAATCAATAAATGTTATAATAGCATAATCTTAATATTATTGTTTAAATTTAAATAATGTGTTTACATCATTACTTGCTCAGTACAGCAATGATGTACTTATTGAGATTAAATTTGGGATAATGTATGGATTGTTAATGATTTTTGTGCCACATCCAAATCATCTAAATTTTTGCAATTTTCGGAGACATGAAATGAATGAAAATCATAACATGAATAACAATCGACAAGTTAATTAACAAATTATTATATATATTTAATTGTAATTAACTACAATTGTATAATTTTGTTTAATTTGCATATTAATTATGTTAATTGACGATGATCATTCGTCAAAATTTAATTATACTACGCTAATACAAATATATAATTGTTAAAAGTGTCCACCAAATAATATCGCGGACCGAACTATTTGCTAGAGATAATAACTAGTATAACTGATGGTTTATTTTTATACATGGATATTTACCCTGTATATAATTTGCATAACAATATGTATTTTTCAATATTAAATGAATTTTATCTCATTTCGTATTCATCATCATAATGTGGTTTAAAGTGTCCGAAGTGGTTGAGCGATTTTTATTATTATATGAATAATTGGAAAAATAGTACAAATAATAAATGATGTGTCTAACACACTAGAAAATAGTATTCTTTCCGTTAATTATTATTATTTTGCTGGCTAATCTGTTTCTATATATATTTCTGCTCCTCTGCTCTCACGTGGACAATCTGTTCTTTTTACGAAGTATTCTGTGTATTTATTTAGTGTTCGTGTGTTAAAATTATTAAATTTAGTTTAATGTAAGTAAATTATTTCGGGACCGTATTTGGATATGAATAACTTTAGTTCGTCAAGTTTTATGTGGAATTCTTTAAATTTCCATTGCAGTATATTTGAGAAATTTTCGTTTATATTTTTTAGTGCTTTGAGACTGACAGTCGTCTAAGTATTCTGTATGACAAGGTCTAGGCAAGGTTCAAGTTATTTCTCGATACTATCGTTGTCGATGACGAGTTTGAACGTGACCGTGATTTTACTTTTTTTCTTTCTTTTTTTTTTGCTGTTTGGTGGTATTATAATGGACTTTGATGACGGTTGAACAGTGTGTGTTTTAGGGACAGGAGATAGAAAGGCTAGTTGATACTGATGCTGGACATTCATAAGATTCTGATTTTTTATTTGTATTATCATTATTAGAGAATTCTTAATACTCAAGAATATGTATAAACTAGTTGAATAACCCGGCTTCGCCCGCGTACAGTTTTTTTGAGTAACATACTATAACTTTTATTTTATCAGTTTTTATATTTATTACAGGCTGCTTTTAGTTTATCCTAGGTTGCCCATGATTTGTAACAATCAGAAGTCAGCGTAAAATTATTTTAATATTTTGAAGACAAATTGTAAGATACAATTCTAATCGACAAAATGTTGAAATAAAATATACCCAAAAAATTATAACTTTCTGTAATAATACATTATGGTGTTATAAAAACCCACCAATATTTATATTGACATATTTTGTTTATCTTAATACCTCTTTATAAACAGTATTTTTGGTACTGCCTTTTGGGGCTAAAATAACCAAACTACTGGCAGAGCTAACTCTAGGACATGCGACATAGAACTGTCCATGTGAAAAACATTTTTCTCTCAAGTCAATCCCTGCCATGCTCAATGATTGTCCTTGAGTCTTATTAATAGTCATAGCAAAGCAAACATTGGGTAGGAATTGTATTCTTTTAAAAATAAAAGGATAATCAGTTGGAATTAATGTTATTCTAGGGATTAAAACTATATCTCCTCTAGCACACCCAGTGATAACTATAGCTTCTATTACATTTTTGCGCAGAGTTTTAACTTGCATCACACAATTTAGGTGGGTTAAGATTTCTTAGTAACAATATAGGTGCACCAATTTTTAGGATAAGTTTATGTGATGGAAGACCAGAAGGATTCAGAGTATTAAGGAATTCTAAAGGATAATGGACATTATAATCCGATTGGATCACCGAATCAAACGATTTATATTCAACAGCTTTTTCATTAAATGCCTTTAATAGATTTTCATTGATTTCGGCTGCCTTGTCGTTCTTTGGATTTGAGATGGTTCGCTCGCACAACCATTCGATGGGTTTCATCTTGATATTTATTATATCTGGGTAAATTCTGGAAGTTAGTTCTGATAAAGAGCTAACAACTGTACACAAATTGGAGGGAATAGTGATCTCACCTTCCAATGAAGGGGAATTTCCGTCTCCTATTTTAAGTAACATCTCAGCGAAAATCCCAGCAGATGTGTAACCTTTCACATAAACCCTCATATTTTTATGAATTGCAACTTTCTGGATATGTGACCACAATTACGAAGTTTTTAGACATGACTTTACTTCATCAGCCTTTGTACCCCTAGGTATAACTAACCCTTTAAAATGCGAATTTCGAAAAATCCTTTCTTAGTGCGCTTATAGATAGTAATAAGTACATTTACTGAAACATTCATAACCATAGCTTCAGCAGTTTCGGCTAGGCGATGATGAATCACACAGGACAAGTTTTTTTATATATACAGATGATTCAGAGTTGACGGATAAATTATTAATTTTAACATTTGGTGCATTTGTGTTTTGTTGAGGGTTTACCGGATTTGGCGTGATGATTGATTGAGTAAGAGTATTTAAATATGTATGATGTGTTTGTTGTACTAACATGTAGATGAGATGTGTCCGCTTTTTATGCAAAAAAAACAAGTAAGTGTGTTATCTGTTATGAATATATGGAAAGTAGTGTCTTTCTGTTTAATTGATATTGAATCTACTATTTTATCTTTATTTTCTAGGTTAATGTATACTTGTCTTCTAAAGTATGTGACGTGTTCAAATAGGTCTGTGGAATCAATCGATTCAACGAAAAAATTGAAGATGTAGATCTAATTTCTAAATCCTGAAATGCATTAATTATAGATTAGTCTGGTATAAATATGCTTACGTTTCAGAGTATTATTTTTTTAATGAGTAGATTAATTTTCTTACGGTCATTTCCTCGTAATTAATTTGAGTCGATTGTGATTTTTCACTAATTCGTAGGCAAAGTTTTGATTGTTAAGAAATATTCAATATGTTAGAGATACGAGTAGCGTCAAAAATGATTGTGGGTACAGCGAATTGACCTATAATAGTTGAATACTCGATTTATTTTAATCCTTCGACTGCAGTGAGTACTATAGCTTGGTTAATTTTAAGATTATTTGTGTTTGATGGTGTTTCAGTAATACATTTGAATTGGCCGAAATTTCATTGATAATATTTTGACTGAAACTGTTATAATATTTGGAGTATTCTGTTATGATGATTGTGTTGTAGAAAAGATTTAAAGATTTATTTGGTTTCGAAAACTGTTCATTGATTGAGATCGTATATCGGATTAGAAATATTCGTGTTGCACGCGAAGTGCTTACGGGTTAAACGCCCATCGCGATTATAGTCTAATGAGAGTATTGCTATCAAATCGCGTGTGGAAGTAGCTAAAATATAAAAATACAAAAAATTAATAAAAAAAAAATATTAAATTTGCTATTACTTGTACCGTCGACTGACAATATTGTGACTACTGCTCTCACAGGCTATAAATTCGTTAATACGCAAGTAGGTGGTGCATGGTCGGTGGTTACAATATATAAATATAGTATAAATGTAATACATTATTTCTATAACATGGTGAAATAAATTCCTATTTAGGAATTATATTTTCACATGCCACGTTTATTAATCTCGGTGTGAAATAAATCAATGTGGCATACGCTAGAACCCATATTAATCTGAAACATAATATCATTGGTTATAATAGGAGTTATTCTTTCGTAACATAAATATCAAAAATTATTATCGACCAGATAATACAAACCGGCCGAAGCAACAGAAATTTATCCCCAATTTTATAGACTGATTTAGATAAATACAATAGGGGCTGCATTTGATAAAAGAAAACCAGTGTATTAACGCCCGTGAAATTGCTTCAACATCAATAAAAAAAAACATACGACTTTTTTCAAGTGAACTAGACGATATATATTTTACGAATATGAATATTATTTTATTTTTCACGTGGCCACAACCGTTAGAAAAATTTATATTAAATTACTTATTTTCATATATATAGTTTATTTATAAACTTATTAATTTCCAATCAGAAAAAGTAAATAATCTTTAATAGGGGAATTTAATATGTATGATTTGAGGATGAGATTTAGGGGGGGGTCACCTAGTGACAAAACCCTAACTAGATGATCAAGGAAAAAGAAAGTCCCTACACCAGTTCTCTTTTGGGCACCCGGAATAATTGTCTGGTATTTGCTTGTAAGCGATTCTATTGGGTTTGTTCGGGAGGGTGTTGAAGGATTTGTAATTGTTTTATATTATAGGTTAGGCCTAATGTTTTATGTGATGAAGGATCGTGAAGGTCGCTGTGCAATGTGACTTTTGTGACACACCGTGTAGCAGAAATTAATTTACTATACGTTTATTCTATTGCAATTAAACTGCAACGAAAACGCATTTTTCTTCCCGTCCCAACAAATAAAATTGTCTATTAGAGATTCCCCATACATGATTGGAGTGAGTGTTAGATAATTACCCAACGGTTTCGGACTCGTCACGTATTTGCCGTACTGAGCTGTATTTAAAATCATAATGTTGTCTTAAAGCAATCATGGGTCAAATTGCTTCAACGTCGAGACACAGTCCACAGTGGCGGACCAGCGAACGATTTATTAACAAAACAAATATCAAATGTCATTTAATTAAGACTTTTATATTGCATTGTTGTGGACAATTAATACAAAACAAAAACTCAAAGTTTTAAACAAAAAAAAAGCTATTTTTAAAAAGGCAAAATATACTGTCTTGATGATTATTTAAAAAATTTGCTTTTGTGTTATATTAACTATGTTATAACCGAAATTTTTTCTATTTACTTTGTATACGCATTGAATCAAATTAAAAACTGAAAATAATAGACTAGAAAATAGATATTAAAAATTCCGTATAAAGTTTAATTATATGTCGGTATATTTTCATTGTAGATTTTATTGGACAATAATTAATATCATATCGTATTACTGCCAAAACTTTCAAGATTAAAACTTATAGGTTATGGTAAAGAAAAAAATATCAATATCCTTGTAGTTACTGCATCGTTAATAGTGGAAATTATAACTAGTTTAACTGATGGTTTATTTATAAACATAGATATTAATCCTGTATATAATTTGCATAACAATATGTATTATGTCAATATTATATAAATTTTATCTCATTTCGTATTCATCATCATAATGTGGTTTAAAGTGTCCGATGAGTGATTTTTATTATTATGTGAATAATTGGAAAAATAGTACAAATAATAAATGATGTGTTTAACATAGTAGAAAATAGTATATTTTCCGTTAACCATTTCTCAATAATCATTGGCAAATGCATCGGTCAAAATAATAGTTTCATTATAAAAGAATTGTAGACAGATGAACGAAACTGTTTTAATATCGATACTATATGTCAATGCTTCACTTGTTGACAAATTTATAATTCTCGTTTAAAGGACCAGAAATTGTTAAATTCAATAAATTCTTCAAAAAAGTACGAAAAAAGGGTGACATGTGTGAATGAATAAATCATGAATTTTGAATGTTTAAATAATAATAAAAATAAAGTATTCCTAAATATTTATTCACTTATATTAGTTAGGTTAATGAATCCAAAAGAGTAAAATATTATGATAGTAATTGGGTTTTTTGGTAGAATGGAATATTTTGAAGTAATGGGTATGAAAATAACAACTATCTTGTTTTATTATTTTCGTAAAATAGTCACCCTATCGTAGGTGAGGTGTGCTGTGATGAGTGGGACGATGGAAAGGTAAAGCAAATTGGGTAATTTAATTAAAATCCTTAAGCTAGCGTAAATGGTCTATAATGAAAATTGCAAAAGAAAAAAAAATGATTAAATGTCAATTTTAATATTATTGTGTTAATTTTATTTTAATGATATGAGCAGTGATAATCTGGTGGGATTTTCATATTTTAAAAGAGCAGATTCATGTAACAATTCAAGTATTTTTAGAATAATTTAATTCATATTCTTTTCATCAAATCAATATATATAATAATAGCATAATCTTATTATTATTGTTTAGATTTAAATGAAGAATTTACATCGTTCCTTCCTCACTACAGCAATGATGTACTTTTTGAGATTATAATTGGGATAGTGTATGGATTTTTAATGATATTTGTGCCACATCCAAAACACCTAAATCTGTACAAGTTCCAGAGGCACGAAAGGAATGAAAATCATAATACAAATAACGATGTATATTAATTTGTAATTAACTACAATAGTAAAATTGTATCATTTTGTTTAATTTGCATATTAATTATTTTATTTGATGATGATCATTAGTCGAAATTTAATTATGCTACACCAATACAAATTTATAATAATTAAAAGAGTCCACTAAATGATATCGCGGACCGAACTATTTATCTGATGGACCCAATTAGTTTTGTATATAATACTCTCCATTCTTCTGTTAAAAAAGGTGTTAACATACAATATCAATATATTCATTGATACGCCCAGAATCTATAAATACGTTTTATGCCAATCTAATTTAAATCCGTTTCTGGTTTACATACTTCCCATTGATAAAATTCCTCTTACGGCGGCCGATGTTCGTATAAATTTATTGTTGAAATCATTAGACACCAGCAAAATGAAACTAACGGATCCAATAAACATACCGATCGGTAAACCGACGGTATTGCACGCCGTATCATTTAAAAAAATCTTGGATTATCATTGGAAATCTTGGTATACGTCGGGAAATCATGGTATTCGGTGAAAAAAGTGTTAATCGGTGATTAACACACACCTGTAGAGCATGGATGTCTACCTTTTGTGCACATTAAATGAGTAGAATTTGTGGGTCACATACACATTTTAAGTAAAATATTCGATTTATAGTCTATTTATAGGCCGCATGGTTATTCGAAAAATGTTTTTAAAATTATAATTTTGGAAAACTAAAATGGGTTTTTGTACAAACTCTTGGCTATCATGATATGAATTATAACTATCTTCGTGTTGGTCAGGCTTCTGATAAATGCTGTTAAATCATTGAATACGCATGTTTTTTTTTCTTCATCGTGAAAGAAATTAGATTCGTCCAATACTTAAATATTTTATTTTTTTCTGGTGCTTAATATTTTTTCTATCTAATTTTGCTTTCCATGATTAAAACTACAAGTATTTATATTATTTTATAAAATAAAAATTTTTAGTGTATATTATTGATTAACGAGTGCATAATTTAAAAATGTTAAAGCATATTTCGTCAGGATCTAGTTCCGTATCGGTGGTCTGGACGAATTGTCTGGGATTTGAATGGAGGCGATGCTATTTTGTTACTTTTTTTTTTTTTTTTTTGCTAGGTGAGAAATGCTATTTTATGAAATGACGGAACGTCCCCGAGCAATACGCTTTTTGTCACTCGCAAAGGGGCCGAAATTGATTTTTAACATGTTTATTATAATGAAGTTTGACTGCAAGGAAAGCGCATTTTTCTTTCCGCCTGTGCAAATAGAATGGTCTATTACAATTTCCCGATAACTTAATGGCTCGACTTTCAGATAAAAACTCATATACTTCTGACCACTTACGTATTAGGTAACGAATACAAGCATTATAAATTTTATGGCGTACAGAGCTGTGTTTAGTATCATAATGAGGCAATCCCGAGTCGATTAGCTTCAACATCGAGGCACAGTTTACAGCGGCGAACCCAATTTAAAATAACAAACACATGGACGATTTTTTAACAAAACAAACATCAAATGTAATTTAATTATGAATTCTATATTGCATTGTTGTGGGACATGGAATGAAAAATAATAACACAATGTTTTAAACAAATAATATTTGAAAGACGTCGTACAAACTTCGCACAATTGAAGACCCGTACATGAAATGGGACTATATATTTGATAAATCAAATTATAACGTTGCGTCTCGCCTTTTAAAAAGTACCTAAAATTGTTTTAAAATTTATTTGGAAACCAATATTTTGACGCAGGTGATTTTTCCCGTTTACACTTTTGTCAATTAAAACTTTTAAAAGTTTTATTTGACCCCATCAATTTATTATTTTTTTTAATGGCGTTAAATGCATTTGGGTCACAGTTGGAGGTAGGAAGTTAGAATATAAACAAGAAATTAATTTATATTTGTATGTAACAATAAATTACATACGGAAATCTATTATGAATGAATTATTCGTAATTTTCTTCGTTGCCATGGTATCCCGGAAATCAACATAAATAAAAAAACACGAGTTTGACTTAGTCGTCTCTGGCCGATTTCTTGTCATTTATTTTTGGTAGTTTTTTCTGCCATGTTAAAAAACTAATAGATAAATATCAAAAAATTCTCTCTAAAGTACTAAGAAGACACAATTCTTTTCCAATAACATTTTATATGTTTTTATAGATCGGATTAGGTCCAATATTCTGGTAGAAAAAATTTTACAGAAAAAAAAAACATCATTGTGAAGCCACAAGAACCTAACCCCACACTCCCCTTAGAGTCTATAAATCATGAATTTTATTGTTAAATGTTTTTTTTGTTTTAATTCTGCAAAACGCTCCAAATCGTGATATTCACACTTCACTGTAAATAGAACCGCTGCTATTAAAATATTACAAATAGATATAAATCACTTGAAAATTTCGCAAAATAAACAAAAAAAGGCAACTTTAACTCGGGAAGTACATTTAAATGTGTAATATCAAAACGCTTTGTAATGTATTAATTTACTATTACAAAATCGATAATATTTACTGCATGATTATTGCATACTGTAAAGATATTTTACCGACATGTATCAATCGTATTATATAAATGTGTAACGAACAGATGTCATTTGATTCACAAATGCGATATAATCATGTGAGGTACTGGCGATTAATCGATTTTCTAGATTAAATTTTTAAAAACAGCCATAGTTCCACCCGTTTAGAATTTTACATTACACAGACCTACTTTTTTTGATTTTGTCTTTTCTACCACCGCTTCGTCATTTAGTACGTCAATTGTTTGATATATTTCAGAATTTGTTTGGGATCATTGAAACGATTTTCGTACTTAGTACGCAGTGGAATAGTGTTTACCCAAATCAAACTTAATTATGTTCAACTGGCTCCGTTATATGTATATGTGCATATCATATCTCAATCGCTCAATCACAATTTTCTTACATTATCTTTTTTGAGTCAGTTATGTTAACTTTTCCTACCCAAAACTGTAAATTGAACAATCTGATACGAAAATCGATTTTAATGTTATTCAATATAAGTAGTATAGACCAAAAATTAAATGTATCGTTCTATTGACCTAATTCAGAATTTAAATTAATTGTTTTTCTTCCTTAAGTTTTTTTCTTATAATTCAAGTACTATAGAAATTTGTTTAGATACACGATTAATTTATAATTAATATATAGTAATTACATTTACTATCGTACTATTTATAATTATGTATGACAGTAACAATATTGATTGTTGAGATTAAAAATATAAAAATATTCCACCTAAATTTGTAGTAAATATTAACAGCTTACTACTACGCCCGATAATGTTATTATTAGTCATGATATTTAGATATTATAAATTCATTAATTATTGAATTTTAGGTTAGTGATAAAATATTTTGTAAACTCTAATTTTATTACTTATTGTTAATGAATTAAATATCCAAAAGCGAGTTTACAACATTTGTGGTTATAATTCTTAGCCCATTTGAATGGGACGACTCAGAGTTGCGTCGAACCGGAGGTTAACTGTCAAGATTAGTAATTTTGGCACTTGCAGGTGACTAGACTATCCTAATTATAGTTGAAATGGAATTAAATACAAATTACTAAAAGGCTTCATTAATATTTTTAATACCTATTTATAGGTAAGCTGTTAAATTTATTGAAAATTGTAATAATTCGTTACAATTTGTATTTATTTTTACAGACAATAGTTTAATAATCTAACATTTATAAATTGATAGGATATGGTATTAATTCTCACTTGATATAAGTCCGTCTGTGACCGTTTAAATAGTTAATTATAAAACAATAAAATGAACCGTCTAGAATTTTCTGTTTTCTGAAATTATAACTTATTCATTAAACAAAAACTTATATTTGAAATCTGAAATTATTCTTAAAGTCATCATTAAACAAATCTGTAATTTCAGTTATACTAAGGCTCTTATAGATTAAAATAATATAGTTAATCAAATTAATGATAACAACATAAATTATGTATTTGCCAAAAGATTTTTTTGATATTTTTTTTTTTTTGCACTTTGTATACGAATTGAAGCGAATTTTAAGTTTTAGAAGTTTGTCTGGGTAATAGATATAGACCATTCCCTATGAAGTTTAATTATACGTTGATTACTTTGTAGATTTCATTGGACAATAATAAGTCATGTCGTAAAATTAACTAACTTTCCGAGATTAAAACGTATGGGCTTAAAATAAAAAATATATCATTACTTCTCTAGTTGCTGCATCGTGTATAGTGGAGATAATAACTAGTTATTATTATAATTTATTATTACTATCCTAAACTAAACTATAACTGATGGGTTTATATTATTCACCCAGTATAATGATCTACTTGAATATAGTCAAAGTAAGTAGTATTTCAATATTATATGAATATTATATTAATTTGCATTGTTATGTTTGTCATCACGTGGCTTAACAGGCCCGAAATGGTCTCTAGACGAATTCAAGACGCATATTGCCATAAAATACATTGCTGAGCGAACGATCGTTTATGATTTGTCCCTTGCTATCGTGGACTCTCCTTATTTTAGAAAGGTACCAAACAGTCGATATACATTTAATTGACAATTCTGATCTTATGGAAATACAACATTTATCACTTGAAATTTTATTAAATCTTATATGCAGATATATTTATCGGACGATAACTCCGATTGGTTCCACTTTCGTAATTAAATTTAATTCAGAATCCATTTCATTTATGTTAATAGAAAATGGATTTCTTATCCGTCCTGATTTTTTTTCTGGAAACTTTTCAAACCGTGTGTTAATATTCGTAACCAAATTGCACATTTAGCAAACGAATGACGGTACACTATAGAACGGAATTGATTTTATATCGTGTGCAATATGTTCGATAGTACTTGAATGCCAACTAGGTAGGAACTGATTATTATATATTAGATTTGTGACTAAAATTATTAAAATATACGTACACGATATCGAGATTGGATAAAACTAAAAATTATGAATGCCCATCTAATAAATATCGATCGACCACAATCGCTTATAGTTAATGAACTCGCGTATATGGACAATTTAATAGTCAGATAAGATTACATTATACGCTATTCATGTAATCGCACCGAACAAATAAATACATTAATTAAAAAAAAATAATATACTGTGATATGATAAACCAATGTTTATTATTTCTGGCGACCCCCCTCCCTCTTACCGCCAAACTATCTCAATACAAATATTCCTTATTATTAACTTAGTAACATTAAAATTTTACTTTACAATATGAATATATTCTGTGTCTGTGGCAAAATTTTATTATTTTCTATTTAGATAGGTACTCAAAAGAATTAAAAAAGAAAATTTCAGACAAACAGATTTTTGTATAATTCATATTATATATAAAATGGTTAACTAATACATATTTTTACTAAATATAGAAATTAAAAATCTGTTTGTTTGCAAATTTAATTTTTAATTCTTTTAAGTATCTAATTAAAAAGAAAATAATAACATATCTGAATATCTGAAAAACGAAGTATTTTTAATATTTTAAGAACGTATTTCAAAAACAAAAACTCATTATCCACCACGATAAAAAGCTGTTCTCTATTTTATTTAATAAATTTTTAGTTATTGTTAAATATTTTATAGTATAATGTATTTTTATGATTCGTTTATAATTTAATAGTATAAAAGTGTTATAAACATCATGAGTACAATGACCTTTAAATTCGTCCTCGATAGGATAATCATACCACTACAAATTGTATATTTATAATTTATAATCCTTTATTTTACTGTTAGTTTAAATTATAAATATATTTTTGTTTATTAAGAGGTATTATTTTTATACGGTATAAAACGTATTTAATTATGTGTTTTATACGTTTAAACCCCGGTATATTAATGGACTTGTTTTAATTGTGAGCCGCGAGTATTTAACTACAAACAGATCATACTGATATAATTTTAATATTGCTCAACGTAACATCAATTAACTACGATAAATATGTATAATATTTAAGTAATGTTATAATAATAAAATATTTAGGGTTGTACGGACTATCAGGCCAAATTTACTGAATGAAATACGTATGTGAATTGTTCGGATTTTTTTTTTTTTAATTACTAAACGTAACGAGAAATATTTTGGTTTTACTACGACGTATGCCTGTTATTCCAATTTGTCAACGACTTTTTCACCGGAAATCTTGTTCCCATCAGAAAACGACAAATAGGTATCATCTTTGTAGAATTTTGGATATTTTTTTTTTATAGAGGGTTCCTGCAAAGCGCTGCAGGATATTCAATTGTATACGCTAGTATTTCAATTAAAATATGTAATATAATTATACCGACTCAATTGATTTTCGTAGGTGATCCTTTTTTTGTTTTGCAGTATAATCGGAATAGACATGGACAAGCCTATAAGTAAACCTTGTATTACGTGTAGTAACGTCAACAGGCAGAAATTCAACCGATCACCTTTCAGATTCGTTTTCTCCAAAAAGGCGGTGTACGTTATCACGTCTTTACAGTTCTCTAGATCGTATTCATTCATAGTCGCCATGATTTAATGATAATTATATAGGATTATTTCGATTGTTGTAACGTATTCGTAAAGTTCATACGTCTGTGCGAACAGACTCATCTACACATCTATAGAAACATAAGTAAATGCAAACATGTTATTTTTCACAGCGCTACAGGACATTGACGAATGGAAAAGTAAAAAATTAAGTTATGTTTAACCTTTGGTTTTGTTAAATTAGCTTAACTTTTTTAATTTTTTTTTTTTTATTTTAAGAATGCAATATTTCTTCCTGTAGAAGTTTTTGTTTTCCACCGAAACGACTGTTTATAGATTTTGAGCCGTGAAGCCCCCCCTTCAGGGTCTTGTGGTTTTACAATGATGTATATTTATTTTTTTCATTCTGTAAACGCTTTTTCTACCGGAAGACTTTATCCGATCTATACACTTTTTGACTGTTTCCGGTAGCGGATTTTTGTCTAGTTAGTACACTTTAAAAAGGCAATTTATCGACATATCTATTATTTTTTTTTAACGCGACAGAAAAAAACTACCAAAAAATGTCGGAAAACGGCAAAACACGAATTCGTCACACTCGAATATTATTATTCCTTTTATATTTATGTTGATTTCTGGGTTACCATAGCAACAATGAAAAAACATGAACAATACTACTTCGGTCAGAGTCGTTTTCGTTTGCAACTTATTGTTGCAGACAAATATAAATTATATTCCTATCTGTATACTGCCTTAGGTAGTAACATCCCACTTAACACAGCGGCCTACATATAATGCCATGTATGTATGCCTTTTTTTTGTTATATATATATTTACACGGTCTTATAAAACTTGTAAAAACTTAAAAAAAGGCGTATCGATATTAAACAAAAATGTCAACAGGTAAAATGCCTGCGTCCAAATATTGGTATCCACATCAATTTTTAAAAAAAATAAATTTTTGAAAAACGCGAGATGTTATATCTTTCAGTTTTCTAATAAACGGTTCTATTATTATGTACTGATATAATATATTTTATAATAAAAAGTTTGTCGTTCATATAAAAATATGGTCGCATATGATACTGTGCGATACACAAAATAAATATATGATTTGAATACAGTATTACTCAGACAAAATAACATATCGGAACTAAACATATAAAATAAATAAGCAAAGGGTATGTAAAGTGATTGAGGTATGAAATCATTCATAAAGTCGTGAAATATTTTTTTTTTTTTTTTTTTTATTAGCTTTACTTTATATCATTCGATTATAAAATATATTCTAATATTAACGCTGTATCATATTTATTTTATATCGCTAAGTCTCATAACTGTAAATCGTTGTACACGTATTATTGGTAATTAAACGTTTGCATTAATAATTATAAATTATACCCAGGGCCTGATTTAAAATTTCGCATAAATTTATATTAAAAAAAATGTTGTACATACTTTGCAATATAATATTTGAATAAAAAAAAATGTATCTGTATTTTTTGTTGGACTAAAAATGTCTAATCATTTTGGTGTGAGCAATTGGTTCAAATTCTCTACGTCCATTTTCTTCACGCCCCACCCAATTCATATCATCAATGTCATATTGTAAATTATCAAAAAAAGGTCAAAGCAGGTCCTTCAAGAAAAGCTGGTATGCATACAATCTTGTCACTATCTGACCAACCATTTATATGAGCGGCTCTTTTGAATTGTTTTAAAAAGGAATCTCTATTATTTGTCTTTGAACCCGAGTGATGACCTACTTCATGTATTCATTCCTTTTTTTTTTTTTCATTTTGTTTTTAGTAGATTTAGTAGATTAGTATAAAATTCTAAATTTTAGATTCTGTGCATACTGATTTTACTATAATGATTTGTTATTACCTGTGAACAACTTTTCTACCAGAACTCCTTCTCCAATTAGGAAATGACAATGACAACTTTTGTAGCAATTTTGATTTGGTTGATACATCGCGTGTTTATGGTTTTCTATAAAATTTCCATAAAAATTTAAGAAAAAAATGAATAAAACGGTAATGTTTACACAATAACGTGTATATGGTACCTATTATTTTCCGTTTTGTTGTAAGTCAATTATTAATAATCGTATAAGCCTGAAAATACACATTATTTTTGAACACAGTTACATTCTAGAACTTATTTAGCTGTTTAGAACTATTTGAAATAGTTGAGATTTTTTAGATTTGTTTGATTTTATATGTAAGTAACACTGTTATGGCCCTATCTAAAGTGTTTGTAAATTTGAATCATAGTTAATCATAAGTCTTACTGACTCTTAACGTTGAACCTAGAATATTAATTTTTTTTTATAGTAGATCCATGTCTTGATGAAAATCGTATATAATACGACATTACCTGCCAATTTTTTGATTAATATATATATAAAACTTAATTGAGATCAGAAATTCCTCAATAATTTAAGAAGAATTATACACGTTTTTATTTTTGTTTTTAAATTTTTAGTAACAAATGAGTAGGTTTATTGATTTTAATTTATCAATACATATTATATTCGACTCTCTATCCCACATTCCCAATACTTGTTAATTTCTAAGCAATGATTTATGTAAGATAAAAAATAAAATCCACAATGTAATCTTGCTAACTTGAAAACAAAAAAAAATATCAGTAACGGAATGGACAAAATAGATTTAATTATATTCAAATAGTTTCTACTAGAAACCTCCATTATAGCTAATGGTTCTCAAATGCAAGTCTTCTATTTAAAAGCGAGTACCCAATATATTTTTAAATCAATAAATATATAATATTATATGTATACTTGATATTAACTAGATATTATCACATATATTTATTGTGCAAACAATATGAATACGAAAACATTTATAGTGGAACTCCCAAAATTACATTAAATATTCGTATCAACATTATCTATGTGGATGCGTGCCTTTATTTTTTCTATTAAAAAAAAAAAATAAAAAATATAACACAATTTATCAGTTTAAATATGTTTCATTAATATTGTGTTTTAATTTACTATACAAATATATTGGTTAGTGCTATAACCTAGCCTAACCTAATAATGGCACTTTATTTACGTTCTAATTACTAATTTACGTATCCCAGCTTTAGGCGGTTTAAAAAACTTTTATTTGTTTGAACATGCATATAGATCAATATCAATATCGTAAGAAGCCTTTAGGTTAAAGATATAAATACTATAAAAAAATTTATGTTTGGAGTTGAAAGACAACTGGACTACAAAGAATACAAATTAAACTTATCCCATAATAGTGAAATATTGAATTATTTAGTAGTTTTATTTCCTAAAACTCTTGTAATATAAATATAGTAAAATAGATAAATAAAAATATTTTCATATTATCAATCTATTGTTTAATAATAGTATGCGTCAGTGTTATTAACATAAACACGCAATATCGCCACTTTGGTAAATTAGATACCAGTTGTTCATCGTGAAAGCTGCAGGAAAATATATTGCATTTCTAACGCCACCATCGTCGATGAAAGTCATTCAAAAATTCCTTTTGTAATTAAAATCGTTCCTTCGTTAATGTTTCATTATTAACATTTTAATATCTGCATACTGTTTTTGTTGGTAAGTATTATTTAAAGGAACATAAAATGATTGCAACATTCTGTTTATGTTATTATATTTCGAAAACGTAACTAATAATTCGCTAAAATAATTTGTCTTGCTTAACAAATGCTAATTGTTCTGATTCGGTGAGGACAAACGAATATGTTATCCTCGATATTATTATTATTATAAGTAATGTAAAAAAATTGCAAATAATAGTATCAGTTGTAGTATATATTTGATTGTTATATAGCCGATGGGTTACTTTTAGGGGCTCTCTATATTCGGTATTTACAAGTCCGCTGTTGGTAGTAGACTTGGTGTTTGTAGCTTGCCATATAAAGTTTGAGCGGCCTTTGACTTAATCGAAAACGATGTCCGAATTCCGATCGTGTCCTATTTGCTAATTACACGTGCACTGCATACACCTGTCATGTTATTATTTTAATCGAACTATGCCCTTGAATTAAAATTCGTATACAGAATTACGTATATGCGCACATATCCTATGACAGGTGGTTAAATAAAACGGTACACAATTCCGCTATAAATATCTAAACAGATATATCTATAAATATATATTTCGTAAAATCATTGTATTTATATTTTCATTTTATTTGATAGAAAAAATGAACCATGATGATATTGAATGTGCTGAAGTGACAAACTCAGGACATGCGGAAGAACATCCACAAATCGTTGAATTTCAACGGTATTCGATAAAATATCATATCTTGACGTTTGGTCGCTATTATTCAGAACGGTGCAAACAAATATTGTTAAACATTATGTTCGAGTGCATAGCCGGGATCGTACTTACAATTGTATTATGGTGTTCATCAAATGCGTATTCAAATTATATAAATGATACAAACGAGAATATATTTATCAATCCACATAGATTGTTTTTACTCGTGAAATTGTACATGATCAGTTCGATAGGTAGTCGTTTGATGAACTTTATTGTCATATTTCCTCCTATGACTGGTGCTATTTTAGTAACTGCATTAACATACAAATACATAATACAGGATTCCTCAGGGGATACTGTAGATTATATGAATTTTAGTACAATTTGGTTTGTTCTTCGGTAAGTTCGCAATTACAATATTTCTTTAAATAATTAATTTAAATACGATTTAATTTTATTTAGAAATTTGTTAATAATATAAGGTTCTATTATCTACATTCAGATTTTCAAAATAATTTTTTTTTAGACTCATAGTATAAGTGATATAGAAATTCTTATAGATATACAATTAATATACAAATATGATTGTGAGATAGATTTGTAAAATGTTTGGCATATATATTTGCTATTATAAAACTACAAGCTGATTCTCCTAATATTACTGAAATATTTTATATATAATAATATATAACAGTGTCTATATTGATAGTTGAGGTTAAAAATAGAGAAATAAAACCAACTAAATATTAGGCAAATATAAATAACTTACTACTAGGCCAATAATGAGATATGTGGTGGTTACACATTTCATTATTGCCAGAGGGGTGACGGATAACGATATAAATTTACGTTACATTTACGTATTTTAAGATAGCTGACAATGGTCGTGACATGGTACAACTCTTGTTCGATATGATAAATTAATCAATTTCTGAATTTTAATTAGTTATTAAGTATTTAGTAACCTCTAAATTTATTACTTTTAATTAATGAATTTATTTTCCCAAAGTGAGTTTACAACGTTATTGGTTATGGTTCATGGTGCATTTGAATTGGACGTCTGGGAATTGCGTCGTATCGGCGGTGTATTGTCAAGACTAGTAATATTGCCACTTGTAGCTGACTGGATCATCGTTATTTTAGTCATAATGCAATTTGATTCAGAATATTACAAATTGATGTTATTATATTTAATACCTACATTTGGGTAAGTTGATAAATTTTCTGAAAATTGTTATAATTCGTTACTATTTGTAATATTTTGTACAGAAAATACATAAATAATCCTACAGCTATTAGGTTATTACAGCTATAACCTATAGCTCTTAAATAACATATTTTAATAAAGTAAATAGATATTAAAAATTCCGTATAAAATTTAATTTCATGTTGGTTTATTTTCATTGTAGATTTTTTTGGACAATAATTAGTCATATCGTATTACAGCCAAACCTTTCAAAATTAAAACGTATGGGTTACGGTAAAGAAAAAAATATCATTACCCTAGTAGTTGCTTCATCGGTAATAATGGAGATAATAACTAGTATAACTGATGGTTTACTATTATACATTTATTTTTCTCCTGGATATTATATTGGTGACAGTATGTATTAGTTCAATATTATATGAATTTTATCTCATTTCATATTTATCATTATGAAGTGGCTTATAGAGCCCGAAATAGTTATATGATTTTTATTATTATATGAATAATTGGAAAAATTTTACAAATAAGTTCTTTAAAAAAGTAAGAAAATAGTGTGACATCTGTCAAAGAAGATATTCATAAATTATGAATATAGCTGTTGTTTAATGGATAATAAAAAGAATGTATTCCAAAAATTTAAACACTTTTATACGTTAGGCTAATGAACTCCAAAAGGTTAAAAATTAAGATAATAATTGGGTATTATAGTAGAAATGTATTTTTTTAGGAAACAGGTATGTAACAACCATCCCGTTTTATTATTTTCTTAAAATAGTCACCCTATTGTAAGGGAGGTGTGCTGAGGTAAGTAGAACTATAGAAAGGTAAAGCAAATTGGGTAATTTAGATAAAATCCTAAAGTTGACGTAAATTGTCTATAAGGAAAATTGCAAAAAAAATAAATAAATAAAAGTCGATTTCAATATTTTATTGTTAAATTGATTTTAATGAGATAAACAGTGGGATTTTCATATTTAAAAAAAGCAGCTTCATGTAACAATTCAAATAATTGTATAATAATTTAATTAATAAATATCAAACCAATAAATTTTATAATAGCATAAAATTAATATTATTGTTTAGATTTAAATGAAGTATTTACACCATTAATTCTTCAGTACAGCAAAAATGTACTTATTGAGATTATAATTGGAGTAATGTGTGGATTGATAATGATATTTGTGCCACATCCAAGACATCTAAATCTGTGCAATTTTCAGAGTCATGAAAGGAATGAAAATCATATTACAAATGACAATCGACAAGTTAATAAACAAATTACTATGTATATTTAATTGTAATTAACTACATTTGTATAATTTTGTGTAATTTCCATATTAATTATGTTATTTGACGAAGATCATTAGTCTAAATTTCATTATGCTACACCAATACAAATTTATTATAATTAAAACACTCCAACTAATAATATCGCGGAAGAACTATTTATCTGATGTACACAGTTAGTATTACCTAACCTTACCTAACCACCCTATATCATATTCTCAATCTTCATTATAAGAACAATAAGGCCAGCTGTCTGCGCCTATTCATATGCTCTTGAATACGTTCTTCACCACTGCAGTGTGTATTTTCTATGTTCAAATAAAAAGTACATAAGTTACACTTTTTTTTGATTTCCATATTTAGAAATATAAATTACAAAGTGGTTGGTCGTGTAGAGAATTAGTTATATTTTTAACTTAAAACTATAAAACTATTAAGATGTTTAATATAAAATCAACAATTTTAAAAATAAACAAGCATTTAATCTAATTAGTAATTTTATCTTTTGATTTAATTAATAGTAATATTAAATTAAGGTTGTCTACACGTGTGTAATTAAATTTGATCCTAAAATCTAAATTATGATTTGACCTCTATTTATTCTTATCGATAAATTTGTCCTACAGATAACAACCATCCGAGTATTTTTATTGTGCGTCGAAGGATTTCTTATTTTGCTTTACAAATGGTATACACATTTTCCATTAACATGTTCATTGGGGTGTGCCTTAACATGTATCGTTGCAAGTACTGGTTGGAAATGGAGAGATCGAAAAGAACGACATGAAAACCCAATGATATCAAATATCGACGACATTGTGATTCAGAGTCAAATAAAAGCCATTAATAATTTTTTCGAGTTCAACTTAACATTAATTTTACCAACAGTAATTGGTATTATTGGCCTACTGTTGACCAAATATTCTTTTATCAATCGAATGGATTTTATAATCATATGTCTATTGATTACATATACTGTGAGTTTGTTTTATATTATGTACATTTTAAAAACATTATAATTCTCAATCACTAATTTAGTTAATTAATAACCAAAATTTCTTAATAAAATTGTATAACAAATCATATTAATCCGTTAATTTTTACACTTAATTTCAGAACCACTAAGTCTTAGTAATACATTTTATTATATATTGTTGATTTTATTTGTAGTTTGGATAAAATATTATAATCGTGCAATCTCTCTTACATTTCTATAACAATTTATCCAAAAAACAATATTTTTTTTTTATTCTATTTTACTTATTGGACAGTTATAGTAGGAAAGTTAATATTAAATAACATTTTTCTTGAGAAAAAATAGTGCCTCACTGTAAAGGTTATATTATTTGGGCTTTTGAGTGTATGCGATTAAATATAATACAATAAAATGATTTAAAAATTTATTTTAAAAATATTTTTCATACAAAATAATGTGCATAATATAGATTTATTATTACGATAGAGGCTTTATAATTATTCTATTGAATCGATTTCCTGGATTATTTTTTATTATTCTGATTGAGTTACTATACTAAACTAAGAAGTAAAAATGAAAACTAATGTATATTAAATTATAAAATTACTATTAATAGTAATTCATTTTGGCCTAAAATATTTGTTTGATTCAAATTCCATTAATGAATTCCAGTACCGTATAATATTGACAACAATTTCAATTTGGGGTTATGGATTCAATCTTAAGGAAATTGTATTCATCAACATATCGTCGATTGTTTGTTCTAGTGGAACGGTAACGTAACTGAATTTGATAATTTATTTTAATATTCAATACTATGATATATGGTAATATTTGATATATACAATTACAATAGACAACAATCTGAGTTTACAACAATGTAGTGTTAACGCAATCCTAATTAATTTATACGGTATAGTTTTGAAATATACTGTTTTGTTTGGGTATGAGCTTAAAAAATATTAGATTTGTGGTAACCCAACTCTAGAATAAATTAATATTCTTGTTTAAGTTATCAAGTAACTGAAAATCGTATTATAATATTAAGTTACCCGCTGGGAATAGGTAACTTAATATTAATAGTTATTGATGTTATTTGTTATACTGTAATTTCTATTTTTATAATGTGTTGTAATATATATCAGCATAAGAACTATCGGTATTATTGTAATCACAAATCTAGAACAAATAAAAATATTAATTAAAAAAATAAACGCGATAAATATTAATATTATAAATTGGTGTATGAGTAGCTGAATAACCTATTAATTATATTTAGTTACTCACTCTGAGTTGGTAAATAAATATTATGAAACACTGATGTACTTATTTATACTTTAATTTGTGTTATTAATTACGTTTTGTTGTTTTTATAGGTATGTTATTCAATTATTTTTTACTGGTTGGATTCAATAAGTGGTGGACCGTATAATAGACAATGGCATTTTTGTAGGAAAGCTACTGTTGTCTCATCAATATTAAGAGCAATCCTAGGTCACATCCTTATACATTGGTTTGGTGTTAGATTGTTAAAAAAGTCCAACTGATCGACCTGATAAGTAAACTAAATGAACAACTTTTTTTTTTTAATCCCACTTAATGATTTGCTAAATGTGGATAACTTGATTTAAGTTTTGTAAAGAATCATAATATATATACAGTGTTTGGTGGGACGTCCGACTTTATTACCTTATCTACTCCTATAAAAATTGTAATAGTTCCAATTACATTATTACATATCATACAAATTAATTTATTCACTCGTCCTGCGCTATGTCGTTAACATAGATCATTATTTTTTAATTTACTTACATCCTTTTATCTTTTTTTTGTTAACTGTATAAGAGTCTCACAGATGTACCTGTGTTATGTATATGGACATTTAATAATCCGTCTATTTTTATTTTAAATTCTACGTTCTATTTTTTAAGTCATTCAGTTTTACTATAATGTATGGTTTATTTTTTTTTAAATATAATTTACATACAATCCATTTTATGGTAATTTAAAAAATTTAATATAGATTATAATCTTATTGTTAAAAATATATGATTACATCAAATGCTTTATAAAATTCTAAACGCTTTGAATAAAATGTTTAATTTCTAATGTATAACACTGTTATAAAAAATGTAAAATATTCTAAAATACGAAAAATAAAATAAAGTTTTAGATGTACACTATGTAAATATGCATGTTTGCCGATATTGGTTAATTAAAACAACCAAAATCATCTATATTATTGTTCCAAATATTCTACAATGTACTAAATTATGTTCTCTAACATTAATATCAATTATTGTTTATTTTACATATTCCCCTTTTTGATTCGTAGAGAATGCCTATATAAATATACATATATATTTACAATAACTTATTTACAATTTAATAAAGGGAGAATGCCAAAAAAAAAAAATATATGTATGTATATTTTAGCCATTCACAACTGATTATTATAGACTTCTAGAACAAAATAGTATATTAAACAAGATAATTATTTAAGTCCTGGCGGCGACAATCATTATCAAATTGTTCAGGACGAACAAACAACTGTCTTATAGATCAACAAATAGTTTTACAGATTTACGAAAAAAATATTTTAATACCTTAGCAATATTTATAATTGATATAATGATAATGAATTTCAATAATAATTTTTAAATACCCTATGAAAAAAAAAAAATTAAGTATAGAGATGACTATTTGTAACTGTAAAATCGTTATTCTATTTTTAATGTAATTAATATTACATTGTTTAAAATTTTTGTTGAAAACTTGACATAAATGTGCTCATAACATATTGTATATTTTCTTTTTATATATTTTATAAAAATATATTATTTAAATAAAGAATGTTATAACTTTTAATAGTATAAACAAAACACTAGGAGTGACAATTATGGGGAAGAAAAATTGAATGTACAACAAAATCAACAACATTTAAATACAAGTTTTTTTATTTATTTAAACATAACATAATAAAAAAATCTGGCAACATTAAACTGCAATTTAAATTGATATTCAATTTTAAACTTAATGCATTGTAATATAATTGAAAAAAATATTATTTGTTTTTAGCTTAAATTGGATTAGAAATATTCGTTGTTGCACGCGAAGTGGTTACAGGTTAAACGCCTATCGCGATTATAGTCCAATGAGAATATTGCTATCAAATCGCGTGTGGAAGTAGCTAAAATATAAAAATACAAAAAAAAATATTAAATTTGCTATTACTTGTACAGTCAACTGACAATAATGTGACCACTGCTATCATAGGCTATAAATTCGTTTATAACGCAAGTACGTGGTGCACGGTCGGTGGTTACAATATATAAATATAGTATAAATGTAGTACTTTAATTCTAGAACATGGTGACATAAATTCCTATTTAGGAATTATATTTTCACATGCCACGTTTATTAGAAATAATAATTCCAACAATAAATAATAGTAAGCGGGCACGTCGATCGCTGTTCCGTTTTCGCGGATTAATCTCGGTGTGAAATAAATCAATGTGGCATACGCTAGAACCCATATTAATCTGAAACACAATATCATTGGTATAAAAGGAGTTATTCTTTCGTAACATAGATATCATAAATTATTATCAACCAGATAATACAAATCGGCCGAAGCAACAGAAATTTATCGCCAATTTTATAGACTGATTTAGATAAATAAATTAGGGGCTGCATTTGATAAAAAAAAAACCAGTGTATTAACGCCCGTGAAATTGCTTCAACATCAATAAAAAAAAACATACGACTTTTTGCAAATGAACTAGTCGATATATATTTTACGAATATGAATATCATTTTATTTTTCACGAGGCCACAACCGTTAAAAAAATTATATTAAATTACTTATTTTCATATATATAGTTGATTAACAAACTTATTAATTTCCAATCAGAAAAAGTAAATATTCCTTAATAGGTAAATTTAATATATATGATTTGAGGACGAGATTTAGGGGCGGTCACCTGGTGACGGAATCCTAAGGAGAAGATCAAGGAAAAAGGAAGTCCCTACACCAGTTCATTTTCGGGCGCCCGGATTAATTGTCTGGATTTTGCTTGTAAGCGTTTCCTTTTGGCTTGTTCGGGAGGGTGTTGAAGGATTTGTAAATGTTTTTTCTTTATTATAGGTTAGGCCTAATGTTTTATGTAATAACGGAACGTGAAGGTCGCTGTTCAATGTGTCTTTTGTGACACACCGTGTAGCAGAAATTAATTTACTATACATTTTTTCTATTGCAAATAAACTGCAAGGAAAACGCATTTTTCTTCTCGCCCCAACTTATAGAATAGTCTATTAGATATTCCCCAGACATGATTGGTGTGAGTTTTAGAAAATTACCCAACGGTTTCGGGCTTGTCACGTATTTGCCGTACTGAGCTGTATTTAAAATCATAATGTTGTCTTAAAACATTCCTGGATCGAATTGCTTCAACGTCGAGACACAGTCCACGATGGCGGATCAGCAAACGATTTTTTAACATAACAAATATCAAATGTAATTTAATTATGACTTTTATATGACATTGTTGTGGACAAATAATACAAAACAAAAACTCAATGTTTTAAAGAAAAAAAAAGCTTTTTTTACAAAGCAATATATACTGTCTTGATGATTATTTAAAAAATTTGCTTTTGTGTTATATTAACTATGTTATAACCGAAATTTTTTCTATTTACTTTGTATACGCATTGAATCAAATTAAAAACTGAAAATAATAGACTAGAAAATAGATATTAAAAATTCCGTATAAAGTTTAATTATATGTCGGTATATTTTCATTGTAGATTTTATTGGACAATAATTAATCATATCGTATTACTGCCAAAACTTTCAAGATTAAAACTTATAGGTTATGGTAAAGAAAAAAATATCAATATCTTTGTAGTTACTGCATCGTTAATAGTGGAAATTATAACTAGTTTAACTGATGGTTTATTTATAAACATAGATATTAATCCTGTATATAATTTGCATAACAATATGTATTATGTCAATATTATATAAATTTTATCTCATTTCGTATTCATCATCATAATGTGGTTTAAAGTGTCCGATGAGTGATTTTTATTATTATGTGAATAATTGGAAAAATAGTACAAATAATAAATGATGTGTTTAACATAGTAGAAAATAGTATATTTTCCGTTAACCATTTCTCAATAATCATTGGCAAATGCATTGGTAAAAATAATATTTTCATTATAAAATTATTGTAGACAGATGAACGAAACTGTTTTAATATCGATACTATATGTCAATGGTTCACTTGTTAACAAATTTATAATTCTATTTTAAAGGACCAAAAATAGTTAAATTCAATAATTTCTTTAAAAAAGTACGAAAAAAGGGTGACATGTGTGAATGAATAAATCATGAATTTTGAATGTTTAAATAGTAATAAAAATAAAGTACTCCTAAATATTTAATCACTTATATTAGTTAGGTAAATGAATTCCAAAAGGGTGAAATATTAAGATAGTAATTGGGTTTTTTGGTAGAATGGTATATTTTGAGGTAATGGGTATGAAAATAACAACTATCCTGTTTTATTATTTTCGTAAAATAGTCACCCTATCGTAGGTGAGGTGTGCTGTGATAAGTGGGACGATGGAAAGGTAAAGCAAATAGGGTAATTTAGATAAAATCCTTAAGCTAACGTAAATGGTCTATAATGAAAGTGGCAAAAGGAAAAAAAATGATTAAAAGTCGATTTCAATATTATTGTGTTAATTTTATTTTAATGATATGAGCAGTGGGATAATCTGGTGGTATTTTTATATTTAAAAAGAGCAGCTTCATGTAACAATTCAAATATTTTTAGAATAATTTAATTCATATTCTTTTCATCAAATCAATATATGTTATAATAGCATAATCTTAATATTATTGTTTAGATTTAAATGAAGTATTTACATCGTTCATTCCTCACTACAGCAATGATGTACTTATTGAGATTATAATTGGGATAGTGTTTGGATTTTTAATGATATTTGTGCCACATCCAAAACACCTAAATCTGTGCAAGTTTCAGAGGCACGAAAGGAATGAAAATCATAATACAAATAACGATGTATATTTATTTGTAATTAACTACAATAGTAAAATTGTATCATTTTGTTTAATTTGCATATTAATTATTTTATTTGATGATGATCATTAGTCGAAATTTAATTATGCTACACCACTACAAATTTATAATAATTAAAAGGGTCCACCAAATAATATCGCGGACCGAACTATTTATCTGATGGACCCAATTAGTTTTGTATATAATACTCTCCATCCTTTTGTTAAAAAAGGTGTTAATATACAATATAAATATATTCATTGATACGCCCAGAATCTATAAACACGTTTTATGCCAATCTAATTTAAATCCATCTCTGGTTTACATACTTCCTATTGATATAATTCCTCTTACGGCGGCCGATGTTCGTATAAATTTTTTGTTGAAATCATTAGACACCAGCAAAATGAAACTAACGGATCCGATAAACATACCGATCGGTAATCCGACGGTATTGCACGCCGTATCATTTAAAAAAATCTGAGATAATCATGTAGGAAATCTTGGTATACGTCGGGAAATCATGGTATTCGGTGAAAAATGTATTAATCGGTGATTAACAGGCTATTAGAGGCCTGATTATTGCGGTGTAGAGAACGAGAGAAGATTTTATTTGGAGAGTTGATTTGTAATTCACTAAGGGGTAGAGAATTCTCATCCTGGCATATCCCCTTGTAAGTTTTTTGTTTATGTGGATATTCCATGTCAGTTTTTCATCGAGAAAAACTCCAAGGTATTTCACTGAGTCATCTTTTCTGTTCCATTGTATGATCTGGTTGTTTCTGGTTATATTTATTGGATCGTTATATCTTTTTAATGTGAATATTTTAGCCTCACTTTTAGTCGGATTTAGATTCAGCTTCCATATTTAACTAGGAGGTAATTTCGTTTAGTGAAGATTGTAATTTTTCGATTGATACGTTTAATACGCTATCTTGCGTGAGTATTGTTGTGTCGTCCGCAAACATTGCTAGTTGAGAGTTAGGGGGATTGGGAATGTCATGGCAGTAAATGTTAAATAGCGTTGGTCCCAATACTGATACTTGTGGGACTCCAGATTTGATTTTGTGTTGTAGAGATAGGTCTGTGTCTATTCTCACTTGGAATGTTCTGTCTGATATGAAAGATGTGATGGTTTTTAGAAGGTACATGGGTAGATTAAGTGCTTTCAGTTTTATTTCAAGCCCATGATGCCAGACCTTATCAAAGGCTTGTGTTAAATCGAGAAAAACTGCTGTAGTATATTTTTTGTTTTCGAAACCATGCACAATTATTTCTGATATACGTTGGATCTGGTGGCATGTGGAGTGCTGTGTTTTGAAGCCAAATTGGTATTTTGGGATTATGTGTAAGAATGGTTTAGCCTATTCAGTAAAATCCTTTCGTATAGCTTTGATAGGGTTGGTAATAGGCTTATTGGTCTGTAGCTTGTGAGAGAATTTGCTTGTTTTCCAGGTTTGTGGATTGGGACTATTATGGCATGTTTCCATGTAAGGGGAAAGGTACCTATTCGCATGGTTAAATTAAATAGAGAGGCTAGGTATGTTAATGCTTTTGGAGTAAGGTTTTTTAAAATTTTGTTTGTTATTAAGTCATGGCCGGGACTTTTCTTGCTTGCTAATTTTGATATGATTAATTGTATTTCCTTGTGGGATGTTGGAGTGATAATGGTGTTATGCTCGTAATTAATTTTGTTTGATATTTCTTCTGAGTGTTCGTTTTGATGATGAGTGTCATCTTCCGTGGTGAAGCATGATTCAAAGTAGTCTGCAAAGGCTTCGGACTTTTTTGCGTTTGTGTCATAATTGGCTAATCCATTTTTTAAAAAAGGGTAAACATTGCGCTGCTTGAGTATTGTTTTTGTAGCTAACCAAAAACTTGAGTCATTCGGATTGATTTCTTCCAGGCAAGCACTGTAAGAGTTATATCTTATGTTATCTAATTCCCACTTTACTCTTCTAGTTAACTGGTTTAGTCTTCTTTTGACTCCTAAATTTCTTGTTTTCTGCCAAATTTTTCTTACTTTGTGTTTTTCTTCAATTAAATTTAGTATAATGATTGGGAGAGAGTCAGTAGACTGAATTATGTTACTGTGTTTTTTTTTAATCTGTGCTCGAGTCGCTGCTATTTTTATGGCTTCTGTTATATGCTCCATGCTCTTATTGATATCATCTATGTCTTGATATTGTTTTTGGATATTAAGGTTTTTATCTAAAATTTCTCTGAAGGCTTCCCATTTTATTGGGACGTTAATTAGTTTTGGAATAGGATGAATGATTCTTATTTGATTTTTCATAGTGGAGATAACAGGAACATGATCTGAATCCAGTTCGTTTAGGACTTGGTGGTGCAAGTTGATTGGAAGATTGTAAATTAGGGCGATATCAAGTATATCTGGTTGTCTTCCGGGTCGTTGAAAGGTTGGACTAGGAGGAGGTGATATTATTATTCGTTGTTCTGATGTGATTTTGAGAAGTTTGTTACCATTTTGATTTGTTTTCAAACAGCCCCAGGTTTGATGTTTCGAGTTAAGGTCCCCTAAGAGTATGGTTGGTTTATCTTTGAATAGCTCGGATATGTCTTGGCTCTGGATTTTTTTGTTGGGTGGGTTGTATGCAGCGATTATTTTTATATCATGTCCATCTGTTGATACAGTTATGGCGATGGCTTCTAAGTTGATCATATCAGGAATGGTGGATTGATGATGTTGGATATTATTTTTTATTAATATTGCTACTCCCCCTGAGGAGTGGGTTGAGTTTTTGTCCGTTCTATATACATTAAAGCCATTGATCTTAAATTTATCGGAATTTTTAAGGTGGGTTTCTGTGATACAAGCTATAGATATTTTATGGCGTGATAAGAATTCTATTACAGTCGATTTTTTAGATTTTATGCCGATGGCATTCCAGTTAACGAGTTTAATTTCGTTTAGATTAATTGTATTCATTGTTAATAGGTATAGATAGATTGCTTGTTACAGAGTTGAAAATAGAGCTTATGATTGACTGTATATTTTTAAAAATGTTTTCAATAAATTGTGTAATTGTTTTTTGTAGATTTTCATTTGGAAATTCTGTGAATACATGATCGACGTTGTTTTGTGTAGTTTGATTAGGATTTGTTTTTCCTTTAGTTATTTTTGCATATGTAGTTGGATTTAACATTTTTTGGTGAGTGTTATTTGCGTTTATTATTGTGTTTGATTTTGCTGGAGGTTCGTTTTCGGTTAGTGTAGTTTTTTGTGTGTTATTAGTTTTTTTATTTTTAATATATTTGAAGTAAGTACAACCTTTGTAATTAGCCGGGTGATTTCCTTTACAGTTAACACAATTTGGCGGTGTTTCTGGAACTTTGGTGCATTCAGAATAGTGATGTGAACCATTGCATTTGACGCAGCGGGATAGAAGTTTACAGGATTTGTGTATGTGACCGTATCTCTGGCAATTTGTGCATTGGGGAGGATCCTTAGATTTTCGCCGTGGTTCGGTGATTATTATGCAGTTTAATAATTTGTTGAGTTTGAAGATGTCTTGCGATATGGGGTGATTTGATAGTTGTATGGCCATTAAAGGTGTGGGTGCCTTATCTTTGTTTGATAATCCTATTACCGACTGTACTGGGTATTTTAGATTTTTTAGTTCTTCCATAACTTCAAATTCTGTGATTGACATGGGCAGATTTCTTATGACTGCAGAGATATTTTTTTCATTGTTTAGCCTATAAGTGTAATACCCATATATTTTTTCGTCCAGGAATTTGGTGAGAGTACGAAAGTCATCTATTGTTTTGACATTTATTTTAATTTTATTAAATTTTGCTGTGATTATAAAATCGTTTTGTATTGTTTCTATTATCTCTTGGCGAAACTGTGTAAATTGCGATATATTTATTACGAACAGCGGAGGTATTTTTGGATTATTATCAGTGGTTTGTGGTTGTGAAACGTGATTATTTAAATTTTCATTTTGGTCTTCAGGTGATGTAATATTAGCGTTTGTATCCATAATTTATAATGGTGAATACCGATTTGGTGTTGAGAAAAATTTATTTTTTTTTATCGAATCGTGTTTTTTGAATGTTTTTCGTGGAGATCTGAATTCATTGTCGGAGTTTGGGGATGATAAATTTGATTCATTTTCATCTGAGAGAAGTCTATTTTTTTTGATTATGAGTGGAGGAACTTTATATTTTTTCGGTTGTGTTTGACTGTTGTTTGTCATTTGAAATACAAGTATTGACTTCAGAGTTCATTCTAACGTACGTTATATTTTACGTATAATTATTTAACGGGCTATCGCCCGTGTGCAGCGGTTCGATACTATCGGGTTTGTGTTAGTGTATTTTGTGTCGTATAATAATTAGATAAAAATACATAACCATCGGCTCGGCGTAATCGCTACGGTACTGCAATCGGGAGCTAAATAAGACGTTTCGCGTAATAAACGTGTGGACGCAACGGTATTCAAACGCGTACTGAGGAAACATAATCCTGTAGAACGATAAAAGCAAAGAATTTTTACATTTAATAGAACAATTATAATATACAAAATTTTACACACATACCCATTAGCGTTTGGAGGGTTTACATCCAACTTTGTCGTCGGCCCAACTGTTTTGAATAAAGTGCGTCGACGACCGGGGCCCATACAATTTTGCGCAGTAAGACCATACCACAGCGCTAAACGATGCCTAATAGTTAAAAAGCATTATAAATTTGAAATTCTTAAAATTAATAGACATTAGATAACTTTTCAAGAATTAAAATCTGTCATGTCATAGAAGCTGTTTTGCATCGAAGCCAGACAGTTCATACTGTAATATTGTATACACTCGAAACTTTCGACATGCGGTGTTAGAGGATAATGCTGTGGATCGAGAGGGTAACAATCGAAGGGGTACTAAATAGAATATAATCTAAACGACCATTAGCCGTCGAATATGTGCTCACTTGTGCGCTTCCGGGAGTGCTGCGCCACCGCCGACTCCTACACGTTACGAAGCCGGCAGAGTGCGCCACACGCGTCTCGCTCGGCGATCCAGTGCTTGAGCCGCCGGGTCCGGCGTGTTGTGTTGCAATCTTCGCCCTGTAAGGCGTACTCGTCATCCATAGAAATCACGATTTCAGTTTCTGCCGTAATCGCCGGAACTCTTAAATTCCCGTGTCGTGGGGAAAAATTCCCGTAACTCAGGCGGACAACGACGAAATCTCACGTGCTATGTACCGGTGGGTTCACTAGACCTAGCTGAAGCTCTCGGTACTGGTGCGGAGTCGATTAATCGCGGATTGTGTTTGCTGTTTCGTTTTGCGGCAAGAACAGCGTAAGCTCTTCCGTCCTGGTTGACTGCTGCGGACGGACACAGGCTAATTAAACTTACACATTTGTAGTACCCATATGTTAAATGATAGACTTCTATATGATATTTCTCATTTTTAAACAGGGATAACGTGTGACAAAACAGAAAGAATCATTGGAGATGAAGTCCAATCAGAACCAATTTCTATCAGAATGCGGAACAGAATTGGATGATAAAGTGACGGATTGTGGAGTGGCACTAGGTGATTATAATTGATTTTTAAAATATACACTATAGAGTAACTTTTGTAAGTTTAAATAAAATTTTAGAATAATAACAAACTGATAAAGTTGGAAATTATAAGATGCAATAAATAACTAAAGGAAATCTAAGGTTAAATAAGAGATATAGTTTCCAAAAAATATATGAATTATTATTTCTTACTAAGTTACATCAATTAATCAAAAAATGTTTAATAAAAAACGGTGTGGTGTAAATTAATGAGCATACCCAAAACTTTCCAATTTAATATTATCCCAACATGAACCGAATTGATAAAAACGCCCCATAAAATTATTATTCAGGGCAAGCCTTAAACTTCTGGTAGAGGTAGGACAGGTAGGGTTAGGATAGGTAGTGGTAGTATAGTTAATATTAACAAATACTTATCTTAAGAAAAAATGGTGCCTCACTGTGAAGGTTATATTATTTGGGGTTTTGATTTTATCGGATGAATTATAAAACAAAAAAATGCTCTAAAATTTAATCTTAGAAATATTTGTTATACGAAATAATGTGCATAATATAGATTTATTAATACGATAGAGGCTTAATAATTATTCTATTAAACCGATTTCCTGAATTATTTTTTATTATTCTGATTGAGTTACTATATTAAACTAAGAAGTAAAAATAAAATAAGTTATTTTTAGTTATATTAGGGTAGTATTTAAATTCCATTTATAAATTCCAGTCCCGCATATTATTGACAACAATTTCAATTTGTGGTTATGGATTCAATCTTAAAGAAATTGTATTCATTAACATATCGTGGGTTGTTTGTTCTAGTGGAACGTTAACGTAAAAGAAATCGATTTTTTTTTTTCATATTCGATAATAAAATGTACGGTGATATCTGATATATACAATTACAATAGACAACAATCAGAGTTTACGAAAAAATTAGTGTTTACACAATCCTAATTAATTTATACGTTATAGTTTTGATATGTATTGTTTTGTTTGGTTATCAGCTTAAGAAATATACATTTTACTGTAAACTCAACCCTAGAATATATTAATATTTTTGATTAACATAACCAGAAGTTGAAAATTAAATAATATCAGCATAAGTACTGTCGGAATTATTGTTTACATAAATCTATAACAAATAAAAATAATAATTAAAAAATAAACGTTATTAATATGAATGTTTTAAATTTGTTATAAGTAATAAGCTGAATAATCTATTAATTATATTTAGTTACCCACTCTGAGTAGGTAAATAAATAATATGAAACACCGATGCTCTTATTATACTGTAGTTTTTGTTATTAATAACGCTTTGTTGTTTTTATTGGTATGTTATTTAACTTTTTTTTATTGGATTAGTCCAATGAATTTAGAAACGTATGATGAAACATTGAATTTGTGTATAGGAGCCAACGTTGTCTCAATAATATTAAGAGCAATGCTAGTTCACTTCATTATACATCGGTTTGGTGTTAGATTGTTGAATATGTCCAACTGATTGACGTAATAAGTAAATTAAGTGAAACATTTTTACATTCAAGAATACGAAAAATAAATTAAAGTTTTAGAAATACACTATGTAAATATGCATGTTTGCCGATATTGGTTAATTAAAACAACCAATAACATCTATATTATTATTCAAAATATTCTATAATGTACTAAATTATGTACTATATTATAAATATAAATTATTTTTTTTTTACATTTTCCCCTAATTGAACTTTAGAGAATGCTTATATATATATAATTTAGACACAAACATGGAAATATTATAGACCTAAAACGAAATACCGTGTTAAACCAAACTCTTATTTCATCCTCATGTAACTTAACTAAATTATTGACACAATATTTTTTTATATTCAATGATAATGAATTGTTGCTCCTGAAAGTGCTCTACTGTAGTGTTTTTTTTTTAAGAGTCAATTAAATGAGCATCTATGTTACATATAGTTTTACTTTCCCCACTATGTTCTATAAATATAACACTTTGATAAAATATGCGAATCATAATATACATAATGGCGAGGAACGTAGAAATATGGTTTTATTATTAGCTTGAAAAATAACAGCGATTCTATTAGATTGATGATAAATTATTAAATATATTTTAAAGAAAATTATTTTTGTATTAAATCAGTGTTTTAATCTGTTGACTTGTTTATTAATTTTATTCAATCACAGATTAATACACGTTTATATATAAATTTTCTCTAAAAAGCTGGCATAATGTTTTTCCTGTTATATATTTTAATATCAAATCATAGTGTAATTTGGTTACATATAAATTAATGTAATAAATTTTAAATGCTAACAAAAACAATTTAAATGAGTAAAATAACATTTTCCGTATTAGCTTGTAATATAATAAATAAATAAGAGCACTATCGGATTATTTCCATTACTAAATCATTATATACAATATGTGGTCGTCGACAATCACGTAGTGCTATAGTATTACATCTCCGCCCATATAATTCGATCTTTCAAAAATCGTCTACTATCCATCGCTGAACGTCCATGGGCTGAAACATATTTATAGTCTTCTTAAAAACGCTGTACCAAACAAACCCGACAACCATGCACACCGCACGACATTGTATAATAAAACATTATATCAAAATTCTTAATTGGAAATACCAATCCAAACAATAAATAATAGTATGCGGGCACGTCGACCGCTGTTACTTTTTCGCGAATTAATCTCAGTGTGAAATAAATCAACGTGGCACACGCTAGAGCCCACATTAATCTGAAACACAATATCATTGGGTATAATAGGAATTAATCTTTCATAACATAAATTTCATAAATTTTTATCGACCAGCTAATACTAACCGGCCGCAGCAATAGAAATATATCGCCGATTATATAGAATGATTTAGATAAATAAAATACGGTCTGCTTTTGATAAAAAAAGCCAAAGTATTAACGCCAGTGAAAATGCTTTGGCATCCATAAAAAAAACATACGTTTTTTTTTAAATCAACTAGACAATAAATATTTTACAAAGAAGAATATCGTTTTCTTTTAAACGTGGCCACAATCATCTGAAGAAATTATAGTAAATTATTTACTTTAATTTATATAGTTGATTTATAGACTAATTAATTTTCAATCAGAAAAAGTAAATATTTTCAATAGGTTAATGAGATAGGCGGTCACCTATTGACGGGACCCTCAGGAGAAGATCAAGGATAATTAAATTTCTCACACCAGTTCCATATCGGTGGCCTGGACGAATTGTTGGGATTTGAATGGAGGCGATGATATTTTGATATTTTTTTTTTTTTTTTTTTTTTGCTAGTTGAGAAATGCTATTTTATGAAATGACGGAACGTCGCCGAGCAATACGCTTTTTGTGACTAGCAAAGGAGCCGAAATTCATTTTTAACATGTTTATTATAATGCAGTTTGACTGCAAGGAAAGCGCATTTTTCTCTCCGCCCGTACAAATAGAATGGTCTATTACAATTTCCCGATACATTAATGGCTCGACTTTCAGATAAAAACTCATCTGCTTCTGACCTGTTACGTATTTGGTAACGAATACAAGCATTATAAATTTTATGGCGTACAGAGCTGTGTTTAGTATCATAATGTCGTCTTTAGGCAATCCCGAGTCGATTAGCTTCAACATCGAGGCACAGTTCACAGCGGCGAACCCAATTTAAAATAACAAACACATGGACGATTTTTTAACAAAATAAACGTCAAATGTAATTTAATTATGAAATTTATATTGTATTGTTGTGGGACAATAAATGAAAAACAAAAACTCAATGTTTTAAACAAATATTATTTGAAAGCAGTCTTACAAACTTCGCACAATGTATGACCTGTACATTAAATGGGACTTTATAATTGATGAATCAAATTATAAAGTTGCTTCTCGCCTTTTACAAAAGTACCTAAAATTTTTTTAAAATTTATTTGGGAACCAATATTTTGACGCAGGTGATTTTTCCCGTTTACACTTTTGTCAATTAAAACTTTTAAAAGTTTTATTTAACCCTATCAATTTATTATTTTTTTTAATGGCGTTAAATGCATTTGGGTCACAGTTGGCGGTAGGAAGTTAGAATATAAACAAGAATTTAATTTATATTTGTATGCAACAATAAATTACATACGGAAACCTATTATGAATGAATTATTCGTATTTTCGTCGTTGCCATGGTATCCCGGGAATCAACATAAATAAAAAAACACGAGTTTGACGTAGTCGTCTCTGGCCGATTTCTTGTCATTTATTTTTGGTAGTTTTTCCTGCCATGTTAAAAAACTAATAGATAAATGTCAAAAAATTCTCTCTAAAGTACTAAGAAGACACAATTCTTTTCCAATAACATATTATATGTTTTTATAGATCGGATTAGGTCCAATATTCTGGTAGAAAAAATTTTACAGAAAAAAAAATATCATTGTGCAGCCACAAGAACCTAACCCCACACTCCCCTTAGAGTCTTAAAATCATGAAGTTTATTGTTAAATGGTTTTTTTTGTTTTAATTCTGCAAAACGCCCCAAACCGTGATATTCACACTTCAGTGTAAATAGAACCGCCGCTAATAAAATATTACAAATAGATATAAAACACTTGAAAATTTCGCAAAATAATCAAAAAAAGGCAACATTTACTTAGGAAGTACATTTAAATGTGTAATATCAAAACGCTTTGTAATGTATTAATAAACTACTACGAAATCAATAACATTTACGGCATGATTATTGCATACTGTAAAGATATTTTACCGACATGAATCAATCGTATTATATAAATGTGTAACGAACAGATGTCATTTGTTTCACAAATACGATATAATCATGTGAGGTACTGGCAATTAATCGATTTTCTAGATTAAAATTTAAAAACAGCCACAGTTCCACCCGTTGAGAATTTTACATTACACCGACCTACTTTTTTTGATTTTGTCTATTACTATCGTACTATTTATAATTATGTATGACAGTAACAATATTGATTGTTGAGATTAAAAATAAAATAATATTCCAGCTAAATTTGTAGTAAATATTAATAGCTTACTGCTGCGCCCGATAATGTTGTTATATATTATAAATTCATTAATTATTGAATTCTAGGATAGTGATAAAATATTTTGTTAACTCTAATTTTATTACTTATTATTAATAATATAAATATCCTAACCTGAGTTTACAACATTTGTGGTTATGATTTTTGGCCCATTTGAATGGGACGACTCAGATTTGCGTCGAAGCGGAGGTTCACTGTCAAGATTAGTAATTTTGTCACTTGCAGGTGACTAGACTATCCTAATTATAGTTGAAATGCAATTAAATATAAATTACTAAAAGACTTCATTAATATTTTTAATACCTATTTATAGGTAAGCTGTTAAATTTATTGAAAATTGTAATAATTCGTTACAATTTGTATTTATTTTTACAGACAATAGCTTAATAATCTAACATTTATAAATTGTTAGGATATGGTATTAATTCTCATTTGATATAAGTCCGTCTGTGACCGTTTAAATAGTTAATTATAAAACAGTAAAATAAATCGTCTAGAATATTCTGTTTTCAGAAATTATAACTTATTCATTAAACAAAAACTTATATTTGAAATCTGAAATTATTCTTAAAGTCATCATAAAAAAAATCTGTGTTCTTTTTTGTAATTTCAGTAATACTGAGGCTCTAATAGATTAAAATAATATATTTAATCAAATTAATGATAACAACATAAATTATGTATTTGCCTAAAGATTTTTTTGATATTTTTTTTTCTTTGCACTTTGTATACGAATTGAAGCGAATTTTAAGTTTTAGAAGTTTGTCTGGGAAATAGATATAGACCATTTCCTATGAAGTTTAATTATAAGTTGATTACTCTGTAGATTTCATTGGAAAATAATAAGTCATGTCGTATTACTAACTAACTTTTCGAGATTAAAACGTATGGGCTACAGCGAAAAAAATATATCATTACCTTTCTAGTTGCTGCATCGTGTATAGTGGAGATAATAACTAGTTATTATTCTAATTTATTATTACTATCATAAACTTAACTATAACTGATGGCTTTATATTATACACCCAGTATAATGATCTACTTGAATATAGTCAAAGTAAGTTGTATTTCAATATTATAAGAATATTATATTTATTTGCATTGTTATGTTTGTCATCACGTGGCTTAACAGGCCCAAAATGTTCTCTAGACGAATTCAAGACGCATATTGCCATACATTGCTATGCGAACGATCGTTTATGATTGGTCCGTTGCTATCGTGGACTCTCCTTATTTTAGATAGCTACCAAACTTATCCAAATTAGTGTTCGGCGTTATTATGGTGTCTCAGTGGATTTATATGACGCTCATTAAATCGGTATTAGAGTAACCGTAATTCGGATTCTATAATGACGAAACAAATATTTTCCTCATTTTTCCACCGTGACCTCTCCCAACGTGGTTTTATATAAATTATCGATAGTTTTACTCAGAGAAAAATGGCCCGAGGCCTCAAGACATTATTAGAATTCAATAACGTTTACTTTACCTTTATTATATGGTCCCTTGGTTATGGTGGTATGTGTACGTGTAATATCATTCTTTATTATACTCTGGTATATCGTAACTTATTGTAAAGTCCGTTTCCTGTCAGAAATTTCATAGACAATTTAGGCAATAACAGGCTATTGACAAGAATACACTACTTTATTAGACGAGAGTTAACTCTAGAAAAAACGGCCAGGTGTGTATGGGACGGCCGAAAAATGGAAATATATGGAGATCGGGTAATACCGGCATACGCTGATGATATTGTGGTAACCGGAGAGACGAGAGATAAAGTCATAAATACAACGTCCAAACTGCTAAGGGCAAGTAAAACCATAGGTTTGCGTGTGAATGAACTAATAATAGAACATAATTAATTTATACATATGTATGCTTAAATAAATAAAATAAAATATTTAAAAATATACAAATACAATTGCCATTGCTATTTCCCTATGTTATTGGGAAAAAACTTGAGCTTGAATTTTGAGACTGCTACTCTTAAGTTTGATTTCACGTTCAACTTCGTCGGATATTTTTTTTTTTGTTACCGATATGTGTTTCACATATGTAAGGTAGAGGATATAATCGTCGATATACCTATAATTAACGATTCTGATCTTATGGAATTACAACATTTATCACTTGTAAGTTTATTAAATCTTATATGCAGATATATCTATCGGACGATGACTCCTATTGGTTCCTCTTTCGTAATTAAATTTAATTCAGAATCCATTTCATTTACGTTAATAGAAAATGGATTTCTTATCCGTCCAGATTTTTTTTCTGGAAACTTTTCAAACCGTGTATTAATATTCGTAACCAAATTGCACATTTAGAAAACGATTGTCGGTACACTATAGAACGGAATTGATTTTATATCGTGTGCAATATGTTCGATAGTACTCGAATGACAACTAGGTGGGAACTGATTATTATATATTAGCTTTGTGACTAAAATTATTAAAATATACGTACACGATATCGAGTGTGGATAAAACTAAATATTAAGAATGCCAATCCAATAAATATTGATCCACCACAATCGCTTATAGTTAATGAAATCGCGTATATGGACAATATTATAGTTAGATAAGATTACGTTATACGCTATTCATGTAATCGCACCGAACCAATAAATACATTTAATTTAAAAAAATAATATACTTTGATATGAAAAACCAATGTTCATTATTTTTGGCGACCCCCCCCTCCTTCCCTCTTTCCACCAAACTATCTCAATACAAATATTCCGTATTTTTAACTTTTTACCATTTAATTTTTACTTTACAATATGAATATATTCTGTGTCTGTGGCAATATTTTATTATTTTCTATTTAGATATGTACTAGAAAGATTTAAAAAAGAAAATTACAAACAAAAAGATTTTTGTATAATTCATATTATATATAAAATGTTTAACTAATATATATTTTTATTAATATAGAAATTAAAAATCTAAATATTTTAAAAACGTATTTCAAAAACAAATACTCATTATCAACCCCAATAAAAGCCGTTCTCTATTTTATTTAATAAATTTTTAGTTATAATTAAATATTTAATAGTATGATTTATTCTTATGTTTCGTGTATAATTTAATAGTATAAAATTGTTATAAATATCACGAGTACAGTGACTTATAAATACGTCCTCGATAGGATAATCATAGCACCACAAATTGTATATTTATAATTTATATTCCTTTATTTTACTGTTAGTTTAAATTATAAATATATTTTTGTTTATTTAGGAGTATTATATTTAAACGGTATAAAACGTATTCAATTATGTGGAGAATATGAGGTCGTGGTCGTCTATCCAGTGATGAATATTTTTATTTACCATTTCGTTTAATTAGTCGAGCACACCACGTAGTGAATCATTGTCGATTCTCGGTGTATCTATTTTTTAAAACCGTATTTTTTTTTGGAAATTATATTGTAACTCTATAACACTTACGGGACACGTACTGGCCTGTAAAAACATAAAACGTTAAACGTATTTTGATTATGTAAATAAAAGCTACAATAAAAATAAAAAAAATAATTAAAAAATTGGTGAAAGTCGGTCATATTTAAACTCGAATTATAGCGTTTAGCAATAAAATATTAAAAATCCCAGTAAAATGCGCCCCGTATGTCGACATTCCAATAATAAAAAATCATCGAAATCGGATAATCTTACGAGTCATGAGAGTTTTTTTTTTTCCCTGTAAAGCATGTATTTGAGCGAAAAAACGGGTCGCGAACAAGTCCCATAACAAAATACTAATAATTTCCTACCGGTTTCGTTAATTTTGAAAAGTGTAGTATATCCATATGAAATACATCCTACGGCTTGTAATATTCTAGGCTTTAAATCCTCCTGAATAGAACAGCCCCTAAGTTTATAATGAACACACAAGTTCCCCATTCTCAAGAGAAGGTCAAGTCAAAAAAATACTCTCTAAAATGATTATAATTTGGGATCTTCTGACGAAGACATTGTAAACTCATTAAAAATTCGTAAATGAATAAAGTGTCAATTATTAATGGTATGGTTTTTACCTTTGAATTTAACTTTTATTCTTTCGTTACAAACACGGCGTGCCACGGTGATATTTCAACTTGCTCGGTTGATAATCGTAAAACGGGTACAAATGTATTATTTTGAACGGCCCCCCGAGTTCTTATCGGTACCTCGCCGGTCCCAGTCCCACCCTGGCCGTAATATTAATAAAAATATTAAACGCAGGCGGGTGCTTCCTGTTGATGGCTATCAAAATCGACGATTGGCTGCCCAAAATCGAAAAACCGAACATAACAATGCTGATGTCGGTGTTTTTCATTTCGGTAATGTTAGGGCTACGAAAGACGTGGTCATCGACGTTTAGTCTCGCCGCGGGATATAGAATATAAAAATAAAAACACTACCCGTTAACGAAATGTTATTTCGGTGAGCAGGAAAAACGTTGGCTATTCGTCCACGTGCTCGACCACGGGTATCACGATCGGAAATGTGATGGGTTCCGTGTTATTTGTCCTGATTATATCCGAAGAGTTCAGCAATAAATATCTGCAGACGGTTCCAGCAACAGGCGTCCTAATGATTATCAAACGTATAGCGACGACGTTTCTTCAATAAGCCGATTATTAAAACGCCTATAATTAGGAGAGATTTTTTTTTTTTTTTTTACGAATGCAATATTTCATTCTGTAGACGTATTTGTTTTACACCGACACTACTTTTAAGAGATTTTGAGCCGTGAAGCCCCCCTTCAGGGTCTTGTGGTTTTACAATGATGATTATTTAATTTTTTCATTCTGTAAACGCTTTTTCTACCGGAAGACTTTATCCGATCTAAACACATTTTGACTGTTTCCGGTAGCGGACTTTTTTCTAGTTAATACACTTTAAAGAGGCAATTTATCGACATATCTATTAGTTTTTTTTAACGCCACAGAAAAAAACTACCAAAAAATGTCAGAAAACGGAAAACACGATTCCGTCAAACTCGAATATTATTATTCCTTTTTTATTTATGTTGATTTCTGGGTTACCATGGCAACAATGAAAAAAACACGACTAATACTACTACGGTCAGAATGGTTTTTCGTTTGTAACTTATCGTTGTACACAAATATAATTCATTTTCCTATCTGTATACTACATTTCCAACTTCCCAATTACAACAGCGGCCTACACATAATGCCAAGTATGTTTCCTTTTTTTTTTTTTATAAATATATATGTATTTATATTTATGCGGTATTATAAAACTTGTAAAAACTTATAAAAAGGTGTATCGATATTAAACAAAAATGTCAACGGGTAAAAATGCCTGCGTCCAAATATTGCTTCCCACATCAATTTTTCAAAAAAATAAACTTTTTAAAAACGCGAGACGCTACGAAATAAATCTGTTTATCTAATAAACGGTTGTATTATTATGTACGGGTATAATATATATTATAATAAAAAGTTTGTCGTTCATATAAAAATAAAGTCGCATATGATAATGCGCGAAACACAAAATAAAAATATGATTTGAATACAGTATTACTCAGACAAAATAACATAACAGAACAAAACATATAAAATAAATAAGCAAAGGGTATGTAAAGTGATTGAGGTATAAAATCATTCATAGTCGTGAAATATTTTTTTTTTTTTTTTTTTATTAGTTTTACTTTATATCATTCGTTTATAAAATATATTCTAATATTAACGCTGTATCATATTTATTTTATATCGCTTAGTCTTATAACTGTAAATCGTTGTGCACGTACTATTGGTAATTAAAAGTTTGCATTAATAATTATTAATTATACCCAGGGCCTGATTTAAAATTTTGCATAAATTTATATTAAAAAAAATGTTGTACATACTTTGCAATATAATATTTGAATAAAAAAAAATGTATCTGTATTTTTTGTTGGACTAAAAATGTCTAATCATTTCGGTGTGAGCAATTGGTTCTAATTCTCTACGTCCATTTTCTTCAAACCCCACCTAATTCATATCATCAATGGTCATATTGTAAATTATCAAAAAAAGGTCAAAGAAGGTCCTTCAAGAAAAGCTGGTATGCATACAATCTTGTCACTATCTGTCCAACCATTTATATGAGCGGCTCATTTGAATTGTTTTAAAAAGGAATCTCTATTATTTGTCTTTGAACCCGAGTGAAGACCTACTTCATGTATTTATTCCTTTTTTTTTTTAATATTGTATTTAGTAGATTTAGTAGATTAGTATAAAATTCTAAGTTTTAGATTCTGTGCATACTGATTATACTATAATGATTTTGTATTACCCGTGAAAAACTTTTCTACCAGAAGTCCTTCTCCAATTAGGAAATGACAATGACAACTTTTGTAGCGATTTTGATTTGGTTGATACATCGCATGGTTACGATTTTCTATAAAATTTCCATAAAAATTTAAGAAAAAAAAGAATAAAACAGGAATGTTTACACAATAACGTGTATATGGTATCTATTATTTTCCGTTTTGTTGTAAGTCAATTATTAATAATCGTATAAGCCTGAAAATACACATCATTTTTGAACACAGTTACATTCTAGAACTTTTTTAGCTGTTTAGAATTATTTGAAATAGTTGAGATTTTTTAGAGTTGTTTGATTTTATATGTGAGTAACACTGTAATGGCCCTATCCAAAGTGTTTGTAAATTTGAATCATAATTAATCATAAGTCTTACTGACTCTTAACGTTGAACCTAGAATATTAATTTTTTTTTATAGTAGATCCATGTCTTGATGAAAATCGTATATAATACGACATTACCTGCCAATTTTTTGATTAATATATATATAAAACTTAATTGAGATCAGAAATTCCTCAATAATTTAAGAAGAATTATACACGTTTTTATTTTTGTTTTTATATTTTTAGTAACAAATGAGTAGGTTTATTGATTTTAATTTATCAATACATATAATATTCCTTTCTGTATCCCACCTTCTCAATACTTGATAATTTCTAAGCAATGATTTATGTAAGATAAAAAATAAAATCCACAATGTAATCTTGCCAACTTAAAATAGATTGAATTATATTCAAATAGGTTCTACTAGAAACCTCCATTATAGCTAATGGTTCTCAAATGCAAGTATTCTATATAAAATCGAGTACCCAAAATATTATTAAATTAATAAATATAAAATATTATATGTATACTTGATAATAACTAGATATTATAACATATATTTATTGTGCAAACAATATGAATACGAAAACAATTATAGTGGAACTCCCAAAATTACATTAAATATTCGTAGCAACATTATCTATGTGAATGCGTGCCATTATTTCTTCTTTAAAAAAAAAAAAAAAAAAAATATAACACAATTTATCAGTTTAAATATGTTTCATTAATTTTGTGCTTTAATTTACTATACAAATATATTGGGTTGCGCTATAACCTAACCTAACCTAAAAATGGTACTTTATTTACGTTCTAATTACTAATTTACGTATCCCAGGTTTAGGCGGTTTATAAAACTTTTATTTGTCCGGACATGCATATAGCGATCAATATGGTATGAAGCCTTTAGGCTAAAGATATTAATACTATAAAAAAATTTAAGTTTGAAAGAAAACTGGACTACAAAGTATACAAATTAAACTTAATAGTAAAATATTGAATTATTTAGTAGTTTTATTTCCTAAAACTCTCGTAATATAAATAATGTAAAATAGATAAATTAAAAATATTTTCATATTATCAATCTATTGTTTAATAATAGTATGCGTCAGTGTTATTAACATAAACACGCAATATCGCCACTTTGGTAAATTAGATACCAGTTGTTCATCGTGAAAGCTGCAGGAAAATATATTGCATTTCTAACGCCACCATCGTCGATGAAAGACATTCAAAAATTCCTTTTGTAATTAAAATCGTTCCTTCGATAATGTTTCATTATTAACATTTTAATATCTGCATACTGTTTTGGTTGGTAAGTATTATATAAAGGAACATAAAATGTTTGCATCATTCTTTTGAAAACGTAACTTATTATTCGCTAAAATAATTTGTCTTGCTTAACAAATGCTGATTGTTCTGATTCGGTGAGGACAAACGAATACGTTATCCTCGATATTATTATTATTATATGTAATGTAAAAAAATTGCAAATAATGGTTTCAGTTGTAGTATATATTTGATTGTTATATAGCCGATGGGTTACTTTTAGGGGCTCTCTATATTCGGTATTTACAAGTCCGCTGTTGGTAATAGACTTGGTGTTCGTAACTTGCCAAATAAAGTTTGAGCGGCCTTTGACTTAATCGAAAACGATGTCCGAATTCCGATCGTGTCCTATTTGCTAATTACACGTGCACTGCATACACCTGTCATGTTATTATTTTAATCGAACTATGCCCTCGAATTAAAATTCGTATACAGAATTACGTATATGCGCACATATCCTATGACAGGTGGTTAAATAAAACGGTACACAATTCCGCTATTAATATTTAAACAGAAATATCTATAAATATTATATTTCGTAAAATCATTGTATTTATATTTTCATTTTATTTAATAGAAATAATGAACGATGATGATATAGAATGTGCTGAAGAGACAAATTCAGGACATGCGGAAGAACATCCACAAATCGTTAAATTTCAACGGTATTCGATAAAATATCATATCTTGGCGATTGGTCGCTATTATTCAGAACGGTGCAAACAAATAATGTTAAACATAATGTTCGAGTGCTTAGCCGGGATCGTACTTTCAATTGTATTATGGTGTTCTACAAATGCGTATTCAAATTATATATATGATACAAACGAGCATATGTTTGTCGATCCATATAATATGTTTTTACTCGTACAATACTACATGATCAGTTCGATAGGTAGTCGTTTGATGAACTTTATTGTCATATTTCCACCAATGACTGGTGCTATATTAGTAACTGCATTAACATACAAATACATAATACAGGATTCCTTAGGCGATACTCTAAAATATATGTCCGATTATACAATGAGGTTTGTTCTTAGGTAAGTTCACAATTACAATATTTCTTTAAATAATTAATTTAAATACGATTAATTTTTATTTAGAAATTTGTTTAATAATATAAGGTTCTATTTTCTACATTCAGAATTTCAAAATAATTTTTTTTTTAGACTTATAGTACAAGTGATATAGAAATTCTTATAGATATACAATTAATATACAAACATGATTGTGAGGTAGATTTGTAAAATGTTTGGCATATATATTTGCAATCATAAAACTACAAGCTGTTTCTCCTAATATTACTGAAATAATTTATATATAACAATATATAACAGTGTCTATATTGATAGTTGAAGTTAAAAATGGAGAAATAAAACCAGCTAATTACTAGGCAAATATAAATAACTTACTACTAGTCTAATAATGAGATTTGTGGTGGCTACACAGTTCATTATTGCCAGAGGGGTGACGGATGACGATATAAATTTACGTTACATTTACGTATTTTAAGATAGCTGACAATGGTCGTGACATGGTACCACTCTTTTTCGATATGATATATAAATCAATTTCTGAATTTTAATTAGTTAATAAGTATTTAATATTTAGTAACCTCTAAATTTATTACGTTTAATTAATGAATTTAATTTCCCAAAGTGAGTTTACAACGTTATTGGTTATGATTCATGGCGCATTTGAATTGGACGTCTCGGAGTTGCGTCGTATCGGCGGTGTATTGTCAAGACTAGTACTATTGCCACTTGTAGGTGACTGGATCATCTTTATTATAGTCGAAATGCAATTAAGTTCAAAATATGCTGATGCATTATTATTAATTTCAATTCCTATATTTGGGTAAGTTAATAAATTTATTGAAAATTGTTATAATTCGTTACTATTTGTAATATTTTATACAGAAAATACCTAAATAATCCTACAGCTATTAGGTTATTACAGTTACAACCTATAGCTGTTAAATAGCTTATTTTAATAAAGCAAAATATACTGTCTTGATGATTATTTAAGAAAATTGCTTTTGTGTTATATTAACTATGTTATAACCGACATTTTCTCTATTTACTTTGTATACGCATTGAATCAAATTAAAAACTGAAATTAATAGTCTAGGAAATAGATTTTAAAAATTCCGTATAAAGTTTAACTTCATGTTGGTATATTTGCATTGTAGATTTTATTGGACAATAATTAGTCATATCGTATTACTGCCAAATCTTTCAAGATTAAAACATATGGGTTACGGTAAAGAAAAAAATATCATTACCCTAGTAGTTGCTTCATCGGTAATAATGGAGATAATAACTAGTATAACTGATGGTTTATTATTATACATGTATATTAATCCTGAATATATTACTTTTGACAGTATGTATTATTTTAATATTATATGAATTTTATCTCATTTCGTATTTATCATCATGAAGTGGCTTATAGAGCCTGAAATAGTTAAATGATTTTTATTATTATATGAATAATTGGAAAAATTGTACAAATAAGTTCTTTAAAAAAGAAAGAGAAAAGTGTGACATGTGTCGAAGAAGAAATTCATAAATTATGAATGTAGCTGGTGTTTAATAGATAATAAAAAGAATGTATTCCTAAAATGTAATCACTTTTATACGATAGGCTAATGAACTCCAAAATGGTAAAATATTAAGATAATAATTGGGTATTATAGTAAAATGGTATATTTTTAGGGAATAGGTATGAAAATAACAACTATCCTGTTTTATTATTTTCTTAAAATAGTCACCCTATCGTAAGTGAGGTGTAATGTGATAAGTGGGTCGATGGAAAGGTATAGCAAATAGGGTAATTTAGATAAAATCCTAAAGCTGACGTAAATGGTCTATATATAAAATTTCCAAAAAAAATAAATAAAATAGCATAATCTCATTATTATTGTTTAGATATAAAAGAATCGTTTACATCATACCTTCCTCAGTATAGCACTGATGTACTTCTTGAGATTACAATTGGAGTTATGTGTGGATTGTTAATGATATTTGTGCCACATCCAAGACATCTAAATCTGTGCAATTTTCAGAGTCATGAAAGGAATGAAAATCATATTTCAAATAACAATCGACAAGTTAATAAACAAATTACTATGTATATTTAATTGTTATTAACTACAATTGTATAATTTTGTTTAATTTGCATATTAATTATGTTATTTGACGATAATCATTAGTCTTAATTTCATTATGCTACACCAATACAAATTTATAATAATTAAAAGACTCTAACTAATAATATCGCGGACCGAACTATTTATCTGATGATTACAGTTAGTATTACCTAACCTTACCTAACCACCCTAAATCATATTCTCCATCTTCATTATAAGAACAATAAGGCCAGCTGTCTGCGCCTATTCATATGCTTTTGAATACGTTCTTCACCACTGCAGTGGTTATTTTCTGTGTTCAAATAAAAAGTACATAAGTTACACTTTTTTTTTATTTCCATATTTAGAAATATAAATAACAAAATGGTTGGTCATGTAGAGAATTAGTTATTTTTTTAATTTAAAACTATAAAAATGATTCATAATAATTTTTGATATAAAATCAACAATTTTAAAAAGAAACTAGCATTTAATCTAATTAGTGATTTTATCTTTTGATTTAATTTATAGTAATATTAAATTAAGGTCGCCTACACGTTTGTAATTAAATTTGATCCTAAAATCTAAACTATGATTTGACCTCGATTTATTCTTATCGATAAATTTGTCCTTCAGATAACAATCATCCGAGTATTTTTATTGTGCGTCGAAGGATTTCTTATTTTGCTTTACAAATGGTCTACACATTTTCCATTAACATGTTCATTGGGGTGTGCCTTAACATGTATCGTTGCAAGTACTGGTTGGAAATGGAGAGATCGAAAAGAACGACATGAAAACCCAATGATATCAAATATCGACGACATGGTGATTCAGAGTCAAATAAGACCTTTGAAAAAATTGTTCGAGTTCATCTTAACAATAATTTGTCCAATAGTAATTGGTATTATTGGCCTACTGTTAAACAAATATTCTTTTATCAATCAAATGGGTATTATAGTCATATGTCTATTGATAACATATACTGTAAGTATTTGTTTGTTTTATATTATGTTCATTTTAAAAACTTTATAATTTTCAATCACTAAATTAGTTAATTCATAACCAAAACATCTTAATAAAATTTTATAAAAAATCATATTAATCCGTTAAAGTTTACACTTAATATCAGAACCCCTAAGTCTTAGTAATTCATATTATTATAAATTTTTGATTTTATTTGTAATTTGGATAAAATATTATAATGGTTCAATCTCTATTACATTTCTTAAACAATTTATCCAAAAAACAATTTTTTTTTTTTTTTTTTTATATTTTACTTATTGGACAGTGATAGTCGGAAAGTTAATATTAAAGAGAATTTTTCTTGAGAAAAAATAGTGCCTCACTGTGAAGGATATATTATTTGGGCTTTTGAGTGTATGGGATGAATTATAATACAAAAAAATGCTTTAAAAATTTATTTTAAAAATATTTTTTATACAAAATAATGTGCATGATATAGATTTATTAATACGATAGAGGCTTAATAATTAATCTATTAAACCGATTTCCTGAATTATTTTTTATTATTCTGATTGAGTTACTATACTAAACTAAGTATTTAAAATGAAAATTAATGTTTATTAAATTATAAAATTACTATTATTGGAATTCATTTTGGCCTAAAATATTAGTTTAATTCAAATTCCATTAATGAATTCCAGTACCATATAATATTGACAACAATTTCAATTTGGGGTTATGGATTCAATCTTAAGGAAATTGTATTCATCAACATATCGTCGATTGTTTGTTCTAGTGGAACGGTAACGTAACTGAATTTGATAATTTATTTTAATATTCGATACTAAGATATATGGTAATATCTAATATATACAATTACAATAGACAAAAAACAGAGTTTAGGACAAAATAGTGTTATCTCAATCTTATTTAACTTATACGGTATAGTTTTAAAATGTACTGTTTTGTTTGGGTATGAGCTTAAGAAATATTAGAATTGTGGTAAACCCAACTCTAGAATAAATTAGTATTTTTGATTATGTTATCAAGTAGCTGAAATTCGTCATATAATATTAAGTTAACCGCTGGGAGTAGGTAACTAAATATTAAAAATTATTAATGTTGTTTGTTATACTGTAATTTCTTTTTTTGTAATGTGTTTTAATATATATCAGCATATGAACTGTCGGTATTAGTGTAAACACAAATTTTAAACAAATAAAAATATTAATAAAAAAAGAAACTTGATAAATATGAATAATATAAATTGGTTTACGAGTAGATGAATAACCTATTAATTATATATAGTTACCCACTCTGTGTAGGTAAATAAATATTATGAAACACTGATGCTCTTATTTATACTTTAATTTGTGTTATTAATAACGTGTTGTTGTTGTTATAGGTATATTATTCAATTATTTTTTACTGGATTAATCCATCGAGATTTGAATCGTTTTATGAAGTAATTAATCTTTGTACGATAGCCACTTTTGTCTCAATAATATTAAGAGCAATTCTAGGTCACATCCTTATACATTGTTTTGGTGATAGATTGTTGAAGAAGTCCAACTGATCGACGTAATAAGTAAATAAAATGAATATTTTTTTTTTTTTAATCCTGTTTAATGATTTGTTAATTATCGATTACTTGATTTAGGATTTGCGAAGAATCATAATATGTATACAGAATTTGGTGGGACGTCTGACTCTATCACCTTATCTATTCCTATAGAAATTGTAAAAGGTCCAATTACAATATTACATATTAAATACAAATTAATTTATTCACTCGTGCTGCGCTATGTCGATAACATAAATCAATATTCTTTATATTAACTTATATCATTTTATCATTTTTTTGTTAACTGTATAAGTCGCACAGATGCACCTTTGTTATATATATGGACATCTCATAATCCGTCTACTTTTATTCTAATTTCTACGTAATTTTTTAATTCTTAGTGGTTTTACTTTAATGTATGGTTTTTTTTAAAAAATATATTTTACCTACAATCGATTTTAAGGTAATTTAAAAAATTTAATATAGATTATAATCTAATTGTTAAAAATTATGATTATATCAAATACTTAATAAAATAATAAACGCGTTGAATAAAATTTTTCATACCTAATGTATAACACTGTTATAAAAAATGTAAAATATTCAAATATACGAAACATAAAAAAATGTTTTAGATTTACACTATGTTAACATGCATGTTGGCCGATATTGATTAATTAAATCAACCAATAACATCTCTATTATTGTTCCAAATATTCAATAATTTACTAAATTATGTTCTATAACATAAATATCAATTTTTTTTTTTTTTACATTTTCCCCTAATTAAAAGGTAGAGAATGCTTATATATATATAAAAGGTATGGATATATGTTAGCCACAAATATTTAAATATTATAGAGATTATGGGGCGGTTACCTATTAACGGGTCCCTCAGGAGAAGATCAAGGATAATCAAGTTTCTTACACCATTCCCTTCTCGGTCGCCTGGACGAATTGTCTGGGATTTTGATATATTTTCTTTTTTTTTGATGGGTGAGAAATGCTATTTTATGTAACTACAGAACGTCTCCGGGCAATGAGCTTTTTGTAACTTGCCTAGGGGCCGAAATGCATTTTTAACATGTTTATTATAATGCAGTTTGACTGCAACAAAAGCGCTTTTTGTTCCTGCCCGTAAATATAGAATTGTCTATTACAATTTCGCCATACCTTAATAACTTGACTTTCAAATAATAACTCATATGCTTCTAACCCGTAACGTATTTGGTAACGAATACAAGCATTTCAAATTTTATGGCGTATAGAGGTGTGTTTAGATTCATAATGTCGTCTTTAGGCAAACCCGAGCCGATTAGCTTCAACGTCGAGACACATTCCCCAGCGGCGAACCCAATCTAAAATATCAAACACATTATTTTTCAACAAAACAAACATCAAATGTAATTTAATTATGAATTTTATATTGTATTGTTGTGGGACAACGAATGAAAAACAAAAACTCAATGTTTTAAATAAATAATATTTGAAAGCAGTCTTACAAACTTCGCACAATGTATGACCTGTACATTAAATGGGACTGTATATTTGATGAATCAAATTATAAAGTTGCTTCTTGCCTTTTACAAAAGCAAATGCATTTGGGTCAGTGTTGTAGGTAGGAAGTTAGAATATAAACAAGAATTTAATTTATATTTGTATGCAAAAATAAATTGCATACGGAAACCTATTATGAGCGAATTATTCGTATGTTCATCATTGCCATGGTACCCCGAAAATCAACATAAATATAAAAGCACGAGTTTGACGTAATCGTCTTTGACCGATTTATTGTCATTTTTTTTTTGTAGTTTATTCTGCTATGTTAAAAAGTCAATCGATAAATATCGAAAAATTCTCCCTAAAGTACCAAGAAGACACAATCCATTACCAATAACATTGTATATGGTTTATAAAAAAAAAAAAAAAACATGATTATAATGCCACAAGAACCTAATCCTACACTCCCCTTAGAATCTAAAAATCATGAAGTATATTGTTAAATGGATTTTTTCTGTTTTAGTTCTGCAATACGCCCCAAACCGTGATATTCACACTTCACTGTAAATAGAACCGCCGCCAATATAATACAAATGTGTAACGAACAGATGTCATTTAATTCACAAATGCGATAATCATGTGAGGTACTGGCGATTGGTCAATTTTCTAGATTAAATTTATAAAAACAGCCACAGTTCCCCCGTTGAGAAATTTACATTACACCGACCCACTTTTTTGGATTTTGGCTTTTCAAACACCTATTCGTCATTTAGCACGTCAATTGTTTGATATATTTCAGAATTTGTTTGGGATCGTTGAAACGATTTTCGTCCTTAGTACACAGTGGAATATTTTTTACCCAAATCAAATTTAATTAGGTTTAACTTGCCCTGTTATGAGTATATATGCCTATCATATCTCAATCGCTCAATCACAATTTTATTAAATTATCGTTTTGGAATCAGTTATGTTGGCGGTAATGGAAGTCCAAAAATTGTAAAAAATTACATTTATTAAATTTGTTATGAAATATACAATATGTTACGAGTAGCAGCAAAAATGTTGAAGGGTACAGTAAATTGACTGATAGTAGTTGAGAACTCGATTTATTTTAATCCTTCTACTGCAGTGAGTACTATAGCTTGGTTAATTTTAAGATTATTTGTGTTTGATGGTGTGTTTCAGTAATACCGAAATTTCATTGATAATATTTTGACTGAAACTGTTATAATATTTCGAGTATTGTGTAATGATGATTGTGTTGTAGAATAGATTTAACGATTTATTTGGTTTCGAAGACTGTTCATTGATTGAGAGCTTAAATTGGATTAGAAATATTCGTTGTTGCACGCGAAGTAGTTACAGGTTAAACGCCCATCGCGATTATAGTCTTATGAGAGTATTGCTATCAAATCGCGTATGAAAGTTGCTAAATTATATAAATACAAAAAATTAAAATAATAAAATATATAAAAAAAAAATATTAAATTTGCTATTACTTGTATCGTCGACTGACAATATTGTGACCACTGCTCTCACAGGCTATAAATTCGTTAATAACGCAAGTACGTGGTGCACGGTCGGTAGTTACAATATATAAATATAGTATAAATGTAGTACATTATTTCTAGAACATGGTGACATAAATTCCTATTTAGGAATTAGATTTTCACATGCCACGTTTATTAGAAATACCAATTCCAACAATAAATAATAGTAAGCGGGCACGTCGATCGCTGTTCCGTTTTCGCGGATTAATCTCGGTTTGAAATAAATCAATGTGGCATACGCTAGAACCCATATTAATCCGAAACACAATATCATTGGTTATGATAGGAGTTATTCTTTCGTAACATAAATATCATAAATTATTATCGACCAGATAATACAAACCGGCCGAATCAACAGAAATTTATCGCCAATTTTATAGACTGATTTAGATAAATAAAATAGGGGCTGCATTTAATAAAAAAAAAGCCAGAGTATTAACGCCCGTGAAAATGCTTCAACATCAATAAAAAAAAAACATACGACTTTTTTCTAATGAACTAGACGATAAATATTTTACGAATATGAATATCGTTTTATTTTTCACGTGGCCACAACCGTTAAAAAAATTATATTAAATTACTTATTTTCATATATATAGTTGATTAATAAACTTATTAATTTCCAATCAGAAAAAGTAAATAATCTTTAATAGGTGAATTTAATATGTATGGTTTGAGGACGAGATTTATTAACAAAATAAATATCAAATGTCATTTAATTATGACTTTTATATTGCATTGTTGTGGACAAATAGAACAAAACAAAAATTCAATGTTTTAAACAAAAAAAAGTTTTTTTTATAAAGCTAAATATACTGTCTTGATGATTATTTAAAAAATTTGCTTTTGTGTTATATTAACTATGTTACAACCGAAATTTTTTCTATTTACTTTGTATACGCATTGAATCAAATTAAAAACTGAAAATAGTAGTCTAGAAAATAGATATTAAAAATTCCATATAAAGTTTAATTATATGTCGGTATATTTTCATTGTAGATTTTATTGGACAATAATTAATCATATCGTATTACTGCCATAACTTTCAAGATTAAAACTTATGGGTTACAGTAAAGAAAAAATTATCAATACCTTGTAGTTACTGCATCGATAATAGTGGAGATAATAACTAGTTTAATTGATGGTTTATGTTTATACATGGATATTAAACTTGTATATAATTTGCATAACAATATGTATTATTTCAATATTATATAAATTTTATCTCATTTCGTATTCATCATCATAATGTGGATTAAAGTGTCCGATGAGTGATTTTTATTATTATGTGAATAATTGGAAAAATAGTACAAATAATAAATGATGTGTTTAACACACTAGAAAATAGTATATTTTCCGTTAACCATTTTTCAATATTCATTGGCAAATGCATCGGTAAAAATAATATTTTCATTATAAAATTATTGTGGACAGATGAACGAGGCTGTTTTAATATCGATACTATATGTCAATGGTTAACTTTTTAACAAATATATAATTCTCTTTTAAAGGACCAAAAATTGTTAAATTCAATAAGTCCTTCAAAAAAGTACGAAAAATGGGTGACATGTGTGAATGAATAAATCATGAATTTTAAATGTTTAAATAGTAATAAAAATAAAGTATTCCTAAATATTTAATCACTTATATTAGTTAGGTAAATGAATTCCAAAAGGGTGAAATATTAAGATAGAAATTGGGTTTTTTGGTAGAATGGTATATTTTGAGGGAATGGGTATGAAAATAACAACTATCCTGTTTTATTATTTTCGTAATATAGTCACCCTATCGTAGGTTAGGTCACCCTATCGTGAGGTGTGCTGTGATAAGTGGGACGATGGAAAGGTAAAGCAAATAGGGTAATTTAGATAAAATCCTTAAGCTAACGTAAACGGTCTATAATGAAAATTGCAAAAGAAAAAAAAATGATTAAATGTCAATTTCAATATTATTGTGTTAATTTTTTTTTAATGATATGAGCAGTGGGATAATCTGGTGGGATTTTCATATTTAAAAAGAGCAGCTTCATGTAACAATTCAAATATTTTTAGAATAATATAATTCATACTCTTTTCATCAAATCAATATATGTTATAATAGCATAATCTTAATATTATTGTTTAGATTTAAATGAAGTATTTACATCGTTCCTTCCTCACTACAGCAATGATGTACTTTTTGAGATTATAATTGGGATAGTGTATGGATTTTTAATGATATTTGTGCCACATCCAAAACACCTAAATCTGTGCAAGTTTCAGAGGCACGAAAGGAATGAAAATCATAATACAAATAACGATGTATATTAATTTGTAATTAACTACAATAGTAAAATTGTATCATTTTGTTTAATTTGCATATTAATTATTTTATTTGATGATGATCATTAGTCGAAATTTAATTATGCTACACCAATACAAATTTATAATAATTAAAAGAGTCCACCAAATGATATCGCGGACCGAACTATTTATCTGATGGACCCAATTAGTTTTGTATATAATACTCTCCATTCTTCTGTTAAAAAAGGTGTTAATATACAATATAAATATATTCATTGATACGCTCAGAATCTATAAATACGTTTTATGCCAATCTAATTTAAATCCGTTTCTGGTTTACATACTTCCTATTGATATAATTCCTCCTACGGCGGCCGATGTTCGTATAAATTTTTCGTTGAAATCATTAGACACCAGCAAAATGAAACTAACGGATCCGATAAACATACCGATCGGTAAACCGACGGTATTGCACGCCGTATCATTTAAAAAAATCTTGGATTATCATTGGAAATCTTGGTATACGTCGGGAAATCATGGTATTCGGTGAAAAAAGTATTAATCGGTGATTAACACACACCTGTAGAGCATGGATGTCTACCTTTTGTGCACATTAAATGAGTAGAAGTTGTGGGTCACATAAACATTTTAAGTAAAATATTTGATTTATAGTTCATTTATAGGCCGCATGGTTATTCGAATAATGTTTTTAAAATTTTGGAAAACTGAAATGGGTTTTTGTACAAACTATGCATAATGGCCCATTATTATATTCTCTAAAAGTAGTATTCATCAGTCCATTTTTCGTTGAATACGTTCTTCGTTCATCTTTTTGTTTCGCAAGGTTTTGTCTATGATTTATGGACAGAAGATTTTGCCATTTGATTATTAATGAAGTTAATTTGACAAAATAAAAAGTAATACTGAACGCTTATGTCACTAAAACCAAACGTCAATTTATCCTTGGACTTTCGGACAATATTTGATTTTCAATATATGTATATCTATAAAACTATATGATAAGCAATTGATAAACGTCATAGGCTCTTGGCTATCATGATATGAATTATTTCTATCTTCGTGTTGGTCAGGCTTCTGATAAAGGCTGTTAAATCAATGAATACGCATGTTTTTTTTCTTCATCGTGGAAGAAATTAGATTCGGCCAAAACTTAAATATTTTAATTTTTTCTGGTGCTTAACATTTTTTCTATCTAGTTTTGCTGTCCATGATTAAAACTACAAGTATTTATATTATTTTATAAAATAAAAATGAAATTTTTAGTGTATATTATTGATTAACGAGTGCATAATTTAAAAATGTTAAAGCATATTTCGTCAGGATTTAGTGTATTAAATTCACAGCTCTCCATACAAGGTACTAGAGATAGCGTAAGTAAGTACTTTTTTATCATCGTCAACGCCCAACCGTCGACGGTAATGTCTTGCGTTGCAGATAATAAATTGATGATAAACACCACATTTATCAACTTGGAAATGTTGGCCTTTCCCGACTCCGGCAACCACTAGTCGATGTTATTAGCTATGTGGAGGAAACACAATCATGTAAAACGATAAAAGCAAAGAATTATTCCATTTGGTCGAACGTTTATGATATACTATATTGTACACACATATCCATTTGCGTTTGTAGGGTTGATATCCAACTTTGTCATCGTCATATCTCTTTTGAATAAAGAGTGTCGACAACCGGGGCCCATACAATTTTTGCGTAGTACGGCCATACGATAACGCTAAACGGTGCTTAAAAATTGAAACGCATTGAAAATTTATAATTTCTAAAATGTATATTCATTAGAAAACTTTTGAAGAATTTAACTCTCTCATGTCATAGGCGCTGTTTAGCTTCGAAGCCGGACAGTTTATACTGTAAAAGCACGTAAACTCGAACCTTCGACATGCAGTGGTACAGGATAATGATTTGGATCGAGAGGGTAATAATCGAAGGTGTACTAAATATATTATAAGGTAAACGACGGTTATTGCAATGAATTATTTTTTGGAAGAGATAAAACGATAAGACATGTAATAAGACTTGAACAGCTTGCTACTGACAATAATTGTAGGAAAAGTCAAATGATGTATTGGAAGAGGAATACTGCGGTTGCAATACATGACTTTAATCACATAGGATATGATTTAAATGATATAAAAGCACCTGGAATATTTAGGCTGCAATGAAAGGCGTGGATCTAATATCAGGATTTATACAAAATAAAAAAAATTACATGGGTGACAGTATGTTGTGGAATAATAAATAAATGAATACAATAATTATGTTTACGTTCAAAACACATACATTTCAACATTAAATTTCCTAACACAATTCGAACGGCCATTCGTGCTGGTTAGCGGTAACTCGCCAAATGTGAATAAATTATTTTAGACTAAATTACGACATTTTGACGATTCGCCCTGAGCTGACAATGTCAAGTCGTCAATACGAAATCTATACTATATTCTTATTTAAAAATAAAAACTCCTTTTTTCGGCCTTTGCCATATCGATAATCGTTTGCGAACAACACACATTCCGCGAGTGTACAACGGTACGGGAGTACTTTTACGACTAACATATAAAAAATCAATAATTAAACGTATGAAGTTACCTATACCTGGTAAAGATAATTATTTAAATTAAAATGTGTATGTTATTTAATGCGTGCATGTCCGACCGGCTTCATTATAAATGATCAAACATAAACTTCTAATGTAATGAATCGGTAGTTTGACTAGCTGGCATTAGCGGGGGGGAATGCATGCCATAATTTTAGTTTTATCGGCGCGCACAGCATGACCTGGTACTTGCAGTAAATTAAGTGAATGGAGCAAGTTGTGTAGCTAAATGCATACTAGATTTATAATGAAATAAAAACAATACCTATATATTATCAAACTATTGTATCGTTTACTAATGGTATGCGTTAGTGTAATTAACATTAACCTAACGCGATATCACCATATTGGTAAATTTGATATCCGCTGTTAATTGGGAAAACTGTAGGGCAGTAACAAAGAATAATCCCAGTAAACCCACCACCGTCGACGAAAGAGTTTCAGAGATTCCGTTTTAATATCAACTGGTTCGTTCGTTAGTGCGGACACCGTGTTTAATTATTGTCATTTTAATAGCTGCATACTTCTTCGGTCGGTAAGTATTATTTAATGGAACATAAAATGTCTGGCATTATTATTTATGATAAAATATTTTTTATAAATCTTTATTAATTATTTACTAAAATAATTTGTCTTGCTAAAAAATTGTTGTTTGGTCTGCTTTGGTGAGAGCAAACGATAATGTATTGCTTGATATTATTATAGATTAATGTATTTTTTAAAAAACCAATGTTGCTTTTCATGTTTTTAGATGATTAGTTTTTTAGATTATTTATCATTTATTCGTTAAGGTAACGTATTGTATTTGTAATATTTACCTCAAGTACCGATAATAATAGGTGTTGATAATTTTCGACATAAACTATAACCTAAATGTCAAATATAGTAAATGTTGATATAGTTTTTTCACTAATTCTAATATAGGTAAACCATTTAAGTAAATAAACAAACGCATGTAAAACACATAATTTTGACTTAAAACTACTAAATATTATTTTTAAAAAACTAAAACGTAGTGTTACCTAGTAATAGATATTAAATATAACTTTTAAAAAAACAAATAAACAAATAATTGTAAAAAATGTACAAATCAATTCAAGTTTACATATATGTAAATAAAAATATGTATTAAAAGAAAACATTCTAAGCCCGTAATATTATATTAGTTGGCAGTAAACGCAGCCGGATTCGATTTTAAAAATTATCATTTATCTATTTGCAATATAATAAACTGCAGGCTTTACTTTGAAGTTTTTTTACAGAATATTATTATTTTTTTGTTTGCGTAGTTATAACATTAATTTTTCTAAAATATGTAAAATATAATTCAATATATATATTGACAAAAATTTATATTTTAAAAAATGTTAAATGTTAAAATATTCTGAAACATATTACCGAAAAGCAGGTCAGATGTTAGGTATGCCTGGTCAAGAACACCGTTTTTATTTACAAAAAAAATATACAAGGAACATGATTAAAATGTGTAAAAACACGACACAATTCAGCTTTATGTAATTTCCTATTATATTGTTCGCATTCACACAAGGAGTGTTTACCAATATCTGCCGCGTCCCACTAAACCAGAGCTCCAGAATCAAACATCATCAGCTAATTGTTTATAAAGACAGAAATAAAAAGTGTTGTGTTGCCGTTTTCGCCCTGTAAGGCGTCGTCGTTATTCGTAGAAATCGCGATTTCCGTTTCTGCCGTAATCGCCGGAACTCTTAAATTCCCGTGTCCCTTGGAAAAACTCCCGTCACTCAGGCGGACGACGACGAAATCTCACGTGCGATGTACCGGTGGGTTCACTAGGCCGAGTTTAAGCTCTCGGTACAGGTGTGGAGTCGATCGGTCGCGGATTAAGTTTGCTGTTTCTTTTTGCGGCAAGAACAGCGTAAGATCGTCCGTCCTGGTTGACTGCTGCGGACGGACACAGGCTAATTAAACTTACAAATTTGTAGTACCCATATGTTAAATGTTAGACTTCTATATGGTATTTCTCATTTTTAGACAGGGATAACGTGTGACAAAATTGAAACAATCATTGGATATGAAGTCCAATCAGAACCAATTTCTATCAGAATGCGGAACTGAATTGGATGATAAAGTGACGGATTGTGGAGTGGCACTAGGTGATTATAATTGATTTTTAAAATATACACTATAAAGTAACTTTTGTAAGTTTAAATTAAATTTTAGAATAATAACAAACTGATAAACTTGGAAATTATAACATGCAAAAAATAACTAAAGAAAATCTAAGATTAAATAACAGATATATTTTCAAAAAAAAAAAAAATATATGAATTATTATTTCTTACTCCATTACATCTATTGATCAAAAAATGTTTATTATAATGCAGTTTGACTGCAATGAAAGCGCATTTTTCTATTCGCCTGTACAAATAGAATCTATTACAATTTCCCATAATATAATGGCTTGACTTTCAAATAATAACTCATCTGCTTCAGACCTGTTACGTATTTGGTAACGAATACAAGCATTATAAATTTTATGGCGTACAACGCTGTGTTTAGTATCATAATGTCGTCTTTAGGCAATCCCGAGTCGATTAGCTTCAACGTCGAGGCACAGTTTACAGCGGCTAACCCAATTTAAAATAACAAACACATGGACGATTTTTTAACAAAACAAACATCAAATGTAATTTAATTATGAATTCTATATTGCATTGTTGTGGGACAAAGAATGCAAAACAAAAACTCAATGTTTCAAACAAATAATATTTGAACGAAGTCTTACAAACTTCGCACAATAGAAGACCTGTACATGAAATGGGACTGTATATTTGATAAATCAAATTATAACGTTGCGTCTTGCCTTTAAAAAAGGAAATAAATTTGTGTCTCTGTTGTAGGTTTGAATTTAGAATATAAACAAGAATTTAACTTATACTCGTATGCAACAATAAATTGCATACGGAAACATATTAAGAGCGAATTATTCGTATTTTTCTGTTTTAATTCTGCAAAACGCCCCAAAACCTTGATATTCACACTTCACTTTAAATAGAACCGCCGCCAATAAAAAAATTACTAATAGTTATAATACACTTGAAAATTTCGGAAAAAAAAAAAAAAAGGCAACATTAACCCGGGAAGTACATTTCAATATGTAATATCAAAACGCTTTGTAATTTACAAAATCGATAACATTTACGGCATGCTTATTGCACACTGTACTGATATTTTACCGACATGTGTCAATCGTATTATATAAATGTGTAACGAACAGATGTCATTTGATTTACAAATGCGATATAATCATGTGAGGTACTGGCGATTAATCGATTTTCTAGATTAAATTTATAAAAACATCCCCAGTTCCCCCCGTTGAGAAATTTACATTACACCGACCCACTTTTTTGGATTTTGGCTTTTCTAATACCTCTTCGTCATTTAGCACGTCAATTGTTTGATATAATTCAGAATTTGTTTGGTATTGTTGAAACGATTTTCGTACTTTGTACACAGTGGATTAGTGTTTACCCAAATCAAATTTAATTATGTTAAACTTGCCCCGTTATGAGTATATGTGCAAATCATATCTCAATCGCTCAATCACAATTTTCTTACATTATCGTTTTGGAAACGGTTATGTTAACCTTTCCTAACCTAAACTGAAAATTATTATTAGGTAAAAACTATAACAATGATTCATTAAGATGTTTAATATAAAATCAATTATTTTAAAAAGAAAGTAGTATTTAATCTAATTTGTGCTTTTATCTGTTGATTTGATTATTAGTAATATTCAATTACAGGTTATTTACACGTTAGTACTTAATATTGATCCAAAAATATAAACTATGATTTGACTTCGATTTATTCTTATCGATAAATTTGTCTTACAGATAACAATCATCCGTGTATTTTTATTGTGCGTCGAAGGATGTCTTATTGTGCTTCACAAATGGTATACAAATTTCCCATTGACATGTTCCTTGGGATGTGCCTTATCATGTATTATTGCAAGTACTGGTTGGAAATGGTTAGATCGAAAACAAAGACAAGAAAACCCAATGATATCAAATATCGACGACATGGTGATTCAGAGTCAATTAAAAGTCATTACAAAATTTTTCGAGTTTATCTTAACTTTAATTTATCCAATGGTAATTGATTTTAGTGGCCTACTGTTGATTAACTATATTTTTATCGAATGAATGGATGCTATAGTCATATGTCTATTGATTACATTTACTGTAAGTATATTTTTTTATAAATGGTTAATTAATAATTAAATAATTCCTGATAGTAATTTTTAACCATCTATTATAACCTATTACTTTTTAAACTTAATTCTACAACACCTGAGTCTTTGTAGTATATATTATTATAATATGTTGGTTTTATATGCAGTTTGAAAAGAATATTATTATCGTGCAAACTCGATTACATTTCTGAAGCAATTTATCCAAAATAACAATATTTTTTTTTGTCATTCTATTTTACTTATGGGACAGTTATAGTAGGATAGTTAATATTAACGAACACATATCTTGAGAAAATATGGTGCATCACTGTGAAGGTTTTATTATTTGGGGTTTTGTGATTATCGGATGAAATATAAAACAAAAAAATGCTCTCAAAATTAATCTTAAAATTATTTATTACACAAAATAATACGAATTAATATAGATTTATTAATACGAAATAGGCATTGCAATTATTGTATTGAACAGATTTCCAAAATTATTTTTTATTATTCTGATTGAGTTACTATACTAAACTAAGAAGTAAAAATGAAATAAGTTATTTTTAGTTATATTAGGGTAGTTTTTAAATTCCATTTATAAATTCCAGTCCCGCATATTATTGACAAAAATTTCAATTTGTGGTTATGGATTCAATCTTAAAGAAATTGTATTCATCAACATATCGTGGGTTGTTTGTTCTAGTGGAACGTTAACGTAAATGAATTCGATTTTTTTTTTTTCATATTCGATAATAAAATGTACGGTGATATCTGATATATACAATTACAATAGACAACAATCAGAGTTTACGAAAAAATTAGTGTTTACACAATCCTAAGTAATTTATATGGTATAGTTTTGATATGTATTGTTTAGTTTGGTCATCAGCTTAAGAAATATACATTTTACTGTAAACTCAAATCTAGAATATATTAATATTTTTGATTAACTTAACAAGAAACTGAAAATTAAATAATATCAGTGTATGCACTGTCGGTATTATTGTATACATAAATCTATAACAAATAAAAATAATAATAATTAAAAAATAAAACGTTATTAATATGAATGTTTTAAATTTGTTATGAGTAGCTGAATATCCCATTAATTATATTTAGTTACCTACTCTGAGTAAGTATATAAATAATATGAAACACAAGTATTCGGAAATATGTCAATAATCAGAATATATGGTAGTACACTAAGACGTACTTAATGTGGTGGCGGTAATGGAAGTCCAAGAATTGTAAAAGATTACATTTATTAAAATGCCTTGATTTGTACGGTATAAATCAAAATTTTCACAATAATTCGCAGTTTAAAAACAAAATTACGTTAGGCCCAAATGTTGCCAACTGATTTTTGGTGTTTTTTTATGGCCAAAACAACAGTTTTATTTGATCTTGGAGCCAATTTTTCTAAGACGCTAATATTTTGAAAACCTACTGAACCATATATAACTCAAAAAAATCAAGAACGTCAAAAAAGAGTTAAATGGAAAAGAATTCGGTTATAATGTCAGGTCCCTGCAATTATTTTAATCTGAAAAATGACTTCAATAAGAAGCAAAATTGTCAATAACACAAATCCTTTTTTACGTTAATATTCCCGTTCCTCCTCCCCGTTATTATTGAATCAACAAAAAATTTAACAGACAAGATATAAAATACAAACAAAATAAATCTTTCTCGTTGATTTTTAATTGAGATAGATTTCTGTTAAAAAAAGATGTTAACAGACAATATAAATATATTATAATATATAAATTCATTGCTAAGCACAGAAACTATAAATACGCTTAATGTCAATTAGCTCTAATATCGACAACCGGAGCCCATACAATTCTTGCGCAGTACAGCCATACCACAATGCTTAACGATGTCTTAAAATTGAAACGCATATAAAATTTAAAATTTTTAATATTTAAAACATTAGAAAACTTTTCAAGAATTTAACTCTGTCATGTCATATGCGCGGTTTGCCCTCGAAGCCGGACAGTTCGTACTGTAAAAACATGTAAACTCGAAACATTCGACATGCGGTGTTACATGATAATGCTGTGGATAAAGAGGAAAACAATCGAAGGGGTACTAAATAAAATATAAGGTAAACGATGGTTGTTGTAATGAATTATTATTCGGACGAGATAAACCTATCGAAACGTAAAAAGACATAATCAGCTTACTATTGACAATAATTGTAGGAACTGTCGAATGATGTATTGGAAGAGAAAGACTACGGGTGGAATACATTATACGAATTACATAGGATATGATTAAAATGAAATAAATGCACCTGGAATAAATAGGCTGCAAATAAAGGCGTGGTGAAAAGCACCAATCTAATCTAAGTATTAATAAAAAAAAAATAAAAAAATTTGCATAGGTGACATAATTTTGTGATGTAATCAATCAATGAATACAATAAATATGTTAACGTTCAACACACACACATTTTAACGTTAAATTTTCTAACATAATTCGGACGACCATTTGTGCTGATTAGCGCGCCAAATATGTATAAATTATGTTGGATGGGTTTGGCGAGACAATTCAATTCAAAATCATATCCTCTTTTGTTTTTTTGCATTCATCATTGGGTAAGTTTACATTAAATTAATTTATATAAATTTTTATTTTTTACTGATTTAATATGTATTAAAAAATTGTTTAAAAATGTATCGTTCTATTGTTCTAATTCAGAATTTAAATTAATTGTTTTTCCTTAATTATTTCCTTATAATTCAAGTACTATAGAAATGATAACAACATAAATTATGTATTTGCTAAAAGATTTTTTCGATATTTTTTTTTCTTTGCACTTTGTATACGAACTGAATCGAATTTTATGTTATAGAAGTTTGTCTGGGAAATGGAAATAGACAATTCCCTATGAAGTTTAATTATACGTTGATTACTCTGTAGACTTCATTGGACAATAATAAGTCATGTCGTACTTCTGACTAACTTTTCGAGATTAAAACGTATGGGCTACAGCGAAAAAAATATATCATTACCCTTCTTGTTGCTGCTTCGTGTATAGTGGAGATAATAACTAGTTATTACCCTAATTTATTATTACTATCCTAACCTAAACTATAACTGATGAGTTTATTTTTTACACCCGGTATAATGATCTAGTTAAATATAGTCTAAGTAAGTAATATTTCAATATTATATGAATATTATATTTATTTGCATTGTTATGTTTGTCATCACGTGGCTTTACGGGCCCGAAATGGTCTCTAGACGAATCCAAGACGCATATTGCCATGTAATACATTGCTACGCGAACGATCTTTTATGATTGGTCCCTTGCTATCGTGGACTCTCCTTATTTTAGATAGGTACCAAACTTATCCAAATTAGTGTTCGGCGTTATTATGGTGTCTCAGTGGATATATGTGACACTCATTAAATCGGTATTAGAGTAACCATAATTCGGATTCTATAATGACGGAACAAATATTTTCCTCATTTTTCCACCGTGACCTCTCCCAACGTGGTTTTGTATAAACTATTGATAGTTTAACTCAAAGAAAAATGACCCAAGGTCTCAAGACATTATTAGAATTTGATAACGTTTACTTTACCTTAATTATATGGTCCCTTGGTTTTGGTGGTATGTATACGTGTAATATTATTCTTTAATATACTCCGGTATATCGTAACTTATTGTAAAGTCCGTTTCCTGCCAGAAAATTCATAGAAAATTTAGGTAATAAAAGGCTATCGACAAGGAGACACTCTGGGCCCTACTCTATTAGACTAGAGAAATCACTAGAAAATACAGCGAGACGTGTATGGGACGGCCGAAAAATGGAAATATATGGAGAACGGGTTATACCGGCATACGTTGATGATATTGTGGTAACGGGAGAGACGAGAGATAAAGTCATAAATACAACGTCCAAACTGCTAAGGGCAAGTAAAACCATAGGTTTGCGTGTGAATGAACTAATAATAGAACATAATTAATTTATTCATATGTATGCTTAAATAAATAAATATTTAAAAATATACAAATACAATTGCTATTGCTATTTCCCTATGTTAATGGGAAAAAACTTAAGCTTGAATTTTGAGACTGCTACTCTTAACGAACTTCGTCCGTTATTTTGTTTTTTTGTTACCGATATGTGTTTCACATATGTAAGGTAGAGGATAGAATCGTCGATCTACCTATAATTGACAATTCTGATCTTATGGAAATACAACATTTATCACTTGAAATTTTATTAAATCTTATACGCAGATATATTTATCGGACGATAACTCCGATTGGTTCCTATTTCGTAATTAAATTTAATTCAGAATCCATTTCATTTACGTTAATAGAAAATTGATTTCTTATCCGTCCTGATTTTTTTTCTGGAAACTATTCAAACTGTGTGTTAATATTCGTAACCAAATTGCACATTTAGAAAACGATTGACGGTACACTATAGACCGGAATTGATTTTATATCGTGTGCAATATGTTCGATAGTACTCGAATGACAACTAGGTGGGAACTGATTATTATATATTATCGTTGTGACTAAAATTATTAAAATTTACGTACACGATATCGAGTGTGGATAAAACTAAATATTAAGAATGCCAATCCAATAGTTATCGATCGACCACTATCGCTTATAGTTAATGAAATCACGTATATGGGCAATATTATAATCAGATAAGATAACGTTATATGCTATTCATGTAATCGCACCGAATCAATAAATACATTTAATTTAAAAAAATAATATACTTTGATATGAATAACCAATGTTCATTATTTTTGGCGACCCCCCCTCCTTCCCTCTTTCCACCAAACTATCTCAATACAAATATTCCGTATTATTAACTTTTTAACATTTAATTTTTACTTTACAATATTAATATATTCTGTGTCTGTGGCAATATTTTATTATTTTCTATTTAGATATGTACTAGAAAGAATTAAAAAAAGAAAATTACAAACAAAAAGATTTTTGTATATTTCATATTATATATAAAATGTTTAACTAATACATATTTTTATTAATATAGAAATTAAAAATCTAAATATTTTAATACGTATTTCAAAAACGAATACTCATTATCAACCCCAATAAAAAGCCGTTCTCTATTTTCTTTAAAAAATTTTTAGTTATTATTAAATATTTAATAGTATGATTTATTCTTATGTTTTGTGTATAATTTAATAGTATAAAATTGTTATAAATATCGCGAGTACAATGACTTATAAATACGTCTTCGATAGGATAATCATAGCACCACAAATTGTATATTTATAATTTATATTCCTTTATTTTACTGTTAGTTTAAATTAAAATATATTTTTGTTTATTAAGGAGTATTATTTTTAAACGGTATAAAACGCATTTAATTATGTGGAGAATATGCGGTCGTGGTCGTCTATCCAGTGATGAATATTTTTATTTACCATTTCGTTTATTAAGCCGAGCACACCACGTAGTGAATCATTGTCGATTCTCGGTGTATCTATTTTTTAAAACTGTATTTTTTTTTGGAAATTATATTGTAACTCTATAACACTTACGGGACACGTACTGGCCGGTAAAAACATTAAACGTTAAACGAATTTTGATTATGTAAATAAAAGCTACAATAAAATTAAAAAAAATAATTAAAAAATTGGTGAAGGTCGGTCATATTTAAACTCGAATTATAGCGTTTAGCAAGAAAATATTAAAAATCCCAGTAAAATGCGCCCCGTATATCGACGTTCCAATAATAAAAAATCATCAAAATCGGATAAACCTACGAGTCAAGAGGGTTTTTTTTTTCCCTGTAAAGCATGTATTTGAGCGAAAAAACGGGTTGCGAACAAGCCCCTTAACAAAATACTAATAATTTCCTACCGGTTTCGTTAATTTTGAAAAGAGTAGTATAACTATATGAAATACACCCTACGGCTTGTAATATTCTAGGCTTTAAATCCTCCTGAACAGAACAGCTCCTAAGTTTATAATGAACACACAAGTTCCCCATTCTCAAGAGGAGGTCAAGTCAAAAATATACTCTCTAAAATGATTATAATTTGGGATCTTCTGTCGAAGAAATTGTAAACTCATTAAAAATTCGTAAATGAATACATAATACAGGATTCCTTAGGCGATACTGTAGAATATATGTCCTTTAAAACAATTTGGTTTGTTTTTAGGTAAGTTCACAATTACAATATTTCTTAAAATATCAATTTAAATACGATTAATTTTTATTTAGAAATTTGTTTAATAATAAAAGGTTCTATTATCTACATTCAGATTTTCAAAATAATTTTTTTTTAGACTTATAGTACAAGTGATATAGAAATTCTTATAGATATACAATTAATATACAATTATTATTATGAGAAAGATTTGTAAAATGTTTTGCATATATATTTGCTATTATAAAACTACAAGCTGATTCTCCTAATATTACTGAAATATTTTATATATAATAATATAAAACAGTATCTATATTGATAGTTGAAGTTAAAAATAGAGGAAATAAAACCTGCTAAATATTAGGCAAATATAAATAACTTACTACTAGGCCAATATTGAGATATGTGGTGGCTACACATTTCATTATTGCCAGAGGGGTGACGGATGTCGATATAAATTTACGTTACATTTACGTATTTTAAGATAGCTGACAATGGTCGTGACATGGTACAACTCTTTTTCGATATGATAAATAAATCAATTTCTGAATTTTAATTAGTTATTAAGTATTTAATATTTAGTAACCTCTAAATTTATTACTTATAATTAATGAATTTAATTTCCCAAAGTGAGTTTACAACGTTATTTGTTATGGTTCATGGCGCATTTGAATTGGACGTCTGGGAATTGCGTCGTATCGGCGGTGTATTGACAAGACTAGTAATATTGCCACTTGTAGCTGACTGGATCATCGTTATTATAGTCATAATGCAATTAGATTCAGAATATAATATATTGTTGTTATTATATTTAATACCTACATTTGGGTAAGTTGATAAATTTATTGAAAATTGTTATAATCATACCTTCCTCAGTACAGCAAAGATGTACTTATTGAGATTATAATTGGTGTAATGTGTGGAGTGTTAATGATATTTGTGCCACATCCAAGACATCTAAATCCGTGCAAATTTCAGAGTCATGAATGGAATGAAAATCATATTACAAATAACAATCGACAAGTTAATAAACAAATTACTATGTATATTTAATTTTAACTAACTACAATTGTATGATTTTGTAAAATTTGCATATTAATTATGTTATCAAACGATGATCATTAGTATAAATTTCATAATGCTACACCAATACAAATTTATAATAATTAAAAGACTTCAACTAATAATATCGCGGACCGGACTATTTATCTGATGTTCACAGTTAGTATTACCTAACCTAACCTAACCACCCTAAATCATATTCTCCATCTTCAATATAATAACAATAAGGCCAGCTGTCTGCGCCTATTCATATGCTCTCGAATACGTTCTTTACCACTGCAGTGGGTATTTTCTATGTTCAAATAAAAAGTACATAAGTTACACTTTTTTTTGATTTCCATATCTAGAAATATAAATTACAAATTGGTTGGTCATGTAGAGAATTAGTTATATTTTTAATTTTAAACTATAAAAATTATTTATTATGATTTTTGATATAAAATCAACAATTTTAAAAAGAAACTCGCATTTAATCTAATTAGTGATTTTATCTTTTGATTTAATTAATAGTAATATTAAATTAAGATTGTCTACACGTTTGTAATTAAATTTGATCCTAATGTCTAAACTATGGTTTACTAATATGTTCTTTGGGGTGTGCCTTAACATGTATCGTTGCAAGTACTGGTTGGAAATGGAGAGATCGAAAAGAACGACATGAAAACCCAATGATATCAAATATCGACGACATGGTGATTCAAAGTCAAATAAAAGCCATTAAAAAATTGTTCGAGTTCATCTTATCATTAATTTTACCAACAGTAATTGGTTTTATTGGCCTACTGTTTAACAAATATTCTTTTATCAATCAAATAGATTTTATAATCATATGTCTATTGATTACATATACTGTAAGTATTTGTTTGTTTTATATTATGTACATTTTAAAAACATTATATTTCTCAATCACTAATTTAGTTAATTAATAACCAAATAATTCTTAATATAATTTTATAACAAATCATATTAATCCGTTAATTTTTACACTTAATTTCAGAACCCTTAAGTCTTAGTAATTCATATTATTATATTTTAGTGATTTCATTTGTAGTTTGGATAAAATATTATAATCGTACAATCTCCATTACATTTCTGAAACAATTTTTTTTTTTTTTTTTTTTATATTTTACTTATTGGACAGTTATAGTCGGAAAGTTAATATTAAAGAACATTTTTCTTGAGAAAAAATAGTGCCTTACTGTGAAACTTATATTATTTGGGCTTTTGAGTGTAAGGGATGAATTGTAATACAAAAAAATGCTTTAAAAATTTATTTTAAAAATATTTTTTATACAAAATAATGTGCATAATATAGATTTATTAATACGATAGAGGCTTAATAATTATTCTATTGAACCGATTTCCTGAATTATTTTTTATTATTCTGATTGAGTTACTATACTAAACTAAGTATTTAAAATGAAAATTTATGTTTATTAAATTATAAAATTACTATTATTGGAATTCATTTTGGCCTAAAATATAAGTTTAATTCACATTCCATTAATGAAATCCAGTACCGTATAATATTGACAACAATTTCAATTTGGGGTTATGGATTCAATCTTAAGGAAATTGTATTCATCAACATATCGTCGATTGTTTGTTCTAGTGGAACGGTAACGTAACTGAATTTGATAATTTATTTTTATATTCGATACTAAGAAATATGGAAATACCTGAAATAAAAAATGCAGTTTGACTGCAACAAAAGCGCTTTTTCTTTCCGCCCGTACAAATAGAATGGTCTATTACAAATTACCCATACCTGAATGGCTTGACTTTCAGATAAAAACTCATATGCTTCTGACCCGTAACGTATTTGGTAACGAATACAAATTTTATGGCCTACAGAGCTGTGTTTAGATTCAAAATGTCGTCTTTAGACAATCCCGAGCCGATTAGCTTCAACGTCGAGACACAGTCCCCAGCGGCAAACCCAATCTAATATATCAAACACATGATTTTTCAACAAAACAAACATCAAATGTAATTGAATTATGAATTTTATATTGCATTGTTGTGGGACAAAGAATGCAAAACAAAAACTCAATGTTTCAAACAAATAATATTTGAAAGAAGTCTTACAAACTTCGCATAATAGATGACCTGTACATGAAATGGGACTGTATATTTGATAAATCAAATTATAACGTAGCGTCTTGCCTTTTAAAAAAGTAAATAAATATGTGTCTCTGTTATAGATAGGAAGTTAGAATATAAACAAGAATTTAACTTATATTTGTATGCAACAATAAATTGCATACGGAAACATATTAAGAGCGAATTATTCGTATTTTTCTGTTTTTATTCTGCAAAACGCCCCAAAATCTTGATATTCACACTTCACTGTAAATAGAAACACCGCCAATAATACATTTACAAATAGTGATAAAACACTTGAAAATTTCGCAAAAAAAAAAAAAGGCAACATTTACTCGGGAAGTACATTTCAATATGTAATATCAAGACGCTTTGTAATTTACAAAATCAATAACATTTATGGCATGCTTATTGCACCATGCTTATATGTCCAAAATTTGTAGAAGATTACATTTATAAAAATGCCTTGATTTGTACGATATAAATCAATATTTTCACTTTAATTCGCATTTAAAAAACATAATAACGTTACGCTTAAAAGTTGCCTACTGATTTTTGGTGTTTTTTTATAGCCAAAACAACAGTTTTCTTTGAACCTGGAGCCAACTTTATTGTGACGCTGAAAATTTGAATACCTATTGAACCATATATAACTCAAAAAAAAAATGCAACAATCTAATCTAAGGATTAATACAAAAAAACCGATGCTAACCTAACCTAACCTAACCGAAATGCATCTGTAAAAAAATAATTTCAATACTAAATATATTGTAGACAGATGAACAACACTGTTTTGATGTCGAAACTATTATATAGATAACCATTTAAAAACAGCAATGTAAAAGCTTCACTTGTTCACAATTTTATAAATCTCTTTTAAAGCATCTAAAATTGTTAAATTAATTAATTTCTTTAAAAAGTAAGAAAAAAGTGTGACATGTGTCGAATAAGAAATTCATGAATTATGAATGAAGCTGTTGTTTAATAGATAATAAAAAGAAAGTATTCATAATTATTTAAACACTTTTATTAGTTAGGTCAATGAACTCCAAAATGGTAAAATATTAGGATATTAATTGAGTTTATTGGTAGAGTGGTATTTTTTGAGGGAAAGGGGATGTAACGACTATTTATAAACTAACTTTTTGATTATATTCATAAATTAGTCACCCTATCGTAGGCATGCTGTTGTAAGTGGGACGAAGGGAAGGTAATGCTAATAGGGTAATTTTGATAAAATCCTAAAGCTGAAGTAAAAGGTCTATAAAGATAATTGCATAAAAAAAAATAATGAATAAAAGACAATTTTAATATTATTGTGTTAATTTTATCTAATGAGATAAACAGTAGAATAAACTGTAAAGATTTTCATGTTTTCAAAAAGCAGCTTCATGTAACAATTTAAATAATTGTAGAATAATTTAATTTATACTGTGTTCTTCAAATCAATAAATGTTATAATAGCATAATCTTAATATTATTGATTAAATTTAAATGATGTGTTTACATCATTACTTGCTCAATACAGCAAAGATGTACTATTGAGATTATATTTGGGATAATGTATGGATTGTTAATGATTTTTGTGCCACATCTAAATCATCTAAATTTGTGCAATTTTCGGAGACATGATATGAATGATAATCATAATATGAAAAACAATCGACAAGTTAATTAACAAATTATTATGTATATTTAATTGTATTTAACTTCAATTGTATAATTTTGTTTAATTTGCATATTAATTATGTTATTTGACGATGATCATTAGTCAAAATTTAATTATACTACGCTAACACAAATATATAATAGTTAAAAGTGTCCACCAAATAATATTGCGGACCGAACTATTTGATAGAGATAATAACTAGTATAACTGATGGTTTATTTTTATACATGGATATTAAACCTGTATATAATTTGCATCACAATATGTATTATTTCAATAATATATGAATTTTATCTCATTTCGTATTCATCATCATAATGTGGTTTAAAGTGTCCGAGTGATTTTTACTATTTTGTGAATAATTGGTAAAATAGTACAAATAATAAATGTTGTGTTTAACATAGTAGAAAATAGTATATTTTCCGTTAACCACTTCTAAATAATCATTGGCAAATGCATCGGTAAAAATAATAATTTCATTATAAAAGGATTGTAGACTGATGAACGGAACTGTTTTAATATCGATACTATTTGCCAATGCTTCACTTGTTGACAAATTTATAATTCTCGTTTAAAGGACCAAAAATTGTTAAATTCAATAAGTTCTTAAAAAAAGTACGAAAAAAGGGTGACATGTGTGAATGAATAAATCATGAATTTTGAAAGTTTAAATAATTATAAAAATAAAGTATTCTTAAATATTTAATCACTTATATTAGTTAGGTTAATAAATTCAAAAGGGTGAAATATTATGATAGTAATTGGGTTTTTTGGTAGAATGGAATATTTTGAGGTAATGGGTAAAACTCCATTTCAATATTATTGTGTTAATTTTATATTAATGATATGAGCAGTGGGATAATCTGGTGGGATTTTTATATTTAAAAAGAGGAGCATCATGTAACAATTCAAATATTTTTAGAATAATTTAATTCATACTCTTTTCATCAAATCAATATATGTAATAATAGCGTAATCTTAATATTATTGTTTAGATTTAAATGAAGTATTTACATTGTTCCTTCCTCACTACAGCAATGATGTACTTATTGAGATTATAATTGGGATAGTGTATGGATTTTTAATGATATTTGTGCCACATACAAAACACCTAAATCTGTGCAAGTTCCAGAGGCACAAAAGGAATGAAAATCATAATACAAATAACGATATATATTTATTTGTAATTAACTACAATAGTAAAATTGTATCATTTTGTTTAATTTGCATATTAATTATTTTATTTGATCGTGATGATTAGTCGAAATTTAATTATGCTACACCAATACAAATTTATAATAATTAAAAGAGTCCACCAAATGATATCGCGGACCGAACTATTTATCTGATGGACCCAATCAGTTTTGTATATAATACTCTCCATCCTTTTGTTATAAAAGGTGTTAACATACAATATAAATATATTCATTTATACGCCCAGAATCTATGAATACGTTTTGTGCCAATACAATTTAAATCCGTCTCTGGTTTACATACTTCCTATTGATATAATTCCTCCTACGGCGGCCGATGTTCGTATAAATTTTTTGCTGAAATCATTAGACACCAGCAAAATGAAACTAACGGATCCGATAAACATACCGATCGGTAATCCGACGGTATTGCACGCCGTATCATTTAAAAAAATCTTGGATAATCATGTAGGAAATCTTGGTATACGTCGGGAAATCATGGTATTCGGTGAAAAAAGTATTAATCGGTGATTAACACACACCTGTAGAGCAGGGAAGACTTACCTTTTGTGCACATTAAATGAGTAGAAGTTGTGGGTCACATACACATTTTAAGTAAAATATTTGATTTTTAGTCCATTTATAGGCCGCATGGTTATTCGAATAATGTTTTTAAAATTATAATTTTGGAAAACTGAAATGAGTTTTTGTACAAACTATGCATAATGGCCCATTATTATGTTCTCTAAAAGTAGTATTCATCAGTCTTTGTTTCGTTAAACATGTTCTTCGTTCATCTTTTTGTTTTGCAAGCTTTTGTCTATGATTTCTGGACAGAAGATTTTGCTATTTGATTATTAATGAAGTTAATTTGACAAAATAAAAAGTAATACTGAACGCTTATGTCACTAAAACCAAACGTCAATTTATCCTTGGACTTTCGGACAATATTTGATTTTCAATATATGTATATCTATAAAACTATATGATAAGCAATTGATAAACGTCATAGGCTCTTGGCTATCATGATATGAATTATAACTATCTTCGTGTTGGTCAGGCTTCTGATAAAGGCTGTTAAATCAATGAATACGCATGTTTTTTTTCTTCATCGTGGAAGAAATTAGATTCGGCCAACACTTAAATATTTTATTTTTTCCTGGTGCTTAACATTTTTTCTCTCTAATTTTGCTTTCCATGATTAAAACTACAAGTATTTATATTATTTTTTAAAATAAAAATTTTTAGTGTATATTATTGATTAACGAGTGCATAATTTAAAAATGTTAAAGCATATTTCGTCAGGATTTAGTGCATTAAATTCACAGCTCTTCATACAAGGTACTAGAGATAGCGAAAGTAAGTACTTTTTTATCATCGTCAACGCCCAACCGTCGACGGTAATGTCTTGCGTTGCAGATAATAAATTGATGATAAACACCACATTTATCAACATGGAAATGTTGGCCTTTCCCAATCTGGCAACCACTAGTCGATGTTATTAGCTATGTGGAGGAAACACAATCATGTAAAACGATAAAAGCAAAGAATTATTCCATTTGGTCGAACGTTTATGATATACTATATTGTACACACATACCCATTAGCGTTTGTAGGGTTCGGCACATCTCTTTTGAATAACGAGTGTCGACAACCGGGGCCCATACAATATTTGCGCAGTACGGCCATACTATAACGCTAAACGATGCCTAAAAATTGAAACGCATTAAAAATTTATAATTCTTAAAATGTATAGTCATTAGAAAACTTTTGAAGAATTTAACTCTCTCATGTCATTGGCGCTGTTTAGCTTCGGAGCCGGACAGATTATACTGTAAAAGCACGAAAACTCGAACCTTCGACATGCAGTGTTACAGGATAATGATTTGGATTGAGAGGATAATAATCGAAGGTGTACTAAATATAATATAAGGTAAACGACAGTTATTGCAATGAATTATTTTTCGGAAGAGATAAGACATGTAATAAGACATAAACAGCTTGCTACAGACAATAATTGTAGGAAATGTCATATGATGGATTGGAACAGGAATACTGCGGTTGCAATAAATGACAGTAATCACATAGGATATGATTAAAATGATATAAAAGCACCTAAAATATTAAGGCTGCAAAGAAAGGCGTGGATCTAATATCAGGATTTATACAAAATAAAAAAAATTGCATGGGTGACAGTATGTTGTGGACTAATAAAAAAATGAATACAATAATTATGTTTACGTTCAAAACACACACATTTCAACATTAAATTTCCTAACACAATTCGGACGGCCATTCGTGCTGGTTAGCGGTAACTCGCCATATGTGAATAAATTATTTTGGAAAATATTACGACATTTTGACGATTCGCCCTAAGCTGACAATGTCAAGTCGTTAATACGGAATCTATACTATATTCTTTTTTAAAAATAAAAACTACATTTTACGGCCTTTGCCATAACCATAATCGTTTGCAAACAACACACATTCCGCGAGTGTACAACGGTACGGGTGTACTTTTACGACTAACATATAGAAAATCAATAATTAAACGTATGAAGTTCCCTATACCTGATAAAGATAATTATTTAAATTAAAATGTGTATGTTATTTAATGCATGCATGTCCGACCGGCTTCATTATAAATGATCAAACATAAACTTCTAATGTAATGAATCGGTATTTTGACTAGCTGGCATTAGCGGGGGGGGAATGCAGGCCATAATTTTAGTTTTATCGGCGCGCACAGCATGACCTGGTACTTACAGTAAATTAAGTGAATGGAGCAAGTCGTGTGGCTAAATGCGTACTGGATTTATAATTAAATAAAAACAATAACTATATATTATCACACTATTGTGTCGTTTACTAATGGTATGCGTTAGTGTTATTAACATTATCCTAACGCGATATCACCACATTGGTAAATTTGATATCCGCAGTTAATTGGGAAAACTGTAGGGCATTAACAAAGAATAAACCCAGTAAACCCACCACCGTCGACGAAAGAGTTTCAGAGATGCCGTTTTAATATCAACTAGTTCGTTCGTTAGTGCGGACACCGTGTTTCATTATTATCATTTTAATAGCTACATACTTCTTCGGTCGGTAAGTATTATTTAAAGGAACATAAAATGTCTGACATTATTATTTATGATATAATATTTTTTATAAATCGTTATTAATTATTTACTAAAATAATTTGTCTTGCTAAAAAATTGTTGTTTGGTCTGTTTGGTGAGAGCAAACGATAATGTATTGCTTGATATTATTATGGATTAATGTAATTTTTAAAAAAGAAAGTCGCTTTTCATGTTTTCAGATGATTAGTTTTTTAGTTTATTTATAATTAATTCGTTAAGGTAACGTATTGTATTTGTAATATTTGCCACTAGTACCGATAATAATGTGTTTTGATAATTTTCGACATTAACTATAATCTAAATGTCAAATATAGTAAATGTTGATAAAGTTTTTTCAATAATTCTAATATAGGTAAGCCATTTAAGTAAATAAACAAACGCATGTAAATACTAAACTACTAAATATTATTTTTAAATAACTAAAACGTAGTGTTACCTAGTAATAGATATTAAATATAACTTTTATAAAAACAAATAAACAAATAATTGTAAAAAATGTACAAATCAATTCAAGTTTACATATATGTAAATAAAAATATGTATTAAAAGAAAACATTCTAAGCACGTAATATTATATTAGTTGGCTGTAAATGCGGCCGGATTCGATTTTAAAAATTATCATTTATCTATTTGCAATATAATAAACTGCAGGCTTTACTTTGAAGTTTTTTTACAGAATATTATTATTTTTTTGTTTGCGTAGTTATAACATTAATTTTTCTAAAATATGTAAAATATAATTCAATATATAAATTGACAAAAATTTATATTTTAAAAAATGTTAAATGTTAAAATATTCTGAAACATATTACCGAAAAGCAGGTCAGATGTTAGGTATGCCTGGTCTAGAACACCGTTTTAATTTACAAAAAAAATATACAAGAAGTATGATTAAAATGTGTAAAAAGCACGACTCAATTCAGCTTTATGTAATTTCCTATTATATTGTTCGCATTCACACAAAGAGTGTTTACCAATATCTGCCGCGTCCCACTAAACCAGAGCTCCAGAATCAAACATCATCAGCTAATTGTTCATAAAGACAGATATTAAAAAGTGTTGTGTTGCCGTCTTAGCCCTGTAAGGCGTCCTCGTTATCCGTAGAAATCCCGATTTCCGTTTCTGCCGTAATCGCCAGAACTCTTAAATTCCCGTGTCCTGGGGAAAAACTCCCGTCACTCAGGCGAACAACGACGAAATCTCACGTACTATGTACCGGTGGGTTCACTAGACCTAGCTGAAGCTCTCGGTACTGGTGCGGACTCGATTAATCGCGGATTGTGTTTGCTGTTTCGTTTTGCGGCAAGAACAGCGTAAGCTCGTCCGTCCTGGTTGACTGCTGCGGACGGATACAAGCTAATTAAACTTACACATTTGTAGTACCCATATGTTAAATGTTAGACTTCTATATGGTATTTCTCATTTTTAGACAGGGATAACGTGTGACAAAATTGAAACAATCATTGGAGATGAAGTCCAATCAGAACCAATTTCTATCAGAATGCGGAACGGAATTGGATGATAAAGTGACGGATTGTGGAGTGGCACTAGGTGATTATAATTGATTTTTAAAATATACACTATAGAGTAACTTTTGTAAATTTAAATTAAATTTACAAAGAGTAATAACAAACTGATAAAGTTGGAAATTATAAGATGCAATGAATAATTAAAGGAAATCTAAGGTTAAATAACAGATATAGTTTCCAAAAAATATATGAATTATTATTTCTTACTCCGTTACATCAATTAATCAAAAAATGTTTAATAAAAATCGGTGTGGTGTAAGTTAATGAGCATACCCATAACTTTCCAATTTAATATTATCCCACGATGAACCGAATTGATAAAAACGCCCCATAAAATTATTATTCAGGGCAAGCCTTAAACTTCTGGTAGAGGTAGGATGGGTAGAGTTAGGATAGGTAGTGGTAGGATAGTTAATATTAACAAATACTTATCTTAAGAAAAAATGGTGCCTCACTGTGAAGGTTATATTATTTGGGGTTTTTATTTTATCGGATGAATTATAAAACAAAAAAATGCTCTAAAAATTAATCTTAGAAATATTTTTTATACGAAATAATGTGCATAATATAGATTTATTAATACGATCGAGGCTTAAAAATTATTCTATTGAACCGATTTCCTGAATTATTTATTATTATTCTGATTGAGTTACTATACTAAACTAAGAAGTAAAAATGAAATAAGTTATTTTTAGATATATTAGGGTAGTTTTTAAATTCTATTTATAAATTCCAGTCCCGCATATTATTGACAACAATTTCAATTTGTGGTTATGGATTTAATCTTAAGGAAATTTTATTCATCAACATATCGTGGGTTGTTTGTTCTAGAGGAACGTTAACGTAAATGAATTCGATTTTTTTTTTTTCATATTCGATAATAAAATGTACGGTGATATCTGATATATACAGTTACAATAGACAACAATCAGAGTTTACGAAAAAATTAGTGTTTACACAATCCTAATTAATTTATACGTAATAGTTTTGAAATGTATTGTTTTGTTTGGTTATCAGCTTAAGAAATATACATTTTACTGTAAACTCAACCCTAGAATATATTAATATTTTTGATTAACATAACCAGAAGCTGAAAATTAAATAATATCAGCATAAGTACTGTCGGTATTATTGTATACATATATCTATAACCAATAAAAATAATAATTAAAAAAATAAATGTTATTAATATGAATGTTTTAAATTTGTTATGAGTAGCTGAATATTCTATTAATTATATTTAGTTACCCACTCTGAGAAGGTAAATAAATAATATGAAACACCGATGCTCTTATTATACTGTAATTTTTGTTATTTATAACGCTTTGTTGTTTTTATTGGTATGTTATTTAACTTTTTTTTATTGGATAAGTCCAATGAATTTAGAAACGTATGATGAAACATTGAATTTGTGTATAGGAGCCAACGTTGTCTCAATAATATTAAGAGCAATGCTAGTTCACTTCATTATACATCGGTTTGGTGTTAGATTGTTGAATATGTCCAACTGATTGACGTAATAAGTAAATTAAGTGAAACATTTTTACATTCAAGAATACGAAAAATAAATTAAAGTTTTAGAAATACACTATGTAAATATGCATGTTTGCCGATATTGGTTAATTAAAACAACCAATAACATCTATATTATTATTCAAAATATTCTATAATGTACTAAATTATGTACTATATTATAAATATAAATTATTTTTTTTTTACATTTTCCCCTAATTGAACTTTAGAGAATGCTTATATATATATAATTTAGACACAAACATGGAAATATTATAGACCTAAAACGAAATACCGTGTTAAACCAAACTCTTATTTCATCCTCATGTAACTTAACTAAATTATTGACACAATATTTTTTTATATTCAATGATAATGAATTGTTGCTCCTGAAAGTGCTCTACTGTAGTGTTTTTTTTTTAAGAGTCAATTAAATGAGCATCTATGTTACATATAGTTTTACTTTCCCCACTATGTTCTATAAATATAACACTTTGATAAAATATGCGAATCATAATATACATAATGGCGAGGAACGTAGAAATATGGTTTTATTATTAGCTTGAAAAATAACAGCGATTCTATTAGATTGATGATAAATTATTAAATATATTTTAAAGAAAATTATTTTTGTATTAAATCAGTGTTTTAATCTGTTGACTTGTTTATTAATTTTATTCAATCACAGATTAATACACGTTTATATATAAATTTTCTCTAAAAAGCTGGCATAATGTTTTTCCTGTTATATATTTTAATATCAAATCATAGTGTAATTTGGTTACATATAAATTAATGTAATAAATTTTAAATGCTAACAAAAACAATTTAAATGAGTAAAATAACATTTTCCGTATTAGCTTGTAATATAATAAATAAATAAGAGCACTATCGGATTATTTCCATTACTAAATCATTATATACAATATGTGGTCGTCGACAATCACGTAGTGCTATAGTATTACATCTCCGCCCATATAATTCGATCTTTCAAAAATCGTCTACTATCCATCGCTGAACGTCCATGGGCTGAAACATATTTATAGTCTTCTTAAAAACGCTGTACCAAACAAACCCGACAACCATGCACACCGCACGACATTGTATAATAAAACATTATATCAAAATTCTTAATTGGAAATACCAATCCAAACAATAAATAATAGTATGCGGGCACGTCGACCGCTGTTACTTTTTCGCGAATTAATCTCAGTGTGAAATAAATCAACGTGGCACACGCTAGAGCCCACATTAATCTGAAACACAATATCATTGGGTATAATAGGAATTAATCTTTCATAACATAAATTTCATAAATTTTTATCGACCAGCTAATACTAACCGGCCGCAGCAATAGAAATATATCGCCGATTATATAGAATGATTTAGATAAATAAAATACGGTCTGCTTTTGATAAAAAAAGCCAAAGTATTAACGCCAGTGAAAATGCTTTGGCATCCATAAAAAAAACATACGTTTTTTTTTAAATCAACTAGACAATAAATATTTTACAAAGAAGAATATCGTTTTCTTTTAAACGTGGCCACAATCATCTGAAGAAATTATAGTAAATTATTTACTTTAATTTATATAGTTGATTTATAGACTAATTAATTTTCAATCAGAAAAAGTAAATATTTTCAATAGGTTAATGAGATAGGCGGTCACCTATTGACGGGACCCTCAGGAGAAGATCAAGGATAATTAAATTTCTCACACCAGTTCCATATCGGTGGCCTGGACGAATTGTTGGGATTTGAATGGAGGCGATGATATTTTGATATTTTTTTTTTTTTTTTTTTTTTGCTAGTTGAGAAATGCTATTTTATGAAATGACGGAACGTCGCCGAGCAATACGCTTTTTGTGACTAGCAAAGGAGCCGAAATTCATTTTTAACATGTTTATTATAATGCAGTTTGACTGCAAGGAAAGCGCATTTTTCTCTCCGCCCGTACAAATAGAATGGTCTATTACAATTTCCCGATACATTAATGGCTCGACTTTCAGATAAAAACTCATCTGCTTCTGACCTGTTACGTATTTGGTAACGAATACAAGCATTATAAATTTTATGGCGTACAGAGCTGTGTTTAGTATCATAATGTCGTCTTTAGGCAATCCCGAGTCGATTAGCTTCAACATCGAGGCACAGTTCACAGCGGCGAACCCAATTTAAAATAACAAACACATGGACGATTTTTTAACAAAATAAACGTCAAATGTAATTTAATTATGAAATTTATATTGTATTGTTGTGGGACAATAAATGAAAAACAAAAACTCAATGTTTTAAACAAATATTATTTGAAAGCAGTCTTACAAACTTCGCACAATGTATGACCTGTACATTAAATGGGACTTTATAATTGATGAATCAAATTATAAAGTTGCTTCTCGCCTTTTACAAAAGTACCTAAAATTTTTTTAAAATTTATTTGGGAACCAATATTTTGACGCAGGTGATTTTTCCCGTTTACACTTTTGTCAATTAAAACTTTTAAAAGTTTTATTTAACCCTATCAATTTATTATTTTTTTTAATGGCGTTAAATGCATTTGGGTCACAGTTGGCGGTAGGAAGTTAGAATATAAACAAGAATTTAATTTATATTTGTATGCAACAATAAATTACATACGGAAACCTATTATGAATGAATTATTCGTATTTTCGTCGTTGCCATGGTATCCCGGGAATCAACATAAATAAAAAAACACGAGTTTGACGTAGTCGTCTCTGGCCGATTTCTTGTCATTTATTTTTGGTAGTTTTTCCTGCCATGTTAAAAAACTAATAGATAAATGTCAAAAAATTCTCTCTAAAGTACTAAGAAGACACAATTCTTTTCCAATAACATATTATATGTTTTTATAGATCGGATTAGGTCCAATATTCTGGTAGAAAAAATTTTACAGAAAAAAAAATATCATTGTGCAGCCACAAGAACCTAACCCCACACTCCCCTTAGAGTCTTAAAATCATGAAGTTTATTGTTAAATGGTTTTTTTTGTTTTAATTCTGCAAAACGCCCCAAACCGTGATATTCACACTTCAGTGTAAATAGAACCGCCGCTAATAAAATATTACAAATAGATATAAAACACTTGAAAATTTCGCAAAATAATCAAAAAAAGGCAACATTTACTTAGGAAGTACATTTAAATGTGTAATATCAAAACGCTTTGTAATGTATTAATAAACTACTACGAAATCAATAACATTTACGGCATGATTATTGCATACTGTAAAGATATTTTACCGACATGAATCAATCGTATTATATAAATGTGTAACGAACAGATGTCATTTGTTTCACAAATACGATATAATCATGTGAGGTACTGGCAATTAATCGATTTTCTAGATTAAAATTTAAAAACAGCCACAGTTCCACCCGTTGAGAATTTTACATTACACCGACCTACTTTTTTTGATTTTGTCTATTACTATCGTACTATTTATAATTATGTATGACAGTAACAATATTGATTGTTGAGATTAAAAATAAAATAATATTCCAGCTAAATTTGTAGTAAATATTAATAGCTTACTGCTGCGCCCGATAATGTTGTTATATATTATAAATTCATTAATTATTGAATTCTAGGATAGTGATAAAATATTTTGTTAACTCTAATTTTATTACTTATTATTAATAATATAAATATCCTAACCTGAGTTTACAACATTTGTGGTTATGATTTTTGGCCCATTTGAATGGGACGACTCAGATTTGCGTCGAAGCGGAGGTTCACTGTCAAGATTAGTAATTTTGTCACTTGCAGGTGACTAGACTATCCTAATTATAGTTGAAATGCAATTAAATATAAATTACTAAAAGACTTCATTAATATTTTTAATACCTATTTATAGGTAAGCTGTTAAATTTATTGAAAATTGTAATAATTCGTTACAATTTGTATTTATTTTTACAGACAATAGCTTAATAATCTAACATTTATAAATTGTTAGGATATGGTATTAATTCTCATTTGATATAAGTCCGTCTGTGACCGTTTAAATAGTTAATTATAAAACAGTAAAATAAATCGTCTAGAATATTCTGTTTTCAGAAATTATAACTTATTCATTAAACAAAAACTTATATTTGAAATCTGAAATTATTCTTAAAGTCATCATAAAAAAAATCTGTGTTCTTTTTTGTAATTTCAGTAATACTGAGGCTCTAATAGATTAAAATAATATATTTAATCAAATTAATGATAACAACATAAATTATGTATTTGCCTAAAGATTTTTTTGATATTTTTTTTTCTTTGCACTTTGTATACGAATTGAAGCGAATTTTAAGTTTTAGAAGTTTGTCTGGGAAATAGATATAGACCATTTCCTATGAAGTTTAATTATAAGTTGATTACTCTGTAGATTTCATTGGAAAATAATAAGTCATGTCGTATTACTAACTAACTTTTCGAGATTAAAACGTATGGGCTACAGCGAAAAAAATATATCATTACCTTTCTAGTTGCTGCATCGTGTATAGTGGAGATAATAACTAGTTATTATTCTAATTTATTATTACTATCATAAACTTAACTATAACTGATGGGTTTATATTATACACCCAGTATAATGATCTACTTGAATATAGTCAAAGTAAGTAGTATTTCAATATTATATGAATATTATATTAATTTGCATTGTTATGTTTGTCATCACGTGGCTTAACAGGCCCGAAATTGTCTCTAGACGAATCCAAGACGCATATTGCCATAAAATACATTGCTGAGCAAACGATCGTTTATGATTTGTCCTTCGCTATCGTGGACTCTCCTTATTTTAGATAGGTACCAAACTTATCCAAATTAGTGTTCAGCGTTATTATGGTGTCTCAGTGGATTTATGTGACACTCATTAAATCGGTATTAGAGTAACCATAATTCGGATTCTATAATGACGGAACAAATACTTTCCTCATTTTTCCACCGTGACCTCTCCCAACGTGATTTTGTATAAACTATCGATAGTTTTACTCAAAGAAAAATGGCCCAAGGCCTCAAGACATTATTAGAATTCAATAACGTTTAATTTACCTTGATTATATGGCCCATTGGTTCTGGTGGTATGTGTACGTGTAATATCATTCTTTATTATACTCCGGTATATCGTAACTTATTGTAAAGTCCGTTTCCTGTCAGAAATTTCATAGACAATTTAGGCAAAAACAGGCTATTGACAAGAATACACTACTCTATTAGACTAGAGTTAACTCTAGAAAAAACAGCGAGGTGTGTATGGGACGGCCGAAAAATGGAAATATGTGGAGATCGGGTAATACCGGCATACGTTGATGATATTGTGGTAACGGGAGGGAAGAGAGATAAAGTCATAAATACAATGTCCAAACTGCTAAGGGCAAGTAAAACAATAGGTTTGCGTGTGAATGAATTAATAATAGAACATAATTAATTTATTCATATGTATGCTTAATAAATAAAAAATAAATAAATAAATAAATAAATAGTCAATAAATAAAATAAAATATTAAAAAAAAACAAGTACAATTGCTATTGCTATTTCCTTATGTTATGGAATAAACTTGAGCTTGAATTTTGAGACTGATACTCTTAAGTTTGATTTCACGTTCAATTTCGTCCGATATTTTTTTTTTTTGTTACCAATATGTGTTTCACATATGTAAGGTAGAGGATAGAATCGTCAACATACCTATAATTGACAATTCTGATCTTATGGAAATACAACATTTATCACTTGTAATTTTATTAAATCTTATACGCAGATATATTTATCGGACGATAACTCCGATTGGTTCCTCTTTCGTAATTAAATTTAATTCAGAATCCATTTCATTTACGTTAATAGAAAATGGATTTCTTATCCGTCCTTGTTTTTTTTTTCAGGAAACTTTTCAAACCGTGTGTTAATATTCGTAACCAAATTGCACATTTAGCAGACGATTAACGGTACACTATAGAACGGAATTGATTTTATATTGTGTGCAAGATGTTTGATAGTACTTGAATGACAACTAGTTAGGAACTGATTATTATATATTAGATTTGTTACTAAAATTATTAAAATATACGTACACGATATCGAGACTGGATAAAACTAAATATTATGAATGCCCATCTAATAAATATCGATCGACCACAATCGCTTATAGTTAATGAACTCGCGTATATGGACAATTCAATAGTCAGATAAAATTATATTATACGCTTTTCATGTAATCGCACCGAACAAATAATTACATTTAATTTAAAAAAATAATATACTTTGATATGAAAAACCAATGTTCATTATTTTTGGCGACCTTCCCCCCCTCCCTCTTACCGACAAACTATCTCAATACAAATATTCCGTATTATTAACTTAGTAACTTTAAATTTTACTTTACAATATGAATATATTCTGCGTCTATGGCAAAATTTTATTATTTTCTTTTTAGATAGGTACTCGAAAGAATTAAAAAAGAAAATTACAAACAAACAGAATTTTTTATAATTCATATTATATTTAAAATGGTTAACTAATACATATTTTTACTAAATATAGAAATTAAAAATCTATTTGTTCGCAAATTTCATTTTTAATTCTTTCGAGTACCTATTTAAATAGAAAATAATAACATATCTGAATATCTGAAACACGAAGTATTTTTAATATTTTAAGAACGTATTTCAAAAACAAAAACTCATTATCAACCCCGATAAAAAGCCTTAGGTGTAACCACTCGACCGTACAACAACTTTTCCGTATAACAGAACATATTAGCACTTCATATGAAAAACATTGCCATACTGGTGCTGAATTTATAGTTGTCTCAAAAGCGTTTGATAAAGTATGGCACGAAGGTCTTTTATTCAAACCAAAATCTTTCAACACACCGAAGTACTTATTCAATATAATCAATTCCTTTCAACAAATAGACAATTCTCAGTTAAAATAAACGAAAATCTCTTTGACCCCCGTTCCATCTCTGCTGGTGTACCTCAAGGGTCCAAACTCGGACCTATATTGTTCAACATATTCATATCTGATATACCGCAATCACCACGCACAAACATCGCCCTATTCGCAGACGACACAACTATCTACAGTTAATCCCGCAACGTTGAAGCGATAACAAACAACTTACAAGATCACCTAAATCTACTGGCAAAATGGTGCAATAGCTGGAAAATACACATAAATGCTTCAAAAAGCACCGCAGTCATATTTAGCTTACGTCGCTATTCCACTCCACCACCATTAAGATTCGTTAACGATTCCAAACCTTGGCAGCCCTCTGTCAAGTACCTTGGTGTCACGTTAGACAAGAGGTTAACCTGGGGGCCTCACATAGCTTCTAAACTACAACAAGCATACCAGCGCCTCTCTATGCTATTCCCTATCCTAAACAAAAAATCAATTATACAAAAAAAATGCTCAATATTAATTTACAAGCAATTACTATGCTCACTAATTATTTACGCCTGCCCTATCTGGGGTAAATGCACAGCGACACACTTAAGAAAAATACAAATTTTCCAAAACAAAATATTAAGGATAATAACAAACGCACCATGGTTCATACGCAACGAAAATCTTCATAAAGACATCCGAATCATTAAAATCCAAGATCACATAAGAGCTCTTGCTGAAAATTTCCATAGTTCACTCCATAAATCAAGTGGCTCAGTACATATCAATCTACACATAGGTCTACCACCTTAAAGACGTCTAAAACGCGGTCGTCCGCAAAATCTTATTCGATAATAACTATTAAATAAATATCAAACTATAACGTAATAATTACAAATAATATTATATTCTTTATCCACACTTTCATTATTGTCTACATGTCTGATCATTCTTAAATTAATTACCATTGGTTGTCACTATTGTTATTACTTATTATCGCTATTACTACTTAGCTATTACCATGTTAAAATAGTCAAATATTAATGTTACTAAGTATCCATAGATGCAGATAGCCTTACAGGCTAGGAATGTCTTATTATAAAATAAACAAAAAAAAAAAAAAAAATATTATAATATCTGCATACTATTTTGGTTGGTAAGTATTATTTAAAGGGACATAAAATGTGTAGCAACATTCTTTTTAAATTATTATATTTTGAAAACATAACTAATTATTCGCTAAAATAATTAGTCTTGCTTAACAAATGCTGATTGTTCTGATTCGGTGAGGACAAACGAATACGTTATCCTCGATATTATTATTATTATATGTAATTTAAAAAAATTGCAAATAATGGTTTCAGTTGTAGTATATATTTGATAGTTATATAGCCGTTGGGTTGCTTTTAAGGGCTCTTTATATTCGGTATTTTCAAGTCCGCTGGTGGTAGTAGACGTGGTGTTCATAGCTTGCCAAATAAAGGTTGATCGGCGTTTGACTTAATCGAAAACGATGTCCGAATTCCGATCGTGTCCTATTTGCTAATTACACGTGCACTGTATACACCTGTCATGTTATTATTTTAATCGAACTATGCCCTTGAATTAAAATTCGTATACAGAATTACGTATATGCGCACATATCCTATGACGGGTGGTTAAATAAAACGGTACACAATTCCGCTATAAATATCTAAACAGATATATCTATAAATATATATTTCGTAAAATCATTGTATTTATATTTTCATTTTATTTGATAGAAAAAATGAACCATGATGATATTGAATGTGCTGAAGTGACAAACTCAGGACATGCGGAAGAGCATCCTCAAATCGTTGAATTTCAACGGTATTCGATAAAATATCATATCTTGGCGTTTGGTCGCTATTATTCAGGACGGTGCAAACAAATAATGTTAAACATTATGTTCGAGTGCATAGCCGGGATCGTACTTACAATTGTATTATTGTGTTCATCAAATGCGTATTTAAATTATATAGATGATACAAACGAGAATATATTTATCAATCCACATAGTTGTATTTTACTCGTGCAATACTACATGATCAGTTCGATAGGTAGTCGTTTGATGAACTTTGTTGTCATCTTTCCACCAATGTTTGGTGCTATATTAGTAACTGCATTAACATACAAATACATAATACAGGATTCCTTAGGCGATACTGTAGCATCCTTTAAAACAATTTTGTTTGTTCTTAGGTAAGTTCACAATTACAATATTTCTTTAAATAATTAATTTTAATACGATTAATTTTTATTTAGAAATTTGTTTAATAATATAAGGTTCTATTATCTACATTCAGATTTTCAAAATAATTTTTTTTTAGACTCATAGTACAAGAGATATAGAAATTCTTATAGATATACAATTAATATATAAATATGATTGTGAGATTGATTTGTAAAATGTTTGGCATAAATATTTGCTAATATAAAACTACAAGCTGATTCTCCTAATATTACTGAAATATTTTATATATAATAATATATAACAGTGTCTATATTGATAATTGAGGTTAAAAATAGAGAAATAAAACCAACTAAATATTATGCAAATATAAATAACTTACTACTAGGCCAATAATGAGATATGTGGTGGTTACACATTTCATTATTGCCAGAGGGGTGACGGATGACGATATAAATTTACGTTACATTTACGTATTTTAAGATAGCTGACAATGGTCGTGACATGGTACAACTCTTTTTCGATATGATAAATAAATCAATTTACCTGAATTTTAATTAGTTATTAAGTATTTAATATTTAGTAACCTCTAACTTTATTACTTTTAATTAATGAATTTATTTTCCCAAAGTGAGTTTACAACGTTATTGGTTATGGTTCATGGCGCATTTGAATTGGACGTCTCGGAGTTGCGTCGTATCGGCGGTGGATTATCAAGACTTGTAATATTGCCACTTGTAGCTGACTGGATCATCGTTATTATAATCATAATGCAATTAGATTCAGAATATGATAAATTGATGTTATTATATTCAATACCTATATTTGGGTAAGTTGATAAATTTATTGAAAATTGTTATAATTCGTTACTATTTGTAATATTTTATACAGAAAATACATAAATAATCCTACAGCTATTAGGTTATTACAGCTATAACCTATAGCTGTTAAATAGCTTATTTTAATAAAGCAAAATATACTGTCTTGATGATTATTTAAGAAAATTGCTTTTGTGTTATATTAACTATGTTATAACCAAAAAAATTTCTATTTACTTTGTATACGCATTGAATTAAATTAAAAACTGAAAATAATAGTCTAGGAAATAGATATTAAAAAATCCGTATAAAGTTTAATTATATGTTGGTTTATTTTCATTGTAGATTTTTTTGGTCAATAATTAGTCATATCGTATTACTGCCAAACCTTTCAAAATTAAAACGTATGGGTTACGGTAAAGAAAAAAATATCATTACCCTAGTAGTTGCTTCATCGGTAATAATGGAGATAATAACTAGTATAACTGATGGTTTACTATTATACATGTATTTTTCTCATGTATATTATATTGGTGACAGTATGTATTAGTTCAATATTATATGAATTTTATCTCATTTCGTATTTATCATCATGAAGTGGCTTATAGAGCCCGAAATAGTTAAATGATTTTTATTATTATATGAATAATTGGAAAAATTGTACAAATAAGTTCTTTAAAAAAGTAAGAGAAAAGTGTGACATGTGTCGAAGAAGAAATTCATAAATTATGAATGTAGCTGTTGTTTAATGGATAATAAAAAGAATGTATTCCAAAAATTTAAACACTTTTATACAGTAGGCTAATGAACTCCAAAAGGGATAAATATTAAGATAATAATTGGGTTTTATAGTATAATGGCATTTTTTGAGGAAATGGGTATGTAACAACCATCCAGTTTTATTATTTTCTTAAAATAGTCACCCTATCGTAAGTGAGGTGTGCTGTGGTAAGTAGAACTATAGAAAGGTAAAGTAAATAGGGTAATTTAGATAAAATCCTAAAGCTGACGTAAATGGTCTATAAAGAAAATTGCAAAAAAAAATGTATAAATAAAAGTTGATTTCAATATTATATTGTTAAATTGATTTTAATGAGATAAACAGTGGGATAAACTGGTGGGATTGTCATATTTAATAAAAGCAGCTTCATGTAACAATTCAAATAATTTTAGAATAATTCAATTCATACTGTGTTTCTCAAACCAATAAATGTTAAAATAGCATTAACATGATATTATTGTTTAGATATAAAAGAATCGTTTACATCATACCTTCCTCAGTACAGCAAAGATGTACTTATTGAGATTATAATTGGAGTAATGTGTGGATTGTTAATGATATTTGTGCCACATCCAAGACATCTAAATCTGTGCAATTTTCAGAGTCATGAAAGGAATGAAAATCATATTACAAATAACAATCGACAAGTTAATAAACAAATTACTATGTATATTTAATTGTAATTAACTACAATTGTATAATTTTGTATAATTTGCATATTAATTATGTTATTTGACGATGATCATTAGTCTAAACTTCATTATGCTACACCAATACAAATTTATAATAATTAAAAGACTCCAACTTATAATATCGCGGGCCGAACTATCTATCTGATGTACACAGTTAGTATTACCTAACCTTACCTAACCACCCTATATCATATTCTCCATCTTTATTATAAGAACAATAAGGCCAGCTGTCTGCGCCTATTCATATGCTCTTGAATACGTTCTTCACCACAGCAGTATGTATTTTCTATGTTCAAATAAAAAGTACATAAGTTACACTTTATTTTGATTTCCATATTTAGAAATATAAATTACAAAATGTTTGGTCATGTAGAGAATTAGTTATATTTTTAACTTAAAACTATAACAATGATTCATTAAGATGTTTAATATAAAATCAATTATTTTAAAAAGGAAGTAGTATTTAATCTTATTAGTGCTGTTATCTGTTGATTTGATTATTAGTAATATCCAACTACAGGTTATCTACACGTTAGTACTAAATATTGATCCAAAAATCTAAACTATGATTTGACCTCGATTTATTCTTATCGATAAATTTGTCCTACAGATAACAATCATCCGAGTATTTTTATTGTGCGTCGAAGGATTTCTTATTTTGCTTTACAAATGGTATACACATTTTCCATTAACATGTTCATTGGGGTGTGCCTTAACATGTATCATTGCAAGTACTGGTTGGAAATGGAGAGATCGAAAAGAACGACATGAAAACCCTATGTTATCAAATATCGACGACATGGTGATTCAGAGTCAAATAAAACCCATTAAACAATTTTTCGAGTTCATCTTATCAGTAATTTTACCAACCGTAATTGGTATGATTGGCCTACTGTGTATCGAAAATTCTTTTATCAATCAAATGGATTTTATAGTCATATGTCTATTAATTACATATACTGTAAGTATTTGTTTGTTTTATATTATGTTCATTTTAAAAACTTTATAATTTTCAATCACTAAATTAGTTAATTAATAACCAAATAATTCTTAATAAAATTTTATAACAAATCATATTAATCCGTAAAATTTTAAACTTAATATCAGAACCCCTAAGTCTTAGTAGTTTATATTATTATAAATAGTTGATTTTATTTGTAGTTTGGATAAAATATTATAATCGTACAATCTCCATTACATTTCTGAAACAATTTATCCAAAAAACAATTTTTTTTTTTTTTTATTCTATTTTATTTATTGGACAGTTATAGTAGGAAAGTTAATATTAAAGAAAATTTTTCTTGAGAAAAATTAGTGCCTCACTGTGAAGGTTATATTATTTGGGCTTTTGAGTGTATGGGATGAATTATAATACAAAAAAATGATTTAAAAATTTATTTTAAAAATATTTTTTATACAAAATAATGTGCATAATATAGATTTATTTATACGATAGAGGCTTAATAATTATTCTATTGAACCGATTTCCTGAATTATTTTTTATTATTCTGATTGAATAACTATACTAGACTAAGAAGTAAAAATGAAAATTAAGGTATAATTAATTATAAAATAACTATTAATAGTAATTCATTTTGGCCTAAAATATTTGTTTGATTCAAATTCCATTAATGAATTCCAGTACCGTATAATATTGACAACAATTTCAATTTGGGGTTATGGTTTCAATCTTAAGGAAATTGTATTTATCAACATATCGTGGATTGTTTGTTCTAGTGGAACGGTAACGTAACTGAATTTGATACTTTATTTTAATATTCGATACTAAGATATATGGAAATATCTGATATATACAATTACAATAGACAAAAAACAGAGTTTACGACAAATTAGTGTTATCCCAATCTTTATTAATTTATACGGTATAGTTTTAAAATGTACTGTTTTGTTTGGGTATGAGCTTAAGAAATATTATATTTGTGGTAAACCCAACTCTAGAATAAATTAATATTTTTGATTATGTTATCAAGTAGCTGAAAATCGTATTATAATATTAAGTTGACCGCTGGGAGTAGGTAACTAAATATTAAAAATTATTAATGTTGTTTTTATACTGTAATTTCTTTTTTTATAATGTGTTGTAATGTGTATCAGCATATGAACTATCGGTATTATTGTATACAAAAATCTAGAACAAATAAAAATATTAATTAAAAAAAGAAACATGATGAATATGTATATTATAAATTGGTTTACGAGTAGATGAATAACCTATTAATTATATTTAGTTACCCACTCTGAGTAGTTAAATAAATATTATGAAACACTGATAATCTTATTTATACTTTAATTTGTGTTATTAATACCGTGTTGTTGTTGTTATAGGTATGTTATTCAATTATTTATTACTGGAATATTTCAATGGTGTTTAAGAAGATTCATGAACTATGGTATTTTTGTGAGATAGTCACTATTGTCTCAATAATATTAAGAGCAATGCTAGGTCATATGCTTATACATTGGTTTGGTGTTAGATTGTTAAAAAAGTCAAACTGATCGACGTGATAAGTAAACTAAATGAACAATTTTTTTTTTTTTAACCCAATTTACGATTTGGTAATTATCGATAACTTGATTTAGGTTTTGTGAAGAAACATAATATATATACAGAGTTTGGTGGGACGTCCGACTCCATCACCTAATCTACTCCTATAGAAATTGTAATGGTTCCAATTAAATTATTACATGTCATACAAATTAATTTATTCACTCGTCCTGCACTATGTCGTTAGCATAAATCAATATTCTTTAAATTTACTTACATCCTTTTATATTTTTTTTGTTAACTGTATAAGAGTCTCACAGATGTACTTGTGTTATGTATATAAACATTTAATAATCCGTCTACTTTTATTCTAATTTCTACCTTTTATTTTTTATGTCTTTCAGTTTTACTATAATGTATGGTTTATTTTTTTAAATATATTTTACCTACAATCCATTTTATGGTAATTAAAAAATTTAATATAGATTATAATCTTATTGTTAAAAATATTTGTTTACATCAAATGCTTAATAAAATTCTAAACGCTTTGAATAAAATGTTTATTTTCAAATGTATAACATTGTTATAAAAAATTTAAAATATTCTAAAATACGAAAAATAAAATAACGTTTTAGATATACACTATGTAAATATTCATGTTTTCCGATATTGGTTAATTAAAACAACCAAAATCATCTATATTATTGTTCCAAATATTCTACAATGTACTAAATTATGTTCTCTAACATTAATATCATTTATAGTCTTTTTTATATTTTCCCCTTATTGATTCGTAGAATATATGTAAATAAATATCTACAATTTAATAAAGGGAGAATGCCAAACAAAAAAAATATATATATATATATTTTAGCCATTTACAACTGATTATTATAGACTCCTAAAACGTAATAGTATATAAAACAATACAATTATTTTAGACCTGGCGGCGACAACTAGACATCTCTACTTTATCAAATTAATCAGGTGGAACAAACAACTGTTTTATAGATCTACAAATAGTTTTACAGATTTACGAAAAATATTATTTAATACCTTAGCAATATTTATAATCGGTATTATGATAATGAATTTCAATAATAATTTTTAAATACTTTATGAAAAAAAAAAATTCAGTATAGAGATGTCTATTTATAACTGTAAAATTGTTATTCTATTTTTAATGTAATTAATATTACATTGTTTAAAAATTTTGTTGAAAACTTGACATAAATGTGCTTATAACTTATTGTAGATTTTCTTTTTATATATTTTATAAAAATATATTATTTAAATAAAGAATGTTATAACTTTTAATAGTATAAACAAAACAATAGGAGTGACAATTTTGGGAAAATAAAATTGAATGTCCAACAAAACTAACAACATTTAAATACAAGTTTTTTTAATTTTTAAACACAACACAATAAAACAATCTGGCAAAATTAAACTGCAATTTAAATTGATATTCATTTTTAAACTTAATGCATTGTAACATAATTGAACAAAATATTATTTGTTTTTGGTATGTGAGTGTAAAAAGGTCATTAATAATATTTTTTACAAAAAATATGAGGAATATTATTCAGTCGTTTTAGTTTGTTCATCTATAGTATCAATTGATCTTAGATTAGTCTTATACCATATATGATATGTAGTAATGTTTTGGATGCCAAATATCTGATATCTTTTAGTTTAGCTTCTTTTAAAGGAGAAGAAATTCCTTGTAGGCATTATGTGGTGTTTGTTTTTTTTTTTATATTTAGGGATTGGAATTACTGTCCCACTTTTCTATGTTTCAGGACAAGTTCCCACACCATTTTGTCGTATAGTGTTGTTATTAATTTAAAAGTTTTTCTTCCGTCTTATTGTTTAATTGATATTGAATTTACTATTTTATCTTTGTTTTCTAGGTTAATGTTTATTTGTCTTCTAAAGCATGAGACGTGTTCAAATAGGACTGTGGAATCAATTGATTCAACGAATAAATTGAAGATGTAGATTTAATTTCTAAATCCTGAAATGCATTAATTATAGATTAGTCTGATATAATTAGGTATATGTTTCAGTGTATTATTTTTTTAATGAGTAGATTAATTTTCGTACTGTAAATTCCTCGTCATTAATTTGAGTCGATTAAAGATTTTAATCAAATTTTAGGCAGAGATTTAATTGTAAAGAAATTTACAATATGTTACGAATAGCAGCAAAAATGTAGAAGGGTACAGTAAATTCACTGATAGTAGTTGAGAACTCGATTTATTTTAATCCTTCTACTGCAGTGAGTACGATAGCTTGGTTAATTTTAAGATTATTTGTGTTTAATGGTGTGTCTCAGTAATACCGAAATTTCATTGATAATATTTTGACTAAAACTGTTATAATATTTCGAGTATTGTGTAATGATAATTGTTTTGTAGAATAGATTTAACGATTTATTTGGTTTCGAAGACTGTTCATTGATTGAGAGCTTAAATTGGATTAGAAATATTCGTTGTTGCACGCGAAGTGGTTACAGGTTAAACGCCCATCGCGATTATAGTCTAATGAGAGTATTGCTATCAAATCGCGTGTGAAAGTTGCTAAATTATATAAATACAAAAAATAAAAATAATAAAATATAAAAAAAAAAAAATATTAAATTTGCTATTACTTGTACCGTCGACTGACTTGTGACCACTGCTCTCACAGGCTATAAATTCGTTTATAACGCACGTACATGGTGCACGGTCGGTGGTTACAATATATAAATATAGTATAAATGTAGTACATTATTTCTAAAACATGGTGACATAAATTCCTATTTAGGAATTATATTTTCACATGCCACGTTTATTAGAAATACCAATTCCAACAATAAATAATAGTAAGCGGGCACGTCGACCGCTGTTCCGTTTTCGCGGATTAATCTCGGTGTGAAATAAATCAATGTGGCATACGCTAGAACCCATATTAATCTGAAACATAATATAATTGGTTATAATAGGAGTTATTCTTTTGTAACATAAATATCAAAAATTATTATCGACCAGATAATACAAACCGGCCGAATCAACAGAAATTTATCCCCAATTTTATAGACTGATTTAGATAAATACAATAGGGGCTGCATTTGATAAAAGAAAACCAGTGTATTAACGCCCGTGATATTGCTTCAACATCAATAAAAAAAAACATACGACTTTTTTCAAGTGAACTAGACGATATATATTTTACGAATATGAATATTATTTTATTTTTCACGTGGCCACAACCGTTAGAAAAATTTATATTAAATTACTTATTTTCATATATATAGTTTATTTATAAACTTATTAATTTCCAATCAGAAAAAGTAAATAATCTTTAATAGGGGAATTTAATATGTATGATTTGAGGATGAGATTTAGGGGGGGTCACCTAGTGACAAAACCCTAACTAGATGATCAAGGAAAAAGAAAGTCCCTACACCAGTTCTCTTTTGGGCACCCGGAATAATTGTCTGGTATTTGCTTGTAAGCGATTCTATTGGGTTTGTTCGGGAGGGTGTTGAAGGATTTGTAATTGTTTTTTATTATAGGTTAGGCCTAATGTTTTATGTGATGAAGGATCGTGAAGGTCGCTGTGCAATGTGACTTTTGTGACACACCGTGTAGCAGAAATTAATTTACTATACGTTTATTCTATTGCAATTAAACTGCAACGAAAACGCATTTTTCTTCCCGTCCCAACAAATAAAATTGTCTATTAGAGATTCCCCATACATGATTGGAGTGAGTGTTAGATAATTACCCAACGGTTTCGGACTCGTCACGTATTTGTCGTACTGAGCTGTATTTAAAATCATAATGTTGTCTTAAAGCAATCATGGGTCAAATTGCTTCAACGTCGAGACACAGTCCACAGTGGCGGACCAGCGAACGATTTATTAACAAAACAAATATCAAATGTCATTTAATTAAGACTTTTATATTGCATTGTTGTGGACAATTAATACAAAACAAAAACTCAAAGTTTTAAACAAAAAAAAAGCTATTTTTAATAAGGCAAAATATACTGTCTTGATGATTATTTAAAAAATTTGCTTTTGTGTTATATTAACTATGTTATAACCGAAATTTTTTCTATTTACTTTGTATACGCATTGAATCAAATTAAAAACTGAAAATAATAGACTAGAAAATAGATATTAAAAATTCCGTATAAAGTTTAATTATATGTCGGTATATTTTCATTGTAGATTTTATTGGACAATAATTAATCATATCGTATTACTGCCAAAACTTTCAAGATTAAAACTTATAGGTTATGGTAAAAAAAAAATATCAATATCCTTGTAGTTACTGCATCGTTAATAGTGGAAATTATAACTAGTTTAACTGATGGTTTATTTATAAACATAGATATTAATCCTGTATATAATTTGCATAACAATATGTATTATGTCAATATTATATAAATTTTATCTCATTTCGTATTCATCATCATAATGTAGTTTAAAGTGTCCGATGAGTGACTTTTATTATTATGTGAATAATTGGAAAAATAGTACAAATAATAAATGATGTGTTTAATACACTAGAAAATAGTATATTTTCCGTTAACCATTTCTCAATAATCATTAGCAAATGCATCGGTCAAAATAATAGTTTCATTATAAAAGAATTGTAGACAGATGAACGAAACTGTTTTAATATCGATACTATATGTCAATGCTTCACTTGTTGACAAATTTATAATTCTCGTTTAAAGGACCAGAAATTGTTAAATTCAATAAATTCTTCAAAAAAGTACGAAAAAAGGGTGACATGTGTGAATGAATAAATCATGAATTTTGAATGTTTAAATAATAATAAAAATAAAGTATTCCTAAATATTTATTCACTTATATTAGTTAATGAATCCAAAAGAGTAAAATATTATGATAGTAATTGGGTTTTTTGGTAGAATGGAATGTTTTGAAGTAATGGGTATGAAAATAACAACTATCTTGTTTTATTATTTTCGTAAAATAGTCACCCTATCGTAGGTGAGGTGTGCTGTGATGAGTGGGACGATGGAAAGGTAAAGCAAATTGGGTAATTTAATTAAAATCCTTAAGCTAGCGTAAATGGTCTATAATGAAAATTGCAAAAGAAAAAAAAAAGATTAAATGTCAATTTTAATATTATTGTGTTAATTTTATTTTAATGATATGAGCAGTGATAATTTGGTGGGATTTTCATATTTTAAAAGAGCAGATTCATGTAACAATTCAAGTATTTTTAGAATAATTTAATTCATATTCTTTTCATCAAATCAATATATATAATAATAGCATAATCTTATTATTATTGTTTAGATTTAAATGAAGAATTTACATCGTTCCTTCCTCACTACAGCAATGATGTACTTTTTGAGATTATAATTGGGATAGTGTATGGATTTTTAATGATATTTGTGCCACATCCAAAACACCTAAATCTGTGCAAGTTCCAGAGGCACGAAAGGAATGAAAATCATAATACAAATAACGATCGACTAGCTAATAAACAAATTACTATGTATATTTAATTGTTATTAACTACAATAGTTTAATTGTATAATTTTGTTTAATTTGCATATTAATTATGTTATTTGATGATGATCATTAGTCGAAATTTAATTATGCTACACCAATACAAATTTATAATAATTAAAAGAGTCCACCAAATGATATCGTGGACCGAACTATTTATCTGATGGACCCAATTAGTTTTGTATATAATACTCTCCATTCTTCTGTTAAAAAAGGTGTTAACATACAATATCAATATAAGTAAATTAAGTGAATGGAGCAAGTCGTGTGCCTAAATGCGTACTAGATTTATAATTAAATAAAAACAATAACTATATATTATTACCTAAACCATTGTATCGTCTACTAATGGTTTGCGTTAGTGTTATTAACATTAACTTACGCGATATCACCACATTGATAAATTAGATATCTGCAGTTTATTGGGAAAACTGTAGGCCAGTAACAAAGAGTTAACCCAGTAAACCCACCACCGTCGACGAAAGAGTTTCAGAGATGCCGTTTTAATATCAACTGTTTCGTTCGTTAGTGCGGACACCATGTTTCATTATTGTTATTTTAATAGCTGCATACTTCTTCGGTCGGTAAGTATTATTTAAAGGAACATAAAACGTCTGGCATTATTGTTTATGATATAATATTTATTATAAATCTTTATTAATTATTTACTATATAATATAATATAGTGCTGGCTTTACATTGTAGTTTTTTTACAGAATATTATTATTTTTTTGTTTGCGTAATTATAACATCCATTTTTTCAAATATATGTAAAATATAATTATATATTTAATGACTAAATTTATTATACTAATATTTAAAAAAATTTAAAATGATAAATTATTCTGAAACATATACCAAAAAGCAGGTAAGATGTTAGGTAAGCCTGGTCTGGAACACCGTTTTAATTTACAAAAAAATACAAGGAGTATGATTAAAATGTGTAAAAAGCAAGACTCAATTCAACTTTATGTAATTTCCTATTATATTGTTCGCATTCACACAAAGAGTGTTTACCAATATCTGCCGCGTCCCACTAAACCAGAGCTCCAGAATCAAACGTCATGAGCTAATTGTTCATAAAGACAGAAATAAAAAGTGTTGTGTTGCCGTTTTCGCCCTGTAAGGTGTCCTCGTTATCCGTGGAAATCGCGATTTCCGTTTCTGCCGTAATCGCCGGAACTCTTAAATTCCCGTGTCCTGGGGAAAAACTCCCGTAACTCAGGCGGACTACGACGAAATCTCACGTGCGATGTACCGGTGGGTTCACTAGGCCGAGCTTAAGCTCATGGTACAGGTGCAGAGTCTATTGATCACGGATTAAGTTTGCTGTTTCGTTTTGCGGCAAGAACAGCGTAAGATCGTCCGTCCTGGTTGACTGCTGCGGACGGACACAGTCTAATTAAATTTACACATTTTTAGTACCCATATGTTAAATGTTAGACTTCTATATGATATTTCTCATTTTTAGACAGGGATAACGTGTGACAAAACAGACAGAATCATTGGAATCAAGTCCAATCAGAACCAATTTCTATCAGAATGCGGAACAGAATTGGACGATAAAGTGACGGATTGTGGAGTGGCACTAGGTGATTTTAATTGATTTTTAAAATATACACTATAAAGTAACTTTTTTAAGTTTAAATTAAATTTTTGAATAATAACAAACTGATAAACTTGGAAATTATAACATGCAAAAAATAACTGAAGGAAATCTAAAGTTACATAACAGATATATTTTCCAAAAAAAAAAAAAATATGAATTATTATTTCTTACTCCATTACATCTATTGATCAAAAAATGTTTATTATAATGCAGTTTGACTGCAATGAAAGCGCATTTTTCTTTTCGCCCGTACAAATAGAATGGTCTATTACAATTTCCCATAATTTAATGGCTTGACTTTCAAATAATAACTCATCTGCTTCTGACCTGTTACGTATTTGGTAACGAATACAAGCATTATAAATTTTATGGCGTACAAAGCTGTGTTTAGTATCATAATGTCGTCATTAGGCAATCCCGAGTCGATTAGCTTCAACGTCGAGGCACAGTCCACAGCGGCGAACCCAATCAAAAATAAAAAACATATGGACGATTTTTTAACTAAACAAACATCAAATGTAATTTAATTATGAATTTTATATTGCATTGTTGTGGGACAAGAAATGAAAAACAATAACTGAATGTTTTAAACAAATAATATTTGAAAGAAGTCTTACAAACTTCGCACAATGGAATTTGAATTCCATGATAGAATTTTACTCCTATGGCGTTTCACAATTTTGTGTTTGGCACCGAATTGGCAAACACAACAAATCAATACTTAAAAATGTCCTGCGTATACTTTTTAAATTACCCGGGCATAAAGTTAATGGGTGAAATTGTATTTCTCGAAATATCTTATATGGAAGACGTACATCATTGATAGTACTTACGGAGGTCCTTATTTATAGACGAGGCAAAAAAATGTTAAACCATTTTTATCGACGGTCAGCTCATTTTATTTGCCGCTATAACAGAGCGATTTCGATCGAATTTGGTACCGATAGCTCGACGCCTATACGTGCTGTATTAGGGTTGAAATATGAACTGATACAGTTTTAATTCAAAAACTTTAGCGTTTACATAAACATGTACCAGGTCTAAATTATAGAACATTAAATTATCTTTAAAAAATCTTTTGATAAAGTCTCCGATTCGATATGAATTTATTTGAAAAACTTTACTTTTTACAGCAATTATCCAACATATCCGACGAACGGTTGAAAATACGATTTAAAAAAAAAAAATTTTAATATTATTAATATTACCGTTATAAACTGGTAAATGAACATTTAATGTTTTATTTTAATACAGTCGAATTTATTGTTTATGTTAAACCCTCACGTGGCACGTGAGTTAAGATATCTTCGCTAAATTTAATTCACAGATCATTTTTGAATAGTAAAAAACGAAAAATAGAATGGTGCGCAATCAAAAATGTACAAGTTAAAAAATAAGGTCACCTTAATTTAAGACCCGTACATGAAATGGGACTGCATATTTGATAAATCAAATTATAACGTTGCTTCTCGCCTTTTAAAAAAGTGCCTAAAATTTTTTTAAAATTTATTTGGGAATCAATATTTGGACGCAGGTGATTTTTCCCGTTTACAATTTTGTCAATTAAAACTTTTAATAGTTTTATAAGATCCCATCAACTTATTATTTTTACCGATATGTCATTCACATATGTTAGGTAGAGGATAGAATCATCGATAAACCTAATAATGACAATTCTGATCTAATGGAAATACAACATTTATCACTTGTAATTTTATTAAATATTATACGCAGATATATTTTTCGGACGATAACTCCGATTGATTCCTCTTTAGTAATTAAATTTAATTTAGTATTGGATTTCTTATCCGTCCTGATTTTTTCTGGAATCTTTTCAAACCGTGTGTTAATATTCGTAACCAAATTGCACATTTAAAAAACGATTGTCGGTACACTATAGAACGGAATTGATTTTATATCGTGTGCAATATGTTCGATAGTACTCGATTGGCAACTAGGTAGGAACTAATTATTATATATTAGATTTGTGACTAAAATTATTAAATTATACGTACACGATGTCGAGTGTAGATAAAACTAAATATGAAGAATGACAATCCAATAAATATCGATCGACCACAATCGCTTATAGTTAATGAAATTGCGTATATGGACAATTTAATAGTCAGATATGATTACGTTATACGCTATTCATGTAATCACACCTAACCAGTAAATACATTTATTTAAAAAAAATAATATAGTTTGATATGAAAAACCAATGTTCATTATTTTTGGCGACATTCCCCCCCTCCCTCTTACCACCAAACTATCTCAATACAAATATTTCGTATTATTAATTTTTAAACATTTAAATTTTACTTTACAATATGAATATATTCTGTGTCTGTGGCAATATTTTATTATTTTCTATTTAGATAGGTACTCGAAAGAATTAAAAAAGAAAATTACAAACAAACAGATTTTTGTATAATTCATATTATATATAAAATGTTTAACTAATACATATATTTATTAATATAGAAATTAAAAATCTATTTGTTTGTATTTAATTCTTTCGAGTACCTATTTAAATAGAAAATAATAACATATCTGAGTATCTGGAACACGAAGTATTTTTAATATTTTAAGAACGTATTTCAAAACAAAAACTCATTATCCACACCGATAAAAAGCCGTTCTCTATTTCATTTAATAACTTTTTTGTTATTATTAAATATTTAATACTATAATGTATTCTTATCTTTCGTGTATAATTTAATAGTATAAAATTGTTATAAATTTCACGAGTACAATGACTTATAAATACGTCCTCGATAGGATAATCATAGCACCACAAATTGTATATTTATAATTTATATTCCTTTATTTTACTGTTAATTTAAATTATAAATATATTATTGTTTATTAAGAGGTATTATTTTTATACAGTATAAAACGTATTTAATTATGTGTTTTATACGTTTAAACCCCGGTATATTAATGGACTTGTTTTAATTGTGAGCCGTGAGTATTTAACTACAAACAGATCATACTGTTATAATTTTAATATTGCTCAATGTAACATCAATTAACTACGATAAATATGAATAATATTTATGTAATGTTATAATAATAATTTAATTTAGGCTTGTACGGACTATCAGGTCAAATTTACTGAATGAAATACGTATGTAAATTGTTCGGATTTTTTTATTTAATTACTAAACGCAACGAGAAATATTTTTGTTTTACTACGACGTATGCCTGTTATTCCGTTTTGTCAACGACTTTTCCACTGGAAATCTTGTTCCAATCAGTAAACGAAAATAAGGTATCTTCATTGTAGAATTTTGGATATTTTTTTTTTTAAAGAGGGTTCCTGCAAAACGCTGCAGGATATTCAATTGTATACACTAATATTTCGATTAAAATATGTTATATAATTATACCGACTCAATTGATCTTCGTAGGTCATCAATTTTTTTTTTTGCTCTGCAGTATAATCGGAATAGACATGGACAAGCCTATAAGTAAACCTCGTATTACGTGTAGTAACGACAACAGGCAGAAATTCAACCCATCGCCTTTCAGTTTCGGTTTCTCCGAAAAGGCGGTGTACGTTATCACGTCTTTACAGTTCTCTAGATCGTATTCGTCGCCATGATTTAATGATAATTATATAGGATTATTACGATCGTTGTAACGTATTCGTAAATTTAATACGTCTGTGCGAACAGACTTATCTACACATCTATAGAAACATAAGTAAATGCGAACATGTTATTTCAGGTTTGTTTGTTTCAGGTGTAGTATATATTTGATTGTTATATAGCCGTTGGGTTACATTTAGGGGCTCGTTATATTCGGTATTTACAAGTCCGCTGGTGGTAGTAGACGTGGTGTTCGTAGCTTGCCAAATAATGGTTGAGCGGCCTTTGACTTAATCGAAAACGATATCCGAATTCCGATCGTATCCTATTTGCTAATTACACGTGCACTGCATACACCTGTCATGTAATTATTTTAATCGAACTATGCTCTTGAATTAAAATTCCTATACAGAATTACGTATATGCGCACATATCCTATGACGGGTGGTTAAATAAAACGGTACACCATTCCGCTATTAATATTTAAACAGCAATATCTGTAAATATTATATTTCGTAAAATCATTGTATTTATATTTTCATTTTATTTGATAGAAATAATGAACGATGATGATATAGAATGTGCTGAAGTGACAAACTCAGGACATGCGGAAGAACATCCACAAATCGTTGAATTTCAACGGTATTCGATAAAATATCATATCTTGGCGATTAGTCGCTATTATTCAGAACGATGCAAACAAATAATGTTAAACATTATGTTCGAGTGCATAGCCGGGATCGTACTTTCAATTGTATCATGGTGTTCAACATCTGCGTATTCAAATTATGTATATGATACAAACGAGCATATGTTTGTCAATCCATATAATATGTTATTACTCGTACAATACTACATGATCAGTTCGATAGGTAGTCGTTTGATGAACTTTATTGTCATATTTCCACCAATGACTGGTGCTATATTAGTAACTGCATTAACATACAAATACATAATACAGGATTCCTCAAGCGATACAGTAGATTATATGAACTATAGTACAATTTGGTTTGTTCTTAGGTAAGTTCACGATTACAATATTTCTTTAAATAATTAATTTAAATACGATTAATTTTTATTTAGAAATTTGTTTAATAAGATAAGGTTCTATTATCTACATTCAGATTTCCAAAATAATTTTTTTTTTTAGACTCATAGTACAAGTGATATAGAAATTCTTATAGATATACAATTAATATACATATATGATTGTGAGATAGATTTGTAAAATGATTGGCATATATATTTGCTAATATAAAACTACAAGATGATACTCCTAATATTACTGAAATATTTTATATAAAATAATATATTATAGTGTCTATATTGATAGTTGAAGTTAAAAATAGAGAAATAAAACCAGCTAAATATTAGGCAAATATAAATAACTTACTACTAGGCCAATAATGAGATATGTGGTAGCTACACATTTCATTATTGCCAGAGGGGTGACGGATGTCGATATAAATTTACGTTACATTTACGTATTTTAAGATAGCTGACAATGGTCGTGACATGGTACCACTCTTTTTCGATATGATAAATAAATCTATTTCTGAATTTTAATTAGTTATTAAGTATTTAATATTTAGTAACCTCTAAATTTATTACGTTTAATTAATGAATTTAATTTCCCAAAGTGAGTTTACAACGTTATTGGTTATGATTCATGGCGCATTTGAATTGGACGTCTGGGAATTGCGTCGTATCGCCGGAGTATTGTCAAGACTAGTACTATTGCCACTCTTAAGTGACTGGATCATCTTAATTATAGTCAAATTACAATTAAACTCAGAATATTATAATTTCTTCTTATTATATTCAATGCCTACTATTGGGTAAGTTGATAAATTTATTGATAATTGTTATAATTCGTTACTATTTGTAATAATTTATTCAGAAAATACATATATAATCCTACAGCTATTAGGTATTTACAGTTATAACCTATAGCTGTTAAATAGCTTATTTTAATAAAGCAAAATATACTGTATATTATAATTATAATCTTAATGATTATTTAAGAAAATTGCTGTTGTGTTATATTAACTATGTTATAACCGACATTTTTTCTATTTACTTTGTATACGCAATGAATTAAATTAAAAACTGAAAATAATAGTCTAGGAAATAGATTTTAAAAATTCCGTATAAAGTTTAATTATATGTTGGTATATATTCATTGTAGATTTTATTGGACAATAATTAGTCATATCGTATTACTGCCAAACCTTTCAAGATTAAAAAGTATGGGTTACGGTAAAGAAAAAAATATCATTACCCTAGTAGTTGCTTCATCGGTAATAATGGAGATAATAACTAGTATAACTGATGGTTTACTATTATACATGTATTTTTCTCCTGGATATTATATTGGTGACAGTATGTATTATTTGAATATTATATGAATTTTATCTCATTTCGTATTTATCATCATGAAGTGGCTTATAGAGCCCGAAATAGTTAAATGATTTTTATTATTATATGAATAATTGGAAAAATTGTACAAATAATTTCTTTAAAAAAGTAAGAGAAAAGTGTGACATGTGCCGAAGAAGAAATTTATAAATTGTGAATGTAGCTGTTGTTTAATGGATAATAAAAAGAATGTATTCCAAAATTTAAACACTTTTATACGTTAGGCTAATGAACTCCAAAAGGAATAAATATTAAGATATTAATTGGGTATTATAGTATAATGGTATTTTTTAATGAAATGGGTATGTAACAACTATCCCGTTTTATTATATTCTTAAAATAGTCACCTTATCGTAAGTGAGGTGTGCTGTGGTAAGTAGAACTACAGAAAGGTAAAGCAAATAGGGTAATTTAGATAAAATCCTAAAGCTGATGTAAATGGTCTATACAGAAAATTGAAAAAATAAATAAATAAATTAAAGTTGATTTCAATATTATATTGTTAATTTTAATTTAATGAGATAAACAGTGGGATAAACTGGTGGGATTTTCATATTTAAAAAAAGCAGCTTCATGTAACAATTCAAATAATTTTAGAATAATTTAATTCATACTGTGTTTCTCAATCCAATAAATGTTAAAATAGCATTAACATAATATTATTGTTTAGATATAAAAGAATCGTTTACATCATTACTTCCTCAGTACAGCAAAGATGTACTTATTGAGATTATAATTGGTGTAATGTGTGGATTGTTAATGATATTTGTGCCACAGCCAAATCTGTGCAATATTCAGAATCATGAGAAGAATGAAAATCATATTACAAATAACAATCGACAAGTTAATAAACAAATTACTATGTATATTTAATTTTAATTAACTACAATTGTATAATTTTGTTTAATTTGCATATTAATTATGTTATTTGACGATGATCATTAGTCTTAATTTCATTATGCTACACCAATACAAATTTATAATAATTAAAAGACTCCAACTAATAATATCGCGGGCCGAAATATTTATCTGATGTACACAGTTAGTATTACCTAACCTTACCTAAACACCCTATATCATATTATCCATCTTCATTATAATAACAATAAGGCCAGCTCTCTGCGCCTATACATATGCTCTTGAATACGTTCTTTACCACTGCAGTGTGTATTTTCGATGTTCAAATAAAAAGTACATAGGTTACACTTTTTTTTGATTTCCATATTTAGAAATATAAATTATAAAATGGTTGGTCATGTAGAGGATAAGTTATATTTTTTTTAATTTAAAACTATAAAAATGATTTATTATGATTTTTGATATAAAATCAACAATTTTAAATAGAAACTATCATTTAATCTAATTAGTGCTGTTATCTGTTGATTTGATTATTAGTAATATTCAAATACAGGTTATTTACACGTTAGTACTTAATATTGATCTAAAAATATAAACTATGATTTGACTTCGATTTATTCTTATCGATAAATTTGTCCTACAGATAACAATCATCCGAGTATTTTTATTGTGCATCGAAGGATTTCTTATTTTGCTTTACAAATGGTATACACATTTTCCATTAACATGTTCATTGGGGTGTGCCTTAACATGTATCGTTGCAAGTACTGGTTGGAAATGGAGAGATCGAAAAGAACGACATGAAAACCCCATGATATCAAATATCGACGACATGGTGATTCAGAGTCAAATAAAACCCATTAAACAATTTTTCGAGTTCATCTTATCAGTAATTTTACCAACCGTAATTGGTATGATTGGCCTACTGTGTATCGAATATTCTTTTATCAATCAAATGGATTTTATAGTCATATGTCTATTAATTACATATACTGTAAGTATTAGTTTGTTTTATATTATGTTCATTTTAAAAACTTTATAATTTTCAATCACTAAATTAGTTAATTAATAACCAAATAATTCTTAATAAAATTTTATAACAAATCATATTAATCCGTAAAATTTTACACTTAATATCAGAACCCCTAAGTCTTAGTAGTTTATATTATTATAAATTTTTGATTTTATTTGTAATTTGGATAAAATATTATAATGGTGCAATCTCTATTACTTTTCTTAAACAATTTATCCTAAAAACAATTTTTTTTATATTTTACTTATTGGACAGTTATAGTAGGAAAGTTAATACTAAACAACATTTTTCTTGAGAAAAAATAGTGCCTCACTGTAAAGGTTATATTATTTGGGCTTTTGAGTGTATGCGATTAAATATAATACAAAAAAATGATTTAAAAATTTATTTTAAAAATATTTTTTATACAAAATAATGTGCATAATATAGATTTATTTTTACGATAGAGGCTTAATAATTATTCTATTGAATCGATTTCCTGAATAATTTTTTATTATTCTGATTGAGTTACTATACTAAACTAAGAAGTAAAAATGAAAATTAATGTATATTAAATTATAAAATTACTATTAATAGTAATTCATTTTGGCCTAAAATATTTGTTTGATTCAAATTCCATTAATGAATTCCAGTACCGTATAATATTGACAACAATTTCAATTTGGGGTTATGGTTTCAATCTTAAGGAAATTGTATTCATCAACATATCGTCTATTGTTTGTTCTAGTGGAACGGTAACGTAACTGAATATGATAATTTATTTTAATAGTCGATACTAAGAAATATTGAAATATCTGATATATACAATTACAATAGACAAAAAACAGAGTTTACGACAAATTACTGTTATCTCAATCTTAATTAATTTATACGGTATAGTTTTAAAATGTACTGTTTTGTTTGGGTATGAGCTTAAGAAATATTAGATTTGTGGTAAACCCAACTCTAGAATAAATTAATATTTTTGATTATGTTATCAAGTAGCTGAAAATCGTATTATAATATTAAGTTGACCGCTGGGAGTAGGTAACTAAATATTAAAAATTATTAATGTTGTTTGTTATACTGTAATTTCTTTTTTTATAATGTGTTGTAATGTATATCAGCATATGAACTGTCGGTATTATTGTATACAAAAATCTAGAACAAATAAAAATATTAATTAAAAAAAGAAACATAATGAATATGTATATTATAAATTGGTTTACGAGTAGATGAATAACCTATTAATTATATTTAGTTACCCACTCTGAGTAGGTAAATAAATATTATGAATCACTGATGCTCTTATTTATACTTTAATTTGTGTTATTAATAATTTGTTGTTATTTTATAGGTATGTTATTCAACTATTTTTTACTGGATAAATCCGAAGGTTTTTAGATCGTATAATGTATACGATAAATATGATCCATATATTTTGTGTATGATTGCCACCGTTGTCTCAATAATATTAAGAGCATTGCTAGGTCATTTCCTTATACATTGGTTCGGATTTAGATTATTAAACAATGCCACCTGATCGACATATTATGTAAATAAAATGAACAATTTTTTTTTTATACAATTTAATGATTTGCTAATTATTGATAACTTGATTTATTTTTTGAGAAGAATCATAATATATATACAGAGGTTGGTGAGACGTCCGACTCCATCACCATATCTCCTCTTATAGAAATTGTTATGGATCCAATTACATTATTACTTGTCATAGAAATTAATTAATTCACTCGTCCTTCACTATGGCGTTAACATAAATCAATATTTTTTAAGGTTATATAAGGTTATTTTTCAAATTCTATTTATGACTTCCAGTACGGCATAATATTGACAACAATTTGAATTTGGGGTTATGGATTTAATCTCAAGGAAATTGTATTTATAACCATACCGTGAATTGATTGTTCTAGTGGAACGGTAACGTATATGAATTAGATCATTTTTTTTCATATTTGATAATAAAATGTACGTTTATATCTAATATATACAATTACAATAGACAACAATCAGGGTTTACGATAAACTAGTGTTTACTCAATCTTAATTAATTTATACGGTATAGTTTTGAAATGTATTGATTGGTTGGTTATCAGCTTAATAAATATAAGTTTTATGGTAAACCCACCTCTAGAATAAAATAATATTTTTGATTATGTTACCAAGTAGCTGAAAATTATATTAAAATAATATAAGAACTATCGATATTATTGTATACACAAATGTAGAACAAATAAAAATATTAATTAAAAAAATAAACGCATAAAATGTGAATATATTAAATTTGTTATGAGTAGCTGAATATCCTATTAATTTCATTTAGTTACCCACTCTATGTAGCTAAATAATATTATAAAACACTGATGCTCTTATTTATACTTTATTTTGTGTTATTAATAACGTGTTGTTGTTTTAATAGGTATGTTTTTCAAATATTTTTTACTGGATTCATTCAATGAGATTTAGAACGTTTAATAATCCTTCGGTTTTGTATATGATAGCTAACTTTGTCTCGATAATTTTAAAAGCAATGCTAGGTCACTTCATTATATATTGGTTTGGAGTTAGATTATTAATGAATGCGACCTGATCGACTTATTATGTAAATAAAATGAAGAATTTTTTTTTATACAATTTAATGATTTGCTAATTATTGATAACTTGATTCAGGTTTTGAGAAGAATCATAATATATATACAGAGTTTGGTGAGGCGTCTTACTCAATCACCCTCTCTACTCCTATAGAAATGGTTATGAATCCAATTATAATATTACATATCATACAAATTAACTTATTCAATCGTCCTGCTAGTGCAGGGTTATGTCGTTAACATAAATCAATATTCTTTAAATTTACTTACATCCTTTTATCTTTTTTTTGTTAACCTTATAAGAGTCTCACAGATGTACCTGTGTTATGTATATGGACATTTAATAATCCGTCTACTTTTATTCTAAATTCTACGTTCTATTTATAAGTCATTCACTTTTACTATAATGTATTTACTATATGCTTTATTTTTTTTAAATATATTTTACCTACAATCCATTTTAAGGTAATTTAAAAAATTTAATATAGATAATAATCATATTGTTAAAAATATATGATTACATCAAATGCTTAATAAAATTCTGAACTCGTTGAATAAAATGATTCAGTCCTAATGTATAACACTGTTATAAAAAATGTAAAATATATAAAAATACGAAAAATAAAATAATGTTTTAGAAATATACTATGTATATATGCATGTTTGCCGATATTGGTTAATTAAATCAACAAATAACATCCACAATAATATTCAAAATATTCTGAAATGTACTAAATTATCATCTTTAACATAAATATAAATTATTTAATTTTTTTTTACATTTTCCCCTTATTAAATCGTAGAGAATGCTTATATATATATATACTTTAGCCACAAACATCTAAATATTATAGACCTAGATCGAACTACCGTGTTAAACAATACTCTTATAATATCCTCAATTAATTTAACTAAATTAATGACACAATTTTTTTTTATATTCATTGATATTGAATTGTTGCTCCTGAAAATGCTCCTCACCACTGTAGTGTTTTATTTTTAAGAATCAATTAAAAATGCATCTATGTTACATCTAATTTTGATTTCTCCACAATATGCTATAAATATAACACTTTGATAAAATATGCGGAAACATAAAATACATAATGGTGAGTAACGTAGAAATTTGGTTTTATTATTCGCTTGAAAAATAACAGCGATTCTATTAGATTGTTGATAAATTATTAAATATTTTTTAAAGAAAGTTATTTTTGTATTAAATCAGTATTTTAATCTGTTGACTTGTTTATAGATTATATTCAATCATAGGTTACTTACACATTTATATATGAATTTGATTCAAAAACTGACATTAAAATTCTGTTGTTATATATTTTAATAATAAATCTTAGGGTACTTTGGTTACATATAAATTGAGATAATTAATTTTAAATGCCATCTAAAACAATTTTTAGGAGTAAAATAACATTTGCCGTATCAGCAAGTAATATTATAAATAAATAACATCTCTATTCGGATTATTTCCATCACTAAAACATAATATACAACATGTCGTCGTCGACAATCACGTGGTGCTATAGTATTACATCTTCGCTCATGTAATTCGGTCGTTCAAAAATCGTCTACCATCCCTCACTGAACGTCCAAAGAATGAAACTTTTTTATCGTCTTCCTAAAAACGCTGTACCAAACAAATCCGACAACCATGCACACTGTCATCGATACGTAGCAACCGTCAGAAAACAGAAAAAAGAAAATCGTTATCACTTCAATATTCTCGTTAATTAGGAAACTACAAGAAATTGAACAGACATGTTCTAAAATAAATAAAAAATAATGAACTCTCATTGTTTTTTTATTGGAAAAAGAATCCTGTTAAAAATAGATGCTAACAAACAATATAAATATATTCATTGCTAAGCCCAGAATCTATAAATACGTTTAATGTCAATCTGCTTTAATTTAAATCCGTTTCTCGTTAACATTCTTTCCATTGATATAATTTCCCCTACGGTGGCCGTAGTGCGTATAAAATTATTGTTGAAATCATTGGACACCAGCAAAATGATACTAACGGATCCGATAAACATACCGATCAGTAATCCGACGGAATTGCACGCCGAAGCTTAACCAACGTTCTGTCTACAAGCAAAAAGAAATTATTCAGGATTTTCAATTTAATTTTTATTATTCCTTGGCGTAAATGAATGTGTAAATAATAGCCTGGTCCACGTAACAATCAGTCATATTCGTGATATTTTGAGGTTTTACTATCGCAATAATACTATTACAGGTACGTCGTGATAGTCAGAGGGTAAGTTAAACACTAAACGAAATGAGTGTATAAATCGTAGGCAATAACGGAAATCATTGGTTAACATTTAAAAAAATCTTGGATAATCTTGTAAGAAATCTTGGTATTCGTCAGGAAATTAAGGTATCTGGTGTAAAAAGTATTAATCAGTGATTAACACACACCTGTAGAGCAGGGATGTCTTACCTTTTGGGGAGACCGGACCACATTAAATGAGTAGAAGTTGTGAGTCACATACACTTTAAAAGTATAACATTTGATTTATATTCCATTTAAAGGTCACAAGATTTTTCGATTAATGTTATTCTCTGAAAGTAGTATTCATCAGTCTTTTTTTCGTTAAACATGTTCTTCGTTCATCTTTTTGTTTCGCAAGTTTTCGTGTATGATTTCTGGACAGCAGATTTCGCTATTTGATTATTAATAAAGTTAATTTAAAAAAATAAAAAGTGATACTGAGCACTAATGTCTCTAAAATAAAACTTCAATTTATCCGTAGACTTTCGAACAATATACGATTATTAATGCATATTCCGTCAGTACTTTTTCATGATCGTCAACGCCCAACCGTCGACGGCAATGTCTTGCGTTGCAGATAATAAATTGATGATAAACTCCGCAGTTATCAACATGGCAATGTTGGCCTTTCCGGACTCGGGCAACCACGAGTCGATGTTATTAGCCATGTGTAAGAAACATAATCCTGTAGAACGATAAAAGCAAAGAATATTTACATTTAATAGAACAATTATAATATACTAAATTTTACACACATACACATTAGCATATGGAGGGTTTACATCCAACTTTGTCGTCGGCCCAACTGTTTTGAATAAAGTGCGTCGACGACCGGGGCCCATACAATTTTTGCGCAGTAAGACCATACCACAGCACTAAACGATGCCTAATAGTTAAAAAGCATTATAAATTTGAAATTCTTAAAATTAATAGACATTAGATAACTTTTTAAGAATTAAACTCTGTCATGTCATAGGAGCTGTTTTGCATCGAAGCCGGACAGTTCATACTGTAAAATTGTATACACTCGAAACTTTCGACATGCGGTGTTAAAGGATAATGCTGTGGATCGAGAGAGTAACAATCGAAGGGGTACCTTCTTAAATAGAATATAATCTAAACGACCATTAGCCGTCGGAATATGTGCTCGCCGTGCGCTTCCGGGAGTGCTGCACCACCGCCGACTACTACACGTTACGAAGCCGGCAGAATGCGCCACAAGCGTCTCGCTCGGCAATCCAGTGCTTGTGCCGCCCGGTCCGGCATGTTGTATTGCCGTCCGCGTCCTGTAAGCCGTCCTCGTTATCCGTAGAAATCGCCATTTCCGTTTATGCCGTAATCGCCGGAACTCGTAAATTCCCGTGTCCTGGGTAAAATCTCAAGTAACTCGGGCGGACAACGACGAAATCTCACGTGCGATGTACCGGTGGGTTCACTAGGCCGAGCTGAAGCTCTCGGTACAGGTGCGGAGTCGATTGATCGCGGATTGAGTTTGCTGTTTCGTTATGCGGCTAGAACAGCATAAGCTCGTCCGTCCTGGTTGACTGCTGCGGACGGACACAGGCTAATTAAACTTACACATTTGTAGTTCCAATATGTTAAATGACTTCTATATGATATTTCTCATTTTTAGACAGGGATAACGTGTGACAAAACAGAAACAATCGTTAGAGATGAAGTCCAATCAGAACCAATTTCTATCAGAATGCGGAACAAAATCGGATGATAAAGTAACGGATTGTGGAGTGGCACTAGGTGATTATAATTCATTATTAAAACATACATTATTAGGTAACTTATGTAAGTTTAAATAAAATTTTAGAATAAGAACAAACTGATAAAGTTGGAAAATATAAGATGCAATAAATAACTAAAGGAAATCTAAGGTTAAATAACAGATATAGTTTCCAAAAAATATATGAATTATTATTTCTTACTCCGTTACATTAATTAATCAAAAAATGTTTAATAAAAAACGGTGTGGTGTAAATTAATGAGCATATCTTATATCTCATAATCTCATATCTTAAGGTTTGGTCGCTATATTTCAGAACAATGCAAAGAATTAATGTTAAACATTGTGTTAGAATGCATGTCCGGAATCGTACTTACAATAGTATTATGGTGTTCAACGCATGCCTATTCAAAATATATATCTAATAAAAACGAGAATATATTTTTCAATCCACATAGATTGTTTTTACTCGTGCAATATACTACGTGATCAGTTCGATAGGTAGTCATATAATGAACTTTATTGCCATCCTTCCGCCAATGTCTGGTACTATATTAGTTACTGCATTAACCTACAAATACATATTACAAGATTGCAGAATAGATACTATAAATGTTATGTATGATAGTATTTTTGCGTATGTCTTTAGGTAAGTTCACAGAGAGTATATTTATTTAAATTAATAATTTATATACATTTAATGTCTATTTAGAAATTGGTTTAAAAATATAAGGCTCTATTAAATAAATTTAGAATTTCAATATAATGTTTTTTCTCAAGTTCATAGTACAAGTGATATAGAAATCCTTTTAGATAGAAAATTAATATATAAATATGATTTTGAGATAGATTTGTAAGATGTTTGGCATATTTATTTACAATCATAAAACTACAAACTGATTTACCCTTTATAACTGAAATATTTTATTTATAATAATATATAACAGTGTCTATATTGACGGTTGATGTTAAAAATAGAAAAATAATTACAGCTAAATATTAAGCATATTTAAATAACTCACTACTAGGCCAATAATGAGATTATTAGTGATGATATGTAGTGGCTACACATTTCATTATTGCTAGTGGGGTGGTGGATTACAATACAAATTTACATAATAATACGAATTGTTATGATACGTGTTAATTAAATACAATGTGAAATTGATAAATATTGGTGAAGTGAAGTGCTTAACTTTAATATTTCACTACACCATTGTATTATAAGATAGCTGACAATGGTCGTGACATAGTACCACTATTTTTAGATATCATATATAAATAAATGTTTTAATTTTATAAGAGATTTAGTAATTAATAATAAGTAACATCTAATTTTATTACTTTTAATTAATGAATATAATTTCCGAATGTGAGTTCACAAAATTAGTGTTTATGATTCATGGCGCATTTGAATTGGACGTCTCGGAGTTGCATCGTATCGGCAGTGTATTGTCAAGACTAGTACTATTGCCACATGTAGGTGACTGTATCATCTTTATTATAGTCGAATTGCCATTAGATGCAGAAAATGATAATAAGCTGTACTAATTATCTTCAATACCCTTAATAGTGTAAGATAAAAAATGTATGGAAATTTCTAACAATTCGTTAACTATTTGTAATATTGTATAAAGAAACTACTTATATAATCCTACATTTAAAAGTTGTCAGTTTATATAAGTTAACAGTCTGTGGGTGTTAAATAGCTCTTTTTAAAAAGGCAAAAAAATATTGTCTAGAATATTATTTAAAAAAAATTGATTTTTTGTTATATTAATTATGTTATAACAGAAGATTTTTTCTATTTAATTTGTATACGCATTGAATCAAATTAAAAACTGAAAATAATAGTCTAGGAAATAGATATTAAAAATTCCGTATAAAGTTTAATTATATGTTGGTATATATTCATTGTAGATTTTATTGGACAATAATTAGTCATATCGTATTACTGCCAAAACTTTCAAGATTAAAACGTATGGGTTACGGTAAAGAAAAAAATATCATTACCCTAGTAGTTGCTTCATCGGTAATAATGGAGATAATAACTAGTATAACTGATGGTTTATTATTATACATGTATATTTATCCTGAATATATTACTTTTGACAGTATGTATTATTTTAATATTATATGAATTTTGTGGTTAGGCACCTATAAGTGGCTTATAGAGCCCGAAATAGTTAAATGATTTTTATTACTAAATGAATAATGGGAAAAATTGTACAAATAAGTTCTTTAAAAAAGTAAGAAAATAGTGTGACATGTGTCGAATAAAAAATTCTTGAATTATGAATGAAGCTGTTGTTTAATGGATAATAAAAAGAAAGTATTCATAAATATTTAAACACTTTTATTAGTTAGGTTAATCAACTCCAAAATTGTAAAATATTAAGATGTTATTGAGTTTATTGGTCGAGTGGTATTTTTTGAGGGAATGGGGATGTAACAACTATTTATAAACTAACTTTTTTATTATATTCATAAATTAGTCACCCTATCGTAGGCATGCTGTTGTAAGTGGGACGATGGAAGGTAATACTAATAGGGTAATTTTGATAAAATTTTTTGAAGTAAAAGGTCTATAAAGATAATTGCATAAAAAAAAATAATGATTTAAAGACAATTTTAATATTATTTTGTTAATTTTATTTTAATGAGATAAACAGTGGGATAAACTGGTGGGACTTTCATATTTAAAAAAATCAGATTCATGTAACAATTCAAATAATTGTATAATAATTTAATTCATACTGTGTTCATCAATTCAATAAATGTTATTATAGCATAATCCTAATATTATTTTTTAGATTTTAAAGAAGCGTTTACATCATTAATTCCTCAGTACATCAAAGATGTACTTATTGAGATTATAATTGGTGTAATGTGTGGATTGTTAATGATATTTGTGCCACATCCAAGACATTTAAATCTGTGCAATTTTCAGAGTCATGAAAGGAATGAAAATCATAATACAAATAACGATCGACTAGCTAATAAACAAATTACTATGTATATTTAATTGTTATTAACTACAATAGTTTAATTGTATAATTTTGTTTAATTTGCATATTAATTATGTTATTTGATGATGATCATTAGTCTAAATTTAATTGTGCTACACCAACACAAATTTAAAATAATTAAAAGAGTCCACCAAATAATATCGCGGACCGAACTATTTATCTGATGGACCCAATTAGTTTTGTATATTATACTCTCGTCCTTTATTATAATAACAATAAGGCTAGCTGTCTGCGCATATCTATTTGCTCCTGAATATGCGCCTTACCACTGCAGTGGATTTTTTCTATGTTTAAATGAAAACTACATAAGTTAAGCCTTATTTTGATTTCCCCTCAATATGCAGAAATATAAAATACATAATGGTTGGTCATGTAGAATTATAATTTTATTATTAGTTAAAAACTTTAACAATGATTCATTAAGATGTTTAATATAAAATCAATTATTTTAAAAAGAAAATGGTATTTAATCTAATTAGTGCCTTTATCTGTTGATTTGATTATTAGTAATATTCAATTACAGGTTATCTACACGTTAGTACTTAATATTGATCCAAAAATATAAACTATGATTTGACTTCGATTTATTCTTATCGATAAATTTGTCTTACAGATAACAATCATCCGTGTATTTTTATTGTGCGTCGAAGGATGTCTTATTGTGCTTCACAAATGGTATACAAATTTCCCATTGACATGTTCCTTGGGATGTGCCTTATCATGTATTATTGCAAGTACTGGTTGGAAATGGTTAGATCGAAAACAAAGACAAGAAAACCCAATGATATCAAATATCGACGACATGGTGATTCAGAGTCAATTAAAAGTCATTACAAAATTTTTCGAGTTTATCTTAACTTTAATTTGTCCAATGGTAATTGGTTTTAGTGGCCTACTGTTGATTAACTGAATTTTTATCGAATGAATGGATGCTATAGTCATATGTCTATTGATTACATTTACTGTAAGTATACGTACAAACTCGATTACATTTCTGAAGCAATTTATCCAAAATAACAATATTTTTTTTTGTCATTCTATTTTACTTATGGAACAGTTATAGTAGGATAGTTAATATTAACGAACACATATCTTGAGAAAATATGGTGCCTCACTGTGAAGGTTTTATTATTTGGGGTTTTGTGATTATCGGATGAAATATAAAACAAAAAAATGCTCTCAAAATTAATCTTAAAATTATTTATTACACAAAATAATGCGAATTAATATAGATTTATTAATACGAAATAGGCATTGCAATTATTGTATTGAACAGATTTCCAAAATTATTTTTTATTATTCTGATTGAGTTACTATACTAAACTAAGAAGTAAAAATGAAATAAGTTATTTTTAGTTATATTAGGGTAGTTTTTAAATTCCAATTATAAATTCCAGTCCCGCATATTATTGACAAAAATTTCAATTTGTGGTTATGGATTCAATCTTAAAGAAATTGTATTCATCAACATATCGTGGGATGTTTGTTCTAGTGGAACGTTAACGTAAATGAATTCGATTTTTTTTTTTTCATTTTCGATAATAAAATGTACGGTGATATCTGATATATACAATTACAATAGACAACAAACAGAGTTTACGAAAAAATTAGTGTTTACACAATCCTAAGTAATTTATATGGTATAGTTTTGATATGTATTGTTTAGTTTGGTTATCAGCTTAAGAAATATACATTTTACTGTAAACTCAAATCTAGAATATATTAATATTTTTGATTAACTTAACAAGAAACTGAAAATTAAATAATATCAGCGTATGCACTGTCGGTATTATTGTATACATAAATCTATAACAAATAAAAATAATAATAATTAAAAAATAAAACGTTATTAATATGAATGTTTTAAATTTGTTATGAGTAGCTGAATATCCCATTAATTATATTTAGTTACCTACTCTGAGTAAGTATATAAATAATATGAAACACAAGTATTCAGAAATATGTCAATAATCTGAATATATGGTAGTACACTAAGACGTACTTAATGTGGTGGCGGTAATGGAAGTCCAAGAATTGTAAAAGATTACATTTATTAAAATGCCTTGATTTGTACGGTATAAATCAAAATTTTCACAATAATTCGCAGTTTAAAAACAAAATTACGTTAGGCCCAAATGTTGCCAACTGATTTTTGGTGTTTTTTTATGGCCAAAACAACAGTTTTATTTGATCTTGGAGCCAATTTTTCTAAGACGCGAAAATTTTGAAAACCTATTGAACCATATATAACTCAAAAAAATCAAGAACGTCAAAAAAGAGTTAAATGGAAAAGAATTCGGTTATAATGTCAGGTCCCTGCAATTATTTTAATCTGAAATATGACTTCAATAAGAAGCAAAATTGTCAATAACACAAATCCTTTTTTACGTTAATATTCCCGTTCCTCCTCCCCGTTATTATTGAATCAACAAAAAATTTAACAGACAAGATATAAAATACAAACAAAATAAATCTTTCTCGTTGAATTTTAATTGAGATAGATTTCTGTTAAAAAAAGATGTTAACAGACAATATAAATATATTATAATATATAAATTCATTGCTAAGCACAGAAACTATAAATACGCTTAATGTCAATTAGCTCTAATATCGACAACCGGAGCCCATACAATTCTTGCGCAGTACAGCCATACCACAATGCTAAACGATGTCTTAAAATTGAAACGCATATAAAATTTAAAATTTTTAATATTTAAAACATTAGAAAACTTTTCAAGAATTTAACTCTGTCATGTCATATGCGCGGATTGCCCTCGAAGCCGGACAGTTCGTACTGTAAAAACATGTAAACTCGAAACATTCGACATGCGGTGTTACATGATAATGCTGTGGATAAAGAGGAAAACAATCGAAGGGGTACTAAATAAAATATAAGGTAAACGATGGTTGTTGTAATGAATTATTATTCGGACGAGATAAACCTATCGAAACGTAAAAAGACATAATCAGCTTACTATTGACAATAATTGTAGGAACTGTCGAATGATGTATTGGAAGAGAAAGACTACGGGTGGAATACATTATACGAATTACATAGGATATGATTAAAATGAAATAAATGCACCTGGAATAAATAGGCTGCAAAAAAAGGCGTGGTGAAAAGCACCAATCTAATCTAAGTATTAATAAAAAAAAAATAAAAAAATTTGCATAGGTGACATAATTTTGTGATGTAATCAATCAATGAATACAATAAATATGTTAACGTTCAACACACACACATTTTAACGTTAAATTTTCTAACATAATTCGGACGACCATTTGTGCTGATTAGCGCGCCAAATATGTATAAATTATATTGGATGGGTTTGGCGAGACAATTCAATTCAAAATCATATCCTCTTTTGTTTTTTTTGCATTCATCATTGGGTAAGTTTACATTAAATTAATTTATATAAATATTTATTTTTTACTGATTTAATATGTATTAAAAATTTGTTTAGAAATGTATCGTTCTATTGTTCTAATTCAGAATTTAAATTAATTGTTTTTCCTTAATTATTTCCTTATAATTCAAGTACTATAGAAATGATAACAACATAAATTATGTATTTGCTAAAAGATTTTTTCGATATTTTTTTTTCTTTGCACTTTGTATACGAACTGAATCGAATTTTAAGTTATATAAGTTTGTCTGGGAAATGGAAATAGACAATTCCCTATGAAGATTAATTATACGTTGATTACTCTGTAGACTTCATTGGACAATAATAAGTCATGTCGTACTACTGACTAACTTTTCGAGATTAAAACGTATGGGCTACAGCGAAAAAAATATATCATTACCCTTCTTGTTGCTGCTTCGTGTATAGTGGAGATAATAACTAGTTATTACCCTAATTTATTATTACTATCCTAACCTAAACTATAACTGATGAGTTTATTTTTTACACCCGGTATAATGATCTACTTGAATATAGTCAAAGTAAGTAATATTTCAATATTATATGAATATTATATTTATTTGCATTGTTATGTTTGTCATCACGTGGCTTTACGGGCCCGAAATGGTCTCTAGACGAATCCAAGACGCATATTGCCATATAATACATTGCTACGCGAACGATCTTTTATGATTGGTCCCTTGCTATCGTGGACTCTCCTTATTTTAGATAGGTACCAAACTTATCCAAATTAGTGTTCGGCGTAATTATGGTGTCTCAGTGGATTTACGTGACGCTCATTAAATCGGTATTAGAGTAACCATAATTCGGATTCTATAATGACGGAACAAATATTTTCCTCATTTTTCCACCGTGACCTCCCCCAACGTGGTTTTGTACAAACTATCGATAGTTTTACATAAAGAAAAATGACCCAAGGCCTCAATTCATTATTAGAATTCGACAACGTTTACTTTTCCTTGATTATATGGTCCCTTGGTTCTGGTGGTATGTGTACGTGTAATATTATTTATTATAACACTCCGGTATATCCTAACTTATTGTAAAGTCCGTTTCCTACCAGAAAATTCATAGAAAATTTAGGTAATAAAAGGCTATTGACAAGGAGACACTCTGGGCCCTACTCTATTAGACTAGAGAAATCACTAGAAAATACAGCGAGACGTGTATGGGACGGCCGAAAAATGGAAATATATAGAGAACGGGTTATACCGGCATACGTTGATGATATTGTTGTAACGGGAGAGACGAGAGATAAAGTCATAAATACAACGTCCAAACTGCTAAGGGCAAGTAAAACCATAGGTTTGCGTGTGAATGAACTAATAATAGAACATAATTAATTTATTCATATGTATGCTTAAATAAATAAATATTTAAAAATATACAAATACAATTGCCATTGCTATTTCCCTATGTTAATGGGAAAAAACTTAAGCTTGAATTTTGAGACTGCTACTCTTAAGTTTGATTTCACGTTCAACTTCGTCCGTTATTTTGTTTTTTTGTTACCGATATGTGTTTCACATATGTAAGGTAGAGGATAGAATCGTCGATCTACCTATAATTGACAATTCTGATCTTATGGAAATACAACATTTATCACTTGAAATTTTATTAAATCTTATACGCAGATATATTTATCGGACGATAACTCCGATTGGTTCCTATTTCGTAATTAAATTTAATTCAGAATCCATTTCATTTACGTTAATAGAAAATGGATTTCTTATCCGTCCTGATTTTTTTTCTGGAAACTTTTCAAACCGTGTGTTAATATTCGTAACCAAATTGCACATTTAGAAAACGATTGACGGTACACTATAGACCGGAATTGATTTTATATCGTGTGCAATATGTTCGTTATACTATCGCTTATAGTTAATGAAATCACGTATATGGGCAATATTATAATCAGATAAGATAACGTTATATGCTATTCATGTAATCGCACCGAATCAATAAATACATTTAATTAAAAAAATAATATACTTTGATATGAAAAACCAATGTTCATTATTTTTGGCGACCCCCCCTCCTTCTCTCTTTCCACCAAACTATCTCAATATAAATATTCCGTATTATTAACTTTTTAACATTTAATTTTTACTTTACAATATTAATATATTCTGTGTCTGTGGCAATATTTTATTATTTTCTATTTAGATATGTACTAGAAAGAATTAAAAAAAGAAAATTACAAACAAAAAGATTTTTGTATAATTCATATTATATATAAAATGTTTAACTAATACATATTTTTATTAATATAGAAATTAAAAATTTAAATATTTTAAGAACGTATTTCAAAAACAAAAATTCATTATCAACCCCAATAAAAAGCCGTTCTCTATTTTATTTAATAAATTTTTAGTTATAATTAAATATTTAATAGTATGATTTCTTCTTATGTTTCGTGTATAATTTAATAGTATAAAATTGTTATAAATATCGCGAGTACAATGACTTATAAATACGTCTTCGATAGGATAATCATAGCACCACAAATTGTATATTTATAATTTATATTCCTTTATTTTACTGTTAGTTTAAATTATAAATATATTTTTGTTTATTTAAGAGTATTATTTTTAAACGGTATAAAACGCATTTAATTATGTGGAGAATATGCGGTCGTGGTCGTCTATCCAGTGATGAATATTTTTATTTACCATTTCTTTTAATTAGTCGAGCACACCACGTAGTGAATCATTGTCGATTCTCGGTGTATCTATTTTTTAAAACCGTATTTTTTTTTGGAAATTATATTGTAACTCTATAACACTTACGGGACACGTACTGGCCGGTAAAAACATTAAACGTTAAACGAATTTTGATTATGTAAATAAAAGCTACAATAAAATTAAAAAAAATAATTAAAAAATTGGTGAAGGTCGGTCATATTTAAACTCGAATTATAGCGTTTAGCAATAAAATATTCAAATTCCCAGTAAAATGCGCCCCTTATGTCGACGTTCCAATAATAAAAAATCATCAAAATCGGATAATCCTACGAGTCAAGAGAGTTTTTTTTTTGCCCTGTAAAGCATGTTTTTGAGCGAAAAAACGGGTCTCGAACAGGCCCCTTAACAAAATACTAATAATTTCCTACCGGTTTCGTTAATTTTGAAAAGAGTAGTATAACCTTATGAAATACACCCTACGGCTTGTAATATTCTAGGCTTTAAATCCTCCTGAAAACAGAACAGCACCTAAGTTTATAATAAACACACAAGTTCCCTATTCTCAAGAGAATGTCAAGTCAAAAATATACTCTCTAAAATGATTATAATTTGGGATCTTCTGACGAAGACATTGTAAACTCATTAAAAATTCGTAAATGAATAAACTGTCAAGTATTAATGGTATGGTTTTTACCTTTGAATTTAACTTTTATTCTTTCGTTACAAACACGGCGTGCCTCGGTGATAATTAAACTTGCTCGGTTGATAATCGTAAAACGGGTACAAATGTAGTATTTTGAACGGCCCTCCGAGTTCTTATCGGTACCTCGCCGGTCCCAGTCCCACCCTGGCCGTAATGATAATAAATATATTAAACGCAGGCGGGTGCTTCCTGTTGATGGCTATCAAAATCGGCGATTGGCTACCAAAATCGGAAAAACGAACATAGCGATGCTGGTGTCGGTGTTTTTCATTTCGGTAATGTTGGCGGCTACGAAAGACGTGGTCATCGACGGTTAGTCTCGCCGCGGGATATAGAATATAAAAATAAAAACACTACCCGTTAACGAAATGTTATTTCGGTGAGCAGGAAAAACGTTGGCTATTCGTCCACGTGCTCGACCACGGGTATCACGATCGGAAATGTGATGGGTTCCGTGTTATTTGTCCTGATTATGTCCGAAGAGTTCAGCAATAAATATCTGCAGACGGTTCCAGCAACAGGCGTCCTAATGATTATCAAACGTATAGCGACGACGTTTCTTCAATAAGTCGATTATTAAAACGCCTATAATTAGGAGAGATTTTTTATTTTTTTTTTTACGAATGCAATATTTCATTCTGTAGACGTATTTTTTTTTACACCGACACTACTTTTAAGAGATTTTGAGCCGTGACGCCCTCCTTCAGAGTCTTGTGGTTTTACAATGATGTTTATTTAATTTTTTCATTCTGTAAACGCTTTTTCTACCGGAACACTTTATCCGATCTAAACACATTTTGACTGTTTCCGGTAGCGGACTTTTGCCTAGTTAGTACACTTTAAAGAGGCAATTTATCGACATATCTATTAGTTTTTTTTAACGTGACAGAAAAAAACTACCAAAAAATGTCAGAATACGGCAAAACACGATTTCGTCAAACTCGAATTTTATTATTCCTTTTATATTTATGTGGATTTCTGGTTACCATGGCAACAATGTAAAAACACGACCAATACTACTTCGGTCAGAATCGTTTTCGTTTGCAACTTATCGTTGTACACAAATATAATTTATATTCCTATCTGTATTTTACATTTCTAACTTCCTACTTACAACAGCGGCCTACACATAATGCCAAGTATGTTTCCTTTTTTTTTTTATAAATATATATATATTTATATTTATGCGGTATTATAAAACTTGTAAAAACTTATAAAAAGGTGTATCGATATTAAACAAAAATGTCAACGGGTAAAAATGCCTGCGTCCAAATATTGGTTCCCACATAAATTTTTCAAAAAAATAAACTTTTGATAAACGCGAGACGCTACGAAATAAATCTGTTTATCTAATAAACGGTTCTATTATTATGTACTGGTATAATATATATTATAATAAAAAATTTGTCGTTCATATAAAAATATGGTCGCATATGATACTGCGCGATACACAAAATAAATATATGATTTGAATACAGTATTACTCAGACAAAATAACATAACGGAACAAAACATACAAAATAAATAAGCAAAGGGTATGTAAAGTGATAGAGGTATAAAATCATTCATAAAGTCGTGAAATATTGTTTTTTTTTTTTTTTTTATTATTTTTACTATATTACCTTCGTTTATAAAATATATTCTAATATAAACGCTCTGTCATATTTATTCTATATCACTAATTTTTATACCTGTAAATCGTTGTGCACGTACTATTGGTAATTAAACGTTTGCATTAATAATTATTAATTATACTCAGGGCCTGATTTAAAATTTCGCATAAATTAATATTAAAAAAAATGTTGTACATACTTTGCAAAATAATATTTCAATAAAAAAAAAAGTATCTTTATTTTTTGTTAATCTAACATAAGTCTAATCATTTCGGTGTGAGCAATTGGTTCAAATTCTCTACGTCCATTTTCTTCACGCCCCACCCAATTCATATCATCAATGTCATATTGTAAATTATCAAAAAAAGGTCAAAGCAGGTCCTTCAAGAAAAGCTGGTATGCATACAATCTTGTCACTATCTGACCAACCATTTATATGAGCGGCTCTTTTGAATTGTTTTAAAAAGGAATCTATATTATTTGTCTTTGAACCCCAGTGAAGACCTACTTCATGTATTCATTCCTTTTTTTTTTTTGATTTTGAATTTAGTAGATTTAGTAGATTAGTATAAAATTCAAAATTTTAGATTCTGTGCATACTGATTATACTATAATGATTTTGTATTACCCGTGAACAACTTTTCTACCAGAACTCCTTCACCAATTAGGAAATGACAACGACAACTTTTGTAGCAATTTTGATTTGGTTGATACATCGCATGGTTACGATTTTCTATAAAATTTCCATAAAAATTTAAGAAAAAAAGAATAAAACGGGAATGTTTACACAATAACGTGTATATAGTATCTTTTACTTTCCGTTTTGTTGTAAGTCAATTATTAATAATCGTATATGCCTGAAAATAAACATCATTTTTGAACACAGTTACATTCTAGAACTTTTTTAGCTGTTTGGACCTATTTTTATTAGTTGAGATTTTTTAGATTTGTCTGATTTTATATGTGAGTAACACTGTTATGGCCCTATCCAAAGTGTTTGTAAATTTGAATCATAGTTAATCGTAAGTCTTACTGTCTCTTAACGTTGAACCTAGCATAATAATTTTTTTTTATAGTAGATCCATGTCTTGATGAAAATCGTATATAATACGACATTACCTGCCAATTTTTTGATTTATATATATATATATAACTTAATTGATATTAGAAATTCCTTTATACATTAAGAAGAATTATACACGTTTTTATTCTTGTTTTTATATTTTTAGTAACAAAAGAGTAGGGTTATTGATTTTAATTTATCATTACATATTATATTCCACTCTCAATCCCACCTTCCCAGTACTTGTTAATTTCTAAGCAATGATTTATGTAAGATAAAAAATAAAATTCACAATGTAATCTTGCCAACTTGAAAACAAAAAAAAATATCAGTAACGGAATGGACAAAATAGATTGAATTATATTCAAATAGGTTCTACTAGAAACCTCCATTATAGCTAATGGTTCTCAAATGCAAGTCTTCTATTTAAAAGCGAGTACCCAAAATATTTTTAAATTAATAAATATATAATATTATATGTATACTTGATAATAACTAGATATTATCACATATAATTATTGTGCAAACAATATGAATACGAAAACATTTATAGTGGAACTCCCAAAATTACATTAAATATTCGTAGCAACATTATCTATGTGGATGCGTGCCTTTATTTCTTCTTTTAAAATAAAAAAAAAAATATAACACAATTTATCAGTCTAAATATGTCTCATTAAAATTGTGTTTTAATTTACTATACAAATATATTGGATAGTGCTATAACCTAACATAACCTAATAATGGCACTTTATTTACGTTCTAATTACTAATTTACGTATCCCAGGTTTAGGCTTTTTATAAAACTTTTATTTCTCTGAACATGCATATAGCGATCAATATCGTATGAAGCCTTTAGGCTAAAGATATTAATACTATAAAAAAAATTAAGTTTGGAGTTGAAGGACAACTGGACTACAAAGAATACAAATTAAACTTATCCCATAATAGTGAAATATTGAATTATTTAGTAGTTTTATTTCCTAAAACTCTCGTCATATAAATAATGTAAAATAAATAAATAAAAAATATTTCCATATTATCAATCTATTGTTTAATAATAGTTTGCGTCAGTGTTATTAACATAAACACACAATATCGCCACTTTGGTAAATTAGATACGAGTTGTTCATCGTGAAAGCTGCAGGGAAATATATTGCATTTCTAACGCCACCATCGTCGATGAAAGACATTCAAAAATGCCATTTGTAATTAAAATCGTTCCTTCGTTATTGTTTCATTATTAACATATTAATATCTGAATACTGTTTTGGTTGGTAAGTATTATTTAAAAAGACATAAAATGTGTGGCAACATTCTTTTTAAGTTATTATATTTTGAAAACGTAACTAATTATTCGCTAAAATAATTTGTCTTGCTTAACAAATCATTATTGTTTTGATTCGATGAGGACAAACGAATACGTTATCCTCGATATTATTATTATTATATGTAATGTAAAAAAATTGCAAATAATGGTTTCATTCGTAGTATATATTTGATTGTTATATAGCCGTTGGGTTGCTTTTAGGGGCTCTTTATATTCGGTATTTACAAGTCCGCTGTTTGTAGTAGACGTGGTGTTTTTTTATTTATATTTATCCTGAATATTATACTTTTATAAGAATGTATTATTTCAATATTATATGAATTTTATCTCATTTCGAATTTATAATCATGAAGTGGCTTATAGAGCCCGAAATAGTTAAATGATTTTTATTATTATATGAATAATTGGAAAATTTGTAAAAATAAGTTCTTTAAAAAAGTAAGAGAAAAGTGTGACATGTGTCGAAGAAGAAATTCATAAATTATGAATGTAGCTGTTGTTTAATGGATAATAAAAAGAATGTTTTCCAAAAATTTAAACACTTTTATACGTTAGTCTAATGAACTCCAAAAGGGATAAATATTAAGATAATAATTGGGTATTATAGTATAATGGTATTTTTTGAGGAAATGGGTATGTAACAACCATCCAATTTTATTATTTTCTTAAAATAGTCACCCTATCGTATGTGAGGTGTGCTGTTGTAAGTAGAACTATAGAAAGGTAAAGCAAATAGGGTAATATAGATAAAATCCTAAAGCTGACGTAAATGTTCTATACAGAAAATTGAAAAAATAAATAAATAAATAAAAGTTGATTTCAATATTATATTGTTAAATTTATTTTAATGAGATAAACAGTGGGATAAACTGGTGGGATTTCCATATTTAAAAAATGCAGCTTCATGTAACAATTCAAATAATTGTATAATAATTTAATTCATGCTGTGTTTATCAAACCAATAAATGTTATAATATTATAATCTCAATATTATATTTAGATATAGAAAAATCGATTACATCATACCTTCCTCAATACAGCAACGATGTACTTATTGAGATTACAATTGGAGTTATGTGTGGATTGGTAATGATATTTGTGCCACATCCAAGACATCTAAATCTGTGCAATTTTCAGAGTCATGAAAGGAATGAAAATCATATTTCAAATAACAATCGACAAGTTAATAAACAAATTACTATGTATATTTAATTGTTATTAACTACAATTGTATAAATTTGTTTAATTTGCATATTAATTATCTTATTTGACGATGATTATTAGTCATAATTTCATTATGCTACACCAATACAAATTTATAATAATTAAAAGACTCCAACTAATAATATCGCGGACCGGACTATTTATCTGATGTACACAAATAGTATTACCTTACCTTACCTAACCAACCTATATCATATTCTCCATCTTCATTATAATAACAATAAGTCCAGCTTTCTGCACCTATTCTTATGCTCTTGAATACGTTCTTCACCACTGCAGTGGGTATTTTCTATGTTCAAATAAAAAGTACATAACTTCTTTTTGATTTCCATAATTAGAAGTATAAATAACAAAGTGGTTGGTCATGTAGAGAATTAGTTATATTTTTAACTTAAAACTATAAAAATGATTCATTATGGTTTTAAAATCAACAATTTTAATAAGAAACAAGCATTTAATCTAATTAGTGATTTTATCTTTTGATTTAATTAATAGTAATATTAAATTAAGGTTGCCTACACGTTTGTAATTAAATTTGATCCTAAAGTCTAAACTATGGTTTGACCTCGATTTATTCTTATCGATAAATTTGTCCTACAGATAACAATCATCCGAGTATTTTTACTGTGCGTCGAAGGATTTCTTATTTTGCTTTACAAATGGTCTACACATTTTCCATTAACATGTTCATTGGGGTGTGTCTTAACATGTATCGTTGCAAGTACTGGTTGGAAATGGAGAGATCGAAAAGACCGACATGAAAACCCAATGATATCAAATATCGACGACATGGTGATTCAGAGTCCAATAAAACCCATTAAACAATTTTTCGAGTTCATCTTATCATTAATTTTACCAGCAGTAATTGGTTTTATTGGCCTACTGTTGACCAAATTATCTTTTATCAATCAAATAGATTTTATAGTCATATGTCTATTGATTACATATACTGTAAGTATTTGTTTGTTTTATATTATGTACATTTTAAAAACTTTATAATTCTCAATCACTAATTTAGTTAATTAACAACCAAATAATACTTAATAAAATTTTATAACAAATCATATTAATCCGTTAATTTTTACACTTTATTTCAGAACCCCTAAGTCTTAGTAATTCATATTATTATATATTGTTAATTTTATTTGTAGTTTGGATATTATATTATAATCGTGCAATCTCTCTTACATTTCTAAAACAATTTATCCAAAAAACAATTTTTTTTTTTTATATATATTTTACTTATTGGACAGTTATAGTAGGAAAGTTAATATTAAAGAATATTTTTCTTGAGAAAAAATAGTGCCTCACTGTGATGGTTATATTATTTAGGCTTTTGAGTGTATGGGATGAATTATAATACAAAATTTAAAAATTTATTTTAAAAATATTTTTTATACAAAATAATGTGCATAATACAGATTTATTAATATGATAGGGGCTTAATAATTTTTCTATTGAACCGATTTCCTGAATTATTTTTTATTATTCTGATTGAGTTACTATACTAAACTAAGAAGTAAAAATGAAAATTAATGTATATTAAATTATAAAATTACTATTAATAGTAATTCATTTTGGCCTAAAATATTTGTTTGATTCAAATTCCATTAATGAATTCCAGTACCGTATAATATTGACAACAATTTCAATTTGGGGTTATGGTTTCAATCTTAAGGAAATTGTATTCATCAACATATCGTCTATTGTTTGTTCTAGTGGAACGGTAACGTAACTGAATATGATAATTTATTTTAATAGTCGATACTAAGAAATATTGAAATATCTGATATATACAATTACAATAGACAAAAAACAGAGTTTACGACAAATTAGTGTTATCTCAATCTTAATTAATTTACGAGGTGCTACAATAAAAAAACGAGACTTTCTAAATATAACCTAAACTATTAACGTTATCTATAAAACGATTATTGAAATATGATTAGAAAACACTTATCTAAAATTACTATGAACACTGATGGCTTCAATTCATTTTCTTATACGTTAGTAGCCTTGTTATTAGTGCGAGTTCGACTATACTGCCGAAAAATGTTAGATATAAAAATCGAACAACATGTGTTAACATTAAATTTCTTGTAAAATTAAAAAAAAATGCCGCGGGATCTTTTCGTATGTTATGTGAATTTTATGGTGAAGAATGTTTATCAAGAGCTCATGTTTTTGAATAGCACAAACGGTTTTGTAGTGGAAGAGAGGACGTCGAAGACGATGATCGTTCTGGACGTCCTACCACGTCTTCAACAAACGAAAACGTTGAAAAAATCGACAAAATTAATTAATCAATATTATAATAAAGATGTATTAATTAAATTAAGAGAACGTGTCAGAACGAAGCGACCAGATCTATAGAAAAATGGCTGGGTTCTTCACCAAGACAATGCTCCAGCTCATAGTGCATTTTCAATTCAACGTTTTTTAACCGAAAAAAAAATTTCTGTACTTCAACATCCCCCGTACTCGCCAGACCTTGCTTCATGTGACTTCTTCTTATTTCCTTCTTCTTTCTTTTCCAATTTTCAAACAGTTGATGACGTAAAAATGAAAACGGCAGAACTTCTAAAAGGGCTGAATGAAAGCAATTGGCAACACTGTTTTCAAGAATGGCAGCGACGTATGCAACAGTAAATTGATGCTGAGGGAAGGTACTTTGAAGGTGATTATCATTAAATTATAACATTTTTAAAATAAACAACTTTTATTCAAAAAGTCTCGTTATTTTATTGCCGCATACGGTATAGTTTTGAAATGTACTGTTTTGTTTGGGTATGAGCTTAAGAAATATTAGATTTGTGGTAAACCCAACTCTAGAATAAATTAATATTTTTGATTATGTTATCAAGTAGCTGAAATTCGTATTATAATATTAAATTTACCGCTGGGAGTAGGCAACTAAATATTAAAAATTATTAATGTTGTTTGTTATACTGTAATTTATTTATTTATAATGTGTTTTAATATATATCAGCATATGAACTGTCGGTATTAGTGTAAACAAAATATTAAACAAATAAAAATATTAATTAAAAACAGAAACCTGATAAATATGAATATTATAAATTGGTTTATGAGTAGATAAATAACCTATTAATTATATTTAGTTAACCACTATGAGTAGGTAAATAAATATTATGAAACACTGATGCTCTTATTTATACTTTAATTTGTGTTATTAAAAACGTGTTATTGTTTTTATAGGTATATTATTCAAGTATTTTTTACTTGATGTATGCAATGAGTTTTAGAACAATTAATAAACTATCGATGGTGTTGACGATAGCCACTATTGTATCAGTAATATTAAGAGCAATTCTAGGTCACATCCTTATACATTTTTTTGGTGATAGATTGTTGAAGAAGTCCAACTGATCGACGTAATAAGTAAATAAAATGAATATTTTTTTTTTTTTAATCCTGTTTAATGATTTGTTAATTATCGATTACTTGATTTAGGATTTGCGAAGAATCATAATATGTATTCAGAATTTGGTGGGACGTCTGACTCTATCACCTTATCTATTCCTATAGAAATTGTAAAAGGTCTAATTACAATATTACATATTAAATACAAATTAATTTATTTACTCGTGCTGCGCTATGTCGATAACATAAATCAATATTCTTTATATTAACTTATATCATTTTATTATTTTTTTGTTAACTGTATAAGTCGCACAGATGCACCTTTGTTATATATATGGACATCTCATAATCCGTCTACTTTTATTCTAAGTTCTACGTAATTTTTTAATTCTTAGTGGTTTTACTTTAATGTATGGTTTTTTTTTTAAAAATATATTTTACCTACAATCGATTTTAAGGTAATTTAAAAAATTTAATATAGATTATAATCTAATTGTTAAAAATTATGATTATATCAAATACTTAATAAAATACTTAACGCGTTGAATAAAATTTTTCATACCTAATGTATAACACTGTTATAAAAAATGTAAAATATACAAATATACGAAACATAAAATAATGCTTTAGATTTACACTATGTAAATATGCATGTTTGCCGATATTGATTAATTAAATCAACCAATAACATCTCTATTATTGTTCCAAATATTCTATAATTTACTAAATTTTGTTCTATAACATATATATCAATTTTTTTTTTTTTACATTTTCCCCTAATTAAAACGTAGAGAATGCTTATATATATATAAATGGTATGGATATATGTTAGCCACAAATATTTAAATATTATAGAGATTATGGGGCGGTCACCTATTGACGGATCCCTCAGGAGAAGATCAAGGATAATCAAATTTCTTACACCATTCCCTTCTCGGTCGCCTGGACGAATTGTCTGGGATTTTGATATATTTTCTTTTTTTTTGCTGGGTAAGAAATGCTATTTTATGTAACTACAGAACGTCTCCGGGCAATGAGCTTTTTGTAACTTGCCTAGGGGCCGAAATGCATTTTTAACATGTTTATTATAATGCAGTTTGTCTGCAACAAAAGCGCTTTTTGTTCCTGCCCGTACAAATAGAATGGTCTATTACAGTTTCCCCATACCTTAATAACTTGACTTTCAAATAAAAACTCATATGCTTCTAACCCGTAACGAATTTGGTAACGAATACAAGCATTTCAAATTTTATGGCGTATAGAGGTGTGTTTAGATTCATAATGTCGTCTTTAGGCAAACCCGAGCCGATTAGCTTTAACGTCGAGACACAGTCCACAGCGGCAAACCCAATCTAAAATATCATACACATGGGCGATTTTTTAACAAAATAAACGTCAAATGTAATTTAATTATGAATTTTATATTGTATTGTTGTGGGACAATGAATGAAAAACAAAAACTCAATGTTTTAAACAAATAAAATTTGAAAGCAGTCTTACAAACTTCGCACAATGTATGACCTGTACATTAAATGGGACTGTATATTTGATGAATCAAATTATAAAGTTGCTTCTCGCCTTTTACAAAAGCAAATGCATTTGGGTCAGTGTTGTAGGTAGGAAGTTAGAATATAAACAAGAATTTAATTTATATTTGTATGCAAAAATAAATTGCATACGGAAACCTATTATGAGCGAATTATTCGTATGTTCGTCATTGCCATGGTACCCCGAAAATCAACATAAATATAAAAGCACGAGTTTGACGTAATCGTCTTTGACCGATTTATTGTCATTTTTTTTTTTTGTAGTTTTTTCTGCTATGTTAAAAAGTCAATCGATAAATATCGAAAAATTCTCTCTAAAGTACCAAGAAGACACAATCCATTACCAATAACATTGTATATAAAAAAATTGTTTATAAAAAAAAAAAAAAAAACATCATTCTAATGCCACAAGAACCTAACCCTACACTCCCCTTAGAATCTAAAAATCATGAAGTATATTGTTAAATGGATTTTTTCTGTTTTAATTCTGCAATACGCCCCAAACCGTGATATTTACACTTCACTGTAAATAGAACCGCCGCCAATATAATACAAATGTGTAACGAACAGATGTCATTTAATTCACAAATGCGATAATCATGTGAGGTACTGGAGATTGGTCAATTTTCTAGATTAAATTAATAAAAACAGCCACAGTTCACCCGTTGAGAAATTTACATTACACCGACCCACTTTTTTGGATTTTGGCTTTTCAAACACCTATTCGTCATTTAGCACGTCAATTGTTTGATATATTTCAGAATTTGTTTGGGATCGTTGAAACGATTTTCGTCCTTAGTACACAGTGGAATATTTTTTACCCAAATCAAATTTAATTATGTTTAACTTGCCCCGTTATGAGTATATATGCCTATCATATCTCAATCGCTCAATCACAGTTTTATTACATTATCGTTTTGGAATCAGTTATTTTGGCGGTAATGGAAGTCCAAAAATTGTAAAAAATTACATTTATTAAATTTGTTATGAAATATACAATATGTTACGAGTAGCAGCAAAAATGTTGAAGGGTACAGTAAATTGACTGATAGTAGTTGAGAACTCGATTTATTTTAATCCTTCTACTGCAGTGAGTACTATAGCTTGGTTAATTTTAAGATTATTTGTGTTTGATGCTGTGTTTCAGTAATACCGAAATTTCATTGATAATATTTTGACTGAAACTGTTATAATATTTCGAGTATTGTGTAATGTTGATTGTGTTGTAAAATAGATTTAACGATTTATTTGGTTTCGAAGACTGTTCATTGATTGAGAGCTTAAATTGGATTAGAAATAATCGTTGTTGCACGCGAAGTAGTTACAGGTTAAACGCCCATCGCGATTATAGTCTAATGAGAGTATTGCTATCAAATCGCGTATGAAAGTTGCTAAATTATATAAATACAAAAAATTAAAATAATAAAATATATAAAAAAAAAAATATTAAATTTGCTATTACTTGTACCGTCGACTGACAATATTGTGACCACTGCTCTCACAGGCTATAAATTCGTTAATAACGCAAGTACGTGGTGCACGGTCGGTGGTTACAATATATAAATATAGTATAAATGTAGTACATTATTTCTAGAACATGGTGACATAAATTCCTATTTAGGAATTATATTTTCACATGCCACGTTTATTAGAAATAACAATTCCAACAATAAATAATAGTAAGCGGGCACGTCGACTGCTGTTCCGTTTTCGCGGATTAATCTCGGTGTGAAATAAATCAATGTGGCATACGCTAGAACCCATTTTAATCTGAAACACAATATCATTGGTTATAATAGGAGTTATTCTTTCGTAACATAAATATCATAAATTATTATCGACCAGATAATACAAACCGGCCGAATCAACAGAAATTTATCGCCAATTTTATAGACTGATTAAGATAAATAAAATGGGGGCTGCATTTAATAAAAAAAAAGCCAGAGTATTAACGCCCGTGAAAATGCTTCAACATCAATAAAAAAAAAACATACGTCTTTTTTCTAATGAACTAGACGATAAATATTTTACGAATATGAATATCGTTTTATTTTTCACGTGGCCACAACCGTTAAAAAAATTATATTAAATTACTTATTTTCATATATATAGTTGATTAATAAACTTATTAATTTCCAATCAGAAAAAGTAAATAATCTTTAATAGGTGAATTTAATATGTATGGTTTGAGGACGAGATTTATTAACAAAATAAATATCAAATGTCATTTAATTATGACTTTTATATTGCATTGTTGTGGACAAATAGAACAAAACAAAAATTCAATGTTTTAAACAAAAAAAAGCTTTTCTATTTACTTTGTATACGCATTGAATCAAATTAAAAACTGAAAATAATAGACTAGAAAATAGATATTAAAAATACCGTATAAAGTTTAATTATATGTCGGTATATTTTCATTGTAGATTTTATTGGACAATAATTAATTTTATCGTATTACTGCCAAAACATTCAAGATTAAAACTTATAGGTTATGGTAAAGAAAAAAATATCAATATCCTTGTAGTTACTGCATCGTTAATTGTGGAGATAATAACTAGTTTAACTGATGGTTTATTTTTACACATGGATATTAATCCTGTATATAATTTGCATAACAATATGTATTATGTCAATATTATTTAAATTTTATCTCATTTCGTATTCATCATCATAAAGTGGTTTAAAGTGTCATTTGAGTGATTTTTATTATTATGTGAATAATTGGAAAAATAGTACAAATAATAAATGATGTGTTTAACACACTAGAAAATAGTATATTTTCCGTTAACTATTTCTCAATAATCATTGGGAAATGCATTGGTAAAAATAATATTTTCATTATAAAATTATTGTAGACAGATGAACGAAACTGATTTAATATCGATACTATATGTCAATGGTTCACTTGTTAACAAATTTATAATTCTCTTTTAAAGGACCAAAAATTGTTAAATTCAATAATTTCTTTAAAAAAGTACGAAAAAAGGGTGACATGTGTGAATGAATAAATCATGAATTTTGAATGTTTAAATAGTAATTAAAATAAAGTATTCCTAAATATTTAATCACTTATATTAGTTAGGTAAATGAATTCCAAAAGGGTGAAATATTAAGATAGTAATTGGGTTTTTTGGTAGAATGGTATATTTTGAGGTAATGGGTATGAAAATAACAACTATCCTGTTTTATTATTTTCGTAAAATAGTCACCCTATCGTAGGTGAGGTGTGCTGTGATAAGTGGGACGATGGAAAGGTAAAGCAAATAGGGTAATTTAGATAAAATCCTTAAGCTAAAGTAAATGGTCTATAATGAAAGTGGCAAAAGGAAAAAAAAATGATTAAAAGTCGATTTCAATAATATTGTGTTAATTTTATTTTAATGATATGCGCAGTGGGATAATCTGGTGGGATTTTTATATTTAAAAAGAGCAGCTTCATGTAACAATTCAAATATTTTTAGAATAATTTAATTCATACTCTTTTCATCAAATCAATATATGTTATAATAGCATAATCTTAATATTATTGTTTAGATTTAAATGAAGTATTTACATCGTTCATTCCTCACTACAGCAATGATGTACTTATTGAGATTATAATTGGGATAGTGTATGGATTTTTAATGATATTTGTGCCACATACAAAACACCTAAATCAGTGCAAGTTCCAAAGGCACGAAAGGAATGAAAATCATAATACAAATAACGATATATATTTATTTGTAATTAACTACAATAGTAAAATTGTATCATTTTGTTTAATTTGCATATTAATTATTTTATTTGATCGTGATCATTAGTCGAAATTTAATTATGCTACACCAATAAAAATTTATAATAATTAAAAGAGTCCACCAAATGATATCGCGGACCGAACTATTTATCTGATGGACCCAATCAGTTTTGTATATAATACTCTCCATCCTTTTGTTATAAAAGGTGTTAACATACAATATAAATATATTCATTTATACGCCCAGAATCTATGAATACGTTTTATGCCAATACAATTTAAATCCGTCTCTGGTTTACATACTTCCTATTGATATAATTCCTCTTACGGCGGCCGATGTTCGTATACATTTTTTGTTGAAATCATTAGACACCAGCAAAATGAAACTAACGGATCCGATAAACATACCGATCGGTAATCCGACGGTATTGCACGCCGTATCATTTAAAAAAATCTTGGATAATTATGTAGGAAATCTTGGTATACGTCGGGAAATCATGCTATTCGGTGAAAAATGTATTAATCGGTGATTAACACACACCTGTAGAGCAGGGAAGACTTACCTTTTGTGCACATTAAATGAGTAGAAGTTGTGGGTCACATACACATTTTAAGTAAAATATTTGATTTATAGTCCATTTATAGGCCGCATGGTTATTCGAATAATGTTTTTAAAATTATAATTTTGGAAAACTGAAATGGGTTTTTGTACAAACTATGCATTATTATATTCTCTAAAAGTAGTATTCATCAGTCCATTTTTCGTTGAACACGTTCTTCGTTCATCTTTTTGTTTCGCAAGGTTTTGTCTATGATTTATGGACAGAAGATTTTGCCATTTGATTATTAATGAAGTTAATTTGACAAAATAAAAAGTAATACTGAACGCTTATGTCACTAAAACCAAACGTCAATTTATCCTTGGACTTTCGGACAATATTTGATTTTCAATATAAGTATATCCATAAAACTATATGATAAGCAATTGATAAACGTCATAGGCTCTTGGCTATCATGATATGAATTATAACTATCTTCGTGTTGGTCAGGCTTCTGATAAAGGCTGTTAAATCAATGAATACGCATGTTTTTTTTTCTTCATCGTGGAAGAAATTAGATTCGGCCAACACTTAAATATTTTATTTTTTCCTGGTGCTTAACATTTTTTCTATCTAATTTTGCTTTCCATGATTAAAACTACAAGTATTTATATTATTTTATAAAATAAAAATTTTTAGTGTATATTATTGATTAACGAGTGCATAATTTAAAAATGTTAAAGCATATTTCGTCAGGATTTAGTGCATTAAATTCACAGCTCTTCATACAAGGTACTAGAGATAGCGGAAGTAAGTACTTTTTTATCATCTTCAACGCCCAACCGTCGACGGTAATGTCTTGCGTTGCAGATAATAAATTGATGATAAACACCACATTTATCAACATGGAAATGTAGGCCTTTCCCAATCTGGCAACCACTAGTCGATGTTATTAGCTATGTGGAGGAAACACAATCCTGTAAAACGATAAAAGCATAGATTAATTCCATTTGGTAGAACGTTTATTATATACTATATTGTACACACATACCCATTAGCGTTTGTAGGGTTCGGCACATCTCTTTTTAATAACGAGTGTCGACAACCGGGGCCCATACAATATTTGCGCAGTACGGCCATACTATAACGCTTAACGATGCCTAAAAATTGAAACGCATTAAAAATTTATAATTCTTAAAATGTATAGTCATTAGAAAACTTTTGAAGAATTTAACTCTCTCATGTCATTGGCGCTGTTTAGCTTCGAAGCCGGACAGATTATACTGTAAAAGCACGAAAACTCGAACCTTCGACATGCAGTGTTACAGGATAAAGATTTGGATTGAGAGGATAATAATCGAAGGTGTACTAATTATAATATAAGGTAAACGACAGTTATTGCAATGAATTATTTTTCGGAAGAGATAAGACATGTAATAAGACATAAACAGCTTGCTACTGACAATAATTGTAGGAAATGTCATATGATGGATTGGAACAGGAATACTGCGGTTGCAATACATGACAGTAATCACATAGGATATGATTAAAATGATATAAAAGCACCTAAAATATTAAGGCTGCAAAGAAAGGCGTGGATCTAATATCAGGATTTATACAAAATAAAAAAAATTGCATGGGTGACAGTATGTTGTGGACTAATAAAAAAATGAATACAATAATTATGTTTACGTTCAAAACACACACATTTCAACATTAAATTTCCTAACACAATTCGGACGGCCATTCGTGCTGGTTAGCGGTAACTCGCCATATGTGAATAAATTATTTTGGAAAATATTACGACATTTTGACAATTCGCCCTAAGCTGACAATGTCAAGTCGTTAATACGGAATCTATACTATATTCTTTTTTAAAAATAAAAACTACATTTTACGGCCTTTGCCATAACCATAATCGTTTGCAAACAACACACATTCCGCGAGTGTACAACGGTACGGGTGTACTTTTACGACTAACATATAGAAAATCAATAATTAAACGTATGAAGTTCCCTATACCTGATAAAGATAATTATTTAAATTAAAATGTGTATGTTATTTAATGCATGCATGTCCGACCGGCTTCATTATAAATGATCAAACATAAACTTCTAATGTAATGAATCGGTATTTTGACTAGCTGGCATTAGCGGGGGGGGAATGCAGGCCATAATTTTAGTTTTATCGGCGCGCACAGCATGACCTGGTACTTACAGTAAATTAAGTGAATGGAGCAAGTCGTGTGGCTAAATGCGTACTGGATTTATAATTAAATAAAAACAATAACTATATATTATCACACTATTGTGTCGTTTACTAATGGTATGCGTTAGTGTTATTAACATTAACCTAACGCGATATCACCACATTGGTAAATTTGATATCCGCAGTTAATTGGGAAAACTGTAGGGCATTAACAAAGAATAAACCCAGTAAACCCACCACCGTCGACGAAAGAGTTTCAGAGATGCCGTTTTAATATCAACTAGTTCGTTCGTTAGTGCGGACACCGTGTTTCATTATTATCATTTTAATAGCTACATACTTCTTCGGTCGGTAAGTATTATTTAAAGGAACATAAAATGTCTGACATTATTATTTATGATATAATATTTTTTATAAATCGTTATTAATTATTTACTAAAATAATTTGTCTTGCTAAAAAATTGTTGTTTGGTCTGTTTGGTGAGAGCAAACGATAATGTATTGGTTGATATTATTATGGATTAATGTAATTTTTAAAAAAGAAAGTCGCTTTTCATGTTTTCAGATGATTAGTTTTTTAGTTTATTTATAATTAATTCGTTAAGGTAACGTATTGTATTTGTAATATTTGCCACTAGTACCGATAATAATGTGTTTTGATAATTTTCGACATTAACTATAATCTAAATGTCAAATATAGTAAATGTTGATAAAGTTTTTTCAATAATTCTAATATAGGTAAGCCATTTAAGTAAATAAACAAACGCATGTAAATACTAAACTACTAAATATTATTTTTAAATAACTAAAACGTAGTGTTACCTAGTAATAGATATTAAATATAACTTTTATAAAAACAAATAAACAAATAATTGTAAAAAATGTACAAATCAATTCAAGTTTACATATATGTAAATAAAAATATGTATTAAAAGAAAACATTCTAAGCACGTAATATTATATTAGTTGGCTGTAAATGCGGCCGGATTCGATTTTAAAAATTATCATTTATCTATTTGCAATATAATAAACTGCAGGCTTTACTTTGAAGTTTTTTTACAGAATATTATTATTTTTTTGTTTGCGTAGTTATAACATTAATTTTTCTAAAATATGTAAAATATAATTCAATATATAAATTGACAAAAATTTATATTTTAAAAAATGTTAAATGTTAAAATATTCTGAAACATATTACCGAAAAGCAGGTCAGATGTTAGGTATGCCTGGTCTAGAACACCGTTTTAATTTACAAAAAAAATATACAAGAAGTATGATTAAAATGTGTAAAAAGCACGACTCAATTCAGCTTTATGTAATTTCCTATTATATTGTTCGCATTCACACAAAGAGTGTTTACCAATATCTGCCGCGTCCCACTAAACCAGAGCTCCAGAATCAAACATCATCAGCTAATTGTTCATAAAGACAGATATTAAAAAGTGTTGTGTTGCCGTCTTAGCCCTGTAAGGCGTCCTCGTTATCCGTAGAAATCCCGATTTCCGTTTCTGCCGTAATCGCCAGAACTCTTAAATTCCCGTGTCCTGGGGAAAAACTCCCGTCACTCAGGCGAACAACGACGAAATCTCACGTACTATGTACCGGTGGGTTCACTAGACCTAGCTGAAGCTCTCGGTACTGGTGCGGACTCGATTAATCGCGGATTGTGTTTGCTGTTTCGTTTTGCGGCAAGAACAGCGTAAGCTCGTCCGTCCTGGTTGACTGCTGCGGACGGACACAAGCTAATTAAACTTACACATTTGTAGTACCCATATGTTAAATGTTAGACTTCTATATGGTATTTCTCATTTTTAGACAGGGATAACGTGTGACAAAATTGAAACAATCATTGGAGATGAAGTCCAATCAGAACCAATTTCTATCAGAATGCGGAACGGAATTGGATGATAAAGTGACGGATTGTGGAGTGGCACTAGGTGATTATAATTGATTTTTAAAATATACACTATAGAGTAACTTTTGTAAATTTAAATTAAATTTACAAAGAGTAATAACAAACTGATAAAGTTGGAAATTATAAGATGCAATGAATAATTAAAGGAAATCTAAGGTTAAATAACAGATATAGTTTCCAAAAAATATATGAATTATTATTTCTTACTCCGTTACATCAATTAATCAAAAAATGTTTAATAAAAATCGGTGTGGTGTAAGTTAATGAGCATACCCATAACTTTCCAATTTAATATTATCCCACGATGAACCGAATTGATAAAAACGCCCCATAAAATTATTATTCAGGGCAAGCCTTAAACTTCTGGTAGAGGTAGGATGGGTAGAGTTAGGATAGGTAGTGGTAGGATAGTTAATATTAACAAATACTTATCTTAAGAAAAAATGGTGCCTCACTGTGAAGGTTATATTATTTGGGGTTTTTATTTTATCGGATGAATTATAAAACAAAAAAATGCTCTAAAAATTAATCTTAGAAATATTTTTTATACGAAATAATGTGCATAATATAGATTTATTAATACGATCGAGGCTTAAAAATTATTCTATTGAACCGATTTCCTGAATTATTTATTATTATTCTGATTGAGTTACTATACTAAACTAAGAAGTAAAAATGAAATAAGTTATTTTTAGATATATTAGGGTAGTTTTTAAATTCTATTTATAAATTCCAGTCCCGCATATTATTGACAACAATTTCAATTTGTGGTTATGGATTTAATCTTAAGGAAATTTTATTCATCAACATATCGTGGGTTGTTTGTTCTAGAGGAACGTTAACGTAAATGAATTCGATTTTTTTTTTTTCATATTCGATAATAAAATGTACGGTGATATCTGATATATACAGTTACAATAGACAACAATCAGAGTTTACGAAAAAATTAGTGTTTACACAATCCTAATTAATTTATACGTAATAGTTTTGAAATGTATTGTTTTGTTTGGTTATCAGCTTAAGAAATATACATTTTACTGTAAACTCAACCCTAGAATATATTAATATTTTTGATTAACATAACCAGAAGCTGAAAATTAAATAATATCAGCATAAGTACTGTCGGTATTATTGTATACATATATCTATAACCAATAAAAATAATAATTAAAAAAATAAATGTTATTAATATGAATGTTTTAAATTTGTTATGAGTAGCTGAATATTCTATTAATTATATTTAGTTACCCACTCTGAGAAGGTAAATAAATAATATGAAACACCGATGCTCTTATTATACTGTAATTTTTGTTATTTATAACGCTTTGTTGTTTTTATTGGTATGTTATTTAACTTTTTTTTATTGGATAAGTCCAATTAATTTAGAAACGTATGATGAAACATTGAATTTGTGTATAGGAGCCAACGTTGTCTCAATAATATTAAGAGCAATGCTAGTTCACTTCATTATACATCGGTTTGGTGTTAGATTGTTGAATATGTCCAACTGATTGACGTAATAAGTAAATTAAGTGAAACATTTTTACATTCAAGAATACGAAAAATAAATTAAAGTTTTAGAAATACACTATGTAAATATGCATGTTTGCCGATATTGGTTAATTAAAACAACCAATAACATCTATATTATTATTCAAAATATTCTATAATGTACTAAATTATGTACTATATTATAAATATAAATTATTTTTTTTTTACATTTTCCCCTAATTGAACTTTAGAGAATGCTTATATTTATATAATTTAGACACAAACATGGAAATATTATAGACCTAAAACGAAATACCGTGTTAAACCAAACTCTTATTTCATCCTCATGTAACTTAACTAAATTATTGACACAATATTTTTTTATATTCAATGATAATGAATTGTTGCTCCTGAAAGTGCTCTACTGTAGTGTTTTTTTTTTAAGAGTCAATTAAATGAGCATCTATGTTACATATAGTTTTACTTTCCCCACTATGTTCTATAAATATAACACTTTGATAAAATATGCGAATCATAATATACATAATGGCGAGGAACGTAGAAATATGGTTTTATTATTAGCTTGAAAAATAACAGCGATTCTATTAGATTGATGATAAATTATTAAATATATTTTAAAGAAAATTATTTTTGTATTAAATCAGTGTTTTAATCTGTTGACTTGTTTATTAATTTTATTCAATCACAGATTAATACACGTTTATATATAAATTTTCTCTAAAAAGCTGGCATAATGTTTTTCCTGTTATATATTTTAATATCAAATCATAGTGTAATTTGGTTACATATAAATTAATGTAATAAATTTTAAATGCTAACAAAAACAATTTAAATGAGTAAAATAACATTTTCCGTATTAGCTTGTAATAAAATAAATAAATAAGAGCACTATCGGATTATTTCCATTACTAAATCATTATATACAATATGTGGTCGTCGACAATCACGTAGTGCTATAGTATTACATCTCCGCCCATATAATTCGATCTTTCAAAAATCGTCTACTATCCATCGCTGAACGTCCATGGGCTGAAACATATTTATAGTCTTCTTAAAAACGCTGTACCAAACAAACCCGACAACCATGCACACCGCACGACATTGTATAATAAAACATTATATCAAAATTCTTAATTGGAAATACCAATCCAAACAATAAATAATAGTATGCGGGCACGTCGACCGCTGTTACTTTTTCGCGAATTAATCTCAGTGTGAAATAAATCAACGTGGCACACGCTAGAGCCCACATTAATCTGAAACACAATATCATTGGGTATAATAGGAATTAATCTTTCATAACATAAATTTCATAAATTTTTATCGACCAGCTAATACTAACCGGCCGCAGCAATAGAAATATATCGCCGATTATATAGAATGATTTAGATAAATAAAATACGGTCTGCTTTTGATAAAAAAAGCCAAAGTATTAACGCCAGTGAAAATGCTTTGGCATCCATAAAAAAAACATACGTTTTTTTTTAAATCAACTAGACAATAAATATTTTACAAAGAAGAATATCGTTTTCTTTTAAACGTGGCCACAATCATCTGAAGAAATTATAGTAAATTATTTACTTTAATTTATATAGTTGATTTATAGACTAATTAATTTTCAATCAGAAAAAGTAAATATTTTCAATAGGTTAATGAGATAGGCGGTCACCTATTGACGGGACCCTCAGGAGAAGATCAAGGATAATCAAATTTCTCACACCAGTTCCATATCGGTGGCCTGGACGAATTGTTGGGATTTGAATGGAGGCGATGATATTTTGATATTTTTTTTTTTTTTTTTTTTTTGCTAGTTGAGAAATGCTATTTTATGAAATGACGGAACGTCGCCGAGCAATACGCTTTTTGTGACTAGCAAAGGAGCCGAAATTCATTTTTAACATGTTTATTATAATGCAGTTTGACTGCAAGGAAAGCGCATTTTTCTCTCCGCCCGTACAAATAGAATGGTCTATTACAATTTCCCGATACATTAATGGCTCGACTTTCAGATAAAAACTCATCTGCTTCTGACCTGTTACGTATTTGGTAACGAATACAAGCATTATAAATTTTATGGCGTACAGAGCTGTGTTTAGTATCATAATGTCGTCTTTAGGCAATCCCGAGTCGATTAGCTTCAACATCGAGGCACAGTTCACAGCGGCGAACCCAATTTAAAATAACAAACACATGGACGATTTTTTAACAAAATAAACGTCAAATGTAATTTAATTATGAAATTTATATTGTATTGTTGTGGGACAATAAATGAAAAACAAAAACTCAATGTTTTAAACAAATATTATTTGAAAGCAGTCTTACAAACTTCGCACAATGTATGACCTGTACATTAAATGGGACTTTATAATTGATGAATCAAATTATAAAGTTGCTTCTCGCCTTTTACAAAAGTACCTAAAATTTTTTTAAAATTTATTTGGGAACCAATATTTTGACGCAGGTGATTTTTCCCGTTTACACTTTTGTCAATTAAAACTTTTAAAAGTTTTATTTAACCCTATCAATTTATTATTTTTTTTAATGGCGTTAAATGCATTTGGGTCACAGTTGGCGGTAGGAAGTTAGAATATAAACAAGAATTTAATTTATATTTGTATGCAATAATAAATTACATACGGAAACCTATTATGAATGAATTATTCGTATTTTCGTCGTTGCCATGGTATCCCGGGAATCAACATAAATAAAAAAACACGAGTTTGACGTAGTCGTCTCTGGCCGATTTCTTGTCATTTATTTTTGGTAGTTTTTCCTGCCATGTTAAAAAACTAATAGATAAATGTCAAAAAATTCTCTCTAAAGTACTAAGAAGACACAATTCTTTTCCAATAACATATTATATGTTTTTATAGATCGGATTAGGTCCAATATTCTGGTAGAAAAAATTTTACAGAAAAAAAAATATCATTGTGCAGCCACAAGAACCTAACCCCACACTCCCCTTAGAGTCTTAAAATCATGAAGTTTATTGTTAAATGGTTTTTTTTGTTTTAATTCTGCAAAACGCCCCAAACCGTGATATTCACACTTCAGTGTAAATAGAACCGCCGCTAATAAAATATTACAAATAGATATAAAACACTTGAAAATTTCGCAAAATAATCAAAAAAAGGCAACATTTACTTAGGAAGTACATTTAAATGTGTAATATCAAAACGCTTTGTAATGTATTAATAAACTACTACGAAATCAATAACATTTACGGCATGATTATTGCATACTGTAAAGATATTTTACCGACATGAATCAATCGTATTATATAAATGTGTAACGAACAGATGTCATTTGTTTCACAAATACGATATAATCATGTGAGGTACTGGCAATTAATCGATTTTCTAGATTAAAATTTAAAAACAGCCACAGTTCCACCCGTTGAGAATTTTACATTACACCGACCTACTTTTTTTGATTTTGTCTATTACTATCGTACTATTTATAATTATGTATGACAGTAACAATATTGATTGTTGAGATTAAAAATAAAATAATATTCCAGCTAAATTTGTAGTAAATATTAATAGCTTACTGCTGCGCCCGATAATGTTGTTATATATTATAAATTCATTAATTATTGAATTCTAGGATAGTGATAAAATATTTTGTTAACTCTAATTTTATTACTTATTATTAATAATATAAATATCCTAACCTGAGTTTACAACATTTGTGGTTATGATTTTTGGCCCATTTGAATGGGACGACTCAGATTTGCGTCGAAGCGGAGGTTCACTGTCAAGATTAGTAATTTTGTCACTTGCAGGTGACTAGACTATCCTAATTATAGTTGAAATGCAATTAAATATAAATTACTAAAAGACTTCATTAATATTTTTAATACCTATTTATAGGTAAGCTGTTAAATTTATTGAAAATTGTAATAATTCGTTACAATTTGAATTTATTTTTACAGACAATAGCTTAATAATCTAACATTTATAAATTGTTAGGATATGGTATTAATTCTCATTTGATATAAGTCCGTCTGTGACCGTTTAAATAGTTAATTATAAAACAGTAAAATAAATCGTCTAGAATATTCTGTTTTCAGAAATTATAACTTATTCATTAAACAAAAACTTATATTTGAAATCTGAAATTATTCTTAAAGTCATCATAAAAAAAATCTGTGTTCTTTTTTGTAATTTCAGTAATACTGAGGCTCTAATAGATTAAAATAATATATTTAATCAAATTAATGATAACAACATAAATTATGTATTTGCCTAAAGATTTTTTTGATATTTTTTTTTCTTTGCACTTTGTATACGAATTGAAGCGAATTTTAAGTTTTAGAAGTTTGTCTGGGAAATAGATATAGACCATTTCCTATGAAGTTTAATTATAAGTTGATTACTCTGTAGATTTCATTGGAAAATAATAAGTCATGTCGTATTACTAACTAACTTTTCGAGATTAAAACGTATGGGCTACAGCGAAAAAAATATATCATTACCTTTCTAGTTGCTGCATCGTGTATAGTGGAGATAATAACTAGTTATTATTCTAATTTATTATTACTATCATAAACTTAACTATAACTGATGGGTTTATATTATACACCCAGTATAATGATCTACTTGAATATAGTCAAAGTAAGTAGTATTTCAATATTATATGAATATTATATTAATTTGCATTGTTATGTTTGTCATCACGTGGCTTAACAGGCCCGAAATTGTCTCTAGACGAATCCAAGACGCATATTGCCATAAAATACATTGATGAGCAAACGATCGTTTATGATTTGTCCTTCGCTATCGTGGACTCTCCTTATTTTAGATAGGTACCAAACTTATCCAAATTAGTGTTCAGCGTTATTATGGTGTCTCAGTGGATTTATGTGACACTCATTAAATCGGTATTAGAGTAACCATAATTCGGATTCTATAATGACGGAACAAATACTTTCCTCATTTTTCCACCGTGACCTCTCCCAACGTGATTTTGTATAAACTATCGATAGTTTTACTCAAAGAAAAATGGCCCAAGGCCTCAAGACATTATTAGAATTCAATAACGTTTAATTTACCTTGATTATATGGCCCATTGGTTCTGGTGGTATGTGTACGTGTAATATCATTCTTTATTATACTCCGGTATATCGTAACTTATTGTAAAGTCCGTTTCCTGTCAGAAATTTCATAGACAATTTAGGCAAAAACAGGCTATTGACAAGAATACACTACTCTATTAGACTAGAGTTAACTCTAGAAAAAACAGCGAGGTGTGTATGGGACGGCCGAAAAATGGAAATATGTGGAGATCGGGTAATACCGGCATACGTTGATGATATTGTGGTAACGGGAGGGAAGAGAGATAAAGTCATAAATACAATGTCCAAACTGCTAAGGGCAAGTAAAACAATAGGTTTGCGTGTGAATGAATTAATAATAGAACATAATTAATTTATTCATATGTATGCTTAATAAATAAAAAATAAATAAATAAATAAATAAATAGTCAATAAATAAAATAAAATATTAAAAAAAAACAAGTACAATTGCTATTGCTATTTCCTTATGTTAATGGGAATAAACTTGAGCTTGAATTTTGAGACTGATACTCTTAAGTTTGATTTCACGTTCAATTTCGTCCGATATTTTTTTTTTTTGTTACCAATATGTGTTTCACATATGTAAGGTAGAGGATAGAATCGTCAACATACCTATAATTGACAATTCTGATCTTATGGAAATACAACATTTATCACTTGTAATTTTATTAAATCTTATACGCAGATATATTTATCGGACGATAACTCCGATTGGTTCCTCTTTCGTAATTAAATTTAATTCAGAATCCATTTCATTTACGTTAATAGAAAATGGATTTCTTATCCGTCCTTGTTTTTTTTTTCAGGAAACTTTTCAAACCGTGTGTTAATATTCGTAACCAAATTGCACATTTAGCAGACGATTAACGGTACACTATAGAACGGAATTGATTTTATATTGTGTGCAAGATGTTTGATAGTACTTGAATGACAACTAGTTAGGAACTGATTATTATATATTAGATTTGTTACTAAAATTATTAAAATATACGTACACGATATCGAGACTGGATAAAACTAAATATTATGAATGCCTATCTAATAAATATCGATCGACCACAATCGCTTATAGTTAATGAACTCGCGTATATGGACAATTCAATAGTCAGATAAAATTATATTATACGCTTTTCATGTAATCGCACCGAACAAATAATTACATTTAATTTAAAAAAATAATATACTTTGATATGAAAAACCAATGTTCATTATTTTTGGCGACCTTCCCCCCCTCCCTCTTACCGACAAACTATCTCAATACAAATATTCCGTATTATTAACTTAGTAACTTTAAATTTTACTTTACAATATGAATATATTCTGCGTCTATGGCAAAATTTTATTATTTTCTTTTTAGATAGGTACTCGAAAGAATTAAAAAAGAAAATTACAAACAAACAGAATTTTTTATAATTCATATTATATTTAAAATGGTTAACTAATACATATTTTTACTAAATATAGAAATTAAAAATCTATTTGTTCGCAAATTTCATTTTTAATTCTTTCGAGTACCTATTTAAATAGAAAATAATAACATATCTGAATATCTGAAACACGAAGTATTTTTAATATTTTAAGAACGTATTTCAAAAACAAAAACTCATTATCAACCCCGATAAAAAGCCTTAGGTGTAACCACTCGACCGTACAACAACTTTTCCGTATAACAGAACATATTAGCACTTCATATGAAAAACATTGCCATACTGGTGCTGAATTTATAGTTGTCTCAAAAGCGTTTGATAAAGTATGGCACGAAGGTCTTTTATTCAAACCAAAATCTTTCAACACACCGAAGTACTTATTCAATATAATCAATTCCTTTCAACAAATAGACAATTCTCAGTTAAAATAAACGAAAATCTCTTTGACCCCCGTTCCATCTCTGCTGGTGTACCTCAAGGGTCCAAACTCGGACCTATATTGTTCAACATATTCATATCTGATATACCGCAATCACCACGCACAAACATCGCCCTATTCGCAGACGACACAACTATCTACAGTTAATCCCGCAACGTTGAAGCGATAACAAACAACTTACAAGATCACCTAAATCTACTGGCAAAATGGTGCAATAGCTGGAAAATACACATAAATGCTTCAAAAAGCACCGCAGTCATATTTAGCTTACGTCGCTATTCCACTCCACCACCATTAAGATTCGTTAACGATTCCATACCTTGGCAGCCCTCTGTCAAGTACCTTGGTGTCACGTTAGACAAGAGGTTAACCTGGGGGCCTCACATAGCTTCTAAACTACAACAAGCATACCAGCGCCTCTCTATGCTATTCCCTATCCTAAACAAAAAATCAATTATACAAAAAAAATGCTCAATATTAATTTACAAGCAATTACTATGCTCACTAATTATTTACGCCTGCCCTATCTGGGGTAAATGCACAGCGACACACTTAAGAAAAATACAAATTTTCCAAAACAAAATATTAAGGATAATAACAAACGCACCATGGTTCATACGCAACGAAAATCTTCATAAAGACATCCGAATCATTAAAATCCAAGATCACATAAGAGCTCTTGCTGAAAATTTCCATAGTTCACTCCATAAATCAAGTGGCTCAGTACATATCAATCTACACATAGGTCTACCACCTTAAAGACGTCTAAAACGCGGTCGTCCGCAAAATCTTATTCGATAATAACTATTAAATAAATATCAAACTATAACGTAATAATTACAAATAATATTATATTCTTTATCCACACTTTCATTATTGTCTACATGTCTGATCATTCTTAAATTAATTACCATTGGTTGTCACTATTGTTATTACTTATTATCGCTATTACTACTTAGCTATTACCATGTTAAAATAGTCAAATATTAATGTTACTAAGTATCCATAGATGCAGATAGCCTTACAGGCTAGGAATGTCTTATTATAAAATAAACAAAAAAAAAAAAAAAAATATTATAATATCTGCATACTGTTTTGGTTGGTAAGTATTATTTGAAAAGACATAAAATGAGTGGCGACATTCATTTAAAATTATTATATTTTGAAGACATAACTAATTATTCGCTAAAATAATTTGTCTTGCTTAACAAATGCTAATTGTTCTGATTCGACGAGGACAAACGAATACGTTATCCTCGATATTATTATTATTATATGTAATTTAAAAAAACTGCAATAAATGGTTTCAGTTGTAGTATATATTTGATTGTTATATAGCCGTTGGGTTGCTTTTAGGGGCTCTTTATATTCGGTATTTACAAGTCCGCTGGTGGTAGTAGACGTGGTGTCCGTAGCTTGCCAAATAAAGGTTGAGCGGCGTTTGACTTAATTGAAAACGATGTCCGAATTCCGATCGTGTCCTATTTGCTAATTACACGTGCACTGCATACACCTGTCATGTTATTATTTTAATCGAACTATGCCCTTGAATTAAAATTCGTATACAGAATTACGTATATGCGCACATATCCTATGACGGGTGGTTAAATAAAACGGTACACAATTCCGCTATAAATATCTAAACAGATATATCTATAAATATTATATTTCGTAGAATTGAATTATTTTTATTCTTATTTTATTTGATAGAAAAAATGAACCATGATGATATTGAATGTGCTGAAGTGACAAACTCAGGACATGCGGAAGAACATCCTCAAATCGTTGAATTTCAACGGTATTCGATAAAATATCATTTCTTGGCGTTTAGTCGCTATTATTCAGAACGGTGCAAACAAATAATGTTAAACATTATGTTCGAGTGCATAGCCGGGATCGTACTTACAATTGTCTTATGGTGTTCAACAAATGTGTATTTAAATTTTATACATGATAAAAACGAGCATATATATTTTAATTCACATAGATTGTTTTTACTCGTGCAATTATACATGATCAGTTCGATAGGTAGTCGTATGATGAATTTTGTTGTCATCTTTCCACCAATGTTTGGTGCTATATTAGTAACTGCATTAACATACGAATACATAATAAAGGATTCCTCAGGAGATACTGTAGAATATATGTCCTTTAAAACAATTTGGTTTGTTCTTAGGTAAGTTCACAATTACAATATTTCTTTAAATAATTAATTTAAATACGATTAATTTTTATTTAGAAATTTGTTTAATATCATAAGGTTCTATTATCTACATTCAGATTTTCAAAATAATTTTTTTTTAGACTCATAGTACAAGAGATATAGAAATTCTTATAGATATACAATTAATATAAAAATATGATTGTGAGATTGATTTGTAAAATGTTTGGCATAAATATTTGCTATTATAAAACTACAAGCTGATTCTCCTAAAATTACTGAAATATTTTATATTTAATAATATATAACAGTGTCTATATTGATGGTTGAAGTTAAAAATAAAGAAATAAAACCAGCTAAATATTAGGCAAATATAAATTACTTACTACTAGGCCAATAATGAGATATGTGGTGGTTACACATTTCATTATTGCCAGAGGGGTGACGGATGACGATATAAATTTACGTTACATTTACGTATTTTAAGATAGCTAACAATGGTCGTGACATGGTACCACTCTTTTTCGATATGATAAATAAATCAATTTCTGAATTTTAATTATTTATTAAGTATTTAATATTTAGTATCCTGTAAATTTATTACTTTTAATTAATGAATTTAATTTCCCAAAGTGAGTTAACAACGTTATTGGTTATGATTCATGGCGCATTTGAATTGGACGTCTGGGAGTTGCGTCTTATCGGCGGTGTATTGTCAAGACTAGTAATATTGCCACTTGTAGCTGACTGGATCGTTATTATAGTCGCAATGCAATTAGATTCAGAAAATTATAAATTGATGTTATTATATTCAATACCTACATTTGGGTAAGTTGATAAATTTATTGAAAATTGTTATAATTCGTTACTATTTGTAATATTTCATACAGAAAATACATAAATAATCCTACAGCTATTAGGTTATTACAGCTATAACCTATAGCTGTTAAATAGCTTATTTTAATAAAGCAAAATATACTGTCTTGATGATTATTTAAGAAAATTGCTTTTGTGTTATATTAACTATGTTATAACCAAAACATTTTCTATTTACTTTGTATACGCATTGAATTAAATTAAAAACTGAAAATAATAGTCTAGGAAATAGATATTAAATATTCCGTAAAAAGTTTAATTATATGTTGGTATATATTCATTGTAGATTTTATTGGACAATAATTAGTCATATCGTATTACTGCCAAAACTTTCAAGATTAAAACGTATGGGTTACGGTAAAGAAAAAAATATCATTACCCTAGTAGTTGCTTCATCGGTAATAATGGAGATAATAACTAGTATAACTGATGGTTTATTATTATACATGTATATTTATCCTGAATATATTACTTATTACAGTATGTATTATTTCAATATTATATGAATTTTATCTCATTTCGTATTTATCATCATGAAGTGGCTTATAGAGTCCGAAATAGTTAAATGATTTTTATTATTATATGAATAATTGGAAAAATTGTACAAATAAGTTCTTTAAATAAGTAAGAGAAAAGTGTGACATGTGTCGAAGAAGAAATTCATAAATTATGAATGTAGCTGTTGTTTAATGGATAATAAAAAGAATGTATTCCAAAAATTTAAACACTTTTATACGGTAGGCTAATGAACTCCAAAAGGGATAAATATTAAGATAATAATTGGGTATTATATTATAATGGCATTTTTTGAGGAAATGGGTATGTAACAACTATCCCGTTTTATAATTTTCTTAAAATAGTCACCCTATCGTAAGTGAGGTGTGCTGTGGTAAGTAGAACTATAGAAAGGTAAAGTTAATAGGGTAATTTAGATAAAATCCTAAAGCTGACGTAAATGGTCTATAAAGAAAATTGCAAAAAAAAATAAATAAATAAAAGTTGATTTCAATATTATATTGTTAAATTGATTTTAATGAGATAAACAGTGGGATAAACTGGTGGGATTGTCATATTTAATAAAAGCAGTTTCATTTAACAATTCAAATAATTTTAGAATAATTTAATTCATACTGTGTTCCTCAAACCAATAAATGTTAAAATAGCATTAACATGATATTATTGTTTAGATATAAAAGAATCGTTTACATCATACCTTCCTCAGTACAGCAAAGATGTACTTATTGAGATTATAATTGGAGTAATGTGTGGATTGTTAATGATATTTGTGCCACATCCAAGACATCTAAATCTGTGCAATTTTCAGAGTCATGAAAGGAATGAAAATCATATTACAAATAACAATCGACAAGTTAATAAACAAATTACTATTTATATTTAATTGTAATTAACTACAATTGTATAATTTTGTTTAATTTGCATATTAATTATGTTATTTGACGATGATCATTAGTCTAAATTTCATTATGCTACACCAATACAAATTTATAATAATTAAAAGACTCCAACTATTAATATCGCGGACCGGACTATTTATCTGATGTTCACAGTTAGTATTACCTAACCTTACCTAACCACCCTAAATCATATTCTCCATCTTCAATATAATAACAATAAGGCCAGCTGTCTGTGCCTATTCATATGCTCTTGAATACGTTCTTCAACACTGCAATGGTTATTTTCTATGTTCAAATAAAAAGTACATAAGTTAAGCTTTTTTTGATTTCCATATGTAGAAATATAAATTACAAATTGGTTGGTCATGTAGAGAATTAGTTATATTTTTAATTTAAAACTATAAAAATTATTTATTATGATTTTTGATATAAAATCAACGATTTTAAAAAGAAACTAGCATTTAATCTAATTAGTGATTTTATCTTTTGATTTAATTAATAGTAATATTAAATTAAGGTTGTCTACACGTTTGTAATTAAATTTGATCCTAAAGTCTAAACTATGGTTTGACCTCGATTTATTCTTATCGATAAATTTGTCCTACAGATAACAATCATCCGAGTATTTTTATTGTGTGTCGAAGGATTTCTTATATTGCTTTACAAATGGTCGACACATTTTCCACTAATATGTTCATTGGGGTGTGCCTTAACATGTATCGTTGCAAGTACTGGTTGGAAATGGAGAGATCGAAAAGAACGACATGGAAACCCAATGATATCAAATATCGACGACATTGTGATTCAGAGTCAAATAAAAGCCATTAAAAAATTGTTCGAGTTCATCTTAACATTAATTTTACCAACAGTAATTGGTTTTATTGGCCTACTGTTAAACAAATATTCTTTTATCAATCAAATAGATTTTATGGTCATATGTCTATTGATTACATATACTGTAAGTATTTGTTTGTTTTATATTATGGTCATTCTAAAAACTTTATAATTTTCAATCACTAAATTAGTTAATTCATAACCAAAACATCTTAATAAAATTTTATAAAAAATCATATTAATCCGTTAAAGTTTACACTTAATATCAGAACCCGTAAGTCTTAGTAATTCATATTATTATAAATTTTTGATTTTATTTGTAGTTTAAATAAAATATTATAATCGTGCAATCTCTATTACATTTCTTAAACAATTTATCCAAAAAACAATTTTTTTTTTATATTTTACTTATTGGACAGTTATACTCGGAAGTTAATATTAAAGAACATTTTTCTTGAGAAAAAATAGTGCCTCACTGTGAAGGTTATATTATTTGGGCTTTTGAGTGTATGGGATGAATTATAATACAAAAAAATGATTTAAAAATTTATTTTAAAAAATATTTTTTATACAAAATAATGTGCATAATATAGATTTATTAATACGATAGAGGCTTAATAAATTTTCTATTGAACCGATTTCCTGAATTATTTTTTATTATTCTGATTGAGTTACTATACTAAACTAAGAAGTAAAAATGAAAATTAAGGTATATTAAATTATAAAATTACTAGTAAACCTAACCTAACCTAACCTAACCTAACCTAACCTAAACTAACCTAACCTACTAGTAATAGTAATTCATTTGGGCCTAAAATATTTGTTTGATTCAAATTCCATTAATGAATTCCAGTACCGTATAATATTGACAACAATTTCAATTTGGGGTTATGGATTCAATCATAAGGAAATTTTATTCATCAACATATCGTCGATTGTTTGTTCTAGTGGAACGGTAACGTAACTGAATTTGATAATTTATTTTAATAGTCGATACTATGATATATGGAAATATCTGATATATACAATTACAATTGACAAAAAACAGAGTTTACGACAAATTAGTGTTATCCCAATCTTAATTAATTTATATGGTATAGTTTTGAAATGTACTGTTTTGTTTGGGTATGAGCTTAAGAAATATTAGATTTGTGGTAAACCCAACTCTAGAATAAATAAATATTTTTGATTATGTTATCAAGTAGCTGAAATTTGTCTTATAATATTAAGTTAACCGCTGGGAGTAGGTAACTAAATATTAAAAATTATAAATGTTGTTTGTTATATTGTAATTTCTTTTTTTATAATGTGATTTAATATATATCAGCATATGAACAGTCGGTATTAGTGTAAACACAAATCTTAAACAAATAAAAATATTAATTAAAAAAAGAAACATGATAAATATGAATATTATAAATTGGTTTACGAGTAGATGAATAACCTATTAATTATATTTAGTTACCCACTCTGAGTAGGTAAATAAATATTATGAAACACTGATGCTCTTATTTATACTTTAATTTGTGTTATTAATAACGTGTTGTTGTTTTTATAGGTATGTTATTCAATGATTTTTTATTGGTTGGATTCAATGAGTAGTAGAACGTCTTCTATTCCATTGCTTTTGTGTATGATAACTACTGTTGTCTCAATAATATTAAGAGCAATACTAGGTCACATCCTTATTCATTGTTTTGGTGATCGATTGTTGAAAAAGTCCAACTGATCGACGATGCACCTGTGTTATGTATATGGACATCTAATAATCCGTCTACTTTTATTCTAATTACTACGTAATTTTTTAATTCTTAGTGGTTTTACTATAATGCATGGTTTTTTTTTTAAAAATATATTTTACCTACAATCGATTTTAAGGTAATTTAGAAATTCAATATAGATTATAATCTAATTGTTACAAATTATGTTTATATCAAATACTTAATAAAATTCTATACGCGTTGAATAAAATTTTTCTGACCTATTGTGTAACACTGTTATAAAAAATGTAAAATATTCAAAAATACGAAAAATAAAATAATGTTTTAGATTTACACTATGCAAATATGCATATTTACTGATATTGATTAATTAAAAAAACCAATAACATCTTTATTGTTGTTCCAAATATTCTATAATGTACTAAATTATGTTCTATTACATAAATATCAATTATTTTTTATTTTACATTTTCCCCTTATTAAATCTTAGAGAATGCTTTTATATATATATATAAATCTTATGGATATATGTTAGCCACAAATATTTAAATATTATAGAGGTTATGGGGCTGTCACCTATTGACGGGTCCTTCAGGAGAAGATCAATTATAATCAAATTTCTTACACCAGTCGCTTCTTGGTCGCCCGGACGAATTGTCTGGGATTTTGATATATTTTTTTTTTTTTTGCTGGGTGAAAAATTCTATTTTATGTAACTACGGAACGTCGCCGAGCAATGAGCTTTTTGTAACTTGCCTAGGGGCCGAAATGCATTTTTAACATGTTTATTATAATGCAGTTTGACTGCAACATAAGCGCTTTTTCTTTCCGCCCGTACAAATATAATGGTCTATTACAATTTACCCATACCTGAATGGCTTGACATTCAGATAAAAACTCATATGCTTCTGACCCGTAACGTATTTGGTAACGAATACAAATTTTATGGCCTACAGAGCTGTGTTTAGATTCATAATGTCGTCTTTAGGCAATCTCGAGCCGATTAGCTTCAACGTCGGGACACAGTCCCCAGCGGCGAACCCAATCTAATATATCAAACACATGATTTTTCAACAAAACAAACATCAAATGTAATTGAATTATGATTTTTATATTGCATTGTTGTGGGACAAAGAATGCAAAACAAAAACTCAATGTTTCAAACAAATAATATTTGAAAGAAGTCGTACAAACTTCTCACAATAGATGACCTGTACATGAAATGGGACTGTATATTTGATAAATCAAATTATAACGTTGCGTCTTGCCTTTTAAAAATTAAATAAATTTGTGTCTCTGTTGTAGGTAGGAAGTTAGAATATAAACAAGAATTTAACTTATATTTGTATGCAACAAGGTAATGCAAATAGGGTAATTTTGATAATATCCTAAAACAGATGTAAAAGGTCTATAAAGATAATTGCAAAAAAAAAAATAAAGAATAAAACACAATTTTAATATTATTGTGTTAATTTTATCTAATGAGATAAACAGTAGAATAAACTGTAATGATTTTTCATATTTTCAAAAAGCAGCTTTATGTAACAATTTAAATAATTGTAGAATAATTTAATTTATACTGTGTTCTTCAAATCAATAAATGTTATAATAGCATAATCTTAATATTATTGTTTAAATTTAAATAATGTGTTTACATCATTACTTGCTCAGTACAGCAATGATGTACTTATTGAGATTAAATTTGGGATAATGTATGGATTGTTAATGATTTTTGTGCCACATCCAAATCATCTAAATTTTTGCAATTTTCGGAGACATGAAATGAATGAAAATCATAACATGAATAACAATCGACAAGTTAATTAACAAATTATTATATATATTTAATTGTAATTAACTACAATTGTATAATTTTGTTTAATTTGCATATTAATTATGTTAATTGACGATGATCATTCGTCAAAATTTAATTATACTACGCTAATACAAATATATAATTGTTAAAAGTGTCCACCAAATAATATCGCGGACCGAACTATTTGCTAGAGATAATAACTAGTATAACTGATGGTTTATTTTTATACATGGATATTTACCCTGTATATAATTTGCATAACAATATGTATTTTTCAATATTAAATGAATTTTATCTCATTTCGTATTCATCATCATAATGTGGTTTAAAGTGTCCGAAGTGGTTGAGCGATTTTTATTATTATATGAATAATTGGAAAAATAGTACAAATAATAAATGATGTGTCTAACACACTAGAAAATAGTATTCTTTCCGTTAATTATTATTATTTTGCTGGCTAATCTGTTTCTATATATATTTCTGCTCCTCTGCTCTCACGTGGACAATCTGTTCTTTTTACGAAGTATTCTGTGTATTTATTTAGTGTTCGTGTGTTAAAATTATTAAATTTAGTTTAATGTAAGTAAATTATTTCGGGACCGTATTTGGATATGAATAACTTTAGTTCGTCAAGTTTTATGTGGAATTCTTTAAATTTCCATTGCAGTATATTTGAGAAATTTTCGTTTATATTTTTTAGTGCTTTGAGACTGACAGTCGTCTAAGTATTCTGTATGACAAGGTCTAGGCAAGGTTCAAGTTATTTCTCGATACTATCGTTGTCGATGACGAGTTTGAACGTGACCGTGATTTTACTTTTTTTCTTTCTTTTTTTTTTGCTGTTTGGTGGTATTATAATGGACTTTGATGACGGTTGAACAGTGTGTGTTTTAGGGACAGGAGATAGAAAGGCTAGTTGATACTGATGCTGGACATTCATAAGATTCTGATTTTTTATTTGTATTATCATTATTAGAGAATTCTTAATACTCAAGAATATGTATAAACTAGTTGAATAACCCGGCTTCGCCCGCGTACAGTTTTTTTGAGTAACATACTATAACTTTTATTTTATCAGTTTTTATATTTATTACAGGCTGCTTTTAGTTTATCCTAGGTTGCCCATGATTTGTAACAATCAGAAGTCAGCGTAAAATTATTTTAATATTTTGAAGACAAATTGTAAGATACAATTCTAATCGACAAAATGTTGAAATAAAATATACCCAAAAAATTATAACTTTCTGTAATAATACATTATGGTGTTATAAAAACCCACCAATATTTATATTGACATATTTTGTTTATCTTAATACCTCTTTATAAACAGTATTTTTGGTACTGCCTTTTGGGGCTAAAATAACCAAACTACTGGCAGAGCTAACTCTAGGACATGCGACATAGAACTGTCCATGTGAAAAACATTTTTCTCTCAAGTCAATCCCTGCCATGCTCAATGATTGTCCTTGAGTCTTATTAATAGTCATAGCAAAGCAAACATTGGGTAGGAATTGTATTCTTTTAAAAATAAAAGGATAATCAGTTGGAATTAATGTTATTCTAGGGATTAAAACTATATCTCCTCTAGCACACCCAGTGATAACTATAGCTTCTATTACATTTTTGCGCAGAGTTTTAACTTGCATCACACAATTTAGGTGGGTTAAGATTTCTTAGTAACAATATAGGTGCACCAATTTTTAGGATAAGTTTATGTGATGGAAGACCAGAAGGATTCAGAGTATTAAGGAATTCTAAAGGATAATGGACATTATAATCCGATTGGATCACCGAATCAAACGATTTATATTCAACAGCTTTTTCATTAAATGCCTTTAATAGATTTTCATTGATTTCGGCTGCCTTGTCGTTCTTTGGATTTGAGATGGTTCGCTCGCACAACCATTCGATGGGTTTCATCTTGATATTTATTATATCTGGGTAAATTCTGGAAGTTAGTTCTGATAAAGAGCTAACAACTGTACACAAATTGGAGGGAATAGTGATCTCACCTTCCAATGAAGGGGAATTTCCGTCTCCTATTTTAAGTAACATCTCAGCGAAAATCCCAGCAGATGTGTAACCTTTCACATAAACCCTCATATTTTTATGAATTGCAACTTTCTGGATATGTGACCACAATTACGAAGTTTTTAGACATGACTTTACTTCATCAGCCTTTGTACACCTAGGTATAACTAACCCTTTAAAATGCGAATTTCGAAAAATCCTTTCTTAGTGCGCTTATAGATAGTAATAAGTACATTTACTGAAACATTCATAACCATAGCTTCAGCAGTTTCGGCTAGGCGATGATGAATCACACAGGACAAGTTTTTTTATATATACAGATGATTCAGAGTTGACGGATAAATTATTAATTTTAACATTTGGTGCATTTGTGTTTTGTTGAGGGTTTACCGGATTTGGCGTGATGATTGATTGAGTAAGAGTATTTAAATATGTATGATGTGTTTGTTGTACTAACATGTAGATGAGATGTGTCCGCTTTTTATGCAAAAAAAACGAGTAAGTGTGTTATCTGTTATGAATATATGGAAAGTAGTGTCTTTCTGTTTAATTGATATTGAATCTACTATTTTATCTTTATTTTCTAGGTTAATGTATACTTGTCTTCTAAAGTATGTGACGTGTTCAAATAGGTCTGTGGAATCAATCGATTCAACGAAAAAATTGAAGATGTAGATCTAATTTCTAAATCCTGAAATGCATTAATTATAGATTAGTCTGGTATAAATATGCTTACGTTTCAGAGTATTATTTTTTTAATGAGTAGATTAATTTTCTTACGGTCATTTCCTCGTAATTAATTTGAGTCGATTGTGATTTTTCACTAATTCGTAGGCAAAGTTTTGATTGTTAAGAAATATTCAATATGTTAGAGATACGAGTAGCGTCAAAAATGATTGTGGGTACAGCGAATTGACCTATAATAGTTGAATACTCGATTTATTTTAATCCTTCGACTGCAGTGAGTACTATAGCTTGGTTAATTTTAAGATTATTTGTGTTTGATGGTGTTTCAGTAATACATTTGAATTGGCCGAAATTTCATTGATAATATTTTGACTGAAACTGTTATAATATTTGGAGTATTCTGTTATGATGATTGTGTTGTAGAAAAGATTTAAAGATTTATTTGGTTTCGAAAACTGTTCATTGATTGAGATCGTATATCGGATTAGAAATATTCGTGTTGCACGCGAAGTGCTTACGGGTTAAACGCCCATCGCGATTATAGTCTAATGAGAGTATTGCTATCAAATCGCGTGTGGAAGTAGCTAAAATATAAAAATACAAAAAATTAATAAAAAAAAAATATTAAATTTGCTATTACTTGTACCGTCGACTGACAATATTGTGACTACTGCTCTCACAGGCTATAAATTCGTTAATACGCATGTAGGTGGTGCATGGTCGGTGGTTACAATATATAAATATAGTATAAATGTAATACATTATTTCTATAACATGGTGAAATAAATTCCTATTTAGGAATTATATTTTCACATGCCACGTTTATTAATCTCGGTGTGAAATAAATCAATGTGGCATACGCTAGAACCCATATTAATCTGAAACATAATATCATTGGTTATAATAGGAGTTATTCTTTCGTAACATAAATATCAAAAATTATTATCGACCAGATAATACAAACCGGCCGAAGCAACAGAAATTTATCCCCAATTTTATAGACTGATTTAGATAAATACAATAGGGGCTGCATTTGATAAAAGAAAACCAGTGTATTAACGCCCGTGAAATTGCTTCAACATCAATAAAAAAAAACATACGACTTTTTTCAAGTGAACTAGACGATATATATTTTACGAATATGAATATTATTTTATTTTTCACGTGGCCACAACCGTTAGAAAAATTTATATTAAATTACTTATTTTCATATATATAGTTTATTTATAAACTTATTAATTTCCAATCAGAAAAAGTAAATAATCTTTAATAGGGGAATTTAATATGTATGATTTGAGGATGAGATTTAGGGGGGGTCACCTAGTGACAAAACCCTAACTAGATGATCAAGGAAAAAGAAAGTCCCTACACCAGTTCTCTTGTGGGCACCCGGAATAATTGTCTGGTATTTGCTTGTAAGCGATTCTATTGGGTTTGTTCGGGAGGGTGTTGAAGGATTTGTAATTGTTTTATATTATAGGTTAGGCCTAATGTTTTATGTGATGAAGGATCGTGAAGGTCGCTGTGCAATGTGACTTTTGTGACACACCGTGTAGCAGAAATTAATTTACTATACGTTTATTCTATTGCAATTAAACTGCAACGAAAACGCATTTTTCTTCCCGTCCCAACAAATAAAATTGTCTATTAGAGATTCCCCATACATGATTGGAGTGAGTGTTAGATAATTACCCAACGGTTTCGGACTCGTCACGTATTTGCCGTACTGAGCTGTATTTAAAATCATAATGTTGTCTTAAAGCAATCATGGGTCAAATTGCTTCAACGTCGAGACACAGTCCACAGTGGCGGACCAGCGAACGATTTATTAACAAAACAAATATCAAATGTCATTTAATTAAGACTTTTATATTGCATTGTTGTGGACAATTAATACAAAACAAAAACTCAAAGTTTTAAACAAAAAAAAAGCTATTTTTAAAAAGGCAAAATATACTGTCTTGATGATTATTTAAAAAATTTGCTTTTGTGTTATATTAACTATGTTATAACCGAAATTTTTTCTATTTACTTTGTATACGCATTGAATCAAATTAAAAACTGAAAATAATAGACTAGAAAATAGATATTAAAAATTCCGTATAAAGTTTAATTATATGTCGGTATATTTTCATTGTAGATTTTATTGGACAATAATTAATCATATCGTATTACTGCCAAAACTTTCAAGATTAAAACTTATAGGTTATGGTAAAGAAAAAAATATCAATATCCTTGTAGTTACTGCATCGTTAATAGTGGAAATTATAACTAGTTTAACTTATGGTTTATTTATAAACATAGATATTAATCCTGTATATAATTTGCATAACAATATGTATTATGTCAATATTATATAAATTTTATCTCATTTCGTATTCATCATCATAATGTGGTTTAAAGTGTCCGATGAGTGATTTTTATTATTATGTGAATAATTGGAAAAATAGTACAAATAATAAATGATGTGTTTAACATAGTAGAAAATAGTATATTTTCCGTTAACCATTTCTCAATAATCATTGGCAAATGCATCGGTCAAAATAATAGTTTCATTATAAAAGAATTGTAGACAGATGAACGAAACTGTTTTAATATCGATACTATATGTCAATGCTTCACTTGTTGACAAATTTATAATTCTCGTTTAAAGGACCAGAAATTGTTAAATTCAATAAATTCTTCAAAAAAGTACGAAAAAAGGGTGACATGTGTGAATGAATAAATCATGAATTTTGAATGTTTAAATAATAATAAAAATAAAGTATTCCTAAATATTTATTCACTTATATTAGTTAGGTTAATGAATCCAAAAGAGTAAAATATTATGATAGTAATTGGGTTTTTTGGTAGAATGGAATATTTTGAAGTAATGGGTATGAAAATAACAACTAGCTTGTTTTATTATTTTCGTAAAATAGTCACCCTATCGTAGGTGAGGTGTGCTGTGATGAGTGGGACGATGGAAAGGTAAAGCAAATTGGGTAATTTAATTAAAATCCTTAAGCTAGCGTAAATGGTCTATAATGAAAATTGCAAAAGAAAAAAAAATGATTAAATGTCAATTTTAATATTATTGTGTTAATTTTATTTTAATGATATGAGCAGTGATAATCTGGTGGGATTTTCATATTTTAAAAGAGCAGATTCATGTAACAATTCAAGTATTTTTAGAATAATTTAATTCATATTCTTTTCATCAAATCAATATATATAATAATAGCATAATCTTATTATTATTGTTTAGATTTAAATGAAGAATTTACATCGTTCCTTCCTCACTACAGCAATGATGTACTTTTTGAGATTATAATTGGGATAGTGTATGGATTTTTAATGATATTTGTGCCACATCCAAAACACCTAAATCTGTACAAGTTCCAGAGGCACGAAAGGAATGAAAATCATAATACAAATAACGATGTATATTAATTTGTAATTAACTACAATAGTAAAATTGTATCATTTTGTTTAATTTGCATATTAATTATTTTATTTGATGATGATCATTAGTCGAAATTTAATTATGCTACACCAATACAAATTTATAATAATTAAAAGAGTCCACCAAATGATATCGCGGACCGAACTATTTATCTGATGGACCCAATTAGTTTTGTATATAATACTCTCCATTCTTCTGTTAAAAAAGGTGTTAACATACAATATCAATATATTCATTGATACGCCCAGAATCTATAAATACGTTTTATGCCAATCTAATTTAAATCCGTTTCTGGTTTACATACTTCCCATTGATATAATTCCTCTTACGGCGGCCGATGTTCGTATAAATTTTTTGTTGAAATCATTAGACACCAGCAAAATGAAACTAACGGATCCAATAAACATACTGATCGGTAAACCGACGGTATTGCACGCCGTATCATTTAAAAAAATCTTGGATTATCATTGGAAATCTTGGTATACGTCGGGAAATCATGGTATTCGGTGAAAAAAGTGTTAATCGGTGATTAACACACACCTGTAGAGCATGGATGTCTACCTTTTGTGCACATTAAATGAGTAGAATTTGTGGGTCACATACACATTTTAAGTAAAATATTCGATTTATAGTCTATTTATAGGCCGCATGGTTATTCGAAAAATGTTTTTAAAATTATAATTTTGGAAAACTAAAATGGGTTTTTGTACAAACACTTGGCTATCATGATATGAATTATAACTATCTTCGTGTTGGTCAGGCTTCTGATAAATGCTGTTAAATCAATGAATACGCATGTTTTTTTTTCTTCATCGTGAAAGAAATTAGATTCGTCCAATACTTAAATATTTTATTTTTTTCTGGTGCTTAATATTTTTTCTATCTAATTTTGCTTTCCATGATTAAAACTACAAGTATTTATATTATTTTATAAAATAAAAATTTTTAGTGTATATTATTGATTAACGAGTGCATAATTTAAAAATGTTAAAGCATATTTCGTCAGGATTTAGTTCCGTATCGGTGGTCTGGACGAATTGTCTGGGATTTGAATGGAGGCGATGCTATTTTGTTACTTTTTTTTTTTTTTTTTTGCTAGGTGAGAAATGCTATTTTATGAAATGACGGAACGTCCCCGAGCAATACGCTTTTTGTCACTCGCAAAGGGGCCGAAATTGATTTTTAACATGTTTATTATAATGAAGTTTGACTGCAAGGAAAGCGCATTTTTCTTTCCGCCTGTGCAAATAGAATGGTCTATTACAATTTCCCGATAACTTAATGGCTCGACTTTCAGATAAAAACTCATATACTTCTGACCACTTACGTATTAGGTAACGAATACAAGCATTATAAATTTTATGGCGTACAGAGCTGGGTTTAGTATCATAATGTCGTCTTTAGGCAATCCCGAGTCGATTAGCTTCAACATCGAGGCACAGTTCACAGCGGCGAACCCAATTTAAAATAACAAACACATGGACGATTTTTTAACAAAACAAACATCAAATGTAAATTAATTATGAATTTTATATTGCAATGTTGTGAGTCATGGAATGAAAAATAAAACTCAATGTTTTAAACAAATAATATTTGAAAGAAGTCGTACAAACTTCGCACAATGGAAGACCCGTACATGAAATGGGACTATATATTTGATAAATCAAATTATAACGTTGCGTCTCGCCTTTTACAAAAGTACCTAACATTTTTTTAAAATTTATTTGGAAACCAATATTTTGACGCAGGTGATTTTTCCCGTTTACACTTTTGTCAATTAAAACTTTTAAAAGTTTTATTTGACCCTATCAATTTATTATTTTTTTTAATGGCGTTAAATGCATTTGGGTCACAGTTGGAGGTAGGAAGTTAGAATATAAACAAGAATTTAATTTATATTTGTATGTAACAATAAATTACATACGGAAACCTATTATGAATGAATTATTCGTATTTTCGTCGTTGCCATGGTATCCCGGGAATCAACATAAATAAAAAAACACGAGTTTGACGTAGTCGTCTCTGGCCGATTTCTTGTCATTTATTTTTGGTAGTTTTTCCTGCCATGTTAAAAAACTAATAGATAAATGTCAAAAAATTCTCTCTAAAGTACTAAGAAGACACAATTCTTTTCCAATAACATTTTATATGTTTTTATAGATCGGATTAGGTCCAATATTCTGGTAGAAAAAATTTTACAGAAAAAAAAAAACATCATTGTGAAGCCACAAGAACCTAACCCCACACTTCCCTTTAGAGTCTAAAAATCATGAATTTTATTGTTAAATGTTTTTTTTGTTTTAATTCTGCAAAACGCCCTAAACCGTGATATTCACACTTCACTGTAAATAGAACCGCTGCTAATAAAATATTACAAATAGATATAAAACAGTTGAAAATTTCGCAAAATAAACAAAAAAAGGCAACTTTAACTCGGGAAGTACATTTAAATGTGTAATATCAAAACGCTTTGTAATGTATTAATTTACTATTACAAAATCGATAATATTTACGGCATGATTATTGCATACTGTAAAGATATTTTACCGACATGTATCAATCGTATTATATAAATGTGTAACGAACAGATGTCATTTGATTCACAAATGCGATATAATCATGTGAGGTACTGGCGATTAATCGATTTTCTAGATTAAATTTTTAAAAACAGCCATAGTTCCACCCGTTTAGAATTTTACATTACACAGACCTACTTTTTTTGATTTTGTCTTTTCTACCACCGCTTCGTCATTTAGTACGTCAATTGTTTGATATATTTCAGAATTTGTTTGGGATCGTTGAAACGATTTTCGTACTTAGTACGCAATGGAATAGTGTTTACCCAAATCAAATTTAATTATGTTCAACTGGCCCCGTTATGAGTATATGTGCATATCATATCTCAATCGCTCAATCACAATTTTCTTACATTATCGTATTTGAGTCAGTTATGTTAACTTTTCCTACCCAAAACTGAAAATTGAACAATCTGAAACGAAAATCGATTTTAATGTTATTCAATATAAGTAGTATAGACCAAAAATTAAATGTATCGTTCTATTGACCTAATTCAGAATTTAAATTAATTGTTTTTCTTCCTTAAGTTTTTTTCTTATAATTCAAGTACTATAGAAATTTGTTTAGATACACGATTAATTTATAATTAATATATAGTAATTACATTTACTATCGTACTATTTATAATTATGTATGACAGTAACAATATTGATTGTTGAGATTAAAAATATAAAAATATTCCACCTAAATTTGTAGTAAATATTAACAGCTTACTACTACGCCCGATAATGTTATTATTAGTCATGATATTTAGATATTATAAATTCATTAATTATTGAATTTTAGGTTAGTGATAAAATATTTTGTAAACTCTAATTTTATTACTTATTATTAATGAATTAAATATCCAAAAGCGAGTTTACAACATTTGTGGTTATAATTCTTAGCCCATTTGAATGGGACGACTCAGAGTTGCGTCGAACCGGAGGTTAACTGTCAAGATTAGTAATTTTGGCACTTGCAGGTGACTAGACTATCCTAATTATAGTTGAAATGGAATTAAATACAAATTACTAAAAGGCTTCATTAATATTTTTAATACCTATTTATAGGTAAGCTGTTAAATTTATTGAAAATTGTAATAATTCGTTACAATTTGTATTTATTTTTACAGACAATAGTTTAATAATCTAACATTTATAAATTGATAGGATATGGTATTAATTCTCACTTGATATAAGTCCGTCTGTGACCATTTAAATAGTTAATTATAAAACAATAAAATGAACCGTCTAGAATTTTCTGTTTTCTGAAATTATAACTTATTCATTAAACAAAAACTTATATTTGAAATCTGAAATTATTCTTAAAGTCATCATTAAACAAATCTGTTTTTTTTGTAATTTCAGTTATACTAAGGCTCTTATAGATTAAAATAATATAGTTAATCAAATTAATGATAACAACATAAATTATGTATTTGCCAAAAGATTTTTTTGATATTTTTTTTTTTTTGCACTTTGTATACGAATTGAAGCGAATTTTAAGTTTTAGAAGTTTGTCTGGGTAATAGATATAGACCATTCCCTATGAAGTTTAATTATACGTTGATTACTTTGTAGATTTCATTGGACAATAATAAGTCATGTCGTAAAATTAACTAACTTTCCGAGATTAAAACGTATGGGCTTAAAATAAAAAATATATCATTACTTCTCTAGTTGCTGCATCGTGTATAGTGGAGATAATAACTAGTTATTATTATAATTTATTATTACTATCCTAAACTAAACTATAACTGATGGGTTTATATTATTCACCCAGTATAATGATCTACTTGAATATAGTCAAAGTAAGTAGTATTTCAATATTATATGAATATTATATTAATTTGCATTGTTATGTTTGTCATCACGTGGCTTAACAGGCCCGAAATGGTCTCTAGACGAATTCAAGACGCATATTGCCATAAAATAAATTGCTGAGCGAACGATCGTTTATGATTTGTCCCTTGCTATCGTGGACTCTCCTTATTTTAGAAAGGTACCAAACAGTCGATATACATTTAATTGACAATTCTGATCTTATGGAAATACAACATTTATCACTTGAAATTTTATTAAATCTTATATGCAGATATATTTATCGGACGATAACTCCGATTGGTTCCACTTTCGTAATTAAATTTAATTCAGAATCCATTTCATTTATGTTAATAGAAAATGGATTTCTTATCCGTCCTGATTTTTTTTCTGGAAACTTTTCAAACCGTGTGTTAATATTCGTAACCAAATTGCACATTTAGCAAACGAATGACGGTACACTATAGAACGGAATTGATTTTATATCGTGTGCAATATGTTCGATAGTACTTGAATGCCAACTAGGTAGGAACTGATTATTATATATTAGATTTGTGACTAAAATTATTAAAATATACGTACACGATATCGAGATTGGATAAAACTAAAAATTATGAATGCCCATCTAATAAATATCGATCGACCACAATCGCTTATAGTTAATGAACTCGCGTATATGGACAATTTAATAGTCAGATAAGATTACATTATACGCTATTCATGTAATCGCACCGAACAAATAAATACATTAATTAAAAAAAAATAATATACTGTGATATGATAAACCAATGTTTATTATTTCTGGCGACCCCCCCTCCCTCTTACCGCCAAACTATCTCAATACAAATATTCCTTATTATTAACTTAGTAACATTAAAATTTTACTTTACAATATGAATATATTCTGTGTCTGTGGCAAAATTTTATTATTTTCTATTTAGATAGGTACTCAAAAGAATTAAAAAAGAAAATTTCAGACAAACAGATTTTTGTATAATTCATATTATATATAAAATGGTTAACTAATACATATTTTTACTAAATATAGAAATTAAAAATCTGTTTGTTTGCAAATTTAATTTTTAATTCTTTTAAGTATCTAATTAAAAAGAAAATAATAACATATCTGAATATCTGAAAAACGAAGTATTTTTAATATTTTAAGAACGTATTTCAAAAACAAAAACTCATTATCCACCACGATAAAAAGCTGTTCTCTATTTTATTTAATAAATTTTTAGTTATTGTTAAATATTTTATAGTATAATGTATTTTTATGATTCGTTTATAATTTAATAGTATAAAAGTGTTATAAACATCATGAGTACAATGACCTTTAAATTCGTCCTCGATAGGATAATCATACCACTACAAATTGTATATTTATAATTTATAATCCTTTATTTTACTGTTAGTTTAAATTATAAATATATTTTTGTTTATTAAGAGGTATTATTTTTATACGGTATAAAACGTATTTAATTATGTGTTTTATACGTTTAAACCCCGGTATATTAATGGACTTGTTTTAATTGTGAGCCGCGAGTATTTAACTACAAACAGATCATACTGATATAATTTTAATATTGCTCAACGTAACATCAATTAACTACGATAAATATGTATAATATTTAAGTAATGTTATAATAATAAAATATTTAGGGTTGTACGGACTATCAGGCCAAATTTACTGAATGAAATACGTATGTGAATTGTTCGGATTTTTTTTTTTTTAATTACTAAACGTAACGAGAAATATTTTGGTTTTACTACGACGTATGCCTGTTATTCCAATTTGTCAACGACTTTTTCACCGGAAATCTTGTTCCCATCAGAAAACGACAAATAGGTATCATCTTTGTAGAATTTTGGATATTTTTTTTTTATAGAGGGTTCCTGCAAAGCGCTGCAGGATATTCAATTGTATACGCTAGTATTTCAATTAAAATATGTAATATAATTATACCGACTCAATTGATTTTCGTAGGTGATCCTTTTTTTGTTTTGCAGTATAATCGGAATAGACATGGACAAGCCTATAAGTAAACCTTGTATTACGTGTAGTAACGTCAACAGGCAGAAATTCAACCGATCACCTTTCAGATTCGTTTTCTCCAAAAAGGCGGTGTACGTTATCACGTCTTTACAGTTCTCTAGATCGTATTCATTCATAGTCGCCATGATTTAATGATAATTATATAGGATTATTTCGATTGTTGTAACGTATTCGTAAAGTTCATACGTCTGTGCGAACAGACTCATCTACACATCTATAGAAACATAAGTAAATGCAAACATGTTATTTTTCACAGCGCTACAGGACATTGACGAATGGAAAAGTAAAAAATTAAGTTATGTTTAACCTTTGGTTTTGTTAAATTAGCTTAACTTTTTTAATTTTTTTTTTTTTATTTTAAGAATGCAATATTTCTTCCTGTAGACGTTTTTGTTTTCCACCGAAACGACTGTTTATAGATTTTGAGCCGTGAAGCCCCCCCTTCAGGGTCTTGTGGTTTTACAATGATGTATATTTATTTTTTTCATTCTGTAAACGCTTTTTCTACCGGAAGACTTTATCCGATCTATACACTTTTTGACTGTTTCTGGTAGCGGATTTTTGTCTAGTTAGTACACTTTAAAAAGGCAATTTATCGACATATCTATTATTTTTTTTTAACGCGACAGAAGAAAACTACCAAAAAATGTCGGAAAACGGCAAAACACGAATTCGTCACACTCGAATTTTATTATTCCTTTTATATTTATGTTGATTTCTGGGTTACCATAGCAACAATGAAAAAACATGAACAATACTACTTCGGTCAGAGTCGTTTTCGTTTGCAACTTATTGTTGCAGACAAATATAAATTATATTCCTATCTGTATACTGCATTAGGTAGTAACATCCCACTTAACACAGCGGCCTACATATAATGCCAAGTATGTATGCCTTTTTTTTGTTATATATATATTTACACGGTCTTATAAAACTTGTAAAAACTTAAAAAAAGGCGTATCGATATTAAACAAAAATGTCAACAGGTAAAATGCCTGCGTCCAAATATTGGTATCCACATCAATTTTTAAAAAAAATAAATTTTTGAAAAACGCGAGATGTTATATCTTTCAGTTTTCTAATAAACGGTTCTATTATTATGTACTGATATAATATATTTTATAATAAAAAGTTTGTCGTTCATATAAAAATATGGTCGCATATGATACTGTGCGATACACAAAATAAATATATGATTTGAATACAGTATTACTCAGACAAAATAACATATCGGAACTAAACATATAAAATAAATAAGCAAAGGGTATGTAAAGTGATTGAGGTATGAAATCATTCATAAAGTCGTGAAATATTTTTTTTTTTTTTTTTTTTATTAGCTTTACTTTATATCATTCGATTATAAAATATATTCTAATATTAACGCTGTATCATATTTATTTTATATCGCTAAGTCTCATAACTGTAAATCGTTGTACACGTATTATTGGTAATTAAACGTTTGCATTAATAATTATAAATTATACCCAGGGCCTGATTTAAAATTTCGCATAAATTTATATTAAAAAAAATGTTGTACATACTTTGCAATATAATATTTGAATAAAAAAAAATGTATCTGTATTTTTTGTTGGACTAAAAATGTCTAATCATTTTGGTGTGAGCAATTGGTTCAAATTCTCTACGTCCATTTTCTTCACGCCCCACCCAATTCATATCATCAATGTCATATTGTAAATTATCAAAAAAAGGTCAAAGCAGGTCCTTCAAGAAAAGCTGGTATGCATACAATCTTGTCACTATCTGACCAACCATTTATATGAGCGGCTCTTTTGAATTGTTTTAAAAAGGAATCTCTATTATTTGTCTTTGAACCCGAGTGATGACCTACTTCATGTATTCATTCCTTTTTTTTTTTTTCATTTTGTTTTTAGTAGATTTAGTAGATTAGTATAAAATTCTAAATTTTAGATTCTGTGCATACTGATTTTACTATAATGATTTGTTATTACCTGTGAACAACTTTTCTACCAGAACTCCTTCTCCAATTAGGAAATGACAATGACAACTTTTGTAGCAATTTTGATTTGGTTGATACATCGCGTGTTTATGGTTTTCTATAAAATTTCCATAAAAATTTAAGAAAAAAATGAATAAAACGGTAATGTTTACACAATAACGTGTATATGGTACCTATTATTTTCCGTTTTGTTGTAAGTCAATTATTAATAATCGTATAAGCCTGAAAATACACATTATTTTTGAACACAGTTACATTCTAGAACTTATTTAGCTGTTTAGAACTATTTGAAATAGTTGAGATTTTTTAGATTTGTTTGATTTTATATGTAAGTAACACTGTTATGGCCCTATCTAAAGTGTTTGTAAATTTGAATCATAGTTAATCATAAGTCTTACTGACTCTTAACGTTGAACCTAGAATATTAATTTTTTTTTATAGTAGATCCATGTCTTGATGAAAATCGTATATAATACGACATTACCTGCCAATTTTTTGATTAATATATATATAAAACTTAATTGAGATCAGAAATTCCTCAATAATTTAAGAAGAATTATACACGTTTTTATTTTTGTTTTTAAATTTTTAGTAACAAATGAGTAGGTTTATTGATTTTAATTTATCAATACATATTATATTCGACTCTCTATCCCACATTCCCAATACTTGTTAATTTCTAAGCAATGATTTATGTAAGATAAAAAATAAAATCCACAATGTAATCTTGCTAACTTGAAAACAAAAAAAAATATCAGTAACGGAATGGACAAAATAGATTTAATTATATTCAAATAGTTTCTACTAGAAACCTCCATTATAGCTAATGGTTCTCAAATGCAAGTCTTCTATTTAAAAGCGAGTACCCAATATATTTTTAAATCAATAAATATATAATATTATATGTATACTTGATATTAACTAGATATTATCACATATATTTATTGTGCAAACAATATGAATACGAAAACATTTATAGTGGAACTCCCAAAATTACATTAAATATTCGTATCAACATTATCTATGTGGATGCGTGCCTTTATTTTTTCTATTAAAAAAAAAAAATAAAAAATATAACACAATTTATCAGTTTAAATATGTTTCATTAATATTGTGTTTTAATTTACTATACAAATATATTGGTTAGTGCTATAACCTAGCCTAACCTAATAATGGCACTTTATTTACGTTCTAATTACTAATTTACGTATCCCAGCTTTAGGCGGTTTAAAAAACTTTTATTTGTTTGAACATGCATATAGATCAATATCAATATCGTAAGAAGCCTTTAGGTTAAAGATATAAATACTATAAAAAAATTTATGTTTGGAGTTGAAAGACAACTGGACTACAAAGAATACAAATTAAACTTATCCCATAATAGTGAAATATTGAATTATTTAGTAGTTTTATTTCCTAAAACTCTTGTAATATAAATATAGTAAAATAGATAAATAAAAATATTTTCATATTATCAATCTATTGTTTAATAATAGTATGCGTCAGTGTTATTAACATAAACACGCAATATCGCCACTTTGGTAAATTAGATACCAGTTGTTCATCGTGAAAGCTGCAGGAAAATATATTGCATTTCTAACGCCACCATCGTCGATGAAAGTCATTCAAAAATTCCTTTTGTAATTAAAATCGTTCCTTCGTTAATGTTTCATTATTAACATTTTAATATCTGCATACTGTTTTTGTTGGTAAGTATTATTTAAAGGAACATAAAATGATTGCAACATTCTGTTTATGTTATTATATTTTGAAAACGTAACTAATAATTCGCTAAAATAATTTGTCTTGCTTAACAAATGCTAATTGTTCTGATTCGGTGAGGACAAACGAATATGTTATCCTCGATATTATTATTATTATAAGTAATGTAAAAAAATTGCAAATAATAGTATCAGTTGTAGTATATATTTGATTGTTATATAGCCGATGGGTTACTTTTAGGGGCTCTCTATATTCGGTATTTACAAGTCCGCTGTTGGTAGTAGACTTGGTGTTTGTAGCTTGCCATATAAAGTTTGAGCGGCCTTTGACTTAATCGAAAACGATGTCCGAATTCCGATCGTGTCCTATTTGCTAATTACACGTGCACTGCATACACCTGTCATGTTATTATTTTAATCGAACTATGCCCTTGAATTAAAATTCGTATACAGAATTACGTATATGCGCACATATCCTATGACAGGTGGTTAAATAAAACGGTACACAATTCCGCTATAAATATCTAAACAGATATATCTATAAATATATATTTCGTAAAATCATTGTATTTATATTTTCATTTTATTTGATAGAAAAAATGAACCATGATGATATTGAATGTGCTGAAGTGACAAACTCAGGACATGCGGAAGAACATCCACAAATCGTTGAATTTCAACGGTATTCGATAAAATATCATATCTTGACGTTTGGTCGCTATTATTCAGAACGGTGCAAACAAATATTGTTAAACATTATGTTCGAGTGCATAGCCGGGATCGTACTTACAATTGTATTATGGTGTTCATCAAATGCGTATTCAAATTATATAAATGATACAAACGAGAATATATTTATCAATCCACATAGATTGTTTTTACTCGTGAAATTGTACATGATCAGTTCGATAGGTAGTCGTTTGATGAACTTTATTGTCATATTTCCTCCTATGACTGGTGCTATTTTAGTAACTGCATTAACATACAAATACATAATACAGGATTCCTCAGGGGATACTGTAGATTATATGAATTTTAGTACAATTTGGTTTGTTCTTCGGTAAGTTCGCAATTACAATATTTCTTTAAATAATTAATTTAAATACGATTTAATTTTATTTAGAAATTTGTTAATAATATAAGGTTCTATTATCTACATTCAGATTTTCAAAATAATTTTTTTTTAGACTCATAGTATAAGTGATATAGAAATTCTTATAGATATACAATTAATATACAAATATGATTGTGAGATAGATTTGTAAAATGTTTGGCATATATATTTGCTATTATAAAACTACAAGCTGATTCTCCTAATATTACTGAAATATTTTATATATAATAATATATAACAGTGTCTATATTGATAGTTGAGGTTAAAAATAGAGAAATAAAACCAACTAAATATTAGGCAAATATAAATAACTTACTACTAGGCCAATAATGAGATATGTGGTGGTTACACATTTCATTATTGCCAGAGGGGTGACGGATAACGATATAAATTTACGTTACATTTACGTATTTTAAGATAGCTGACAATGGTCGTGACATGGTACAACTCTTGTTCGATATGATAAATTAATCAATTTCTGAATTTTAATTAGTTATTAAGTATTTAGTAACCTCTAAATTTATTACTTTTAATTAATGAATTTATTTTCCCAAAGTGAGTTTACAACGTTATTGGTTATGGTTCATGGTGCATTTGAATTGGACGTCTGGGAATTGCGTCGTATCGGCGGTGTATTGTCAAGACTAGTAATATTGCCACTTGTAGCTGACTGGATCATCGTTATTTTAGTCATAATGCAATTTGATTCAGAATATTACAAATTGATGTTATTATATTTAATACCTACATTTGGGTAAGTTGATAAATTTTCTGAAAATTGTTATAATTCGTTACTATTTGTAATATTTTGTACAGAAAATACATAAATAATCCTACAGCTATTAGGTTATTACAGCTATAACCTATAGCTCTTAAATAACATATTTTAATAAAGTAAATAGATATTAAAAATTCCGTATAAAATTTAATTTCATGTTGGTTTATTTTCATTGTAGATTTTTTTGGACAATAATTAGTCATATCGTATTACAGCCAAACCTTTCAAAATTAAAACGTATGGGTTACGGTAAAGAAAAAAATATCATTACCCTAGTAGTTGCTTCATCGGTAATAATGGAGATAATAACTAGTATAACTGATGGTTTACTATTATACATTTATTTTTCTCCTGGATATTATATTGGTGACAGTATGTATTAGTTCAATATTATATGAATTTTATCTCATTTCATATTTATCATTATGAAGTGGCTTATAGAGCCCGAAATAGTTATATGATTTTTATTATTATATGAATAATTGGAAAAATTTTACAAATAAGTTCTTTAAAAAAGTAAGAAAATAGTGTGACATCTGTCAAAGAAGATATTCATAAATTATGAATATAGCTGTTGTTTAATGGATAATAAAAAGAATGTATTCCAAAAATTTAAACACTTTTATACGTTAGGCTAATGAACTCCAAAAGGTTAAAAATTAAGATAATAATTGGGTATTATAGTAGAAATGTATTTTTTTAGGAAACAGGTATGTAACAACCATCCCGTTTTATTATTTTCTTAAAATAGTCACCCTATTGTAAGGGAGGTGTGCTGAGGTAAGTAGAACTATAGAAAGGTAAAGCAAATTGGGTAATTTAGATAAAATCCTAAAGTTGACGTAAATTGTCTATAAGGAAAATTGCAAAAAAAATAAATAAATAAAAGTCGATTTCAATATTTTATTGTTAAATTGATTTTAATGAGATAAACAGTGGGATTTTCATATTTAAAAAAAGCAGCTTCATGTAACAATTCAAATAATTGTATAATAATTTAATTAATAAATATCAAACCAATAAATTTTATAATAGCATAAAATTAATATTATTGTTTAGATTTAAATGAAGTATTTACACCATTAATTCTTCAGTACAGCAAAAATGTACTTATTGAGATTATAATTGGAGTAATGTGTGGATTGATAATGATATTTGTGCCACATCCAAGACATCTAAATCTGTGCAATTTTCAGAGTCATGAAAGGAATGAAAATCATATTACAAATGACAATCGACAAGTTAATAAACAAATTACTATGTATATTTAATTGTAATTAACTACATTTGTATAATTTTGTGTAATTTCCATATTAATTATGTTATTTGACGAAGATCATTAGTCTAAATTTCATTATGCTACACCAATACAAATTTATTATAATTAAAACACTCCAACTAATAATATCGCGGAAGAACTATTTATCTGATGTACACAGTTAGTATTACCTAACCTTACCTAACCACCCTATATCATATTCTCAATCTTCATTATAAGAACAATAAGGCCAGCTGTCTGCGCCTATTCATATGCTCTTGAATACGTTCTTCACCACTGCAGTGTGTATTTTCTATGTTCAAATAAAAAGTACATAAGTTACACTTTTTTTTGATTTCCATATTTAGAAATATAAATTACAAAGTGGTTGGTCGTGTAGAGAATTAGTTATATTTTTAACTTAAAACTATAAAACTATTAAGATGTTTAATATAAAATCAACAATTTTAAAAATAAACAAGCATTTAATCTAATTAGTAATTTTATCTTTTGATTTAATTAATAGTAATATTAAATTAAGGTTGTCTACACGTGTGTAATTAAATTTGATCCTAAAATCTAAATTATGATTTGACCTCTATTTATTCTTATCGATAAATTTGTCCTACAGATAACAACCATCCGAGTATTTTTATTGTGCGTCGAAGGATTTCTTATTTTGCTTTACAAATGGTATACACATTTTCCATTAACATGTTCATTGGGGTGTGCCTTAACATGTATCGTTGCAAGTACTGGTTGGAAATGGAGAGATCGAAAAGAACGACATGAAAACCCAATGATATCAAATATCGACGACATTGTGATTCAGAGTCAAATAAAAGCCATTAATAATTTTTTCGAGTTCAACTTAACATTAATTTTACCAACAGTAATTGGTATTATTGGCCTACTGTTGACCAAATATTCTTTTATCAATCGAATGGATTTTATAATCATATGTCTATTGATTACATATACTGTGAGTTTGTTTTATATTATGTACATTTTAAAAACATTATAATTCTCAATCACTAATTTAGTTAATTAATAACCAAAATTTCTTAATAAAATTGTATAACAAATCATATTAATCCGTTAATTTTTACACTTAATTTCAGAACCACTAAGTCTTAGTAATACATTTTATTATATATTGTTGATTTTATTTGTAGTTTGGATAAAATATTATAATCGTGCAATCTCTCTTACATTTCTATAACAATTTATCCAAAAAACAATATTTTTTTTTTATTCTATTTTACTTATTGGACAGTTATAGTAGGAAAGTTAATATTAAATAACATTTTTCTTGAGAAAAAATAGTGCCTCACTGTAAAGGTTATATTATTTGGGCTTTTGAGTGTATGCGATTAAATATAATACAATAAAATGATTTAAAAATTTATTTTAAAAATATTTTTCATACAAAATAATGTGCATAATATAGATTTATTATTACGATAGAGGCTTTATAATTATTCTATTGAATCGATTTCCTGGATTATTTTTTATTATTCTGATTGAGTTACTATACTAAACTAAGAAGTAAAAATGAAAACTAATGTATATTAAATTATAAAATTACTATTAATAGTAATTCATTTTGGCCTAAAATATTTGTTTGATTCAAATTCCATTAATGAATTCCAGTACCGTATAATATTGACAACAATTTCAATTTGGGGTTATGGATTCAATCTTAAGGAAATTGTATTCATCAACATATCGTCGATTGTTTGTTCTAGTGGAACGGTAACGTAACTGAATTTGATAATTTATTTTAATATTCAATACTATGATATATGGTAATATTTGATATATACAATTACAATAGACAACAATCTGAGTTTACAACAATGTAGTGTTAACGCAATCCTAATTAATTTATACGGTATAGTTTTGAAATATACTGTTTTGTTTGGGTATGAGCTTAAAAAATATTAGATTTGTGGTAACCCAACTCTAGAATAAATTAATATTCTTGTTTAAGTTATCAAGTAACTGAAAATCGTATTATAATATTAAGTTACCCGCTGGGAATAGGTAACTTAATATTAATAGTTATTGATGTTATTTGTTATACTGTAATTTCTATTTTTATAATGTGTTGTAATATATATCAGCATAAGAACTATCGGTATTATTGTAATCACAAATCTAGAACAAATAAAAATATTAATTAAAAAAATAAACGCGATAAATATTAATATTATAAATTGGTGTATGAGTAGCTGAATAACCTATTAATTATATTTAGTTACTCACTCTGAGTTGGTAAATAAATATTATGAAACACTGATGTACTTATTTATACTTTAATTTGTGTTATTAATTACGTTTTGTTGTTTTTATAGGTATGTTATTCAATTATTTTTTACTGGTTGGATTCAATAAGTGGTGGACCGTATAATAGACAATGGCATTTTTGTAGGAAAGCTACTGTTGTCTCATCAATATTAAGAGCAATCCTAGGTCACATCCTTATACATTGGTTTGGTGTTAGATTGTTAAAAAAGTCCAACTGATCGACCTGATAAGTAAACTAAATGAACAACTTTTTTTTTTTAATCCCACTTAATGATTTGCTAAATGTGGATAACTTGATTTAAGTTTTGTAAAGAATCATAATATATATACAGTGTTTGGTGGGACGTCCGACTTTATTACCTTATCTACTCCTATAAAAATTGTAATAGTTCCAATTACATTATTACATATCATACAAATTAATTTATTCACTCGTCCTGCGCTATGTCGTTAACATAGATCATTATTTTTTAATTTACTTACATCCTTTTATCTTTTTTTTGTTAACTGTATAAGAGTCTCACAGATGTACCTGTGTTATGTATATGGACATTTAATAATCCGTCTATTTTTATTTTAAATTCTACGTTCTATTTTTTAAGTCATTCAGTTTTACTATAATGTATGGTTTATTTTTTTTTAAATATAATTTACATACAATCCATTTTATGGTAATTTAAAAAATTTAATATAGATTATAATCTTATTGTTAAAAATATATGATTACATCAAATGCTTTATAAAATTCTAAACGCTTTGAATAAAATGTTTAATTTCTAATGTATAACACTGTTATAAAAAATGTAAAATATTCTAAAATACGAAAAATAAAATAAAGTTTTAGATGTACACTATGTAAATATGCATGTTTGCCGATATTGGTTAATTAAAACAACCAAAATCATCTATATTATTGTTCCAAATATTCTACAATGTACTAAATTATGTTCTCTAACATTAATATCAATTATTGTTTATTTTACATATTCCCCTTTTTGATTCGTAGAGAATGCCTATATAAATATACATATATATTTACAATAACTTATTTACAATTTAATAAAGGGAGAATGCCAAAAAAAAAAAATATATGTATGTATATTTTAGCCATTCACAACTGATTATTATAGACTTCTAGAACAAAATAGTATATTAAACAAGATAATTATTTAAGTCCTGGCGGCGACAATCATTATCAAATTGTTCAGGACGAACAAACAACTGTCTTATAGATCAACAAATAGTTTTACAGATTTACGAAAAAAATATTTTAATACCTTAGCAATATTTATAATTGATATAATGATAATGAATTTCAATAATAATTTTTAAATACCCTATGAAAAAAAAAAAATTAAGTATAGAGATGACTATTTGTAACTGTAAAATCGTTATTCTATTTTTAATGTAATTAATATTACATTGTTTAAAATTTTTGTTGAAAACTTGACATAAATGTGCTCATAACATATTGTATATTTTCTTTTTATATATTTTATAAAAATATATTATTTAAATAAAGAATGTTATAACTTTTAATAGTATAAACAAAACACTAGGAGTGACAATTATGGGGAAGAAAAATTGAATGTACAACAAAATCAACAACATTTAAATACAAGTTTTTTTATTTATTTAAACATAACATAATAAAAAAATCTGGCAACATTAAACTGCAATTTAAATTGATATTCAATTTTAAACTTAATGCATTGTAATATAATTGAAAAAAATATTATTTGTTTTTAGCTTAAATTGGATTAGAAATATTCGTTGTTGCACGCGAAGTGGTTACAGGTTAAACGCCTATCGCGATTATAGTCCAATGAGAATATTGCTATCAAATCGCGTGTGGAAGTAGCTAAAATATAAAAATACAAAAAAAAATATTAAATTTGCTATTACTTGTACAGTCAACTGACAATAATGTGACCACTGCTATCATAGGCTATAAATTCGTTTATAACGCAAGTACGTGGTGCACGGTCGGTGGTTACAATATATAAATATAGTATAAATGTAGTACTTTAATTCTAGAACATGGTGACATAAATTCCTATTTAGGAATTATATTTTCACATGCCACGTTTATTAGAAATAATAATTCCAACAATAAATAATAGTAAGCGGGCACGTCGATCGCTGTTCCGTTTTCGCGGATTAATCTCGGTGTGAAATAAATCAATGTGGCATACGCTAGAACCCATATTAATCTGAAACACAATATCATTGGTATAAAAGGAGTTATTCTTTCGTAACATAGATATCATAAATTATTATCAACCAGATAATACAAATCGGCCGAAGCAACAGAAATTTATCGCCAATTTTATAGACTGATTTAGATAAATAAATTAGGGGCTGCATTTGATAAAAAAAAAACCAGTGTATTAACGCCCGTGAAATTGCTTCAACATCAATAAAAAAAAACATACGACTTTTTGCAAATGAACTAGTCGATATATATTTTACGAATATGAATATCATTTTATTTTTCACGTGGCCACAACCGTTAGAATAAAATTATATTAAATTATTTGTTTTCATATATATATATTTGATTTATAGACTAATTAATTTCCAATTAGAAAAAGTAAATATTCCTTAATAGGTAAATTTAATATATATGATTTGAGGACGAGATTTAGGGGCGGTCACCTGGTGACGGAATCCTAAGGAGAAGATCAAGGAAAAAGGAAGTCCCTACACCAGTTCATTTTCGGGCGCCCGGATTAATTGTCTGTATTTTGCTTGTAAGCGTTTCCTTTTGGCTTGTTCGGGAGGGTGTTGAAGGATTTGTAAATGTTTTTTTTTTATTATAGGTTAGGCCTAATGTTTTATGTAATAACGGAACGTGAAGGTCGCTGTTCAATGTGTCTTTTGTGACACACCGTGTAGCAGAAATTAATTTACTATACATTTTTTCTATTGCAAATAAACTGCAACGAAAACGCATTTTTCTCCTCGTCCCAACTTATAGAATTGTCTATTAGATATTCCCCAGACATGATTGGTGTGAGTTTTAGAAAATTACACAACGGTTTCGGGCTTGTCACGTATTTGCCGTACTGAGCTGTATTTAAAATCATAATGTTGTCTTAAAACATTCCTGGATCGAATTGCTTCAACGTCGAGACACAGTCCACGATGGCGGATCAGCAAACGATTTTTTAACATAACAAATATCAAATGTCATTTAATTATGACTTTTATATTGCATTGTTGTGGACAAATAGAACAAAACAAAAATTCAATGTTTTAAACAAAAAAAAGCTTTTTTTATAAAGCTAAATATACTGTCTTGATGATTATTTAAAAAATTTGCTTTTGTGTTATATTAACTATGTTACAACCGAAATTTTTTCTATTTACTTTGTATACGCATTGAATCAAATTAAAAACTGAAAATAGTAGTCTAGAAAATAGATATTAAAAATTCCATATAAAGTTTAATTATATGTCGGTATATTTTCATTGTAGATTTTATTGGACAATAATTATTCATATCGTATTACTGCCATAACTTTCAAGATTAAAACTTATGGGTTACAGTAAAGAAAAAATTATCAATACCTTGTAGTTACTGCATCGATAATAGTGGAGATAATAACTAGTTTAATTGATGGTTTATGTTTATACATGGATATTAAACTTGTATATAATTTGCATAACAATATGTATTATTTCAATATTATATAAATTTTATCTCATTTCGTATTCATCATCATAATGTGGATTAAAGTGTCCGATGAGTGATTTTTATTATTATGTGAATAATTGGAAAAATAGTACAAATAATAAATGATGTGTTTAACACACTAGAAAATAGTATATTTTCCGTTAACTATTTCTCAATAATCATTGGCAAATGAATTGGTAAAAATAATATTTTCATTATAAAATTATTGTAGACAGATGAACGAAACTGTTTTAATATCGATACTATATGTCAATGGTTCACTTGTTAACAAATTTATAATTCTATTTTAAAGGACCAAAAATTGTTAAATTCAATAATTTCTTTAAAAAAGTACGAAAAAAGGGTGACATGTGTGAATGAATAAATCATGAATTTTGAATGTTTAAATAGTAATAAAAATAAAGTACTCCTAAATATTTAATCACTTATATTAGTTAGGTAAATGAATTCCAAAAGGGTGAAATATTAAGATAGTAATTGGGTTTTTTGGTAGAATGGTATATTTTGAGGTAATGGGTATGAAAATAACAACTATCCTGTTTTATTATTTTCGTAAAATAGTCACCCTATCGTAGGTGAGGTGTGCTGTGATAAGTGGGACGATGGAAAGGTAAAGCAAATAGGGTAATTTAGATAAAATCCTTAAGCTAACGTAAATGGTCTATAATGAAAGTGGCAAAAGGAAAAAAAATGATTAAAAGTCGATTTCAATATTATTGTGTTAATTTTATTTTAATGATATGAGCAGTGGGATAATCTGGTGGTATTTTTATATTTAAAAAGAGCAGCTTCATGTAACAATTCAAATATTTTTAGAATAATTTAATTCATATTCTTTTCATCAAATCAATATATGTTATAATAGCATAATCTTAATATTATTGTTTAGATTTAAATGAAGTATTTACATCGTTCATTCCTCACTACAGCAATGATGTACTTATTGAGATTATAATTGGGATAGTGTTTGGATTTTTAATGATATTTGTGCCACATCCAAAACACCTAAATCTGTGCAAGTTTCAGAGGCACGAAAGGAATGAAAATCATAATACAAATAACGATGTATATTTATTTGTAATTAACTACAATAGTAAAATTGTATCATTTTGTTTAATTTGCATATTAATTATTTTATTTGATGATGATCATTAGTCGAAATTTAATTATGCTACACCACTACAAATTTATAATAATTAAAAGGGTCCACCAAATAATATCGCGGACCGAACTATTTATCTGATGGACCCAATTAGTTTTGTATATAATACTCTCCATCCTTTTGTTAAAAAAGGTGTTAATATACAATATAAATATATTCATTGATACGCCCAGAATCTATAAACACGTTTTATGCCAATCTAATTTAAATCCATCTCTGGGTTACATACTTCCTATTGATATAATTCCTCTTACGGCGGCCGATGTTCGTATAAATTTTTTGTTGAAATCATTAGACACCAGCAAAATGAAACTAACGGATCCGATAAACATACCGATCGGTAATCCGACGGTATTGCACGCCGTATCATTTAAAAAAATCTGGGATAATCATGTAGGAAATCTTGGTATACGTCGGGAAATCATGGTATTCGGTGAAAAATGTATTAATCGGTGATTAACACACACCTGTAGAGCAGGGAAGACTTACCTTTTGTGCACATTAAATGAGTAGAAGTTGTGGGTCACATACACATTTTAAGTAAAATATTTGATTTATAGTCCATTTATAGGCCGCATGGTTATTCGAATAATGTTTTTAAAATTATAATTTTGGAAAACTAAAATGGGTTTTTGTACAAACTATGCATAATGGTCCATTATTATGTTCTCTAAAAGTAGTATTCATCAGTCTTTGTTTTGTTAAACATGTTTTTCTTTCATCTTTTTGTTTCGCAAGTTTTCGTCTATGATTTCTGGACAGCAGATTTCGCTATTTGATTATTAATAAAGTTAATTTAAGAAATTAAAAGTGATACTGATTACTAATGTCTCTAAAATAAAACTTCAATTTATCCGTAGACTTTCAAACAATATTCGATTTTTAAGGCATATTTCGTCAGAATTTATTGCATTAAATTCACAGCTCTTCATACAAGGTACTAGAGATAGCGTAAGTAATTACTTTTTTATCATCGTCAACGCCCAACCGTCGACGGTAATGTCTTGCGTTGCAGATAATAAATTGATGATAAACACCACATTTATCAACATGGCAATGTTGGCTTTTCCCGACTCCGGCAACCACTAGTCGATGTTATTAGCTATGTGGAGGAATTATTTTTTTTTTTTTATTTATTATTATTATAAAATGTTTCATCACACCTAGTGCTATTACAACTTTTTAATTTTTACAATTTTATTTGTTACAAATTTAGATGATTATAAATCTTTTAATGACATAATTATTAATAGTGAGAATGATATAATAATGTGTTACATATATGAATATAATAATAATAACGATAAGGTCTAGTATGCTAATAATGATCTTCATTTTCTGATGATGAGTCTTCCATGTCTGTTAATAGGATGTCCTGAGGAAGTCGAGGCCGCAGACGTCTATTGAGTGTTTTTTTTGTATATTGTAGTGACGAGCACTATCCAAGTTTTTTAGTTTGGTGTGGAAATTTTTGAATTGGGTTTTAATCCGTGTATTTATCAGGGGTATTTTTGTATCATTATGGATCTGGTTATTTGTCATGAACCACGGTGCTTTGAGACATATCCTTAAGAATTTATTTTGTAAAATTTGTATTTTATTTATTTTAGTTATAGAGGCAGCGGACCATACAGGACAGGCATAAGTTATTAGAGGCCTGATTATTGCGGTGTAGAGAACGAGAGAAGATTTTATTTGGAGAGTTGATTTGTAATTCACTAAGGGGTAGAGAATCATCCTGGCATATCCCCTTGTAAGTTTTTTGTTTATGTGGATATTCCATGTCAGTTTTTCATCGAGAAAAACTCCAAGGTATTTCACTGAGTCATCTTTTCTGTTCCATTGTATGATCTGGTTGTTTCTAGTTATATTTATTGGATCGTTATATCTTTTTAATGTGAATATTTTAGCCTCACTTTTAGTCGGATTTAGATTCAGCTTCCATATTTAACTAGGAGGTAATTTTGTTTAGTGAAGATTGTAATTTTTCGATTGATACGTTTAATACGCTATCTTGCGTGAGTATTGTTGTGTCGTCCGCAAACATTGCTAGTTGAGAGTTAGGGGGATTGGGAATGTCATGGCAGTAAATGTTAAATAGCGTTGGTCCCAATACTGATACTTGTGGGACTCCAGATTTGATTTTGTGTTGTAGAGATAGGTCTGTGTCTATTCTCACTTGGAATGTTCTGTCTGATATGAAAGATGTGATGGTTTTTAGAAGGTACATGGGTAGATTAAGTGCTTTCAGTTTTATTTCAAGCCCATGATGCCAGACCTTATCAAAGGCTTGTGTTAAATCGAGAAAAACTGCTGTAGTATATTTTTTGTTTTCGAAACCATGCACAATTATTTCTGATATACGTTGGATCTGGTGGCATGTGGAGTGCTGTGTTTTGAAGCCAAATTGGTATTTTGGGATTATGTGTAAGAATGGTTTAGCCTATTCAGTAAAATCCTTTCGTATAGCTTTGATAGGGTTGGTAATAGGCTTATTGGTCTGTAGCTTTTGAGAGAATTTGCTTGTTTTCCAGGTTTGTGGATTGGGACTATTATGGCATGTTTCCATGTAAGGGGAAAGGTACCTATTCGCATGGTTAAATTAAATAGAGAGGCTAGGTATGTTAATGCTTTTGGAGTAAGGTTTTTTAAAATTTTGTTTGTTATTAAGTCATGGCCGGGACTTTTCTTGCTTGCTAATTTTGATATGATTAATTGTATTTCCTTGTGGGATGTTGGAGTGATAATGGTGTTATGCTCGTAATTAATTTTGTTTGATATTTCTTCTGAGTGTTCGTTTTGATGATGAGTGTCATCTTCCGTGGTGAAGCATGATTCAAAGTAGTCTGCAAAGGCTTCGGACTTTTTTGCGTTTGTGTCATAATTGGCTAATCCATTTTTTAAAAAAGGGTAAACATTGCGCTGCTTGAGTATTGTTTTTGTAGCTAACCAAAAACTTGAGTCATTCGGATTGATTTCTTCCAGGCAAGCACTGTAAGAGTTATATCTTATGTTATCTAATTCCCACTTTACTCTTCTAGTTAACTGGTTTAGTCTTCTTTTGACTCCTAAATTTCTTGTTTTCTGCCAAATTTTTCTTACTTTGTGTTTTTCTTCAATTAAATTTAGTATAATGATTGGGAGAGAGTCAGTAGACTGAATTATGTTACTGTGTTTTTTTTTAATCTGTGCTCGAGTCGCTGCTATTTTTATGGCTTCTGTTATATGCTCCATGCTCTTATTGATATCATCTATGTCTTGATATTGTTTTTGGATATTAAGGTTTTTATCTAAAATTTCTCTGAAGGCTTCCCATTTTATTGGGACGTTAATTAGTTTTGGAATAGGATGAATGATTCTTATTTGATTTTTCATAGTGGAGATAACAGGAACATGATCTGAATCCAGTTCGTTTAGGACTTGGTGGTGCAAGTTGATTGGAAGATTGTAAATTAGGGCGATATCAAGTATATCTGGTTGTCTTCCGGGTCGTTGAAAGGTTGGACTAGGAGGAGGTGATATTATTATTCGTTGTTCTGATGTGATTTTGAGAAGTTTGTTACCATTTTGATTTGTTTTCAAACAGCCCCAGGTTTGATGTTTCGAGTTAAGGTCCCCTAAGAGTATGGTTGGTTTATCTTTGAATAGCTCGGATATGTCTTGGCTCTGGATTTTTTTGTTGGGTGGGTTGTATGCAGCGATTATTTTTATATCATGTCCATCTGTTGATACAGTTATGGCGATGGCTTCTAAGTTGATCATATCAGGAATGGTGGATTGATGATGTTGGATATTATTTTTTATTAATATTGCTACTCCCCCTGAGGAGTGGGTTGAGTTTTTGTCCGTTCTATATACATTAAAGCCATTGATCTTAAATTTATCGGAATTTTTAAGGTGGGTTTCTGTGATACAAGCTATAGATATTTTATGGCGTGATAAGAATTCTATTACAGTCGATTTTTTAGATTTTATGCCGATGGCATTCCAGTTAACGAGTTTAATTTCGTTTAGATTAATTGTATTCATTGTTAATAGGTATAGATAGATTGCTTGTTACAGAGTTGAAAATAGAGCTTATGATTGACTGTATATTTTTAAAAATGTTTTCAATAAATTGTGTAATTGTTTTTTGTAGATTTTCATTTGGAAATTCTGTGAATACATGATCGGCGTTGTTTTGTGTAGTTTGATTAGGATTTGTTTTTCCTTTAGTTATTTCTGCATATGTAGTTGGATTTAACATTTTTTGGTGAGTGTTATTTGCGTTTATTATTGTGTTTGATTTTGCTGGAGGTTCGTTTTCGGTTAGTGTAGTTTTTTGTGTGTTATTAGTTTTTTTATTTTTAATATATTTGAAGTAAGTACAACCTTTGTAATTAGCCGGGTGATTTCCTTTACAGTTAACACAATTTGGCGGTGTTTCTGGAACTTTGGTGCATTCAGAATAGTGATGTGAACCATTGCATTTGACGCAGCGGGATAGAAGTTTACAGGATTTGTGTATGTGACCGTATCTCTGGCAATTTGTGCATTGGGGAGGATCCTTAGATTTTCGCCGTGGTTCGGTGATTATTATGCAGTTTAATAATTTGTTGAGTTTGAAGATGTCTTGCGATATGGGGTGATTTGATAGTTGTATGGCCATTAAAGGTGTGGGTGCCTTATATTTGTTTGATAATCCTATTACCGACTGTACTGGGTATTTTAGATTTTTTAGTTCTTCCATAACTTCAAATTCTGTGATTGACATGGGCAGATTTCTTATGACTGCAGAGATATTTTTTTCATTGTTTAGCCTATAAGTGTAATACCCATATATTTTTTCGTCCAGGAATTTGGTGAGAGTACGAAAGTCATCTATTGTTTTGACATTTATTTTAATTTTATTAAATTTTGCTGTGATTATAAAATCGTTTTGTATTGTTTCTATTATCTCTTGGCGAAACTGTGTAAATTGCGATATATTTATTACGAACAGCGGAGGTATTTTTGGATTATTATCAGTGGTTTGTGGTTGTGAAACGTGATTATTTAAATTTTCATTTTGGTCTTCAGGTGATGTAATATTAGCGTTTGTATCCATAATTTATAATGGTGAATACCGATTTGGTGTTGAGAAAAATTTTTTTTTTTTATCGAATCGTGTTTTTTGAATGTTTTTCGTGGAGATCTGAATTAATTGTCGGAGTTTGGGGATGATAAATTTGATTCATTTTCATCTGAGAGAAGTCTATTTTTTTTGATTATGAGTGGAGGAACTTTATATTTTTTCGGTTGTGTTTGACTGTTGTTTGTCATTTGAAATACAAGTATTGACTTCAGAGTTCATTCTAACGTACGTTATATTTTACGTATAATTATTTAACGGGCTATCGCCCGTGTGCAGCGGTTCGATACTATCGGGTTTGTGTTAGTGTATTTTGTGTCGTATAATAATTAGATAAAAATACATACCCATCGGCTCGGCGTAATCGCTACGGTACTGCAATCGGGAGCTAAATAAGACGTTTCGCGTAATAAACGTGTGGACGCAACGGTATTCAAACGCGTACTGAGGAAACATAATCCTGTAGAACGATAAAAGCAAAGAATTTTTACATTTAATAGAACAATTATAATATACAAAATTTTACACACATACCCATTAGCGTTTGGAGGGTTTACATCCAACTTTGTCGTCGGCCCAACTGTTTTGAATAAAGTGCGTCGACGACCGGGGCCCATACAATTTTGCGCAGTAAGACCATACCACAGCGCTAAACGATGCCTAATAGTTAAAAAGCATTATAAATTTGAAATTCTTAAAATTAATAGACATTAGATAACTTTTCAAGAATTAAAATCTGTCATGTCATAGAAGCTGTTTTGCATCGAAGCCAGACAGTTCATACTGTAATATTGTATACACTCGAAACTTTCGACATGCGGTGTTAGAAGATAATGCTGTGGATCGAGAGGGTAACAATCGAAGGGGTACTAAATAGAATATAATCTAAACGACCATTAGCCGTCGAATATGTGCTCACTTGTGCGCTTCCGGGAGTGCTGCGCCACCGCCGACTCCTACACGTTACGAAGCCAGCAGAGTGCGCCACACGCGTCTCGCTCGGCGATCCAGTGCTTGAGCCGCCGGGTCCGGCGTGTTGTGTTGCAATCTTCGCCCTGTAAGGCGTACTCGTCATCCATAGAAATCACGATTTCAGTTTCTGCCGTAATCGCCGGAACTCTTAAATACCCGTGTCGTGGGGAAAAATTCCCGTAACTCAGGCGGACAACGACGAAATCTCACGTGCTATGTACCGGTGGGTTCACTAGGCCGAGCTTAAGCTCTCGGTACAGGTGTGGAGTCGATCGGTCGCGGATTAAGTTTGCTGTTTCTTTTTGCGGCAAGAACAGCGTAAGATCGTCCGTCCTGGTTGACTGCTGCGGACGGACACAAGCTAATTAAACTTACATATTTGTAGTACCCATATGTTAAATGTTAGACTTCTATATGGTATTTCTCATTTTTAGACAGGGATAACGTGTGACAAAATTGAAACAATCATTGGATATGAAGTCCAATCAGAACCAATTTCTATCAGAATGCGGAACTGAATTAGATGATAAAGTGACGGATTGTGGAGTGGCAATAGGTGATTATAATTGATTTTTAAAATATACACTATAAAGTAACTTTTGTAAGTTTAAATTAAATTTTAGAATAATAACAAACTGATAAACTTGGAAATTATAACATGCAAAAAATAACTAAAGAAAATCTAAGATTACATAACAGATATATTTTCCAAAAAAAAAAAAATATATGAATTATTATTTCTTACTCCATTACATCTATTGATCAAAAAATGTTTATTATAATGCAGTTTGACTGCAATGAAAGCGCATTTTTCTATTCGCCTGTACAAATAGAATCTATTACAATTTCCCATAATATAATGGCTTGACTTTCAAATAATAACTCATCTGCTTCAGACCTGTTACGTATTTGGTAACGAATACAAGCATTATAAATTTTATGGCGTACAACGCTGTGTTTAGTATCATAATGTCGTCTTTAGGCAATCCCGAGTCGATTAGCTTCAACGTCGAGGCACAGTTTACAGCGGCGAACCCAATTTAAAATAACAAACACATGGACGATTTTTTAACAAAACAAACATCAAATGTAATTTAATTATGAATTCTATATTGCATTGTTGTGGGACAAAGAATGCAAAACAAAAACTCAATGTTTCAAACAAATAATATTTGAACGAAGTCTTACAAACTTCGCACAATAGAAGACCTGTACATGAAATGGGACTGTATATTTGATAAATCAAATTATAACGTTGCGTCTTGCCTTTTAAAAAAGGAAATAAATTTGTGTCTCTGTTGTAGGTTTGAATTTAGAATATAAACAAGAATTTAACTTATACTCGTATGCAACAATAAATTGCATACGGAAACATATTAAGAGCGAATTATTCGTATTTTTCTGTTTTAATTCTGCAAAACGCCCCAAAACCTTGATATTCACACTTCACTTTAAATAGAACCGCCGCCAATAAAAAAATTACTAATAGTTATAAAACACTTGAAAATTTCGCAAAAAAAAAAAAAAAGGCAACATTAACCCGGGAAGTACATTTCAATATGTAATATCAAAACGCTTTGTAATTTACAAAATCGATAACATTTACGACATGCTTATTGCACACTGTACTGATATTTTACCGACATGTGTCAATCGTATTATATAAATGTGTAACGAACAGATGTCATTTGATTTACAAATGCGATATAATCATGTGAGGTACTGGCGATTAATCGATTTTCTAGATTAAATTTATAAAAACAGCCACAGTTCCCCCCGTTGAGAAATTTACATTACACCGACCCACTTTTTTGGATTTTGGCTTTTCTAATACCTCTTCGTCATTTAGCACGTCAATTGTTTGATATAATTCAGAATTTGTTTGGTATTGTTGAAACGATTTTCGTACTTTGTACACAGTGGATTAGTGTTTACCCAAATCAAATTTAATTATGTTAAACTTGCCCCGTTATGAGTATATGTGCAAATCATATCTCAATCGCTCAATCACAATTTTCTTACATTATCGTTTTGGAAACAGTTATGTTAACCTTTCCTAACCTAAACTGAAAATTATTATTAGGTAAAAACTATAACAATGATTCATTAAGATGTTTAATATAAAATCAATTATTTTAAAAAGAAAGTAGTATTTAATCTAATTTGTGCTTTTATCTGTTGATTTGATTATTAGTAATATTCAATTACAGGTTATTTACACGTTAGTACTTAATATTGATCCAAAAATATAAACTATGATTTGACTTCGATTTATTCTTATCGATAAATTTGTCTTACAGATAACAATCATCCGTGTATTTTTATTGTGCGTCGAAGGATGTCTTATTGTGCTTTACAAATGGTATACAAATTTTCCATTGACATGTTCCTTGGGGTGTGCCTTATCATGTATTATTGCAAGTACTGGTTGGAAATGGTTAGATCGAAAACAAAGACAAGAAAACCCAATGATATCAAATATCGACGACATGGTGATTCAGAGTCAAATAAAAGTCATTACAAAATTTTTCGAGTTTATCTTAACTTTACTTTGTCCAATGGTAATTGATTTTAGTGGCCTACTGTTGATTAACTATATTTTTATCGAACGAATGGATGGTAAAGAATAGGTGGGGGTCAATAGACCTATAGTCATAGGTCTATTGATTACATATACTGTAAGTATTTGTTTGTTTTATATTATGTACATTTCTAAATGGTAATTTTTAAAAACTTAGTAATCCTATAATAAACCTTATTCTACAACCCCTGAGTCTTAGTACTTCATATTATTATTAATTGTTGGTTTCATTGGCAGTTTGAATAGAATATTATAATCGTGCAATCTCGAGTACATTTCTGAAACAATTTATCCAAAATAACAATATTATTTTTTTCATTCTATTTTACTTATTGGATACTTATAGTAGGAAAGTTAATATAAACGATCATTTTTCTTGAGAAAAAAACAGTGCCTCACTGTGAAGGTTACATTATTTGGGCGTTTAAATGTATCGGGTGAATTATAATACTTATCAAAAAAAGGCTTTAGAAATTTCTTTAAAAATTATAATAATAGGATGTTATTCAAATATTTTTTACTGGATTCATTCAATGAGATTTAGAACGTTTAATAATCCTTCGGTTATGTGTATGATAGCCAACTTTGTCTCGATAATTTTAAAAGCAATGCTAGGTCTCTTCATTATATATTGGTTTGGAGTTAGAATTCCAAAGAATGCCACCTGATCTACTTATTATGTAAATAAAATGAAGAATTTTTTTTTATACAATTTAATGATTTGCTAATTATTGATAACTTGATTCAGGTTTTGAGAAGAATCATAATATATATACAGAGTTTGGTGAGGCGTCTGACTCAATCACCCTCTCTACTCCTATAGAAATGGTTATGGGTCCAATTATAATATAACATATCATACAAATTAACTTATTCAATCGTCCTGCACTATGTCGTTAACATAAATCAATATTCTTTAAATTTACTTACATCCTTTTATCTTTTTTTTATTAACTGTATAAGTCGCACAGATGCACCTGTGTTATGTATATGGACATTTAATAATCCGTCTAATTTTATTCTAAATTCTACGTTCTATTTTTTAAGTCATTCACTTTTACTATAATGTATTTACTATGTGCTTTATTTTTTTTAAATATATTTTACCTACAATCCATTTTATGTTAATTTAAAAAATTTAGTATAGATAATAATCATATTGTTAAAAATATATGATTACATCAAATGCTTAATAAAATTCTGAACTCGTTGAATAAAATGATTCAGTCCTTATGTATAACACTGTTATAAAAAATGTAAAATATATAAAAATACGAAAAATAAAATAATGTTTTAGAAATATACTATGTATATATGCATGTTTGCCGATATTGGTTAATTAAATCAACCAATAATATCCACAATATTATTCAAAATATTCTGAAATGTACTAAATTATCATCTTTAACATAAATATAAATTATTTAATTTTTTTTACATTTTCCCCTTATTAAATCGTAGAGAATGCTTATATATATATATACTTTAGCCACAAACATCTAAATATTATAGACCTAGATCGAACTACCGTGTTAAACAATACTCTTATAATATCCTCAATTAACTTAACTAAATTAATGACACAATTTTTTTTTATATTCATTGATATTGAATTGTTGCTCCTGAAAATGCTCCTCACCACTGTAGTGTTTTATTTTTAAGAATCAATTAAAAATGCATCTATGTTACATCTAATTTTGATTTCTCCACAATATGCTATAAATATAACACTTTGATAAAATATGCGGAAACATAAAATACATAATGGTGAGTAACGTAGAAATTTGGTTTTATTATTCGCTTGAAAAATAACAGCGATTCTATTAGATTGTTGATAAATTATTAAATATTTTTTAAAGAAAATTATTTTTGTATTAAATCAGTATTTTAATCTGTTGACTTGTTTATTTATTATATTCAATCATAGGTTACTTACACATTTATATATGAATTTGATTCAAAAACTGACATTAAAATTCTGTTGTTATATATTTTAATAATAAATCTTAGGGTACTTTGGTTACATATAAATTGAGATAATTAATTTTAAATGCCATCTAAAACAATTTTTAGGAGTAAAATAACATTTGCCGTATCAGCAAGTAATATTATAAATAAATAACATCTCTATTCGGATTATTTCCATCACTAAAACATAATATACAACATGTCGTCGTCGACAATCACGTGGTGCTATAGTATTACATCTTCGCTCATGTAATTCGGTCGTTCAAAAATCGTCTACCATCCCTCACTGAACGTCCAAAGAATGAAACTTTTTTATCGTCTTCCTAAAAACGCTGTACCAAACAAATCCGACAACCATGCACACTGTCATCGATACGTAGCAACCGTCAGAAAACAGAAAAAAGAAAACCGTTATCACTTCAATATTCTCGTTAATTAGGAAACTACAAGAAATTGAACGTCTGTTCAATGACATGTTCTAAAATAAATAAAAAATAATGAACTCTCATTGTTTTTTTATTGGAAAAAGAATCCTGTTAAAAATAGATGCTAACAAACAATATAAATATAGTCATTGCTAAGCCCATAATCTATAAATACGTTTAATGTCAATCTGCTTTAATTTAAATCCGTTCCTCGTTAACATTCTTTCCATTGATATAATTTCCCCTACGGTGGCCGTAGTGCGTATAAAATTATTGTTGAAATCATTGGACACCAGCAAAATGATACTAACGGATCCGATAAACATACCGATCAGTAATCCGACGGAATTGCACGCTGAAGCTTAACCAACGTTCTGTCTACAAGCAAAAAGAAATTATTCAGGATTCTCAATTTAATTTTTATTATTCCTTGGCGTAAATGAATGTGTAAATAATAGCCTGGTCCGCGTAACAATCAGTCATATTCGTGATATTTTGAGGTTTTACTATCGCAATAATACTATTACAGGTACGCCGTGATAGTCAGAGGGTAAGTTAAACACTAAACGAAATGAGTGTATAAATCGTAGGCAATAACGGAAATCATTGGTTAACATTTAAAAAAATCTTGGATAATCTTGTAAGAAATATTGGTATTCGTCAGGAAATTAAGGTATCTGGTGTAAAAAGTATTAATCAGTGATTAACACACACCTGTAGAGCAGGGATTTCTTACCTTTTAGGGAGACCGGACCACATTAAATGAGTAGAAGTTGTGAGTCACATACACTTTAAAAGTATAACATTTGATTTATATTCCATTTAAAGGTCACAAGATTTTTCGATTAATGTTATTCTCTGAAAGTAGTATTCATCAGTCTTTTTTTCGTTAAACATGTTCTTCGTTCATCTTTTTGTTTCGCAAGTTTCGTCTATGATTTCTGGACAGCAGATTTCGCTATTTGATTATTAATAAAGTTAATTTAAAAAAATAAAAAGTGATACTGAGCACTAATGTTTCTAAAATAAAACTTTAATTTATCCGTAGACTTTCGAACAATATACGATTTTTAATGCATATCCCGTCAGTACTTTTTCATCATCGTCAACGCCCAACCGTCGACGGCAATGTCTTGCGTTGCAGATAATAAATTGATGATAAACTCCGCAGTTATCAACATGGCAATGTTGGCCTTTCCGGACTCGGGCAACCACGAGTCGATGTTATTAGCCATGTGTAAGAAACATAATCCTGTAGAACGATAAAAGCAAAGAATATTTACATTTAATAGAACAATTATAATATACTAAATTTTACACACATACACATTAGCATATGGAGGGTTTACATCCAACTTTGTCGTCGGCCCAACTGTTTTGAATAAAGTGCGTCGACGACCGGGGCCCATACAATTTTTGCGCAGTAAGACCATACCACAGCGCTAAACGATGCCTAATAGATAAAAAGCATTATAAATTTGAAATTCTTAAAATTAATAGACATTAGATAACTTTTCAAGAATTAAACTCTGTCATGTCATAGGAGCTGTTTTGCATCGAAGCCGGACAGTTCATACTGTAAAATTGTATACACTCGAAACTTTCGACATGCGGTGTTAAAGGATAATGCTGTGGATCGAGAGAGTAACAATCGAAGGGGTACCTTCTTAAATAGAATATAATCTAAACGACCATTAGCCGTCGGAATATGTGCTCGCCGTGCGCTTCCGGGAGTGCTGCGCCACCGCCGACTACTACACGTTACGAAGCCGGCAGAATGCGCCACACGAGTCTCGCTCGGCAATCCAGTGCTTGTGCCGCCGGGTCCGGCGTGTTGAATTGCCGTCCGCGCCCTGTAAGGCCTCGTTATCCGTAAAAATCGCCATTTCCGTTTCTGCTGTAATCGCCGGAACTCGTAAATTCCCGTGTCCTGGGTAAAATCTCAAGTAACTCGGGCGGACAACGACGAAATCTCACGTGCGATGTACCGGTGGGTTCACTAGGCCGAGCTGAAGCTCTCGGTACAGGTGCGGAGTCGATTGATCGCGGATTGAGTTTGCTGTTTCGTTATGCGGCTAGAACAGCATAAGCTCGTCCGTCCTGGTTGACTGCTGCGGACGGACACAGGCTAATTAAACTTACACATTTGTAGTTCCAATATGTTAAATGACTTCTATATGATATTTCTCATTTTTAGACAGGGATAACGTGTGACAAAACAGAAACAATCGTTAGAGATGAAGTCCAATCAGAACCAATTTCTATCAGAATGCGGAACAAAATCGGATGATAAAGTAACGGATTGTGGAGTGGCACTAGGTGATTATAATTCATTATTAAAACATACATTATTAGGTAACTTATGTAAGTTTAAATAAAATTTTAGAATAAGAACAAACTGATAAAGTTGGAAAATATAAGATGCAATAAATAACTAAAGGAAATCTAAGGTTAAATAACAGATATAGTTTCCAAAAAATATATGAATTATTATTTCTTACTCCGTTACATTAATTAATCAAAAAATGTTTAATAAAAAACGGTGTGATGTAAATTAATGAGCATATCTTATATCTCATAATCTCATATCTTAAGGTTTGGTCGCTATATTTCAGAACAATGCAAAGAATTAATGTTAAACATTGTGTTAGAATGCATGTCCGGAATCGTACTTACAATAGTATTATGGTGTTCAACGCATGCCTATTCAAAATATATATCTAATAAAAACGAGAATATATTTTTCAATCCACATAGATTGTTTTTACTCGTGCAATATACTACGTGATCAGTTCGATAGGTAGTCATATAATGAACTTTATTGCCATCCTTCCGCCAATGTCTGGTACTATATTAGTTACTGCATTAACCTACAAATACATATTACAAGATTGCAGAATAGATACTATAAATGTTATGTATGATAGTATTTTTGCGTATGTCTTTAGGTAAGTTCACAGAGAGTATATTTATTTAAATTAATAATTTATATACATTTAATGTCTATTTAGAAATTGGTTTAAAAATATAAGGCTCTATTAAATAAATTTAGAATTTCAATATAATGTTTTTTCTCAAGTTCATAGTACAAGTGATATAGAAATCCTTTTAGATAGAAAATTAATATATAAATATGATTTTGAGATAGATTTGTAAGATGTTTGGCATATTTATTTACAATCATAAAACTACAAACTGATTTACCCTTTATAACTGAAATATTTTATTTATAATAATATATAACAGTGTCTATATTGACGGTTGATGTTAAAAATAAAAAAATAATTACAGCTAAATATTAAGCATATTTAAATAACTCACTACTAGGCCAATAATGAGATTATTAGTGATGATATGTAGTGGCTACACATTTCATTATTGCTAGTGGGGTGGTGGATTACAATACAAATTTACATAATAATACGAATTGTTATGATACGTGTTAATTAAATACAATGTGAAATTGATAAATATTGGTGAAGTGAAGTGCTTAACTTTAATATTTCACTACACCATTGTATTATAAGATAGCTGACAATGGTCGTGACATAGTACCACTATTTTTAGATATCATATATAAATAAATGTTTTAATTTTATAAGAGATTTAGTAATTAATAATAAGTAACATCTAATTTTATTACTTTTAATTAATGAATATAATTTCCGAATGTGAGTTCACAAAATTAGTGTTTATGATTCATGGCGCATTTGAATTGGACGTCTCGGAGTTGCATCGTATCGGCAGTGTATTGTCAAGACTAGTACTATTGCCACATGTAGGTGACTGTATCATCTTTATTATAGTCGAATTGCCATTAGATGCAGAAAATGATAATAAGCTGTACTAATTATCTTCAATACCCTTAATAGTGTAAGATAAAAAATGTATGGAAATTTCTAACAATTCGTTAACTATTTGTAATATTGTATAAAGAAACTACTTATATAATCCTACATTTAAAAGTTGTCAGTTTATATAAGTTAACAGTCTGTGGGTGTTAAATAGCTCTTTTTAAAAAGGCAAAAAAATATTGTCTAGAATATTATTTAAAAAAAATTGATTTTTTGTTATATTAATTATGTTATAACAGAAGATTTTTTCTATTTAATTTGTATACGCATTGAATCAAATTAAAAACTGAAAATAATAGTCTAGGAAATAGATATTAAAAATTCCGTATAAAGTTTAATTATATGTTGGTATATATTCATTGTAGATTTTATTGGACAATAATTAGTCATATCGTATTACTGCCAAAACTTTCAAGATTAAAACGTATGGGTTACGGTAAAGAAAAAAATATCATTACCCTAGTAGTTGCTTCATCGGTAATAATGGAGATAATAACTAGTATAACTGATGGTTTATTATTATACATGTATATTTATCCTGAATATATTACTTTTGACAGTATGTATTATTTTAATATTATATGAATTTTGTGGTTAGGCACCTATAAGTGGCTTATAGAGCCCGAAATAGTTAAATGATTTTTATTACTATATGAATAATGGGAAAAATTGTACAAATAAGTTCTTTAAAAAAGTAAGAAAATAGTGTGACATGTGTCGAATAAGAAATTCTTGAATTATGAATGAAGCTGTTGTTTAATGGATAATAAAAAGAAAGTATTCATAAATATTTAAACACTTTTATTAGTTAGGTTAATCAACTCCAAAATTGTAAAATATTAAGATGTTATTGAGTTTATTGGTCGAGTGGTATTTTTTGAGGGAATGGGGATGTAACAACTATTTATAAACTAACTTTTTTATTATATTCATAAATTAGTCACCCTATCGTAGGCATGCTGTTGTAAGTGGGACGATGGAAGGTAATACTAATAGGGTAATTTTGATAAAATTTTTTGAAGTAAAAGGTCTATAAAGATAATTGCATAAAAAAAAATAATGATTTAAAGACAATTTTAATATTATTTTGTTAATTTTATTTTAATGAGATAAACAGTGGGATAAACTGGTGGGACTTTCATATTTAAAAAAATCAGATTCATGTAACAATTCAAATAATTGTATAATAATTTAATTCATACTGTGTTCATCAATTCAATAAATGTTATTATAGCATAATCCTAATATTATTTTTTAGATTTTAAAGAAGCGTTTACATCATTAATTCCTCAGTACATCAAAGATGTACTTATTGAGATTATAATTGGTGTAATGTGTGGATTGTTAATGATATTTGTGCCACATCCAAGACATTTAAATCTGTGCAATTTTCAGAGTCATGAAAGGAATGAAAATCATAATACAAATAACGATCGACTAGCTAATAAACAAATTACTATGTATATTTAATTGTTATTAACTACAATAGTTTAATTGTATAATTTTGTTTAATTTGCATATTAATTATGTTATTTGATGATGATCATTAGTCTAAATTTAATTGTGCTACACCAACACAAATTTAAAATAATTAAAAGAGTCCACCAAATAATATCGCGGACCGAACTATTTATCTGATGGACCCAATTAGTTTTGTATATTATACTCTCGTCCTTTATTATAATAACAATAAGGCTAGCTGTCTGCGCATATCTATTTGCTCCTGAATATGCGCCTTACCACTGCAGTGGATTTTTTCTATGTTTAAATGAAAACTACATAAGTTAAGCCTTATTTTGATTTCCCCTCAATATGCAGAAATATAAAATACATAATGGTTGGTCATGTAGAATTATAATTTTATTATTAGTTAAAAACTTTAACAATGATTCATTAAGATGTTTAATATAAAATCAATTATTTTAAAAAGAAAATGGTATTTAATCTAATTAGTGCCTTTATCTGTTGATTTGATTATTAGTAATATTCAATTACAGGTTATCTACACGTTAGTACTTAATATTGATCCAAAAATATAAACTATGATTTGACTTCGATTTATTCTTATCGATAAATTTGTCTTACAGATAACAATCATCCGTGTATTTTTATTGTGCGTCGAAGGATGTCTTATTGTGCTTCACAAATGGTATACAAATTTCCCATTGACATGTTCCTTGGGATGTGCCTTATCATGTATTATTGCAAGTACTGGTTGGAAATGGTTAGATCGAAAACAAAGACAAGAAAACCCAATGATATCAAATATCGACGACATGGTGATTCAGAGTCAATTAAAAGTCATTACAAAATTTTTCGAGTTTATCTTAACTTTAATTTGTCCAATGGTAATTGGTTTTAGTGGCCTACTGTTGATTAACTGAATTTTTATCGAATGAATGGATGCTATAGTCATATGTCTATTGATTACATTTACTGTAAGTATACGTACAAACTCGATTACATTTCTGAAGCAATTTATCCAAAATAACAATATTTTTTTTTGTCATTCTATTTTACTTATGGAACAGTTATAGTAGGATAGTTAATATTAACGAACACATATCTTGAGAAAATATGGTGCCTCACTGTGAAGGTTTTATTATTTGGGGTTTTGTGATTATCGGATGAAATATAAAACAAAAAAATGCTCTCAAAATTAATCTTAAAATTATTTATTACACAAAATAATGCGAATTAATATAGATTTATTAATACGAAATAGGCATTGCAATTATTGTATTGAACAGATTTCCAAAATTATTTTTTATTATTCTGATTGAGTTACTATACTAAACTAAGAAGTAAAAATGAAATAAGTTATTTTTAGTTATATTAGGGTAGTTTTTAAATTCCAATTATAAATTCCAGTCCCGCATATTATTGACAAAAATTTCAATTTGTGGTTATGGATTCAATCTTAAAGAAATTGTATTCATCAACATATCGTGGGATGTTTGTTCTAGTGGAACGTTAACGTAAATAAATTCGATTTTTTTTTTTTCATTTTCGATAATAAAATGTACGGTGATATCTGATATATACAATTACAATAGACAACAAACAGAGTTTACGAAAAAATTAGTGTTTACACAATCCTAAGTAATTTATATGGTATAGTTTTGATATGTATTGTTTAGTTTGGTTATCAGCTTAAGAAATATACATTTTACTGTAAACTCAAATCTAGAATATATTAATATTTTTGATTAACTTAACAAGAAACTGAAAATTAAATAATATCAGCGTATGCACTGTCGGTATTATTGTATACATAAATCTATAACAAATAAAAATAATAATAATTAAAAAATAAAACGTTATTAATATGAATGTTTTAAATTTGTTATGAGTAGCTGAATATCCCATTATTTATATTTAGTTACCTACTCTGAGTAAGTATATAAATAATATGAAACACAAGTATTCAGAAATATGTCAATAATCTGAATATATGGTAGTACACTAAGACGTACTTAATGTGGTGGCGGTAATGGAAGTCCAAGAATTGTAAAAGATTACATTTATTAAAATGCCTTGATTTGTACGGTATAAATCAAAATTTTCACAATAATTCGCAGTTTAAAAACAAAATTACGTTAGGCCCAAATGTTGCCAACTGATTTTTGGTGTTTTTTTATGGCCAAAACAACAGTTTTATTTGATCTTGGAGCCAATTTTTCTAAGACGCGAAAATTTTGAAAACCTATTGAACCATATATAACTCAAAAAAATCAAGAACGTCAAAAAAGAGTTAAATGGAAAAGAATTCGGTTATAATGTCAGGTCCCTGCAATTATTTTAATCTGAAATATGACTTCAATAAGAAGCAAAATTGTCAATAACACAAATCCTTTTTTACGTTAATATTCCCGTTCCTCCTCCCCGTTATTATTGAATCAACAAAAAATTTAACAGACAAGATATAAAATACAAACAAAATAAATCTTTCTCGTTGATTTTTAATTGAGATAGATTTCTGTTAAAAAAAGATGTTAACAGACAATATAAATATATTATAATATATAAATTCATTGCTAAGCACAGAAACTATAAATACGCTTAATGTCAATTAGCTCTAATATCGACAACCGGAGCCCATACAATTCTTGCGCAGTACAGCCATACCACAATGCTAAACGATGTCTTAAAATTGAAACGCATATAAAATTTAAAATTTTTAATATTTAAAACATTAGAAAACTTTTCAAGAATTTAACTCTGTCATGTCATATGCGCGGTTTGCCCTCGAAGCCGGACAGTTCGTACTGTAAAAACATGTAAACTCGAAACATTCGACATGCGGTGTTACATGATAATGCTGTGGATAAAGAGGAAAACAATCGAAGGGGTACTAAATAAAATATAAGGTAAACGATGGTTGTTGTAATGAATTATTATTCGGACGAGATAAACCTATCGAAACGTAAAAAGACATAATCAGCTTACTATTGACAATAATTGTAGGAACTGTCGAATGATGTATTGGAAGAGAAAGACTACGGGTGGAATACATTATACGAATTACATAGGATATGATTAAAATGAAATAAATGCACCTGGAATAAATAGGCTGCAAAAAAAGGCGTGGTGAAAAGCACCAATCTAATCTAAGTATTAATAAAAAAAAAATAAAAAAATTTGCATAGGTGACATAATTTTGTGATGTAATCAATCAATGAATACAATAAATATGTTAACGTTCAACACACACACATTTTAACGTTAAATTTTCTAACATAATTCGGACGACCATTTGTGCTGATTAGCGCGCCAAATATGTATAAATTATATTGGATGGGTTTGGCGAGACAATTCAATTCAAAATCATATCCTCTTTTGTTTTTTTTGCATTCATCATTGGGTAAGTTTACATTAAATTAATTTATATAAATTTTTATTTTTTACTGATTTAATATGTATTAAAAATTTGTTTAGAAATGTATCGTTCTATTGTTCTAATTCAGAATTTAAATTAATTGTTTTTCCTTAATTATTTCCTTATAATTCAAGTACTATAGAAATGATAACAACATAAATTATGTATTTGCTAAAAGATTTTTTCGATATTTTTTTTTCTTTGCACTTTGTATACGAACTGAATCGAATTTTAAGTTATAGAAGTTTGTCTGGGAAATGGAAATAGACAATTCCCTATGAAGATTAATTATACGTTGATTACTCTGTAGACTTCATTGGACAATAATAAGTCATGTCGTACTACTGACTAACTTTTCGAGATTAAAACGTATGGGCTACAGCGAAAAAAATATATCATTACCCTTCTTGTTGCTGCTTCGTGTATATTGGAGATAATAACTAGTTATTACCCTAATTTATTATTACTATCCTAACCTAAACTATAACTGATGAGTTTATTTTTTACACCCGGTATAATGATCTACTTGAATATAGTCAAAGTAAGTAATATTTCAATATTATATGAATATTATATTTATTTGCATTGTTATGTTTGTCATCACGTGGCTTTACGGGCCCGAAATGGTCTCTAGACGAATCCAAGACGCATATTGCCATATAATACATTGCTACGCGAACGATCTTTTATGATTGGTCCCTTGCTATCGTGGACTCTCCTTATTTTAGATAGGTACCAAACTTATCCAAATTAGTGTTCGGCGTAATTATGGTGTCTCAGTGGATTTACGTGACGCTCATTAAATCGGTATTAGAGTAACCATAATTCGGATTCTATAATGACGGAACAAATATTTTCCTCATTTTTCCACCGTGACCTCCCCCAACGTGGTTTTGTACAAACTATCGATAGTTTTACACAAAGAAAAATGACCCAAGGCCTCAATTCATTATTAGAATTCGACAACGTTTACTTTTCCTTGATTATATGGTCCCTTGGTTCTGGTGGTATGTGTACGTGTAATATTATTTATTATAACACTCCGGTATATCGTAACTTATTGTAAAGTCCGTTTCCTGCCAGAAAATTCATAGAAAATTTAGGTAATAAAAGGCTATCGACAAGGAGACACTCTGGGCCCTACTCTATTAGACTAGAGAAATCACTAGAAAATACAGCGAGACGTGTATGGGACGGCCGAAAAATGGAAATATATAGAGAACGGGTTATACCGGCATACGTTGATGATATTGTTGTAACGGGAGGCGAGAGATAAAGTCATAAATAAAACGTCCAAACTGCTAAGGGCAAGTAAAACCATAGGTTTGCGTGTGAATGAACTAATAATAGAACATAATTAATTTATTCATATGTATGCTTAAATAAATAAATATTTAAAAATATACAAATACAATTGCCATTGCTATTTCCCTATGTTAATGGGAAAAAACTTAAGCTTGAATTTTGAGACTGCTACTCTTAAGTTTGATTTCACGTTCAACTTCGTCCGTTATTTTGTTTTTTTGTTACCGATATGTGTTTCACATATGTAAGGTAGAGGATAGAATCGTCGATCTACCTATAATTGACAATTCTGATCTTATGGAAATACAACATTTATCACTTGAAATTTTATTAAATCTTATACGCAGATATATTTATCGGACGATAACTCCGATTGGTTCCTATTTCGTAATTAAATTTAATTCAGAATCCATTTCATTTACGTTAATAGAAAATGGATTTCTTATCCGTCCTGATTTTTTTTCTGGAAACTTTTCAAACCGTGTGTTAATATTCGTAACCAAATTGCACATTTAGAAAACGATTGACGGTACACTATAGACCGGAATTGATTTTATATCGTGTGCAATATGTTCGTTATACTATCGCTTATAGTTAATGAAATCACGTATATGGGCAATATTATAATCAGATAAGATAACGTTATATGCTATTCATGTAATCGCACCGAATCAATAAATACATTTAATTAAAAAAATAATATACTTTGATATGAAAAACCAATGTTCATTATTTTTGGCGACCCCCCCTCCTTCTCTCTTTCCACCAAACTATCTCAATATAAATATTCCGTATTATTAACTTTTTAACATTTAATTTTTACTTTACAATATTAATATATTCTGTGTCTGTGGCAATATTTTATTATTTTCTATTTAGATATGTACTAGAAAGAATTAAAAAAAGAAAATTACAAACAAAAAGATTTTTGTATAATTCATATTATATATAAAATGTTTAACTAATACATATTTTTATTAATATAGAAATTAAAAATTTAAATATTTTAAGAACGTATTTCAAAAACAAAAATTCATTATCAACCCCAATAAAAAGCCGTTCTCTATTTTATTTAATAAATTTTTAGTTATAATTAAATATTTAATAGTATGATTTCTTCTTATGTTTCGTGTATAATTTAATAGTATAAAATTGTTATAAATATCGCGAGTACAATGACTTATAAATACGTCTTCGATAGGATAATCATAGCACCACAAATTGTATATTTATAATTTATATTCCTTTATTTTACTGTTAGTTTAAATTATAAATATATTTTTGTTTATTTAAGAGTATTATTTTTAAACGGTATAAAACGCATTTAATTATGTGGAGAATATGCGGTCGTGGTCGTCTATCCAGTGATGAATATTTTTATTTACCATTTCTTTTAATTAGTCGAGCACACCACGTAGTGAATCATTGTCGATTCTCGGTGTATCTATTTTTTAAAACCGTATTTTTTTTTGGAAATTATATTGTAACTCTATAACACTTACGGGACACGTACTGGCCGGTAAAAACATTAAACGTTAAACGAATTTTGATTATGTAAATAAAAGCTACAATAAAATTAAAAAAAATAATTAAAAAATTGGTGAAGGTCGGTCATATTTAAACTCGAATTATAGCGTTTAGCAATAAAATATTCAAATTCCCAGTAAAATGCGCCCCTTATGTCGACGTTCCAATAATAAAAAATCATCAAAATCGGATAATCCTACGAGTCAAGAGAGTTTTTTTTTTGCCCTGTAAAGCATGTTTTTGAGCGAAAAAACGGGTCTCGAACAGGCCCCTTAACAAAATACTAATAATTTCCTACCGGTTTCGTTAATTTTGAAAAGAGTAGTATAACCTTATGAAATACACCCTACGGGTTGTAATATTCTAGGCTTTAAATCCTCCTGAAAACAGAACAGCACCTAAGTTTATAATAAACACACAAGTTCCCTATTCTCAAGAGAATGTCAAGTCAAAAATATACTCTCTAAAATGATTATAATTTGGGATCTTCTGACGAAGACATTGTAAACTCATTAAAAATTCGTAAATGAATAAACTGTCAAGTATTAATGGTATGGTTTTTACCTTTGAATTTAACTTTTATTCTTTCGTTACAAACACGGCGTGCCTCGGTGATAATTAAACTTGCTCGGTTGATAATCGTAAAACGGGTACAAATGTAGTATTTTGAACGGCCCTCCGAGTTCTTATCGGTACCTCGCCGGTCCCAGTCCCACCCTGGCCGTAATGATAATAAATATATTAAACGCAGGCGGGTGCTTCCTGTTGATGGCTATCAAAATCGGCGATTGGCTACCAAAATCGGAAAAACGAACATAGCGATGCTGGTGTCGGTGTTTTTCATTTCGGTAATGTTGGCGGCTACGAAAGACGTGGTCATCGACGGTTAGTCTCGCCGCGGGATATAGAATATAAAAATAAAAACACTACCCGTTAACGAAATGTTATTTCGGTGAGCAGGAAAAACGTTGGCTATTCGTCCACGTGCTCGACCACGGGTATCACGATCGGAAATGTGATGGGTTCCGTGTTATTTGTCCTGATTATGTCCGAAGAGTTCAGCAATAAATATCTGCAGACGGTTCCAGCAACAGGCGTCCTAATGATTATCAAACGTATAGCGACGACGTTTCTTCAATAAGTCGATTATTAAAACGCCTATAATTAGGAGAGATTTTTTATTTTTTTTTTTACGAATGCAATATTTCATTCTGTAGACGTATTTTTTTTTACACCGACACTACTTTTAAGAGATTTTGAGCCGTGACGCCCTCCTTCAGAGTCTTGTGGTTTTACAATGATGTATATTTAATTTTTTCATTCTGTAAACGCTTTTTCTACCGGAACACTTTATCCGATCTAAACACATTTTGACTGTTTCCGGTAGCGCACTTTTGCCTAGTTAGTACACTTTAAAGAGGCAATTTATCGACATATCTATTAGTTTTTTTTAACGTGACAGAAAAAAACTACCAAAAAATGTCAGAATACGGCAAAACACGATTTCGTCAAACTCGAATTTTATTATTCCTTTTATATTTATGTGGATTTCTGGGTTACCATGGCAACAATGTAAAAACACGACCAATACTACTTCGGTCAGAATCGTTTTCGTTTGCAACTTATCGTTGTACACAAATATAATTTATATTCCTATCTGTATTTTACATTTCTAACTTCCTACTTACAACAGCGGCCTACACATAATGCCAAGTATGTTTCCTTTTTTTTTTTATAAATATATATTTATATTTATGCGGTATTATAAAACTTGTAAAAACTTATAAAAAGGTGTATCGATATTAAACAAAAATGTCAACGGGTAAAAATGCCTGCGTCCAAATATTGGTTCCCACATAAATTTTTCAAAAAAATAAACTTTTGATAAACGCGAGACGCTACGAAATAAATCTGTTTATCTAATAAACGGTTCTATTATTATGTACTGGTATAATATATATTATAATAAAAAATTTGTCGTTCATATAAAAATATGGTCGCATATGATACTGCGCGATACACAAAATAAATATATGATTTGAATACAGTATTACTCAGACAAAATAACATAACGGAACAAAACAAATGAAATAAATAAGCAAAGGGTATGTAAAGTGATAGAGGTATAAAATCATTCATAAAGTCGTGAAATATTGTTTTTTTTTTTTTTTTTATTATTTTTACTATATTACCTTCGTTTATAAAATATATTCTAATATAAACGCTCTGTCATATTTATTCTATATCACTAATTTTTATACCTGTAAATCGTTGTGCACGTACTATTGGTAATTAAACGTTTGCATTAATAATTATTAATTATACTCAGGGCCTGATTTAAAATTTCGCATAAATTAATATTAAAAAAAATGTTGTACATACTTTGCAAAATAATATTTCAATAAAAAAAAAAGTATCTTTATTTTTTGTTAATCTAACATAAGTCTAATCATTTCGGTGTGAGCAATTGGTTCAAATTCTCTACGTCCATTTTCTTCACGCCCCACCCAATTCATATCATCAATGTCATATTGTAAATTATCAAAAAAAGGTCAAAGCAGGTCCTTCAAGAAAAGCTGGTATGCATACAATCTTGTCACTATCTGACCAACCATTTATATGAGCGGCTCTTTTGAATTGTTTTAAAAAGGAATCTATATTATTTGTCTTTGAACCCCAGTGAAGACCTACTTCATGTATTCATTCCTTTTTTTTTTTTGATTTTGAATTTAGTAGATTTAGTAGATTAGTATAAAATTCAAAATTTTAGATTCTGTGCATACTGATTATACTATAATGATTTTGTATTACCCGTGAACAACTTTTCTACCAGAACTCCTTCACCAATTAGGAAATGACAACGACAACTTTTGTAGCAATTTTGATTTGGTTGATACATCGCATGGTTACGATTTTCTATAAAATTTCCATAAAAATTTAAGAAAAAAAGAATAAAACGGGAATGTTTACACAATAACGTGTATATAGTATCTTTTACTTTCCGTTTTGTTGTAAGTCAATTATTAATAATCGTATATGCCTGAAAATAAACATCATTTTTGAACACAGTTACATTCTAGAACTTTTTTAGCTGTTAAGACCTATTTTTATTAGTTGAGATTTTTTAGATTTGTCTGATTTTATATGTGAGTAACACTGTTATGGCCCTATCCAAAGTGTTTGTAAATTTGAATCATAGTTAATCGTAAGTCTTACTGTCTCTTAACGTTGAACCTAGCATAATAATTTTTTTTTATAGTAGATCCATGTCTTGATGAAAATCGTATATAATACGACATTACCTGCCAATTTTTTGATTTATATATATATATATAACTTAATTGATATTAGAAATTCCTTTATACATTAAGAAGAATTATACACGTTTTTATTCTTGTTTTTATATTTTTAGTAACAAAAGAGTAGGGTTATTGATTTTAATTTATCATTACATATTATATTCCACTCTCAATCCCACCTTCCCAGTACTTGTTAATTTCTAAGCAATGATTTATGTAAGATAAAAAATAAAATTCACAATGTAATCTTGCCAACTTGAAAACAAAAAAAAATATCAGTAACGGAATGGACAAAATAGATTGAATTATATTCAAATAGGTTCTACTAGAAACCTCCATTATAGCTAATGGTTCTCAAATGCAAGTCTTCTATTTAAAAGCGAGTACCCAAAATATTTTTAAATTAATAAATATATAATATTATATGTATACTTGATAATAACTAGATATTATCACATATAATTATTGTGCAAACAATATGAATACGAAAACATTTATAGTGGAACTCCCAAAATTACATTAAATATTCGTAGCAACATTATCTATGTGGATGCGTGCCTTTATTTCTTCTTTTAAAATAAAAAAAAAAATATAACACAATTTATCAGTCTAAATATGTCTCATTAAAATTGTGTTTTAATTTACTATACAAATATATTGGATGAATATAAAGTGCTATAACCTAACATAACCTAATAATGGCACTTTATTTACGTTCTAATTACTAATTTACGTATCCCAGGTTTAGGCTTTTTATAAAACTTTTATTTCTCTGAACATGCATATAGCGATCAATATCGTATGAAGCCTTTAGGCTAAAGATATTAATACTATAAAAAAATTTAAGTTTGGAGTTGAAGGACAACTGGACTACAAAGAATACAAATTAAACTTATCCCATAATAGTGAAATATTGAATTATTTAGTAGTTTTATTTCCTAAAACTCTCGTCATATAAATAATGTAAAATAAATAAATAAAAAATATTTCCATATTATCAATCTATTATTTAATAATACAATGCGTCAGTGTTATTAACATAAACACGCAATATCGCCACTTTGGTAAATTAGATACGAGTTGTTCATCGTGAAAGCTGCAGGGAAATATATTGCATTTCTAACGCCACCATCGTCGATGAAAGACATTCAAAAATGCCATTTGTAATTAAAATCGTTCCTTCGTTATTGTTTCATTATTAACATATTAATATCTGAATACTGTTTTGGTTGGTAAGTATTATTTAAAAAGACATAAAATGTGTGGCAACATTCTTTTTAAGTTATTATATTTTGAAAACGTAACTAATTATTCGCTAAAATAATTTGTCTTGCTTAACAAATCATTATTGTTTTGATTCGATGAGGACAAACGAATACGTTATCCTCGATATTATTATTATTATATGTAATGTAAAAAAATTGCAAATAATGGTTTCATTCGTAATATATATTTGATTGTTATATAGCCGTTGGGTTGCTTTTAGGGGCTCTTTATATTCGGTATTTACAAGTCCGCTGTTTGTAGTAGACGTGGTGTTCGTAGCTTGCCAAATAAAGTTTGAGCGGCGTTTGACTTAATCGAATACGATGTCCGAATTCCGATCGTGTCCTATTTGCTAATTACACGTGCAATGCATAAACCTGTCATGTTATTATTTTAATCGAACAATGCCCTTGAATTAAAGTTCCTATACAGAATTACGTATATGCGCACATATCCTATGACAGGTGGTTAAATAAAACGGTACACAATTCCGCTATTAATATTTAAACAGAAATATCTATAAATATTATATTTCAAAAAATCATTGTATTTATATTTTCATTTTATTTGATAGAAAAAATGAACCATGATGATATTGAATGTGCTGAAGTGACAAACTCAGGACATGCGGAAGAACATTCTCAAATCGTTGAATTTCAACGGTATTCGATAAAATATTATATCTTGGCGTTTTGTCGCTATATTTCAGAACGGTGCAAACAAATAATGTTAAACATTATGTTCGATTGCATAGCCGTGATCGTACTTACAATTGTATTATGGTGTTCATTAAAGTTGTATTCAAATTATATAGATGATACAAACAAGAATATATTTATCAGTCGATATATTTGGATTTTACTCGTGCAATACTACATGATCAGTTCGATAGGTAGTCGTTTGATGAACTTTATTGTCATATTTCCACCAATGACTGGTGCTATATTAGTAACTGCATTAACATACAAATACATAATACAGAATTCCTCAGACGATACTGTAGAAGATATGTCCTTAAAAATAATTTGGTTTGTTCTTAGGTAAGTTCACAATTACAATATTTCTTTAAATAATTAATTTAAATACGATTAATTTTTATTTAGAAATTTGTTTAATATTAATTTGTTCTATTATCTACATTCAGAATTTCAAAATAATTTTTTTTTTAGACTTAAAGTACAAGTGATATAGAAATTCTTATAGATATACAATTAATATACAAATATGATTGTGAGATAGATTTGTAAAATTTTTGGCATATATATTTGCAATCATAAAACTACAAGCTGATTCTCCTAATATTACTGAAATATTTTATATATAATAATATATAACAGTGACTATATTGAGAGTTGAAGTTAAAAATAGAGAAATAAAGCCAGCTAAATATTAGGCAAATATAAATAACTTACAACTAGGCCAATAATGAGATATGTGGTGGCTACACATTTCATTATTGCCAGAGGGGTGACGGATGACGATATAAATTTACGTTACATTTGTGTATTTTAAGATAGTTGACAATGGTCGTGACATGGTACCACTCTTCTTCGATATGATAAATAAATCAATTTCTGAATTTTAATTAGTTATTAAGTATTTAATATTTAGTAACCTCTGAATTTATTACTTTTTAATAATGAATTTAATTTCCCAAAGTGAGTTTACAACGTTATTGGTTATGATTCATGGCGCATTTGAATTGGACGTCTGGGAGTTGCGTCGTATCGCCGGTGTATTGTCAAGACTAGTAATATTGCCACTTGTAGCTGACTGGATCATCGTTATTTTAGTCATAATGCAATTAGATTCAGAATATGATAAATTGATGTTATTATATTCAATACCTACATTTGGGTAAGTTGATAAATTTATTGATAATTGTTATAATTCGTTACTATTTGTAATATTTTATACAGAAAATACATAAATAATCCTACAGCTATTAGGTTATTACAGCTATAAACTATAGCTGTTAAATAGCTTATCTTAAGAAAGCAAAATATACTGTCTTGATGATTAATTAAGAAAATTGCTTTTGTGTTATATTAACTATGTTATAACCGAAATTTTTTCTATTTACTTTGTATACGCATTGAATTAAATTAAAAACTAAAAATAATAGTCTAGGAAATAGATATTAAAAATTCCGTAAAAAGTTTAATTTCATGTTGGTATATTTTCATTGTAGATTTTATTGGACAATAATAAGTCATATCGTATTACTGCCAAACCTTTCAAGATTAAAACGTATGGGTTACGGTAAAGAAAAAAATATCATTACCCTAGTAGTTGCTTCATCGGTAATAATGGAGATAATAACTAGTATAACTGATGGTTTATTATTATACATGTATATTTATCCTGAATATATTACTTTTGACAGTATGTATTATTTCAATATTATATGAATTTTATCTCATTTCGAATTTATAATCATGAAGTGGCTTATAGAGCCCGAAATAGTTAAATGATTTTTATTATTATATGAATAATTGGAAAATTTGTAAAAATAAGTTCTTTAAAAAAGTAAGAGAAAAGTGTGACATGTGTCGAAGAAGAAATTCATAAATTATGAATGTAGCTGTTGTTTAATGGATAATAAAAAGAATGTTTTCCAAAAATTTAAACACTTTTATACGTTAGTCTAATGAACTCCAAAAGGGATAAATATTAAGATAATAATTGGGTATTATAGTATAATGGTATTTTTTGAGGAAATGGGTATGTAACAACCATCCAGTTTTATTATTTTCTTAAAATAGTCACCCTATCGTATGTGAGGTGTGCTGTTGTAAGTAGAACTATAGAAAGGTAAAGCAAATAGGGTAATATAGATAAAATCCTAAAGCTGACGTAAATGTTCTATACAGAAAATTGAAAAAATAAATAAATAAATAAAAGTTGATTTCAATATTATATTGTTAAATTTATTTTAATGAGATAAACAGTGGGATAAACTGGTGGGATTTCCATATTTAAAAAATGCAGCTTCATGTAACAATTCAAATAATTTTAGAATAATTTAATTCATACTGTGTTTATCAAACCAATAAATGTTAAAATAGCATTAACATAATATTATTGTTTAGATATAAAAGAATCGTTTACATCATACCTTCCTCAGTACAGCAAAGATGTACTTATTGAGATTATAATTGGAGTAATGTGTGGATTGTTAATGATATTTGTGCCACATCCAAGACATCTAAATCTGTGCAATTTTCAGAGTCATGAAAGGAATGAAAATCATATAACAAATAACAATCGACAAGTTAATAAACAAATTACTATGTATATTTAATTGTAATTAACTACAATTGTATAATTTTGTATAATTTGCATATTAATTATCTTATTTAACGATGATTATTAGTCATAATTTCATTATGCTACACCAATACAAATTTATAATAATTAAAAGACTCCAACTAATAATATCGCGGACCGGACTATTTATCTGATGTACACAAATAGTATTACCTTACCTTACCTAACCAACCTATATCATATTCTCCATCTTCATTATAATAACAATAAGTCCAGCTTTCTGCACCTATTCTTATGCTCTTGAATACGTTCTTCACCACTGCAGTGGGTATTTTCTATGTTCAAATAAAAAGTACATAACTTCTTTTTGATTTCCATAATTAGAAGTATAAATAACAAAGTGGTTGGTCATGTAGATAATTAGTTATATTTTTAACTTAAAACTATAAAAATGATTCATTATGGTTTTAAAATCAACAATTTTAATAAGAAACAAGCATTTAATCTAATTAGTGATTTTATCTTTTGATTTAATTAATAGTAATATTAAATTAAGGTTGCCTACACGTTTGTAATTAAATTTGATCCTAAAATCTAAACTATGATTTGACCTCGATTTATTCTTATCGATAAATTTGTCCTACAGATAACAATCATCCGAGTATTTTTACTGTGCGTCGAAGGATTTCTTATTTTGCTTTACAAATGGTCTACACATTTTCCATTAACATGTTCATTGGGGTGTGTCTTAACATGTATCGTTGCAAGTACTGGTTGGAAATGGAGAGATCGAAAAGACCGACATGAAAACCCAATGATACCAAATATCGACGACATGGTGATTCAGAGTCCAATAAAACCCATTAAACAATTTTTCGAGTTCATCTTATCATTAATTTTACCAGCAGTAATTGGTTTTATTGGCCTACTGTTGACCAAATTATCTTTTATCAATCAAATAGATTTTATAGTCATATGTCTATTGATTACATATACTGTAAGTATTTGTTTGTTTTATATTATGTACATTTTAAAAACTTTATAATTCTCAATCACTAATTTAGTTAATTAACAACCAAATAATACTTAATAAAATTTTATAACAAATCATATTAATCCGTTAATTTTTACACTTTATTTCAGAACCCCTAAGTCTTAGTAATTCATATTATTATATATTGTTAATTTTATTTGTAGTTTGGATAAAATATTATAATCGTGCAATCTCTCTTACATTTCTAAAACAATTTATCCAAAAAACAATTTTTTTTTTTTATATATATTTTACTTATTGGACAGTTATAGTAGGAAAGTTAATATTAAAGAATATTTTTCTTGAGAAAAAATAGTGCCTCACTGTGATGGTTATATTATTTAGGCTTTTGAGTGTATGGGATGAATTATAATACAAAATTTAAAAATTTATTTTAAAAATATTTTTTATACAAAATAATGTGCATAATATAGATTTATTAATATGATAGGCTTAATAATTTTTCTATTGAACCGATTTCCTGAATTATTTTTTATTATTCTGATTGAGTTACTATACTAAACTAAGAAGTAAAAATGAAAATTAATGTATATTAAATTATAAAATTACTATTAATAGTAATTCATTTTGGCCTAAAATATTTGTTTGATGCAAATTCCATTAATGAATTCCAGTACCGTATAATATTGACAACAATTTCAATTTGGGGTTATGGATTCAATCTTAAGGAAATTGTATTCATCAACATATCGTCGATTGTTTGTTCTAGTGGAACGGTAACGTAACTGAATATGATAATTTATTTTAATAGTCGATACTAAGAAATATTGAAATATCTGATATATACAATTACAATAGACAAAAAACAGAGTTTACGACAAATTAGTGTTATCTCAATCTTAATTAATTTACGAGGTGCGACAATAAAAAAACGAGACTTTCTAAATATAACCTAAACTATTAACGTTATCTATAAAACGATTATTGAAATATGATTAGAAAACACTTATCTAAAATTACTATGAACACTGATGGCTTCAAGTCATTTTCTTATACGTTAGTAGCCTTGTTATTAGTGCGAGTACAGTCTTAACATGTGTTAACATTAAATTTCTTGTAAAATTAAAAAAAAATGCCGCGGGATCTTTTCGTATGTTATGTGAATTTTATGGTGAAGAATGTTTATCAAGAGCTCATGTTTTTGAATGGCACAAACGGTTTTGTAGTGGAAGAGAGGACGTCGAAGACGATGATCGTTCTGGACGTCCTACCACGTCTTCAACAAACGAAAACGTTGAAAAAATCGACAAAATTAATTAATCAATATTATAATAAAGATGTATTAATTAAATTAAGAGAACGTGTCAGAACGAAGCGACCAGATCTATGGAAAAATGGCTGGGTTCTTCACCAAGACAATGCTCCAGCTCATAGTGCATTTTCAATTCAACGTTTTTTAACCGAAAAAAAAATTTCTGTACTTCAACATCCCCCGTACTCGCCAGACCTTGCTTCTTGTGACTTCTTCTTATTTCCTTCTTCTTTCTTTTCCAATTTTCAAACAGTTGATGACGTAAAAATGAAAACGGCAGAACTTCTAAAAGGGCTGAATGAAAGCAATTAGCAACACTGTTTTCAAGAATGGCAGCGACGTATGCAACAGTAAATTGATGCTGAGGGAAGGTACTTTGAAGGTGATTATCATTAAATTATAACATTTTTAAAATAAACAACTTTTATTCAAAAAGTCTCGTTATTTTATTGCCGCATACGGTATAGTTTTGAAATGTACTGTTTTGTTTGGGTATGAGCTTAAGAAATATTAGATTTGTGGTAAACCCAACTCTAGAATAAATTAATATTTTTGATTATGTTATTAAGTAGCTGAAATTCGTATTATAATATTAAATTTACCGCTGGGAGTAGGCAACTAAATATTAAAAATTATTAATGTTGTTTGTTATACTGTAATTTATTTATTTATAATGTGTTTTAATATATATCAGCATATGAACTGTCGGTATTAGTGTAAACAAAATATTAAACAAATAAAAATATTAATTAAAAAAAGAAACCTGATAAATATGAATATTATAAATTGGTTTATGAGTAGATAAATAACCTATTAATTATATTTAGTTAACCACTATGAGTAGGTAAATAAATATTATGAAACACTGATGCTCTTATTTATACTTTAATTTGTGTTATTAAAAACGTGTTATTGTTTTTATAGGTATGTTATTCAAGTATTTTTTACTTGGTGTATGCAATGAGTTTTAGAACAATTAATAAACTATCGATGGTGTTGACGATAGCCACTATTGTATCAGTAATATTAAGAGCAATTCTAGGTCACATCCTTATACATTTTTTTGGTGATAGATTGTTGAAGAAGTCCAACTGATCGACGTAATAAGTAAATAAAATGAATATTTTTTTTTTTTTAATCCTGTTTAATGATTTGTTAATTATCGATTACTTGATTTAGGATTTGCGAAGAATCATAATATGTATTCAGAATTTGGTGGGACGTCTGACTCTATCACCTTATCTATTCCTATAGAAATTGTAAAAGGTCTAATTACAATATTACATATTAAATACAAATTAATTTATTTACTCGTGCTGCGCTATGTCGATAACATAAATCAATATTCTTTATATTAACTTATATCATTTTATTATTTTTTTGTTAACTGTATAAGTCGCACAGATGCACCTTTGTTATATATATGGACATCTCATAATCCGTCTACTTTTATTCTAAGTTCTACGTAATTTTTTAATTCTTAGTGGTTTTACTTTAATGTATGGTTTTTTTTTTAAAAATATATTTTACCTACAATCGATTTTAAGGTAATTTAAAAAATTTAATATAGATTATAATCTAATTGTTAAAAATTATGATTATATCAAATACTTAATAAAATACTTAACGCGTTGAATAAAATTTTTCATACCTAATGTATAACACTGTTATAAAAAATGTAAAATATACAAATATACGAAACATAAAATAATGTTTTAGATTTAAACTATGTAAATATGCATGTTTGCCGATATTGATTAATTAAATCAACCAATAACATCTCTATTATTGTTCCAAATATTCTATAATTTACTAAATTTTGTTCTATAACATAAATATCAATTTTTTTTTTTTTACATTTTCCCCTAATTAAAACGTAGAGAATGCTTATATATATATAAATGTATGGATATATGTTAGCCACAAATATTTAAATATTATAGAGATTATGGGGCGGTCACCTATTGACGGGTCCCTCAGGAGAAGATCAAGGATAATCAAATTTCTTACACCATTCCCTTCTCGGTCGCCTGGACGAATTGTCTGGGATTTTGATATATTTTCTTTTTTTTTGCTGGGTAAGAAATGCTATTTTATGTAACTACAGAACGTCTCCGGGCAATGAGCTTTTTGTAACTTGCCTAGGGGCCGAAATGCATTTTTAACATGTTTATTATAATGCAGTTTGTCTGCAACAAAAGCGCTTTTTGTTCCTACCCGTACAAATAGAATGGTCTATTACAGTTTCCCCATACCTTAATAACTTGACTTTCAAATAAAAACTCATATGCTTCTAACCCGTAACGAATTTGGTAACGAATACAAGCATTTCAAATTTTATGGCGTATAGAGGTGTGTTTAGATTCATAATGTCGTCTTTAGGCAAACCCGAGCCGATTAGCTTTAACGTCGAGACACAGTCCACAGCGGCAAACCCAATCTAAAATATCATACACATGGGCGATTTTTTAACAAAATAAACGTCAAATGTAATTTAATTATGAATTTTATATTGTATTGTTGTGGGACAATGAATGAAAAACAAAAACTCAATGTTTTAAACAAATAAAATTTGAAAGCAGTCTTACAAACTTCGCACAATGTATGACCTGTACATTAAATGGGACTGTATATTTGATGAATCAAATTATAAAGTTGCTTCTCGCCTTTTACAAAAGCAAATGCATTTGGGTCAGTGTTGTAGGTAGGAAGTTAGAATAAAAATAAGAATTTAAATTATATTTGTATGCAAAAATAAATTGCATACGGAAACCTATTATGAGCGAATTATTCGTATGTTCGTCATTGCCATGGTACCTTGAAAATCAACATAAATATAAAAGCACGAGTTTGACGTAATCGTCTTTGACCGATTTATTGTCATTTTTTTTTTTTGTAGTTTTTTCTGCTATGTTAAAAAGTCATTCGATAAATATCGAAAAATTCTCTCTAAAGTACCAAGAAGACACAATCCATTACCAATAACATTGTATATGGTTTATAAAAAAAAATAAGAAACATCATTGTAATGCCACAAGAACCTAATCCTACACTCCCCTTAGAATCTAAAAATCATGAAGTATATTGTTAAATGGATTTTTTCTGTTTTAATTCTGCAATACGCCCCAAACCGTGATATTCACACTTCACTGTAAATAGAACCGCCGCCAATATAATACAAATGTGTAACGAACAGATGTCATTTAATTCACAAATGCGATAATCATGTGAGGTACTGGCGATTGGTCAATTTTCTAGATTAAATTTATAAAAACAGCCACAGTTCCCCCGTTGAGAAATTTACATTACACCGACCCACTTTTTTGGATTTTGGCTTTTCAAACACCTATTCGTCATTTAGCACGTCAATTGTTTGATATATTTCAGAATTTGTTTGGGATCGTTGAAACGATTTTCGTCCTTAGTACACAGTGGAATATTTTTTACCCAAATCAAATTTAATTAGGTTTAACTTGCCCTGTTATGAGTATATATGCCTATCATATCTCAATCGCTCAATCACAATTTTATTAAATTATCGTTTTGGAATCAGTTATGTTGGCGGTAATGGAAGTCCAAAAATTGTAAAAAATTACATTTATTAAATTTGTTATGAAATATACAATATGTTACGAGTAGCAGCAAAAATGTTGAAGGGTACAGTAAATTGACTGATAGTAGTTGAGAACTCGATTTATTTTAATCCTTCTACTGCAGTGAGTACTATAGCTTGGTTAATTTTAAGATTATTTGTGTTTGATGGTGTGTTTCAGTAATACCGAAATTTCATTGATAATATTTTGACTGAAACTGTTATAATATTTCGAGTATTGTGTAATGATGATTGTGTTGTAGAATAGATTTAACGATTTATTTGGTTTCGAAGACTGTTCATTGATTGAGAGCTTAAATTGGATTAGAAATATTCGTTGTTGCACGCGAAGTAGTTACAGGTTAAACGCCCATCGCGATTATAGTCTTATGAGAGTATTGCTATCAAATCGCGTATGAAAGTTGCTAAATTATATAAATACAAAAAATTAAAATAATAAAATATATAAAAAAAAAATATTAAATTTGCTATTACTTGTATCGTCGACTGACAATATTGTGACCACTGCTCTCACAGGCTATAAATTCGTTAATAACACAAGTACGTGGTGCACGGTCGGTAGTTACAATATATAAATATAGTATAAATGTAGTACATTATTTCTAGAACATGGTGACATAAATTCCTATTTAGGAATTAGATTTTCACATGCCACGTTTATTAGAAATACCAATTCCAACAATAAATAATAGTAAGCGGGCACGTCGATCGCTGTTCCGTTTTCGCGGATTAATCTCGGTGTGAAATAAATCAATGTGGCATACGCTAGAACCCATATTAATCTGAAACACAATATCATTGGTTATGATAGGAGTTATTCTTTCGTAACATAAATATCATAAATTATTATCGACCAGATAATACAAACCGGCCGAATCAACAGAAATTTATCGCCAATTTTATAGACTGATTTAGATAAATAAAATAGGGGCTGCATTTAATAAAAAAAAAGCCAGAGTATTAACGCCCGTGAAAATGCTTCAACATCAATAAAAAAAAAACATACGACTTTTTTCTAATGAACTAGACGATAAATATTTTACGAATATGAATATCGTTTTATTTTTCACGTGGCCACAACCGTTAAAAAAATTATATTAAATTACTTATTTTCATATATATAGTTGATTAATAAACTTATTAATTTCCAATCAGAAAAAGTAAATAATCTTTAATAGGTGAATTTAATATGTATGGTTTGAGGACGAGATTTATTAACAAAATAAATATCAAATGTCATTTAATTATGACTTTTATATTGCATTGTTGTGGACAAATAGAACAAAACAAAAATTCAATGTTTTAAACAAAAAAAAGCTTTTTTTATAAAGCTAAATATACTGTCTTGATGATTATTTAAAAAATTTGCTTTTGTGTTATATTAACTATGTTACAACCGAAATTTTTTCTATTTACTTTGTATACGCATTGAATCAAATTAAAAACTGAAAATAGTAGTCTAGAAAATAGATATTAAAAATTCCATATAAAGTTTAATTATATGTCGGTATATTTTCATTGTAGATTTTATTGGACAATAATTAATCATATCGTATTACTGCCATAACTTTCAAGATTAAAACTTATGGGTTACAGTAAAGAAAAAATTATCAATACCTTGTAGTTACTGCATCGATAATAGTGGAGATAATAACTAGTTTAATTGATGGTTTATGTTTATACATGGATATTAAACTTGTATATAATTTGCATAACAATATGTATTATTTCAATATTATATAAATTTTATCTCATTTCGTATTCATCATCATAATGTGGATTAAAGTGTCCGATGAGTGATTTTTATTATTATGTGAATAATTGGAAAAATAGTACAAATAATAAATGATGTGTTTAACACACTAGAAAATAGTATATTTTCCGTTAACCATTTTTCAATATTCATTGGCAAATGCATCGGTAAAAATAATATTTTCATTATAAAATTATTGTGGACAGATGAACGAGGCTGTTTTAATATCGATACTATATGTCAATGGTTAACTTTTTAACAAATATATAATTCTCTTTTAAAGGACCAAAAATTGTTAAATTCAATAAGTCCTTCAAAAAAGTACGAAAAATGGGTGACATGTGTGAATGAATAAATCATGAATTTTAAATGTTTAAATAGTAATAAAAATAAAGTATTCCTAAATATTTAATCACTTATATTAGTTAGGTAAATGAATTCCAAAAGGGTGAAATATTAAGATAGAAATTGGGTTTTTTGGTAGAATGGTATATTTTGAGGGAATGGGTATGAAAATAACAACTATCCTGTTTTATTATTTTCGTAATATAGTCACCCTATCGTAGGTTAGGTCACCCTATCGTGAGGTGTGCTGTGATAAGTGGGACGATGGAAAGGTAAAGCAAATAGGGTAATTTAGATAAAATCCTTAAGCTAACGTAAACGGTCTATAATGAAAATTGCAAAAGAAAAAAAAATGATTAAATGTCAATTTCAATATTATTGTGTTAATTTTTTTTTAATGATATGAGCAGTGGGATAATCTGGTGGGATTTTCATATTTAAAAAGAGCAGCTTCATGTAACAATTCAAATATTTTTAGAATAATATAATTCATACTCTTTTCATCAAATCAATATATGTTATAGCATAATCTTAATATTATTGTTTAGATTTAAATGAAGTATTTACATCGTTCCTTCCTCACTACAGCAATGATGTACTTTTTGAGATTATAATTGGGATAGTGTATGGATTTTTAATGATATTTGTGCCACATCCAAAACACCTAAATCTGTGCAAGTTTCAGAGGCACGAAAGGAATGAAAATCATAATACAAATAACGATGTATATTAATTTGTAATTAACTACAATAGTAAAATTGTATCATTTTGTTTAATTTGCATATTAATTATTTTATTTGATGATGATCATTAGTCGAAATTTAATTATGCTACACCAATACAAATTTATAATAATTAAAAGAGTCCACCAAATGATATCGCGGACCGAACTATTTATCTGATGGACCCAATTAGTTTTGTATATAATACTCTCCATTCTTCTGTTAAAAAAGGTGTTAACATACAATATAAATATATTCATTGATACGCTCAGAATCTATAAATACGTTTTATGCCAATCTAATTTAAATCCGTTTCTGGTTTACATACTTCCTATTGATATAATTCCTCCTACGGCGGCCGATGTTCGTATAAATTTTTCGTTGAAATCATTAGACACCAGCAAAATGAAACTAACGGATCCGATAAACATACCGATCGGTAAACCGACGGTATTGCACGCCATATCATTTAAAAAAATCTTGGATTATCATTGGAAATCTTGGTATACGTCGGGAAATCATGGTATTCGGTGAAAAAAGTATTAATCGGTGATTAACACACACCTGTAGAGCATGGATGTCTACCTTTTGTGCACATTAAATGAGTAGAAGTTGTGGGTCACATAAACATTTTAAGTAAAATATTTGATTTATAGTCCATTTATAGGCCGCATGGTTATTCGAATAATGTTTTTAAAATTTTGGAAAACTGAAATGGGTTTTTGTACAAACTATGCATAATGGCCCATTATTATATTCTCTAAAAGTAGTATTCATCAGTCCATTTTTCGTTGAATACGTTCTTCGTTCATCTTTTTGTTTCGCAAGGTTTTGTCTATGATTTATGGACAGAAGATTTTGCCATTTGATTATTAATGAAGTTAATTTGACAAAATAAAAAGTAATACTGAACGCTTATGTCACTAAAACCAAACGTCAATTTATCCTTGGACTTTCGGACAATATTTGATTTTCAATATATGTATATCTATAAAACTATATGATAAGCAATTGATAAACGTCATAGGCTCTTGGCTATCATGATATGAATTATTTCTATCTTCGTGTTGGTCAGGCTTCTGATAAAGGCTGTTAAATCAATGAATACGCATGTTTTTTTTCTTCATCGTGGAAGAAATTAGATTCGGCCAAAACTTAAATATTTTAATTTTTTCTGGGGCTTAACATTTTTTCTATCTAGTTTTGCTGTCCATGATTAAAACTACAAGTATTTATATTATTTTATAAAATAAAAATGAAATTTTTAGTGTATATTATTGATTAACGAGTGCATAATTTAAAAATGTTAAAGCATATTTCGTCAGGATTTAGTGTATTAAATTCACAGCTCTCCATACAAGGTACTAGAGATAGCGTAAGTAAGTACTTTTTTATCATCGTCAACGCCCAACCGTCGACGGTAATGTCTTGCGTTGCAGATAATAAATTGATGATAAACACCACATTTATCAACATGGAAATGTTGGCCTTTCCCGACTCCGGCAACCACTAGTCAATGTTATTAGCTATGTGGAGGAAACACAATCATGTAAAACGATAAAAGCAAAGAATTATTCCATTTGGTCGAACGTTTATGATATACTATATTGTACACACATATCCATTTGCGTTTGTAGGGTTGATATCCAACTTTGTCATCGTCATATCTCTTTTGAATAAAGAGTGTCGACAACCGGGGCCCATGCAATTTTTGCGTAGTACAGCCATACGATAACGCTAAACGGTGCTTAAAAATTGAAACGCATTGAAAATTTATAATTTCTAAAATGTATATTCATTAGAAAACTTTTGAAGAATTTAACTCTCTCATGTCATAGGCGCTGTTTACCTTCGAAGCCGGACAGTTTATACTGTAAAAGCACGTAAATTCGAACCTTCGACATGCAGTGGTACAGGATAATGATTTGGATCGAGAGGGTAATAATCGAAGGTGTACTAAATATATTATTAGGTAAAGACGGTTATTGCAATGAATTATTTTTTGGAAGAGATAAAACGATAAGACATGTAATAAGACTTGAACAGCTTGCTACTGACAATAATTGTAGGAAATGTCAAATGATGTATTGGAAGAGGAATACTGCGGTTGCAATACATGACTTTAATCACATAGGATATGATTTAAATGATATAAAAGCACCTGGAATATTTAGGCTGCAATGAAAGGCGTGGATCTAATATCAGGATTTATACAAAATAAAAAAAATTACATGGGTGACAGTATGTTGTGGAATAATAAATAAATGAATACAATAATTATGTTTACGTTCAAAACACATACATTTCAACATTAAACTTCCTAACACAATTCGTAACTCGCCAAATGTGAATAAATTATTTTGGACAATATTACGACATTTTGACGATTCGCCCTGAGCTGACAATGTCAAGTCGTCAATACGAAATCTATACTATATTCTTATTTAAAAATAAAAACTCCTTTTTTCGGCCTTTGCCATATCGATAATCGTTTGCGAACAACACACATTCCGCGAGTGTACAACGGTACGGGAGTACTTTTACGACTAACATATAAAAAATCAATAATTAAACGTATGAAGTTACCTATACCTGGTAAAGATAATTATTTAAATTAAAATGTGTATGTTATTTAATGCGTGCATGTCCGACCGGCTTCATTATAAATGATCAAACATAAACTTCTAATGTAATGAATCGGTAGTTTGACTAGCTGGCATTAGCGGGGGGGAATGCATGCCATAATTTTAGTTTTATCGGCGCGCACAGCATGACCTGGTACTTGCAGTAAATTAAGTGAATGGAGCAAGTTGTGTAGCTAAATGCATACTAGATTTATAATTAAATAAAAACAATACCTATATATTATCAAACTATTGTATCGTTTACTAATGGTATGCGTTAGTGTAATTAACATTAACCTAACGCGATATCACCATATTGGTAAATTTGATATCCGCTGTTAATTGGGAAAACTGTAGGGCAGTAACAAAGAATAATCCCAGTAAACCCACCACCGTCGACGAAAGAGTTTCAGAGATTCCGTTTTAATATCAACTGGTTCGTTCGTTAGTGCGGACACCGTGTTTAATTATTGTCATTTTAATAGCTGCATACTTCTTCGGTCGGTAAGTATTATTTAATGGAACATAAAATGTCTGGCATTATTATTTATGATAAAATATTTTTTATAAATCTTTATTAATTATTTACTAAAATAATTTGTCTTGCTAAAAAATTGTTGTTTGGTCTGCTTTGGTGAGAGCAAACGATAATGTATTGCTTGATATTATTATAGATTAATGTATTTTTTAAAAAACCAATGTTGCTTTTCATGTTTTTAGATGATTAGTTTTTTAGATTATTTATCATTTATTCGTTAAGGTAACGTATTGTATTTGTAATATTTACCTCAAGTACCGATAATAATAGGTGTTGATAATTTTCGACATAAACTATAACCTAAATGTCAAATATAGTAAATGTTGATATAGTTTTTTCACTAATTCTAATATAGGTAAACCATTTAAGTAAATAAACAAACGCATGTAAAACACATAATTTTGACTTAAAACTACTAAATATTATTTTTAAAAAACTAAAACGTAGTGTTACCTAGTAATAGATATTAAATATAACTTTTAAAAAAACAAATAAACAAATAATTGTAAAAAATGTACAAATCAATTCAAGTTTACATATATGTAAATAAAAATATGTATTAAAAGAAAACATTCTAAGCCCGTAATATTATATTAGTTGGCAGTAAACGCAGCCGGATTCGATTTTAAAAATTATCATTTATCTATTTGCAATATAATAAACTGCAGGCTTTACTTTGAAGTTTTTTTACAGAATATTATTATTTTTTTGTTTGCGTAGTTATAACATTAATTTTTCTAAAATATGTAAAATATAATTCAATATATATATTGACAAAAATTTATATTTTAAAAAATGTTAAATGTTAAAATATTCTGAATCATATTACCGAAAAGCAGGTCAGATGTTAGGTATGCCTGGTGAAGAACACCGTTTTTATTTACAAAAAAAATATACAAGGAACATGATTAAAATGTGTAAAAACACGACACAATTCAGCTTTATGTAATTTCCTATTATATTGTTCGCATTCACACAAGGAGTGTTTACCAATATCTGCCGCGTCCCACTAAACCAGAGCTCCAGAATCAAACATCATCAGCTAATTGTTTATAAAGACAGAAATAAAAAGTGTTGTGTTGCCGTTTTCGCCCTGTAAGGCGTCGTCGTTATTCGTAGAAATCGCGATTTCCGTTTCTGCCGTAATCGCCGGAACTCTTAAATTCCCGTGTCCCTTGGAAAAACTCCCGTCACTCAGGCGGACGACGACGAAATCTCACGTGCGATGTACCGGTGGGTTCACTAGGCCGAGTTTAAGCTCTCGGTACAGGTGTGGAGTCGATCGGTCGCGGATTAAGTTTGCTGTTTCTTTTTGCGGCAAGAACAACGTAAGATCGTCCGTCCTGGTTGACTGCTGCGGACGGACACAGGCTAATTAAACTTACATATTTGTAGTACCCATATGTTAAATGTTAGACTTCTATATGGTATTTCTCATTTTTAGACAGGGATAACGTGTGACAAAATTGAAACAATCATTGGATATGAAGTCCAATCAGAACCAATTTCTATCAGAATGCGGAACTGAATTGGATGATAGAGTGACGGATTGTGGAGTGGCACTAGGTGATTATAATTGATTTTTAAAATATACACTATAAAGTAACTTTTGTAAGTTTAAATTAAATTTTAGAATAATAACAAACTGATAAACTTGGAAATTATAACATGCAAAAAATAACTGAAGAAAATCTAAGATTAAATAACAGATATATTTTCAAAAAAAAAAAAAATATATGAATTATTATTTCTTACTCCATTACATCTATTGATCAAAAAATGTTTATTATAATGCAGTTTGACTGCAATGAAAGCGCATTTTTCTATTCGCCTGTACAAATAGAATCTATTACAATTTCCCATAATATAATGGCTTGACTTTCAAATAATAACTCATCTGCTTCAGACCTGTTACGTATTTGGTAACGAATACAAGCATATAAATTTTATGGCGTACAACGCTGTGTTTAGTATCATAATGTCGTCTTTAGGCAATCCCGAGTCGATTAGCTTCAACGTCGAGGCACAGTTTACAGCGGCGAACCCAATTTAAAATAACAAACACATGGACGATTTTTTAACAAAACAAACATCAAATGTAATTTAATTATGAATTCTATATTGCATTGTTGTGGGACAAAGAATGCAAAACAAAAACTCAATGTTTCAAACAAATAATATTTGAACGAAGTCTTACAAACTTCGCACAATAGAAGACCTGTACATGAAATGGGACTGTATATTTGATAAATCAAATTATAACGTTGCGTCTTGCCTTTTAAAAAAGGAAATAAATTTGTGTCTCTGTTGTAGGTTTGAATTTAGAATATAAACAAGAACTTATACTCGTATGCAACAATAAATTGCATACGGAAACATATTAAGAGCGAATTATTCGTATGTTTCTGTTTTAATTCTGCAAAACGCCCCAAAACCTTGATATTCACACTTCACTTTAAATAGAACCGCCGCCAATAAAAAAATTACTAATAGTTATAATACACTTGAAAATTTCGGAAAAAAAAAAAAAAAGGCAACATTAACCCGGGAAGTACATTTCAATATGTAATATCAAAACGCTTTGTAATTTACAAAATCGATAACATTTACGGCATGCTTATTGCACACTGTACTGATATTTTACCGACATGTGTCAATCGTATTATATAAATGTGTAACGAACAGATGTCATTTGATTTACAAATGCGATATAATCATGTGAGGTACTGGCGATTAATCGATTTTCTAGATTAAATTTATAAAAACAGCCACAGTTCCCCCCGTTGAGAAATTTACATTACACCGACCCACTTTTTTGGATTTTGGCTTTTCTAATACCTCTTCGTCATTTAGCACGTCAATTGTTTGATATAATTCAGAATTTGTTTGGTATTGTTGAAACGATTTTCGTACTTTGTACACAGTGGATTAGTGTTTACCCAAATCAAATTTAATTATGTTAAACTTGCCCCGTTATGAGTATATGTGCAAATCATATCTCAATCGCTCAATCACAATTTTCTTACATTATCGTTTTGGAAACGGTTATGTTAACCTTTCCTAACCTAAACTGAAAATTATTATTAGGTAAAAACTATAACAATGATTCATTAAGATGTTTAATATAAAATCAATTATTTTAAAAAGAAAGTAGTATTTAATCTAATTTGTGCTTTTATCTGTTGATTTGATTATTAGTAATATTCAATTACAGGTTATTTACACGTTAGTACTTAATATTGATCCAAAAATATAAACTATGATTTGACTTCGATTTATTCTTATCGATAAATTTGTCTTACAGATAACAATCATCCGTGTATTTTTATTGTGCGTCGAAGGATGTCTTATTGTGCTTCACAAATGGTATACAAATTTCCCATTGACATGTTCCTTGGGATGTGCCTTATCATGTATTATTGCAAGTACTGGTTTGAAATGGTTAGATCGAAAACAAAGACAAGAAAACCCAATGATATCAAATATCGACGACATGGTGATTCAGAGTCAATTAAAAGTCATTACAAAATTTTTCGAGTTTATCTTAACTTTAATTTATCCAATGGTAATTGATTTTAGTGGCCTACTGTTGATTAACTATATTTTTATCGAATGAATGGATGCTATAGTCATATGTCTATTGATTACATTTACTGTAAGTATATTTTTTTATAAATGGTTAATTAATAATTAAATAATTCCTGATAGTAATTTATAACCATCTATTATAACCTATTACTTTTTAAACTTAATTCTACAACACCTGAGTCTTTGTAGTATATATTATTATAATATGTTGGTTTTATATGCAGTTTGAAAAGAATATTATTATCGTGCAAACTCGATTACATTTCTGAAGCAATTTATCCAAAATAACAATATTTTTTTTTGTCATTCTATTTTACTTATGGGACAGTTATAGTAGGATAGTTAATATTAACGAACACATATCTTGAGAAAATATGGTGCATCACTGTGAAGGTTTTATTATTTGGGGTTTTGTGATTATCGGATGAAATATAAAACAAAAAAATGCTCTCAAAACTAATCTTAAAATTATTTATTACACAAAATAATACGAATTAATATAGATTTATTAATACGAAATAGGCATTGCAATTATTGTATTGAACAGATTTCCAAAATTATTTTTTATTATTCTGATTGAGTTACTATACTAAACTAAGAAGTAAAAATGAAATAAGTTATTTTTAGTTATATTAGGGTAGTTTTTAAATTCCATTTATAAATTCCAGTCCCGCATATTATTGACAAAAATTTCAATTTGTGGTTATGGATTCAATCTTAAAGAAATTGTATTCATCAACATATCGTGGGTTGTTTGTTCTAGTGGAACGTTAACGTAAATGAATTCGATTTTTTTTTTTTCATATTCGATAATAAAATGTACGGTGATATCTGATATATACAATTACAATAGACAACAATCAGAGTTTACGAAAAAATTAGTGTTTACACAATCCTAAGTAATTTATATGGTATAGTTTTGATATGTATTGTTTAGTTTGGTCATCAGCTTAAGAAATATACATTTTACTGTAAACTCAAATCTAGAATATATTAATATTTTTGATTAACTTAACAAGAAACTGAAAATTAAATAATATCAGTGTATGCACTGTCGGTATTATTGTATACATAAATCTATAACAAATAAAAATAATAATAATTAAAAAATAAAACGTTATTAATATGAATGTTTTAAATTTGTTATGAGTAGCTGAATATCCCATTAATTATATTTAGTTACCTACTCTGAGTAAGTATATAAATAATATGAAACACAAGTATTCGGAAATATGTCAATAATCAGAATATATGGTAGTACACTAAGACGTACTTAATATGGTGGCGGTAATGGAAGTCCAAGAATTGTAAAAGATTACATTTATTAAAATGCCTTGATTTGTACGGTATAAATCAAAATTTTCACAATAATTCGCAGTTTAAAAACAAAATTACGTTAGGCCCAAATGTTGCCAACTGATTTTTGGTGTTTTTTTATGGCCAAAACAACAGTTTTATTTGATCTTGGAGCCAATTTTTCTAAGACGCTAATATTTTGAAAACCTACTGAACCATATATAACTCAAAAAAATCAAGAACGTCAAAAAAGAGTTAAATGGAAAAGAATTCGGTTATAATGTCAGGTCCCTGCAATTATTTTAATCTGAAATATGACTTCAATAAGAAGCAAAATTGTCAATAACACAAATCCTTTTTCACGTTAATATTCCCGTTCCTCCTCCCCGTTATTATTGAATCAACAAAAAATTTAACAGACAAGATATAAAATACAAACAAAATAAATCTTTCTCGTTGATTTTTAATTGAGATAGATTTCTGTTAAAAAAAGATGTTAACAGACAATATAAATATATTATAATATATAAATTCATTGCTAAGCACAGAAACTATAAATACGCTTAATGTCAATTAGCTCTAATATCGACAACCGGAGCCCATACAATTCTTGCGCAGTACAGCCATACCACAATGCTTAACGATGTCTTAAAATTGAAACGCATATAAAATTTAAAATTTTTAATATTTAAAACATTAGAAAACTTTTCAAGAATTTAACTCTGTCATGTCATATGCGCGGTTTGCCCTCGAAGCCGGACAGTTCGTACTGTAAAAACATGTAAACTCGAAACATTCGACATGCGGTGTTACATGATAATGCTGTGGATAAAGAGGAAAACAATCGAAGGGGTACTAAATAAAATATAAGGTAAACGATGGTTGTTGTAATGAATTATTATTCGGACGAGATAAACCTATCGAAACGTAAAAAGACATAATCAGCTTACTATTGACAATAATTGTAGGAACTGTCGAATGATGTATTGGAAGAGAAAGACTACGGGTGGAATACATTATACGAATTACATAGGATATGATTAAAATGAAATAAATGCACCTGGAATAAATAGGCTGCAAATAAAGGCGTGGTGAAAAGCACCAATCTAATCTAAGTATTAATAAAAAAAAAATAAAAAAATTTGCATAGGTGACATAATTTTGTGATGTAATCAATCAATGAATACAATAAATATGTTAACGTTCAACACACACACATTTTAACGTTAAATTTTCTAACATAATTCGGACGACCATTTGTGCTGATTAGCGCGCCAAATATGTATAAATTATATTGGATGGGTTTGGCGAGACAATTCAATTCAAAATCATATCCTCTTTTGTTTTTTTGCATTCATCATTGGGTAAGTTTACATTAAATTAATTTATATAAATTTTTATTTTTTACTGATTTAATATGTATTAAAAAATTGTTTAAAAATGTATCGTTCTATTGTTCTAATTCAGAATTTAAATTAATTGTTTTTCCTTAATTATTTCCTTATAATTCAAGTACTATAGAAATGATAACAACATAAATTATGTATTTGCTAAAAGATTTTTTCGATATTTTTTTTTCTTTGCACTTTGTATACGAACTGAATCGAATTTTAAGTTATAGAAGTTTGTCTGGGAAATGGAAATAGACAATTCCCTATGAAGTTTAATTATACGTTGATTACTCTGTAGACTTCATTGGACAATAATAAGTCATGTCGTACTACTGACTAACTTTTCGAGATTAAAACGTATGGGCTACAGCGAAAAAAATATATCATTACCCTTCTTGTTGCTGCTTCGTGTATAGTGGAGATAATAACTAGTTATTACCCTAATTTATTATTACTATCCTAACCTAAACTATAACTGATGAGTTTATTTTTTACACCCGGTATAATGATCTAGTTGAATATAGTCTAAGTAAGTAATATTTCAATATTATATGAATATTATATTTATTTGCATTGTTATGTTTGTCATCACGTGGCTTTACGGGCCCGAAATGGTCTCTAGACGAATCCAAGACGCATATTGCCATATAATACATTGCTACGCGAACGATCTTTTATGATTGGTCCCTTGCTATCGTGGACTCTCCTTATTTTAGATAGGTACCAAACTTATCCAAATTAGTGTTCGGCGTTATTATGGTGTCTCAGTGGATATATGTGACACTCATTAAATCGGTATTAGAGTAACCATAATTCGGATTCTATAATGACGGAACAAATATTTTCCTCATTTTTCCACCGTGACCTCTCCCAACGTGGTTTTGTATAAACTATTGATAGTTTAACTCAAAGAAAAATGACCCAAGGTCTCAAGACATTATTAGAATTTGATAACGTTTACTTTACCTTGATTATATGGTCCCTTGGTTTTGGTGGTATGTATACGTGTAATATTATTCTTTAATATACTCCGGTATATCGTAACTTATTGTAAAGTCCGTTTCCTGCCAGAAAATTCATAGAAAATTTAGGTAATAAAAGGCTATCGACAAGGAGACACTCTGGGCCCTACTCTATTAGACTAGAGAAATCACTAGAAAATACAGCGAGACGTGTATGGGACGGCCGAAAAATGGAAATATATGGAGAACGGGTTATACCGGCATACGTTGATGATATTGTGGTAACGGGAGAGACGAGAGATAAAGTCATAAATACAACGTCCAAACTGCTAAGGGCAAGTAAAACCATAGGTTTGCGTGTGAATGAACTAATAATAGAACATAATTAATTTATTCATATGTATGCTTAAATAAATAAATATTTAAAAATATACAAATACAATTGCTATTGCTATTTCCCTATGTTAATGGGAAAAAACTTAAGCTTGAATTTTGAGACTGCTACTCTTAACGAACTTCGTCCGTTATTTTGTTTTTTTGTTACCGATATGTGTTTCACATATGTAAGGTAGAGGATAGAATCGTCGATCTACCTATAATTGACAATTCTGATCTTATGGAAATACAACATTTATCACTTGAAATTTTATTAAATCTTATACGCAGATATATTTATCGGACGATAACTCCGATTGGTTCCTATTTCGTAATTAAATTTAATTCAGAATCCATTTCATTTACGTTAATAGAAAATTGATTTCTTATCCGTCCTGATTTTTTTTCTGGAAACTATTCAAACTGTGTGTTAATATTCGTAACCAAATTGCACATTTAGAAAACGATTGACGGTACACTATAGACCGGAATTGATTTTATATCGTGTGCAATATGTTCGATAGTACTCGAATGACAACTAGGTGGGAACTGATTATTATATATTATCGTTGTGACTAAAATTATTAAAATTTACGTACACGATATCGAGTGTGGATAAAACTAAATATTAAGAATGCCAATCCAATAGTTATCGATCGACCACTATCGCTTATAGTTAATGAAATCACGTATATGGGCAATATTATAATCAGATAAGATAACGTTATATGCTATTCATGTAATCGCACCGAATCAATAAATACATTTAATTTAAAAAAATAATATACTTTGATATGAATAACCAATGTTCATTATTTTTGGCGACCCCCCCTCCTTCCCTCTTTCCACCAAACTATCTCAATACAAATATTCCGTATTATTAACTTTTTAACATTTAATTTTTACTTTACAATATTAATATATTCTGTGTCTGTGGCAATATTTTATTATTTTCTATTTAGATATGTACTAGAAAGAATTAAAAAAAGAAAATTACAAACAAAAAGATTTTTGTATATTTCATATTATATATAAAATGTTTAACTAATACATATTTTTATTAATATAGAAATTAAAAATCTAAATATTTTAAAAACGTATTTCAAAAACGTATACTCATTATCAACCCCAATAAAAAGCCGTTCTCTATTTTCTTTAAAAAATTTTTAGTTATTATTAAATATTTAATAGTATGATTTATTCTTATGTTTTGTGTATAATTTAATAGTATAAAATTGTTATAAATATCGCGAGTACAATGACTTATAAATACGTCTTCGATAGGATAATCATAGCACCACAAATTGTATATTTATAATTTATATTCCTTTATTTTACTGTTAGTTTAAATTAAAATATATTTTTGTTTATTAAGGAGTATTATTTTTAAACGGTATAAAACGCATTTAATTATGTGGAGAATATGCGGTCGTGGTCGTCTATCCAGTGATGAATATTTTTATTTACCATTTCGTTTATTAAGCCGAGCACACCACGTAGTGAATCATTGTCGATTCTCGGTGTATCTATTTTTTAAAACTGTATTTTTTTTTGGAAATTATATTGTAACTCTATAACACTTACGGGACACGTACTGGCCGGTAAAAACATTAAACGTTAAACGAATTTTGATTATGTAAATAAAAGCTACAATAAAATTAAAAAAAATAATTAAAAAATTGGTGAAGGTCGGTCATATTTAAACTCGAATTATAGCGTTTAGCAATAAAATATTAAAAATCCCAGTAAAATGCGCCCCGTATATCGACGTTCCAATAATAAAAAATCATCAAAATCGGATAAACCTACGAGTCAAGAGGGTTTTTTTTTTCCCTGTAAAGCATGTATTTGAGCGAAAAAACGGGTTGCGAACAAGCCCCTTAACAAAATACTAATAATTTCCTACCGGTTTCGTTAATTTTGAAAAGAGTAGTATAACTATATGAAATACACCCTACGGCTTGTAATATTCTAGGCTTTAAATCCTCCTGAACAGAACAGCTCCTAAGTTTATAATGAACACACAAGTTCCCCATTCTCAAGAGGAGGTCAAGTCAAAAATATACTCTCTAAAATGATTATAATTTGGGATCTTCTGACGAAGAAATTGTAAACTCATTAAAAATTCGTAAATGAATACATAATACAGGATTCCTTAGGCGATACTGTAGAATATATGTCCTTTAAAACAATTTGGTTTGTTTTTAGGTAAGTTCACAATTACAATATTTCTTAAAATATCAATTTAAATACGATTAATTTTTATTTAGAAATTTGTTTAATAATAAAAGGTTCTATTATCTACATTCAGATTTTCAAAATAATTTTTTTTTAGACTTATAGTACAAGTGATATAGAAATTCTTATAGATATACAATTAATATACAATTATTATTATGAGAAAGATTTGTAAAATGTTTTGCATATATATTTGCTATTATAAAACTACAAGCTGATTCTCCTAATATTACTGAAATATTTTATATATAATAATATAAAACAGTATCTATATTGATAGTTGAAGTTAAAAATAGAGGAAATAAAACCTGCTAAATATTAGGCAAATATAAATAACTTACTACTAGGCCAATATTGAGATATGTGGTGGCTACACATTTCATTATTGCCAGAGGGGTGACGGATGTCGATATAAATTTACGTTACATTTACGTATTTTAAGATAGCTGACAATGGTCGTGACATGGTACAACTCTTTTTCGATATGATAAATAAATCAATTTCTGAATTTTAATTAGTTATTAAGTATTTAATATTTAGTAACCTCTAAATTTATTACTTATAATTAATGAATTTAATTTCCCAAAGTGAGTTTACAACGTTATTTGTTATGGTTCATGGCGCATTTGAATTGGACGTCTGGGAATTGCGTCGTATCGGCGGTGTATTGACAAGACTAGTAATATTGCCACTTGTAGCTGACTGGATCATCGTTATTATAGTCATAATGCAATTAGATTCAGAATATGATATATTGTTGTTATTATATTTAATACCTACATTTGGGTAAGTTGATAAATTTATTGAAAATTGTTATAATTCGTTACTATTTGTAATATTTTATTCAGAAAATACATAAATAATCCTACAGCTATTAGGTATTTACAGTTATAACCTATAGCTCTTAAATAGTTATTTTAATAAAGCAAAATATACTGTCTTACTGATTATTTAAGAAAATTGCTGTTGTGTTATATTAACTATGTTATAACCGAAATTTTTTCTATTTACTTTGTATACGCATTGAATCAAATTAAAAACTGATAATAAAAGTCTAGGAAATAGATTTTAAAAAATCCGTATAAAGTTTAATTATATGTTGGTATATATTCATTGTAGATTTTATTGGATAATAATTAGTCATATCGTATTACTGCCAAAACTTTCAAGATTAAAACGTATGGGTAACGGTAAAGAAAAAAATATCATTACTCTAGTAGTTGCTTCATCGGTAATAATGGAGATAATAACTAGTATAACTGATGGTTTACTATTATACATGTATTTATCTCCTGGATATTATATTTTTATAAGTATGTATTATTTCAATATTATATGAATTTTATCTCATTTCGTATTTATCATCATGAAGTGGCTTATAGAGCCCGAAATAGTTAAACGATTTTTATTATTATATGAATAATTGGAAAAATTGTACAAATAAGTTCTTTAAAAAAGTAAGAGAAAAGTGTGACATGTGTCGAAGAAGAATTTCATAAATTATGAATGTAGCTGTTGTTTAATAGATAATAAAAAGAATGTATTCCAAAAATTTAAACACGTTTATACGTTAGGCTAATGAACTCCAAAAGGGATAAACATTAAGATAATAATTGAGTATTATAGTACAATGGTATTTTTTGAGGAAATGGGTATGTAACAACCATAACTTATTGGACAGTTATAGTCGGAAAGTTAATATTAAAGAACATTTTTCTTGAGAAAAAATAGTGCCTTACTGTGAAACTTATATTATTTGGGCTTTTGAGTGTAAGGGATGAATTGTAATACAAAAAAATGCTTTAAAAATTTATTTTAAAAATATTTTTTATACAAAATAATGTGCATAATATAGATTTATTAATACGATAGAGGCTTAATAATTATTCTATTGAACCGATTTCCTGAATTATTTTTTATTATTCTGATTGAGTTACTATACTAAACTAAGTATTTAAAATGAAAATTTATGTTTATTAAATTATAAAATTACTATTATTGGAATTCATTTTGGCCTAAAATATAAGTTTAATTCACATTCCATTAATGAAATCCAGTACCGTATAATATTGACAACAATTTCAATTTGGGGTTATGGATTCAATCTTAAGGAAATTGTATTCATCAACATATCGTCGATTGTTTGTTCTAGTGGAACGGTAACGTAACTGAATTTGATAATTTATTTTTATATTCGATACTAAGAAATATGGAAATACCTGAAATAAAAAATGCAGTTTGACTGCAACAAAAGCGCTTTTTCTTTCCGCCCGTACAAATAGAATGGTCTATTACAAATTACCCATACCTGAATGGCTTGACTTTCAGATAAAAACTCATATGCTTTTGACCCGTAACGTATTTGGTAACGAATACAAATTTTATGGCCTACAGAGCTGTGTTTAGATTCAAAATGTCGTCTTTAGACAATCCCGAGCCGATTAGCTTCAACGTCGAGACACAGTCCCCAGCGGCAAACCCAATCTAATATATCAAACACATGATTTTTCAACAAAACAAACATCAAATGTAATTGAATTATGAATTTTATATTGCATTGTTGTGGGACAAAGAATGCAAAACAAAAACTCAATGTTTCAAACAAATAATATTTGAAAGAAGTCTTACAAACTTCGCATAATAGATGACCTGTACATGAAATGGGACTGTATATTTGATAAATCAAATTATAACGTAGCGTCTTGCCTTTTAAAAAAGTAAATAAATATGTGTCTCTGTTATAGATAGGAAGTTAGAATATAAACAAGAATTTAACTTATATTTGTATGCAACAATAAATTGCATACGGAAACATATTAAGAGCGAATTATTCGTATTTTTCTGTTTTTATTCTGCAAAACGCCCCAAAATCTTGATATTCACACTTCACTGTAAATAGAAACACCGCCAATAATACATTTACAAATAGTGATAAAACACTTGAAAATTTCGCAAAAAAAAAAAAAGGCAACATTTACTCGGGAAGTACATTTCAATATGTAATATCAAGACGCTTTGTAATTTACAAAATCAATAACATTTATGGCATGCTTATTGCACCATGCTTATATGTCCAAAATTTGTAGAAGATTACATTTATAAAAATGCCTTGATTTGTACGATATAAATCAATATTTTCACTTTAATTCGCATTTAAAAAACATAATAACGTTACGCTTAAAAGTTGCCTACTGATTTTTGGTGTTTTTTTATAGCCAAAACAACAGTTTTCTTTGAACCTGGAGCCAACTTTATTGTGACGCTGAAAATTTGAATACCTATTGAACCATATATAACTCAAAAAAAAAATGCAACAATCTAATCTAAGGATTAATACAAAAAAACCGATGCTAACCTAACCTAACCTAACCGAAATGCATCTGTAAAAAAATAATTTCAATACTAAATATATTGTAGACAGATGAACAACACTGTTTTGATGTCGAAACTATTATATAGATAACCATTTAAAAACAGCAATGTAAAAGCTTCACTTGTTCACAATTTTATAAATCTCTTTTAAAGCATCTAAAATTGTTAAATTAATTAATTTCTTTAAAAAGTAAGAAAAAAGTGTGACATGTGTCGAATAAGAAATTCATGAATTATGAATGAAGCTGTTGTTTAATAGATAATAAAAAGAAAGTATTCATAATTATTTAAACACTTTTATTAGTTAGGTCAATGAACTCCAAAATGGTAAAATATTAGGATATTAATTGAGTTTATTGGTAGAGTGGTATTTTTTGAGGGAAAGGGGATGTAACGACTATTTATAAACTAACTTTTTGATTATATTCATAAATTAGTCACCCTATCGTAGGCATGCTGTTGTAAGTGGGACGAAGGGAAGGTAATGCTAATAGGGTAATTTTGATAAAATCCTAAAGCTGAAGTAAAAGGTCTATAAAGATAATTGCATAAAAAAAAATAATGAATAAAAGACAATTTTAATATTATTGTGTTAATTTTATCTAATGAGATAAACAGTAGAATAAACTGTAAAGATTTTCATGTTTTCAAAAAGCAGCTTCATGTAACAATTTAAATAATTGTAGAATAATTTAATTTATACTGTGTTCTTCAAATCAATAAATGTTATAATAGCATAATCTTAATATTATTGATTAAATTTAAATGATGTGTTTACATCATTACTTGCTCAATACAGCAAAGATGTACTATTGAGATTATATTTGGGATAATGTATGGATTGTTAATGATTTTTGTGCCACATCTAAATCATCTAAATTTGTGCAATTTTCGGAGACATGATATGAATGATAATCATAATATGAAAAACAATCGACAAGTTAATTAACAAATTATTATGTATATTTAATTGTATTTAACTTCAATTGTATAATTTTGTTTAATTTGCATATTAATTATGTTATTTGACGATGATCATTAGTCAAAATTTAATTATACTACGCTAACACAAATATATAATAGTTAAAAGTGTCCACCAAATAATATTGCGGACCGAACTATTTGATAGAGATAATAACTAGTATAACTGATGGTTTATTTTTATACATGGATATTAAACCTGTATATAATTTGCATCACAATATGTATTATTTCAATAATATATGAATTTTATCTCATTTCGTATTCATCATCATAATGTGGTTTAAAGTGTCCGAGTGATTTTTACTATTTTGTGAATAATTGGTAAAATAGTACAAATAATAAATGTTGTGTTTAACATAGTAGAAAATAGTATATTTTCCGTTAACCACTTCTAAATAATCATTGGCAAATGCATCGGTAAAAATAATAATTTCATTATAAAAGGATTGTAGACTGATGAACGGAACTGTTTTAATATCGATACTATATGCCAATGCTTCACTTGTTGACAAATTTATAATTCTCGTTTAAAGGACCAAAAATTGTTAAATTCAATAAGTTCTTAAAAAAAGTACGAAAAAAGGGTGACATGTGTGAATGAATAAATCATGAATTTTGAAAGTTTAAATAATTATAAAAATAAAGTATTCCTAAATATTTAATCACTTATATTAGTTAGGTTAATAAATTCAAAAGGGTGAAATATTATGATAGTAATTGGGTTTTTTGGTAGAATGGAATATTTTGAGGTAATGGGTAAAACTCCATTTCAATATTATTTTGTTAATTTTATATTAATGATATGAGCAGTGGGATAATCTGGTGGGATTTTTATATTTAAAAAGAGGAGCATCATGTAACAATTCAAATATTTTTAGAATAATTTAATTCATACTCTTTTAATCAAATCAATATATGTAATAATAGCGTAATCTTAATATTATTGTTTAGATTTAAATGAAGTATTTACATTGTTCCTTCCTCACTACAGCAATGATGTACTTATTGAGATTATAATTGGGATAGTGTATGGATTTTTAATAATATTTGTGCCACATACAAAACACCTAAATCTGTGCAAGTTCCAGAGGCACAAAAGGAATGAAAATCATAAGACAAATAACGATATATATTTATTTGTAATTAACTACAATAGTAAAATTGTATCATTTTGTTTAATTTGCATATTAATTATTTTATTTGATCGTGATGATTAGTCGAAATTTAATTATGCTACACCAATACAAATTTATAATAATTAAAAGAGTCCACCAAATGATATCGCGGACCGAACTATTTATCTGATGGACCCAATCAGTTTTGTATATAATACTCTCCATCCTTTTGTTATAAAAGGTGTTAACATACAATATAAATATATTCATTTATACGCCCAGAATCTATGAATACGTTTTGTGCCAATACAATTTAAATCCGTCTCTGGTTTACATACTTCCTATTGATATAATTCCTCCTACGGCGGCCGATGTTCGTATAAATTTTTTGCTGAAATCATTAGACACCAGCAAAATGAAACTAACGGATCCGATAAACATACCGATCGGTAATCCGACGGTATTGCACGCCGTATCATTTAAAAAAATCTTGGATAATCATGTAGGAAATCTTGGTATACGTCGGGAAATCATGGTATTCGGTGAAAAATGTATTAATCGGTGATTAACACACACCTGTAGAGCAGGGAAGACTTACCTTTTGTGCACATTAAATGAGTAGAAGTTGTGGGTCACATACACATTTTAAGTAAAATATTTGATTTTTAGTCCATTTATAGGCCGCATGGTTATTCGAATAATGTTTTTAAAATTATAATTTTGGAAAACTGAAATGAGTTTTTGTACAAACTATGCATAATGGCCCATTATTATGTTCTCTAAAAGTAGTATTCATCAGTCTTTGTTTCGTTAAACATGTTCTTCGTTCATCTTTTTGTTTTGCAAGCTTTTGTCTATGATTTCTGGACAGAAGATTTTGCTATTTGATTATTAATGAAGTTAATTTGACAAAATAAAAAGTAATACTGAACGCTTATGTCACTAAAACCAAACGTCAATTTATCCTTGGACTTTCGGACAATATTTGATTTTCAATATATGTATATCTATAAAACTATATGATAAGCAATTGATAAACGTCATAGGCTCTTGGCTATCATGATATGAATTATAACTATCTTCGTGTTGGTCAGGCTTCTGATAAAGGCTGTTAAATCAATGAATACGCATGTTTTTTTTCTTCATCGTGGAAGAAATTAGATTCGGCCAACACTTAAATATTTTATTTTTTCCTGGTGCTTAACATTTTTTCTCTCTAATTTTGCTTTCCATGATTAAAACTACAAGTATTTATATTATTTTTTAAAATAAAAATTTTTAGTGTATATTATTGATTAACGAGTGCATAATTTAAAAATGTTAAAGCATATTTCGTCAGGATTTAGTGCATTAAATTCACAGCTCTTCATACAAGGTACTAGAGATAGCGAAAGTAAGTACTTTTTTATCATCGTCAACGCCCAACCGTCGACGGTAATGTCTTGCGTTGCAGATAATAAATTGATGATAAACACCACATTTATCAACATGGAAATGTTGGCCTTTCCCAATCTGGCAACCACTAGTCGATGTTATTAGCTATGTGGAGGAAACACAATCCTGTAAAACGATAAAAGCATAGATTAATTCCATTTGGTAGAACGTTTATGATATACTATATTGTACACACATACCCATTAGCGTTTGTAGGGTTCGGCACATCTCTTTTGAATAACGAGTGTCGACAACCGGGGCCCATACAATATTTGCGCAGTACGGCCATACTATAACGCTAAACGATGCCTAAAAATTGAAACGCATTAAAAATTTATAATTCTTAAAATGTATAGTCATTAGAAAACTTTTGAAGAATTTAACTCTCTCATGTCATTGGCGCTGTTTAGCTTCGGAGCCGGACAGATTATACTGTAAAAGCACGAAAACTCGAACCTTCGACATGCAGTGTTACAGGATAATGATTTGGATTGAGAGGATAATAATCGAAGGTGTACTAAATATAATATAAGGTAAACGACAGTTATTGCAATGAATTATTTTTCGGAAGAGATAAGACATGTAATAAGACATAAACAGCTTGCTACAGACAATAATTGTAGGAAATGTCATATGATGGATTGGAACAGGAATACTGCGGTTGCAATACATGACAGTAATCACATAGGATATGATTAAAATGATATAAAAGCACCTAAAATATTTAGGCTGCAAAGAAAGGCGTGGATCTAATATCAGGATTTATACAAAATAAAAAAAATTGCATGGGTGACAGTATGTTGTGGACTAATAAAAAAATGAATACAATAATTATGTTTACGTTCAAAACACACACATTTCAACATTAAACTTCCTAACACAATTCGGACGGCCATTCGTGCTGGTTAGCGGTAACTCGCCATATGTGAATAAATTATTTTGGACAATATTACAACATTTTGACGATTCGCCCTAAGCTGACAATGTCAAGTCGTTAATACGGAATCTATACTATATTCTTTTTTAAAAATAAAAACTACATTTTACGGCCTTTGCCATAACCATAATCGTTTGCAAACAACACACATTCCGCGAGTGTACAACGGTACGGGTGTACTTTTACGACTAACATATAGAAAATCAATAATTAAACGTATGAAGTTCCCTATACCTGATAAAGATAATTATTTAAATTAAAATGTGTATGTTATTTAATGCATGCATGTCCGACCGGCTTCATTATAAATGATCAAACATAAACTTCTAATGTAATGAATCGGTATTTTGACTAGCTGGCATTAGCGGGGGGGAATGCAGGCCATAATTTTAGTTTTATCGGCGCGCACAGCATGACCTGGTACTTACAGTAAATTAAGTGAATGGAGCAAGTCGTGTGGCTAAATGCGTACTGGATTTATAATTAAATAAAAACAATAACTATATATTATCACACTATTGTATCGTTTACTAATGGTATGCGTTAGTGTTATTAACATTAACCTAACGCGATATCACCACATTGGTAAATTTGATATCCGCTGTTAATTGGGAAAACTGTAGGGCAGTAACAAAGAATAATCCCAGTAAACCCACCACCGTCGACGAAAGAGTTTCAGAGATGCCGTTTTAATATCAACTAGTTCGTTCGGTAGTGCGGACACCGTGTTTCATTATTATCATTTTAATAGCTACATACTTCTTCGGTCGGTAAGTATTATTTAAAGGAACATAAAATGTCTAGCATTATTATTTATGATATAATATTTTTTATAAATCGTTATTAATTATTTACTAAAATAATTTGTCTTGCTAAAAAATTGTTGTTTGGTCTGTTTGGTGAGAGCAAACGATAATGTATTGCTTGATATTATTATGGATTAATGTAATTTTTAAAAAAGAAAGTCGCTTTTCATGTTTTCAGATGATTAGTTTTTTAGTTTATTTATAATTAATTCGTTAAGGTAACGTATTGTATTTGTAATATTTGCCTCTAGTACCGATAATAATGTGTTTTGATAATTTTCGACATTAACTATAATCTAAATGTCAAATATAGTAAATGTTGATATAGTTTTTTCAATAATTCTAATATAGGTAAGCCATATAAGTAAATAAACAAACGCATGTAAATACTAAACTACTAAATATTATTTTTAAATAACTAAAACGTAGTTTTACCTAGTAATAGATATTAAATATAACTTTTATAAAAACAAATAAACAAATAATTGTAAAAAATGTACAAATCAATTCAAGTTTACATATATGTAAATAAAAATATGTATTAAAAGAAAACATTCTAAGCACGTAATATTATATTAGTTGGCTGTAAATGCGGCCGGATTCGATTTTAAAAATTATCATTTATCTATTTGCAATATAATAAACTGCAGGCTTTACTTTGAAGTTTTTTTACAGAATATTATTATTTTTTTGTTTGCGTAGTTATAACATTAATTTTTCTAAAATATGTAAAATATAATTCAATATATAAATTGACAAAAATTTATATTTTAAAAAATGTTAAATGTTAAAATATTCTGAAACATATTACCGAAAAGCAGGTCAGATGTTAGGTATGCCTGGTCTAGAACACCGTTTTAATTTACAAAAAAAATATACAAGAAGTATGATTAAAATGTGTAAAAAGCACGACTCAATTCAGCTTCATGTAATTTCCTATTATATTGTTCGCATTCACACAAAGAGTGTTTACCAATATCTGCCGCGTCCCACTAAACCAGAGCTCCAGAATCAAACATCATCAGCTAATTGTTCATAAAGACAGATATTAAAAAGTGTTGTGTTGCCGTCTTAGCCCTGTAAGGCGTCCTCGTTATCCGTAGAAATCCCGATTTCCGTTTCTGCCGTAATCGCCAGAACTCTTAAATTCCCGTGTCCTGGGGAAAAACTCCCGTCACTCAGGCGAACAACGACGAAATCTCACGTACTATGTACCGGTGGGTTCACTAGACCTAGCTGAAGCTCTCGGTACTGGTGCGGACTCGATTAATCGCGGATTGTGTTTGCTGTTTCGTTTTGCGGCAAGAACAGCGTAAGCTCGTCCGTCCTGGTTGACTGCTGCGGACGGACACAAGCTAATTAAACTTACACATTTGTAGTACCCATATGTTAAATGTTAGACTTCTATATGGTATTTCTCATTTTTAGACAGGGATAACGTGTGACAAAATTGAAACAATCATTGGAGATGAAGTCCAATCAGAACCAATTTCTATCAGAATGCGGAACGGAATTGGATGATAAAGTGACGGATTGTGGAGTGGCACTAGGTGATTATAATTGATTTTTAAAATATACACTATAGAGTAACTTTTGTAAATTTAAATTAAATTTACAAAGAGTAATAACAAACTGATAAAGTTGGAAATTATAAGATGCAATGAATAATTAAAGGAAATCTAAGGTTAAATAACAGATATAGTTTCCAAAAAATATATGAATTATTATTTCTTACTCCGTTACATCAATTAATCAAAAAATGTTTAATAAAAATCGGTGTGGTGTAAGTTAATGAGCATACCCATAACTTTCCAATTTAATATTATCCCACGATGAACCGAATTGATAAAAACGCCCCATAAAATTATTATTCAGGGCAAGCCTTAAACTTCTGGTAGAGGTAGGATGGGTAGAGTTAGGATAGGTAGTGGTAGGATAGTTAATATTAACAAATACTTATCTTAAGAAAAAATGGTGCCTCACTGTGAAGGTTATATTATTTGGGGTTTTTATTTTATCGGATGAATTATAAAACAAAAAAATGCTCTAAAAATTAATCTTAGAAATATTTTTTATACGAAATAATGTGCATAATATAGATTTATTAATACGATCGAGGCTTAAAAATTATTCTATTGAACCGATTTCCTGAATTATTTATTATTATTCTGATTGAGTTACTATACTAAACTAAGAAGTAAAAATGAAATAAGTTATTTTTAGATATATTAGGGTAGTTTTTAAATTCTATTTATAAATTCCAGTCCCGCATATTATTGACAACAATTTCAATTTGTGGTTATGGATTTAATCTTAAGGAAATTTTATTCATCAACATATCGTGGGTTGTTTGTTCTAGAGGAACGTTAACGTAAATGAATTCGATTTTTTTTTTTTCATATTCGATAATAAAATGTACGGTGATATCTGATATATACAGTTACAATAGACAACAATCAGAGTTTACGAAAAAATTAGTGTTTACACAATCCTAATTAATTTATACGTAATAGTTTTGAAATGTATTGTTTTGTTTGGTTATCAGCTTAAGAAATATACATTTTACTGTAAACTCAACCCTAGAATATATTAATATTTTTGATTAACATAACCAGAAGCTGAAAATTAAATAATATCAGCATAAGTACTGTCGGTATTATTGTATACATATATCTATAACCAATAAAAATAATAATTAAAAAAATAAATGTTATTAATATGAATGTTTTAAATTTGTTATGAGTAGCTGAATATTCTATTAATTATATTTAGTTACCCACTCTGAGAAGGTAAATAAATAATATGAAACACCGATGCTCTTATTATACTGTAATTTTTGTTATTTATAACGCTTTGTTGTTTTTATTGGTATGTTATTTAACTTTTTTTTATTGGATAAGTCCAATGAATTTAGAAACGTATGATGAAACATTGCATTTGTGTATAGGAGCCAACGTTGTCTCAATAATATTAAGAGCAATGCTAGTTCACTTCATTATACATCGGTTTGGTGTTAGATTGTTGAATATGTCCAACTGATTGACGTAATAAGTAAATTAAGTGAAACATTTTTACATTCAAGAATACGAAAAATAAATTAAAGTTTTAGAAATACACTATGTAAATATGCATGTTTGCCGATATTGGTTAATTAAAACAACCAATAACATCTATATTATTATTCAAAATATTCTATAATGTACTAAATTATGTACTATATTATAAATATAAATTATTTTTTTTTTACATTTTCCCCTAATTGAACTTTAGAGAATGCTTATATTTATATAATTTAGACACAAACATGGAAATATTATAGACCTAAAACGAAATACCGTGTTAAACCAAACTCTTATTTCATCCTCATGTAACTTAACTAAATTATTGACACAATATTTTTTTATATTCAATGATAATGAATTGTTGCTCCTGAAAGTGCTCTACTGTAGTGTTTTTTTTTTAAGAGTCAATTAAATGAGCATCTATGTTACATATAGTTTTACTTTCCCCACTATGTTCTATAAATATAACACTTTGATAAAATATGCGAATCATAATATACATAATGGCGAGGAACGTAGAAATATGGTTTTATTATTAGCTTGAAAAATAACAGCGATTCTATTAGATTGATGATAAATTATTAAATATATTTTAAAGAAAATTATTTTTGTATTAAATCAGTGTTTTAATCTGTTGACTTGTTTATTAATTTTATTCAATCACAGATTAATACACGTTTATATATAAATTTTCTCTAAAAAGCTGGCATAATGTTTTTCCTGTTATATATTTTAATATCAAATCATAGTGTAATTTGGTTACATATAAATTAATGTAATAAATTTTAAATGCTAACAAAAACAATTTAAATGAGTAAAATAACATTTTCCGTATTAGCTTGTAATATAATAAATAAATAAGAGCACTATCGGATTATTTCCATTACTAAATCATTATATACAATATGTGGTCGTCGACAATCACGTAGTGCTATAGTATTACATCTCCGCCCATATAATTCGATCTTTCAAAAATCGTCTACTATCCATCGCTGAACGTCCATGGGCTGAAACATATTTATAGTCTTCTTAAAAACGCTGTACCAAACAAACCCGACAACCATGCACACCGCACGACATTGTATAATAAAACATTATATCAAAATTCTTAATTGGAAATACCAATCCAAACAATAAATAATAGTATGCGGGCACGTCGACCGCTGTTACTTTTTCGCGAATTAATCTCAGTGTGAAGTAGTTTGTCTATTACTATCGTACTATTTATAATTATGTATGACAGTAACAATATTGATTGTTGAGATTAAAAATAAAATAATATTCCAGCTAAATTTGTAGTAAATATTAATAGCTTACTGCTGCGCCCGATAATGTTGTTATATATTATAAATTCATTAATTATTGAATTCTAGGATAGTGATAAAATATTTTGTTAACTCTAATTTTATTACTTATTATTAATAATATAAATATCCTAACCTGAGTTTACAACATTTGTGGTTATGATTTTTGGCCCATTTGAATGGGACGACTCAGATTTGCGTCGAAGCGGAGGTTCACTGTCAAGATTAGTAATTTTGTCACTTGCAGGTGACTAGACTATCCTAATTATAGTTGAAATGCAATTAAATATAAATTACTAAAAGACTTCATTAATATTTTTAATACCTATTTATAGGTAAGCTGTTAAATTTATTGAAAATTGTAATAATTCGTTACAATTTGTATTTATTTTTACAGACAATAGCTTAATAATCTAACATTTATAAATTGTTAGGATATGGTATTAATTCTCATTTGATATAAGTCCGTCTGTGACCGTTTAAATAGTTAATTATAAAACAGTAAAATAAATCGTCTAGAATATTCTGTTTTCAGAAATTATAACTTATTCATTAAACAAAAACTTATATTTGAAATCTGAAATTATTCTTAAAGTCATCATAAAAAAAATCTGTGTTCTTTTTTGTAATTTCAGTAATACTGAGGCTCTAATAGATTAAAATAATATATTTAATCAAATTAATGATAACAACATAAATTATGTATTTGCCTAAAGATTTTTTTGATATTTTTTTTTCTTTGCACTTTGTATACGAATTGAAGCGAATTTTAAGTTTTAGAAGTTTGTCTGGGAAATAGATATAGACCATTTCCTATGAAGTTTAATTATAAGTTGATTACTCTGTAGATTTCATTGGAAAATAATAAGTCATGTCGTATTACTAACTAACTTTTCGAGATTAAAACGTATGGGCTACAGCGAAAAAAATATATCATTACCTTTCTAGTTGCTGCATCGTGTATAGTGGAGATAATAACTAGTTATTATTCTAATTTATTATTACTATCATAAACTTAACTATAACTGATGGGTTTATATTATACACCCAGTATAATGATCTACTTGAATATAGTCAAAGTAAGTAGTATTTCAATATTATATGAATATTATATTAATTTGCATTGTTATGTTTGTCATCACGTGGCTTAACAGGCCCGAAATTGTCTCTAGACGAATCCAAGACGCATATTGCCATAAAATACATTGCTGAGCAAACGATCGTTTATGATTTGTCCTTCGCTATCGTGGACTCTCCTTATTTTAGATAGGTACCAAACTTATCCAAATTAGTGTTCAGCGTTATTATGGTGTCTCAGTGGATTTATGTGACACTCATTAAATCGGTATTAGAGTAACCATAATTCGGATTCTATAATGACGGAACAAATACTTTCCTCATTTTTCCACCGTGACCTCTCCCAACGTGATTTTGTATAAACTATCGATAGTTTTACTCAAAGAAAAATGGCCCAAGGCCTCAAGACATTATTAGAATTCAATAACGTTTAATTTACCTTGATTATATGGCCCATTGGTTCTGGTGGTATGTGTACGTGTAATATCATTCTTTATTATACTCCGGTATATCGTAACTTATTGTAAAGTCCGTTTCCTGTCAGAAATTTCATAGACAATTTAGGCAAAAACAGGCTATTGACAAGAATACACTACTCTATTAGACTAGAGTTAACTCTAGAAAAAACAGCGAGGTGTGTATGGGACGGCCGAAAAATGGAAATATGTGGAGATCGGGTAATACCGGCATACGCTGATGATATTGTGGTAACGGGAGGGAAGAGAGATAAAGTCATAAATACAATGTCCAAACTGCTAAGGGCAAGTAAAACAATAGGTTTGCGTGTGAATGAATTAATAATAGAACATAATTAATTTATTCATATGTATGCTTAATAAATAAAAAATAAATAAATAAATAAATAAATAGTCAATAAATAAAATAAAATATTAAAAAAAAACAAGTACAATTGCTATTGCTATTTCCTTATGTTAATGGGAATAAACTTGAGCTTGAATTTTGAGACTGATACTCTTAAGTTTGATTTCACGTTCAATTTCGTCCGATATTTTTTTTTTTTGTTACCAATATGTGTTTCACATATGTAAGGTAGAGGATAGAATCGTCAACATACCTATAATTGACAATTCTGATCTTATGGAAATACAACATTTATCACTTGTAATTTTATTAAATCTTATACGCAGATATATTTATCGGACGATAACTCCGATTGGTTCCTCTTTCGTAATTAAATTTAATTCAGAATCCATTTCATTTACGTTAATAGAAAATGGATTTCTTATCCGTCCTTGTTTTTTTTTTCAGGAAACTTTTCAAACCGTGTGTTAATATTCGTAACCAAATTGCACATTTAGCAGACGATTAACGGTACACTATAGAACGGAATTGATTTTATATTGTGTGCAAGATGTTTGATAGTACTTGAATGACAACTAGTTAGGAACTGATTATTATATATTAGATTTGTTACTAAAATTATTAAAATATACGTACACGATATCGAGACTGGATAAAACTAAATATTATGAATGCCCATCTAATAAATATCGATCGACCACAATCGCTTATAGTTAATGAACTCGCGTATATGGACAATTCAATAGTCAGATAAAATTATATTATACGCTTTTCATGTAATCGCACCGAACAAATAATTACATTTAATTTAAAAAAATAATATACTTTGATATGAAAAACCAATGTTCATTATTTTTGGCGACCTTCCCCCCCTCCCTCTTACCGACAAACTATCTCAATACAAATATTCCGTATTATTAACTTAGTAACTTTAAATTTTACTTTACAATATGAATATATTCTGCGTCTATGGCAAAATTTTATTATTTTCTTTTTAGATAGGTACTCGAAAGAATTAAAAAAGAAAATTACAAACAAACAGAATTTTTTATAATTCATATTATATTTAAAATGGTTAACTAATACATATTTTTACTAAATATAGAAATTAAAAATCTATTTGTTCGCAAATTTCATTTTTAATTCTTTCGAGTACCTATTTAAATAGAAAATAATAACATATCTGAATATCTGAAACACGAAGTATTTTTAATATTTTAAGAACGTATTTCAAAAACAAAAACTCATTATCAACCCCGATAAAAAGCCTTAGGTGTAACCACTCGACCGTACAACAACTTTTCCGTATAACAGAACATATTAGCACTTCATATGAAAAACATTGCCATACTGGTGCTGAATTTATAGTTGTCTCAAAAGCGTTTGATAAAGTATGGCACGAAGGTCTTTTATTCAAACCAAAATCTTTCAACACACCGAAGTACTTATTCAATATAATCAATTCCTTTCAACAAATAGACAATTCTCAGTTAAAATAAACGAAAATCTCTTTGACCCCCGTTCCATCTCTGCTGGTGTACCTCAAGGGTCCAAACTCGGACCTATATTGTTCAACATATTCATATCTGATATACCGCAATCACCACGCACAAACATCGCCCTATTCGCAGACGACACAACTATCTACAGTTAATCCCGCAACGTTGAAGCGATAACAAACAACTTACAAGATCACCTAAATCTACTGGCAAAATGGTGCAATAGCTGGAAAATACACATAAATGCTTCAAAAAGCACCGCAGTCATATTTAGCTTACGTCGCTATTCCACTCCACCACCATTAAGATTCGTTAACGATTCCAAACCTTGGCAGCCCTCTGTCAAGTACCTTGGTGTCACGTTAGACAAGAGGTTAACCTGGGGGCCTCACATAGCTTCTAAACTACAACAAGCATACCAGCGCCTCTCTATGCTATTCCCTATCCTAAACAAAAAATCAATTATACAAAAAAAATGCTCAATATTAATTTACAAGCAATTACTATGCTCACTAATTATTTACGCCTGCCCTATCTGGGGTAAATGCACAGCGACACACTTAAGAAAAATACAAATTTTCCAAAACAAAATATTAAGGATAATAACAAACGCACCATGGTTCATACGCAACGAAAATCTTCATAAAGACATCCGAATCATTAAAATCCAAGATCACATAAGAGCTCTTGCTGAAAATTTCCATAGTTCACTCCATAAATCAAGTGGCTCAGTACATATCAATCTACACATAGGTCTACCACCTTAAAGACGTCTAAAACGCGGTCGTCCGCAAAATCTTATTCGATAATAACTATTAAATAAATATCAAACTATAACGTAATAATTACAAATAATATTATATTCTTTATCCACACTTTCATTATTGTCTACATGTCTGATCATTCTTAAATTAATTACCATTGGTTGTCACTATTGTTATTACTTATTATCGCTATTACTACTTAGCTATTACCATGTTAAAATAGTCAAATATTAATGTTACTAAGTATCCATAGATGCAGATAGCCTTACAGGCTAGGAATGTCTTATTATAAAATAAACAAAAAAAAAAAAAAAAATATTATAATATCTGCATACTATTTTGGTTGGTAAGTATTATTTAAAGGGACATAAAATGTGTAGCAACATTCTTTTTAAATTATTATATTTTGAAAACATAAATAATTATTCGCTAAAATAATTAGTCTTGCTTAACAAATGCTGATTGTTCTGATTCGGTGAGGACAAACGAATACGTTATCCTCGATATTATTATTATTATATGTAATTTAAAAAAATTGCAAATAATGGTTTCAGTTGTAGTATATATTTGATTGTTATATAGCCGTTGGGTTGCTTTTAAGGGCTCTTTATATTCGGTATTTTCAAGTCCGCTGGTGGTAGTAGACGTGGTGTTCATAGCTTGCCAAATAAAGGTTGATCGGCGTTTGACTTAATCGAAAACGATGTCCGAATTCCGATCGTGTCCTATTTGCTAATTACACGTGCACTGTATACACCTGTCATGTTATTATTTTAATCGAACTATGCCCTTGAATTAAAATTCGTATACAGAATTACGTATATGCGCACATATCCTATGACGGGTGGTTAAATAAAACGGTACACAATTCCGCTATAAATATCTAAACAGATATATCTATAAATATATATTTCGTAAAATCATTGTATTTATATTTTCATTTTATTTGATAGAAAAAATGAACCATGATGATATTGAATGTGCTGAAGTGACAAACTCAGGACATGCGGAAGAGCATCCTCAAATCGTTGAATTTCAACGGTATTCGATAAAATATCATATCTTGGCGTTTGGTCGCTATTATTCAGGACGGTGCAAACAAATAATGTTAAACATTATGTTCGAGTGCATAGCCGGGATCGTACTTACAATTGTATTATTGTGTTCATCAAATGCGTATTTAAATTATATAGATGATACAAACGAGAATATATTTATCAATCCACATAGTTGTATTTTACTCGTGCAATACTACATGATCAGTTCGATAGGTAGTCGTTTGATGAACTTTGTTGTCATCTTTCCACCAATGTTTGGTGCTATATTAGTAACTGCATTAACATACAAATACATAATACAGGATTCCTTAGGCGATACTGTAGAATATATGTCCTTTACTACAATTTGGGTTGTTCTTAGGTAAGTTCACAATTACAATATTTCTTTAAATAATTAATTTAAATACGATTAATTTTTATTTAGAAATTTGTTTAATAATATAAGGTTCTATTATCTACATTCAGATTTTCAAAATAATTTTTTTTTAGACTCATAGTATAAGTGATATAGAAACTCTTATAGATATACAATTAATATACAAATATGATTGTGAGATAGATTTGTAAAATGTTTGGTATATATATTTGCTAATATTAAACTACAAGCTGATTCTCCTTATATTACTGAAATATTTTATATATAATAATATATAACAGTGTCTATATTGATAGTTGAAGTTAAAAATAGAGGAAATATAACCAGCTAAATATTAGGCAAATATAAATAACTTACTACTAGGCCAATAATGAGATATGTGGTGGTTACACATTTCATTATTGCCAGAGGGGTGACGGATGACGATATAAATTTACGTTTCATTTAAGTATTTTAAGATAGCTAACAATGGTCGTGACATGGTACCATTCTTTTTCTATATGATAAATAAATCAATTTCTGAATTTTAATTAGATATTAAGTATTTAATATTTAGTAACCTCTAAATTTATTACTTTTAATTAATGAATTTAATTTCCCAAAGTGAGTTAACAACGTTATTGGTTATGATTCATGGCGCATTTGAATTGGACGTCTGGGAATTGCGTCGTATCGCCGGAGTATTGTCAAGACTAGTACTATTGCCACTCTTAAGTGACTGGATCATCTTAATTATAGTCAAATTACAATTAAATTCAGAATATTATAATTTCTTCTTATTATATTCAATGCCTACTATTGGGTAAGTTGATAAATTTATTGAAAATTGTTATAATTCGTTACTATTTGTAATATTTTATACAGAAAATACATAAATAATCCTACAGCTATTAGGTTATTACAGATATAACCTATAGCTGTTAAATAGCTTATTTTAATAAAGCAAAATTACTGTCTTGATGATTATTTAAGAATATTGATTTTGTGTTATATTAACTATGTTATATCCGAAATGTTTTCTATTTACTTTGTATACGCATTGAATCAAAATAAAAAATGATAAAAATAGTCTAGGAAATAGATTTTAAAAATTCCGTATAAAGTTTAACTTCATGTTGGTATATTTTCATTGTAGATTTCATTGGACAATAATTAGTCATATCGTATTACTGCCAAACCTTTCAAGATTAAAAAGTATGGGTTACGGTATAGAAAAAAATATCATTACCCTAGTAGTTGTTTCATCGGTAATAATGGAGATAATAACTGGTATAACTGATGGTTTACTAATATACATGTATTTTTCTCCTGGATATTATATTGGTGACAGTATGTATTATTTCAATATTATATGAATTTTATATCATTTCGTATTTATCATCATGAAGTGGCTTATAGAGCCCGAAATAGTTAAATGATTTTTATTATTATATGAATAAATGGAAAAATTGTACAAATAAGTTCTTTAAAAAAGTATGAGAAAAGTGTGACATGTGTCGAAGAAGAAATTCATAAATTATGAATGTAGCTGGTGTTTAATGGATAATAAAAAGAATGTATTCCTAAAATTTAATTACTTATATTAGTTAGGCTAATGAACTCCAATAGGGTAAAATATTAAGATAATAATTGTGTATTTTAGTAAAATGGTATTTTTTGAGGAAATGGGTATGTAACAACCATCCCGTTTTATTAAAATAGTCACCCTATCGTAAGTGAGGTGTGCTGTGGTAAGTAGAACTATAGAAAGGTTAAGTAAATAGGGTAATTTAGATAAAATCCTAAAGCTGACGTAAATGGTCCATAAAGAAAATTGCAAAAAACAATAAACAAATAAAAGTTGAATTCAATATTATTAACAATATAATATTAATTAAAAGACTCCAACTAATAATATCGCGGACGAACTATTTATCTGATGTACACAGTTAGTATTACCTAACCTTTCCTAACCACCCTATATCATATTCTCCATCTTCATTATAAGAACAATAAGGCCAGCTGTCTGCGCCTATTCATATGCTCTTGAATACGTTCTTTACCACTGCAGTTGTTATTTTCTATGTTCAAATAAAAAGTACATAAATTACACTTTATTTTGGTTTCCATATTTAGAAATATAAATTACAAAATGTTTGGTCATGTAGAGAATTAGTTATATTTTTAACTTAAAACTATAAAGATGAAAAAAAAACTATAAAACTATTAAGATGTTTAATATAAAATCAATTATTTTAAAAAGAAAGTAGTAATTAATCTTATTAGTGCTGTTATCTGTTGATTTGATTATTAGTAATATCCAACTACAGGTTATCTACACGTTAGTACTAAATATTGATCCAAAAATCTAAACTATGATTTGACCTCTATTTATTCTTATCGATAAATTTGTCCTACAGATAACAATCATCCGAGTATTTTTATTGTGCGTCGAAGGATTTCTTAATTTGCTTTACAAATGGTATACACATTTTCCATTAACATGTTCATTGGGGTGTGGCTTAACATGTATCGTTGCAAGTTCTTGTTGGAAATGGAGAGATCGAAAAGAACGACATGAAAACCCCATGATATCAAATATCGACGACATGGTGATTCAGAGTCAAATAAAACCCATTAAACAATTTTTCGAGTTCATCTTATCATTAATTTTACCAACCGATATTGGTATGATTGGCCTACTGTGTATCGAATATTCTTTTATCAATCAAATGGATTTTATAGTCATATGTCTATTAATTACATATACTGTAAATATTTGTTTGTTTTATATTATGTTCATTTTAAAAACTTTATAATTTTCAATCACTAAATTAGTTAATTAATAACCAAATAATTCTTAATAAAATTTTATAACAAATCATATTAATCCGTAAAATTTTACACTTAATATCAGAACCCCTAAGTTTTAGTAGTTTATATTATTATAAATAGTTGATTTTATTTGTAGTTTGGATAAAATATTATAATCGTACAATCTCCATTACATTTCTGAAACAATTTTTTTTTTTTTTTTTATTCTATATTACTTATTGGACAGTTATAGTAGGAAAGTTAATATTAAAGAACATTTTTCTTGAGAAAAAATAGTGCCTCACTGTGAAGGTTATATTATTTGGGCTTTTGAGTGTATGGGATGAATTATATAACAAAAAAATGATTTAAAAATTTATTTTAAAAATATTTTTTATACAAAATAATGTGCATAATATAGATTTTTTTATACGATAGAGGCTTAATAATTATTCTATTGAACCGATTTCCTGAATTATTTTTTATTATTCTGATTGAGTTACTATACTAAACTAAGAAGTAAAAATGAAAATTAAGGTATAATAAATTATAAAATCACTATTAATAGTAATTCTTTTTGGCCTAAAATATTTGTTTGATTCAAATTCCATTAATGAATTCCAGTACCGTATAATATTGACAACAATTTCAATTTGGGGTTATGGATTCAATCTTAAGGAATTTGTATTCATCAATATATCGTCGATTGTTTGTTCTAGTGGAACGGTAACGTAACTGAATTTGATAATTTATTTTAATATTCAATACTATGATATATGGTAATATTTGATATATACAATTACAATAGACAACAATCTGAGTTTACAACAATGTAGTGTTAACGCAATCCTAATTAATTTATACGGTATAGTTTTAAAATGTACTGTTTTGTTTGGGTATGAGCTTAAGAAATATTAGATTTGTGGTAAACCTAACTCTAGAATTTATTAGTATTTTTGATTATGTTATCAAGTAGCTGAAAATCGTATTATTATAATAAGTTGACCGCTGGGAGTAGGTAACTAAATATTAAAAATTAATAATGTTGATTGTTATACTGTAATTTCTTTTTTTTTATGTGTTGTAATGTATATCAGCATATGAACTATCGGTATTATTGTATACAAAAATCTAGAACAAATAAAAATATTAATTAAAGAAGAAACATGATGAATATGTATATTATAAATTGGTTTACGAGTAGATGAATAACCTATTAAATTTTATTTAGTTACCCACTCTGATTAGTTAAATAAATAGTATGAAACACTGATGCTCTTATTTATACTTTAATTTATGTTATTAATAACGTGTTTTTGTTTTTAAAGGTATGTTATTCAATTATTTATTACTGGAATATTTCAATGGTGTTTAAGACGATTTATGAACCATGATATTTTTGTGAGACAGTCACTATTGTCTCAATAATATTAAGAGCAATGCTAGGTCATATGCTTATACATTGGTTTGGTGTTAGATTGTTAAAAAAGTCCAACAGATCGACCTGATAAGTAAACTAAATGAACAACTTTTTTTTTTAAGCCCACTTAATGATTTGCTAAATGTGGATAACTTGGTTTAAGTTTTGTAAATAATCATAATATATACAGTGTTTGGTGGGACGTCCGACTCCATTACCTTATCTACTCCTATAAAAATTGTAATAGTTCCAATTACATTATTACATATCATACAAATTAATTTATTCACTCGTCCTGCGCTATGTCGTTAACATAGATCATTATTTTTTAATTTACTTACATCCTTTTATCTTTTTTTTGTTAACTGTATAAGAGTCTTACAGATGTACCTGTGTTATGTATATGGACATTTAATAATCCGTCTACTTTTATTCTAAATTCTACGTTCTATTTTTTAAGTCATTCAGTTTTACTATAATGTATGGTTTATTTTTTTTTAAATATAATTTACATATAATCCATTTTATGGTAATTTTAAAAATTTAATATAGATTATAATCTTATTGTTAAAAATATATGATTACATCAAATGCTTTATAAAATTCTAAACGCTTTGAATAAAATGTTTAATTTCTAATGTATAACACTGTTATAAAAAATGTAAAATATTCTAAAATACGAAAAATAAAATAAAGTTTTAGATGTACACTATGTAAATATGCATGTTTGCCGATATTGGTTAATTAAAACAACCAAAATCATCTATATTATCGTTCCAAATATTCTACAATGTACTAAATTATGTTCTCTAACATTAATATCAATTATTGTTTATTTTACATATTCCTCTTTTTGATTCGTAGAGAATGCCTATATAAATATACATATATATTTACAATAACTTATTTACAATTTAATAAAGGGAGAATGCCAAGAAAAAAAAAATATATGTATGTATATTTTAGCCATTCACAACTGATTATTATAGACTTCTAGAACAAAATAGTATATTAAACAAGATAATTATTTAAGTCCTGGCGGCGACAATCATTATCAAATTGTTCAGGACGAACAAACAACTGTCTTATAGATCAACAAATAGTTTTACAGATTTACGAAAAAAATATTTTAATACCTTAGCAATATTTATAATTGATATAATGAATAATATATGATAATGAATTTCAATAATAATTTTTAAATACCCTATGAAAAAAAAAAAATTAAGTATAGAGATGACTATTTGTAACTGTAAAATCGTTATTCTATTTTTAATGTAATTAATATTACATTGTTTAAAATTTTTGTTGAAAAGTTGACATAAATGTGCTCATAACATATTGTATATTTTCTTTTTATATATTTTATAAAAATATATTATTTAAATAAAAAATTTTATAACTTTTAATAGTATAAACAAAACACTAGGAGTGACAATTTTGGGGAAGAAAAATTGAATGTACAACAAAATCAACAACATTTAAATACAAGTTTTTTTATTTATTTAAACATAACATAATAAAAAAATCTGTCAACATTAAACTGCAATTTAAATTGATATTCAATTTTAAACTTAATGCATTGTAATATAATTGAAAAAAATATTGTTTGTTTTTAGTATGTGAATGTAAAAAGGTCATTAATAATATTTTTTACAAAAAATATGAGGAATATTATTCAGTCGTTGTAGTTTGTTCATCTATAGTATCAATTGATCTTAGATTAGTCTTATACCATATATGATATGTAGTAATGTTTTGGATGCCAAATATCTGATATCTTTTAGTTTAGCTTCTTTTAAAGGAGAAGAAATTCCTTGTAGGCATTATGTGGTGTTTGTTTTTTTTTTTTATATTTAGGGATTGGAATTACTGTCCCACTTTTCTATGTTTCAGGACAAGTTCCCACACCATTTTGTCGTATATTGTTGTTATTAATTTAAAAGTTCTTCTTCCGTCTTATTGTTTAATTGATATTGAATCTACTATTTTATCTTTGTTTTCTAGGTTAATGTTTATTTGTCTTCTAAAGCATGAGACGTGTTCAAATAGGACTGTGGAATCAATTGATTCAACGAATAAATTGAAGATGTAGATTTAATTTCTAAATCCTGAAATGCATTAATTATAGATAAGTCTGGTATAATTAGGTATATGTTTCAGTGTATTATTTTTTTAATGAGTAGATTAATTTTCGTACTGTAAATTCCTCGTCATTAATTTGAGTCGATTAAAATTTTTAATCAAATTTTAGGCAGAGATTTAATTGTAAAGAAATTTACAATATGTTACGAATAGCAGCAAAAATGTAGAAGGGTACAGTAAATTCACTGATAGTAGTTGAGAACTCGATTTATTTTAATCCTTCTACTGCAGTGAGTACGATAGCTTGGTTAATTTTAAGATTATTTGTGTTTGATGGTGTGTCTCAGTAATACCGAAATTTCATTGATAATATTTTGACTGAAACTGTTATAATATTTCGAGTATTGTGTAATGATGATAGTTTTGTAGAATAGATTTAACGATTTATTTGGTTTCGAAGACTGTTCATTGATTGAGAGCTTAAATTGGATTAGAAATATTCGTTGTTGCACGCGAAGTGGTTACAGGTTAAACGCCCATCGCGATTATAGTCTAATGAGAGTATTGCTATCAAATCGCGTGTGAAAGTAGCTAAATTATATAAATACAAAAAATTAAAATAATAAAATATAAAAAAAAAAAATATTAAATTTGCTATTACTTGTACCGTCGACTGACTTGTGACTACTGCTCTCATAGGCTATAAATTTGTTAAATCAATGAATACGCATGTTTTTTTTCTTCATCGTGAAAGAAATTAGATTCGGCCAAAACTTAAATATTTTATTTTTTTTCTGGTGCTTAACATTTTTTCTATCTAATTTTGCTGTCCATGATTAAAACTACAAGTATTTATATTATTTTATAAAATAAAAATGAAATTATTAGTGTATATTATTGATTAACGAGTGCATAGTTTAAAAATGTTAAAGCATATTTCGTCAGGATTTAGTGCATAAAATTCACAGCTCTTCATACAAGGTTCTAGAGATAGCGTAAGTAAGTACTATTTTATCATCGTCAACGCCTAACCGTCGAGGGTAATGTATTGCGTTGCAGATAATAAATTGATGATAAACACCACATTTATCAACATGGCAATGTTGGCTTTTCCCGACTCCGGCAACCACTAGTCGATGTTATTAGCTATGTGGAGGAAACACAATCCTGTAAAACGATAAAAGCATAGAATAATTCCATTTGGTAGAACGTTTATGATATACTACGTATATTGTACACACATATCCATTAGCGTTTGTAGGGTTGATATCCAACTTTGTCACCGGCACATCTCTTTTGAATAAAGAGTGTGGACAACCGGGGCCCATACAATTTTTGCGCAGTACGGCCATACTATAACGCTAAACGATGCCTAAAAATTGAAACGCATTAAAAATTTATAATTCTTAAAATGTATAGTCATTAGAAGAACTTTTGAAGAATTTAACTCTCTCATGTCATAGGCGCTGTTTTGCTTCGAAGCCGGACAGTTTATACTGTAAAAGCACGTAAACTCGAACCTTCGACATGCAGTGGTACAGGATAATGATTTGGATTGAGAGGGTAATAATCGAAGGTGTACTAAATATAATATAAGGTAAACGACGGTTATTGCAATGAATTATTTTTCGGAAGAGATTAAACGATAGGACATGTAATAAGACATAAACAGCTTGCTACAGACAATAATTGTAGGAAATGTCAAATGATGCATTGGAATAGGAATACTGCGGTTGCAATACATGACATTAATCACATAGGATATGATTAAAATGATATAAAAGCACCTGGAATATTTAGGCTGCAATGAAAGGCGTGGATCTAATATCAGGATTTTTACTAAATAAAAAAAATTGCATAGGTGACAGTATGTTGTGGTTTATTAAATAAATGAATACAATAATTATGTTTAATTTCAAAACACACACATTTAAACATTAAATTTCCTAACACAATTCGAACGGCCATTCGTGCTGGTTAGCGGTAATTCGCCAAATGTGAATAAATTATTTTGGACTATATTACGACATTTTGACGATTCGCCCTGAGCTGACAATGTCAAGTCGTTAATACGGAATCTATACTATATTCTTTTTTAAAAATAAAAACTACATTTTACGGCCTTTGCCATAACGATAATCGTGCATGTCCGACCAGCTTCATTATAAATGACCAAACATAAACTTCTGATGTAATGAGCCGGTAGTTTTATTATCTGGCATTAGCGCAAGGAATGCATGCCATAATTTTAGTTTTATCGGCGTGCACAGCATGACTTGGTACTTGCAGTAAATTAAGTGAATGGAGCAAGTCGTGTGCCTAAATGCGTACTAGATTTATAATTAAATAAAAACAATAACTATATATTATTACCTAAACCATTGTATCGTTTACTAATGGTTTGCGTTAGTGTTATTAACATTAACCTAACGCGATATCACCACATTGATAAATTAGATATCTGCAGTTAATTGGGAAAACTGTAGGGCAGTAACAAAGAGTAAACCCAGTAAACCCACCATCTTCGACGAAAGAGTTTCAGAGATGCCGTTTTAATATCAACTGGTTCGTTCGTTAGTGCGGACACTGTGTTTCATTATTGTCATTTTAATAGCTGCATTCTTCTGCGGTCGGTAAGTATTATTTAAAGGAACATAAAATGTCTGGCATTATTATTTATGATATAATATTTTTTATAAATCGTTATTAATTATTTACTAAAATAATTTGTCTTGCTAAAAAATTGTTGTTTGGTCTGCTTTGGTGAGAGAAAACGAAAACGTATTGCATGATATTATTATGGTTTAATATAATTTTTTAAAAAAAAAGTAGCATTTCATGTTTTCAGATTATTAGTTTTTTTTATATATTTTAAGTAAATATATAATTTATTCGTCAAGGTAACGTATTGTATTTGTAATATTTACCTCTATTACCAATAATAATGTGTTTTGATAATTTTCGACATTAACTATAACCTAAATGTCCAATGTAGTAAATTTTGTTATAGTTTTTTCACTAATTCTAATATAGGTGAGCCATTTAATTAAATAAATGGACGCATGTAAAACACATAATTTTGACTTAAAACTACTAAATATTATTTTTTAAAAACTAAAACAAAGTGTTACCTAGTAATAGATATTAAATATAACTTTTAAAAAACAAATAAACAAATAATTGTAAAAAATGTACAAATCAATTCAAATTTACATATATGTAAATAAAAATATGTATTAAAAGAAAACATTCTAAGCACGTAATATTATATTAGTTGGCTGTAAATGCGGCCGGATTCGATTTTAAAAATTATCATTTATCTATTTGCAATATAATATAGTGCTGGCTTTACAATGTAGTTTTTTTACAGAATATTATTATTTTTTTGTTTGCGTAATTATAACATCCATTTTTTCAAATATATGTAAAATATAATTATATATATAATGACTAAATTTATTATACTAATATTTAAAAAAATTTAAAATGATAAATTATTCTGAAACATATACCGAAAAGCAGGTAATATGTTAGGTAAGCCTGGTCTGGAACACCGTTTTAATTTACAAAAAAATACAAGGAGTATGATTAAAATGTGTAAAAAGCACGACTCAATTCAACTTTATGTAATTTCTTATTATATTGTTCGCATTCACACAAAGAATGTTTACCAATATCTGCCGCGTCCCACTAAACCAGAGCTCCAGAATCAAACGTCATCAGCTAATTGTTCATAAAGACAGATATTAAAAAGTGTTGTGTTGCCGTTTTCGCCCTGTAAGGCGTCCTCGTTATCCGTAGAAATCGCGATTTCCGTTTCTGCCGTAATCGCCGGAACTCTTAAATTCCCGTGTCCTGGGGAAAAACTCCCGTAACTCAGGCGGACTACGACGAAATCTCACGTGCGATGTACCGGTGGGTTCACTAGGCCGAGCTTAAGCTCTTGGTACAGGTGCAGAGTCTATTGATCACGGATTAAGTTTGCTGTTTCGTTTTGCGGCAAGAACAGCGTAAGATCGTCCGTCCTGGTTGACTGCTGCGGACGGACACAGTCTAATTAAATTTACACATTTTTAGTACCCATATGTTAAATGTTAGACTTCTATATGATATTTCTCATTTTTAGACAGGGAAAACGTGTGACAAAACAGACAGAATCATTGGAATCAAGTCCAATCAGAACCAATTTCTATCAGAATGCGGAACAGAATTGGATGATAAAGTGACGGATTGTGGAGTGGCACTAGGTGATTTTAATTGATTTTTAAAATATACACTATAAAGTAACTTTTTTAAGTTTAAATAAAATTTTTGAATAATAACAAACTGATAAACTTGGAAATTATAACATGCAAAAAATAACTGAAGGAAATCTAAAGTTACATAACAGATATATTTTCCAAAAAAAAAAAAATATGAATTATTATTTCTTACTCCATTACATCAATTGTTCAAAAAATGTTTATTATAATGCAGTTTGACTGCAATGAAAGCGCATTTTTCTTTTCGCCCGTACAAATAGAATGGTCTATTACAATTTCCCATAATTTAATAGCTTGACTTTCAAATAATAACTCATCTGCTTCTGACCTGTTACGTATTTGGTAACGAATACAAGCATTATAAATTTTATGGCGTACAAAGCTGTGTTTAGTATCATAATGTCGTTTTTAGGCAATCCCGAGTCGATTAGCTTCAACGTCAAGGCACAGTCCACAGCGGCGAACCCAATCAAAAATAACAAACCTATGGACGATTTTTTAACATAACAAACATCAAATGTAATTTAATTATAAATTTTATATTGCATTGTTGTGGGACAAGAAATGAAAAACAAAAACTCAATGTTTTAAACAAATAATATTTGAAAGAAGTCTTACAAACTTCGCACAATGGAATTTGAATTCCATGATAGAATTTTACTCCTATGGCGTTTCACAATTTTGTGTTTGGCACCGAATTGGCAAACACAACAAATCAATACTTAAAAATGTCCTGCGTATACTTTTTAAATTACCCGGGCATAAAGTTAATGGGTGAAATTGTATTTCTCGAAATATCTTATATGGAAGACGTACATCATTGATAGTACTTACGGAGGTCCTTATTTATAGACGAGGCAAAAAAATGTTAAACCATTTTTATCGACGGTCAGCTCATTTTATTTGCCGCTATAACAGAGCGATTTCGATCGAATTTGGTACCGATAGCTCGACGCCTATACGTGCTGTATTAGGGTTGAAATATGAACTGATACAGTTTTAATTCAAAAACTTTAGCGTTTACATAAACATGTACCAGGTCTAAATTATAGAACATTAAATTATCTTTAAAAAATCTTTTGATAAAGTCTCCGATTCGATATGAATTTATTTGAAAAACTTTACTTTTTACAGCAATTATCCAACATATCCGACGAACGGTTGAAAATACGATTTAAAAAAAAAAAATTTTAATATTATTAATATTACCGTTATAAACTGGTAAATGAACATTTAATGTTTTATTTTAATACAGTCGAATTTATTGTTTATGTTAAACCCTCACGTGGCACGTGAGTTAAGATATCTTCGCTAAATTTAATTCACAGATCATTTTTGAATAGTAAAAAACGAAAAATAGAATGGTGCGCAATCAAAAATGTACAAGTTAAAAAATAAGGTCACCTTAATTTAAGACCCGTACATGAAATGGGACTGCATATTTGATAAATCAAATTATAACGTTGCTTCTCGCCTTTTAAAAAAGTGCCTAAAATTTTTTTAAAATTTATTTGGGAATCAATATTTGGACGCAGGTGATTTTTCCCGTTTACAATTTTGTCAATTAAAACTTTTAATAGTTTTATAAGATCCCATCAACTTATTATTTTTACCGATATGTCATTCACATATGTTAGGTAGAGGATAGAATCATCGATAAACCTAATAATGACAATTCTGATCTAATGGAAATACAACATTTATCACTTGTAATTTTATTAAATATTATACGCAGATATATTTTTCGGACGATAACTCCGATTGATTCCTCTTTAGTAATTAAATTTAATTTAGTATTGGATTTCTTATCCGTCCTGATTTTTTCTGGAATCTTTTCAAACCGTGTGTTAATATTCGTAACCAAATTGCACATTTAAAAAACGATTGTCGGTACACTATAGAACGGAATTGATTTTATATCGTGTGCAATATGTTCGATAGTACTCGATTGGCAACTAGGTAGGAACTAATTATTATATATTAGATTTGTGACTAAAATTATTAAATTATACGTACACGATGTCGAGTGTAGATAAAACTAAATATGAAGAATGACAATCCAATAAATATCGATCGACCACAATCGCTTATAGTTAATGAAATTGCGTATATGGACAATTTAATAGTCAGATATGATTACGTTATACGCTATTCATGTAATCACACCTAACCAGTAAATACATTTATTTAAAAAAAATAATATAGTTTGATATGAAAAACCAATGTTCATTATTTTTGGCGACATTCCCCCCCTCCCTCTTACCACCAAACTATCTCAATACAAATATTTCGTATTATTAATTTTTAAACATTTAAATTTTACTTTTTAATATGAATATATTCTGTGTCTGTGGCAATATTTTATTATTTTCTATTTAGATAGGTACTCGAAAGAATTAAAAAAGAAAATTACAAACAAACAGATTTTTGTATAATTCATATTATATATAAAATGTTTAACTAATACATATATTTATTAATATAGAAATTAAAAATCTATTTGTTTGTATTTAATTCTTTCGAGTACCTATTTAAATAGAAAATAATAACATATCTGAGTATCTGGAACACGAAGTATTTTTAATATTTTAAGAACGTATTTCAAAACAAAAACTCATTATCCACACCGATAAAAAGCCGTTCTCTATTTCATTTAATAACTTTTTTGTTATTATTAAATATTTAATACTATAATGTATTCTTATCTTTCGTGTATAATTTAATAGTATAAAATTGTTATAAATTTCACGAGTACAATGACTTATAAATACGTCCTCGATAGGATAATCATAGCACCACAAATTGTATATTTATAATTTATATTCCTTTATTTTACTGTTAATTTAAATTATAAATATATTATTGTTTATTAAGAGGTATTATTTTTATACAGTATAAAACGTATTTAATTATGTGTTTTATACGTTTAAACCCCGGTATATTAATGGACTTGTTTTAATTGTGAGCCGTGAGTATTTAACTACAAACAGATCATACTGTTATAATTTTAATATTGCTCAATGTAACATCAATTAACTACGATAAATATGAATAATATTTATGTAATGTTATAATAATAATTTAATTTAGGCTTGTACGGACTATCAGGTCAAATTTACTGAATGAAATACGTATGTAAATTGTTCGGATTTTTTTATTTAATTACTAAACGCAACGAGAAATATTTTTGTTTTACTACGACGTATGCCTGTTATTCCGTTTTGTCAACGACTTTTCCACTGGAAATCTTGTTCCAATCAGTAAACGAAAATAAGGTATCTTCATTGTAGAATTTTGGATATTTTTTTTTTAAAGAGGGTTCCTGCAAAACGCTGCAGGATATTCAATTGTATACACTAATATTTCGATTAAAATATGTTATATAATTATACCGACTCAATTGATCTTCGTAGGTCATCAATTTTTTTTTTTGCTCTGCAGTATAATCGGAATAGACATGGACAAGCCTATAAGTAAACCTCGTATTACGTGTAGTAACGACAACAGGCAGAAATTCAACCCATCGCCTTTCAGTTTCGGTTTCTCCGAAAAGGCGGTGTACGTTATCACGTCTTTACAGTTCTCTAGATCGTATTCGTCGCCATGATTTAATGATAATTATATAGGATTATTACGATCGTTGTAACGTATTCGTAAATTTAATACGTCTGTGCGAACAGACTTATCTACACATCTATAGAAACATAAGTAAATGCGAACATGTTATTTCAGGTTTGTTTGTTTCAGGTGTAGTATATATTTGATTGTTATATAGCCGTTGGGTTACATTTAGGGGCTCGTTATATTCGGTATTTACAAGTCCGCTGGTGGTAGTAGACGTGGTGTTCGTAGCTTGCCAAATAATGGTTGAGCGGCCTTTGACTTAATCGAAAACGATATCCGAATTCCGATCGTATCCTATTTGCTAATTACACGTGCACTGCATACACCTGTCATGTAATTATTTTAATCGAACTATGCTCTTGAATTAAAATTCCTATACAGAATTACGTATATGCGCACATATCCTATGACGGGTGGTTAAATAAAACGGTACACCATTCCGCTATTAATATTTAAACAGCAATATCTGTAAATATTATATTTCGTAAAATCATTGTATTTATATTTTCATTTTATTTGATAGAAATAATGAACGATGATGATATAGAATGTGCTGAAGTGACAAACTCAGGACATGCGGAAGAACATCCACAAATCGTTGAATTTCAACGGTATTCGATAAAATATCATATCTTGGCGATTAGTCGCTATTATTCAGAACGATGCAAACAAATAATGTTAAACATTATGTTCGAGTGCATAGCCGGGATCGTACTTTCAATTGTATCATGGTGTTCAACATCTGCGTATTCAAATTATGTATATGATACAAACGAGCATATGTTTGTCAATCCATATAATATGTTATTACTCGTACAATACTACATGATCAGTTCGATAGGTAGTCGTTTGATGAACTTTATTGTCATATTTCCACCAATGACTGGTGCTATATTAGTAACTGCATTAACATACAAATACATAATACAGGATTCCTCAAGCGATACAGTAGATTATATGAACTATAGTACAATTTGGTTTGTTCTTAGGTAAGTTCACGATTACAATATTTCTTTAAATAATTAATTTAAATACGATTAATTTTTATTTAGAAATTTGTTTAATAAGATAAGGTTCTATTATCTACATTCAGATTTCCAAAATAATTTTTTTTTTTAGACTCATAGTACAAGTGATATAGAAATTCTTATAGATATACAATTAATATACATATATGATTGTGAGATAGATTTGTAAAATGATTGGCATATATATTTGCTAATATAAAACTACAAGATGATACTCCTAATATTACTGAAGTATTTTATATAAAATAATATATTATAGTGTCTATATTGATAGTTGAAGTTAAAAATAGAGAAATAAAACCAGCTAAATATTAGGCAAATATAAATAACTTACTACTAGGCCAATAATGAGATATGTGGTAGCTACACATTTCATTATTGCCAGAGGGGTGACGGATGTCGATATAAATTTACGTTACATTTACGTATTTTAAGATAGCTGACAATGGTCGTGACATGGTACCACTCTTTTTCGATATGATAAATAAATCTATTTCTGAATTTTAATTAGTTATTAAGTATTTAATATTTAGTAACCTCTAAATTTATTACGTTTAATTAATGAATTTAATTTCCCAAAGTGAGTTTACAACGTTATTGGTTATGATTCATGGCGCATTTGAATTGGACGTCTGGGAATTGCGTCGTATCGCCGGAGTATTGTCAAGACTAGTACTATTGCCACTCTTAAGTGACTGGATCATCTTAATTATAGTCAAATTACAATTAAACTCAGAATATTATAATTTCTTCTTATTATATTCAATGCCTACTATTGGGTAAGTTGATAAATTTATTGATAATTGTTATAATTCGTTACTATTTGTAATAATTTATTCAGAAAATACATATATAATCCTACAGCTATTAGGTATTTACAGTTATAACCTATAGCTGTTAAATAGCTTATTTTAATAAAGCAAAATATACTGTATATTATAATTATAATCTTAATGATTATTTAAGAAAATTGCTGTTGTGTTATATTAACTATGTTATAACCGACATTTTTTCTATTTACTTTGTATACGCAATGAATTAAATTAAAAACTGAAAATAATAGTCTAGGAAATAGATTTTAAAAATTCCGTATAAAGTTTAATTATATGTTGGTATATATTCATTGTAGATTTTATTGGACAATAATTAGTCATATCGTATTACTGCCAAACCTTTCAAGATTAAAAAGTATGGGTTACGGTAAAGAAAAAAATATCATTACCCTAGTAGTTGCTTCATCGGTAATAATGGAGATAATAACTAGTATAACTGATGGTTTACTATTATACATGTATTTTTCTCCTGGATATTATATTGGTGACAGTATGTATTATTTGAATATTATATGAATTTTATCTCATTTCGTATTTATCATCATGAAGTGGCTTATAGAGCCCGAAATAGTTAAATGATTTTTATTATTATATGAATAATTGGAAAAATTGTACAAATAATTTCTTTAAAAAAGTAAGAGAAAAGTGTGACATGTGCCGAAGAAGAAATTTATAAATTGTGAATGTAGCTGTTGTTTAATGGATAATAAAAAGAATGTATTCCAAAATTTAAACACTTTTATACGTTAGGCTAATGAACTCCAAAAGGAATAAATATTAAGATATTAATTGGGTATTATAGTATAATGGTATTTTTTAAAGAAATGGGTATGTAACAACTATCCCGTTTTATTATATTCTTAAAATAGTCACCTTATCGTAAGTGAGGTGTGCTGTGGTAAGTAGAACTACAGAAAGGTAAAGCAAATAGGGTAATTTAGATAAAATCCTAAAGCTGATGTAAATGGTCTATACAGAAAATTGAAAAAATAAATAAATAAATTAAAGTTGATTTCAATATTATATTGTTAATTTTAATTTAATGAGATAAACAGTGGGATAAACTGGTGGGATTTTCATATTTAAAAAAAGCAGCTTCATGTAACAATTCAAATAATTTTAGAATAATTTAATTCATACTGTGTTTCTCAATCCAATAAATGTTAAAATAGCATTAACATAATATTATTGTTTAGATATAAAAGAATCGTTTACATCATTACTTCCTCAGTACAGCAAAGATGTACTTATTGAGATTATAATTGGTGTAATGTGTGGATTGTTAATGATATTTGTGCCACAGCCAAATCTGTGCAATATTCAGAATCATGAGAAGAATGAAAATCATATTACAAATAACAATCGACAAGTTAATAAACAAATTACTATGTATATTTAATTTTAATTAACTACAATTGTATAATTTTGTTTAATTTGCATATTAATTATGTTATTTGACGATGATCATTAGTCTTAATTTCATTATGCTACACCAATACAAATTTATAATAATTAAAAGACTCCAACTAATAATATCGCGGGCCGAAATATTTATCTGATGATTACAGTTAGTATTACCTAACCTTACCTAAACACCCTATATCATATTATCCATCTTCATTATAATAACAATAAGGCCAGCTCTCTGCGCCTATACATATGCTCTTGAATACGTTCTTTACCACTGCAGTGTGTATTTTCGATGTTCAAATAAAAAGTACATAGGTTACACTTTTTTTTGATTTCCATATTTAGAAATATAAATTATAAAATGGTTGGTCATGTAGAGGATAAGTTATATTTTTTTTAATTTAAAACTATAAAAATGATTTATTATGATTTTTGATATAAAATCAACAATTTTAAATAGAAACTATCATTTAATCTAATTAGTGCTGTTATCTGTTGATTTGATTATTAGTAATATTCAAATACAGGTTATTTACACGTTAGTACTTAATATTGATCTAAAAATATAAACTATGATTTGACTTCGATTTATTCTTATCGATAAATTTGTCCTACAGATAACAATCATCCGAGTATTTTTATTGTGCATCGAAGGATTTCTTATTTTGCTTTACAAATGGTATACACATTTTCCATTAACATGTTCATTGGGGTGTGCCTTAACATGTATCGTTGCAAGTACTGGTTGGAAATGGAGAGATCGAAAAGAACGACATGAAAACCCCATGATATCAAATATCGACGACATGGTGATTCAGAGTCAAATAAAACCCATTAAACAATTTTTCGAGTTCATCTTATCAGTAATTTTACCAACCGTAATTGGTATGATTGGCCTACTGTGTATCGAATATTCTTTTATCAATCAAATGGATTTTATAGTCATATGTCTATTAATTACATATACTGTAAGTATTAGTTTGTTTTATATTATGTTCATTTTAAAAACTTTATAATTTTCAATCACTAAATTAGTTAATTAATAACCAAATAATTCTTAATAAAATTTTATAACAAATCATATTAATCCGTAAAATTTTACACTTAATATCAGAACCCCTAAGTCTTAGTAGTTTATATTATTATAAATTTTTGATTTTATTTGTAATTTGGATAAAATATTATAATGGTGCAATCTCTATTACTTTTCTTAAACAATTTATCCTAAAAACAATTTTTTTTTTTTTTTTTATATTTTACTTATTGGACAGTTATAGTAGGAAAGTTAATACTAAACAACATTTTTCTTGAGAAAAAATAGTGCCTCACTGTAAAGGTTATATTATTTGGGCTTTTGAGTGTATGCGATTAAATATAATACAAAAAAATGATTTAAAAATTTATTTTAAAAATATTTTTTATACAAAATAATGTGCATAATATAGATTTATTTTTACGATAGAGGCTTAATAATTATTCTATTGAATCGATTTCCTGAATAATTTTTTATTATTCTGATTGAGTTACTATACTAAACTAAGAAGTAAAAATGAAAATTAATGTATATTAAATTATAAAATTACTATTAATAGTAATTCATTTTGGCCTAAAATATTTGTTTGATTCAAATTCCATTAATGAATTCCAGTACCGTATAATATTGACAACAATTTCAATTTGGGGTTATGGTTTCAATCTTAAGGAAATTGTATTCATCAACATATCGTCTATTGTTTGTTCTAGTGGAACGGTAACGTAACTGAATATGATAATTTATTTTAATAGTCGATACTAAGAAATATTGAAATATCTGATATATACAATTACAATAGACAAAAAACAGAGTTTACGACAAATTACTGTTATCTCAATCTTAATTAATTTATACGGTATAGTTTTAAAATGTACTGTTTTGTTTGGGTATGAGCTTAAGAAATATTAGATTTGTGGTAAACCCAACTCTAGAATAAATTAATATTTTTGATTATGTTATCAAGTAGCTGAAAATCGTATTATAATATTAAGTTGACCGCTGGGAGTAGGTAACTAAATATTAAAAATTATTAATGTTGTTTGTTATACTGTAATTTCTTTTTTTATAATGTGTTGTAATGTATATCAGCATATGAACTGTCGGTATTATTGTATACAAAAATCTAGAACAAATAAAAATATTAATTAAAAAAAGAAACATAATGAATATGTATATTATAAATTGGTTTACGAGTAGATGAATAACCTATTAATTATATTTAGTTACCCACTCTGAGTAGGTAAATAAATATTATGAATCACTGATGCTCTTATTTATACTTTAATTTGTGTTATTAATAATTTGTTGTTATTTTATAGGTATGTTATTCAACTATTTTTTACTGGATAAATCCGAAGGTTTTTAGATCGTATAATGTATACGATAAATATGATCCATATATTTTGTGTATGATAGCCACCGTTGTCTCAATAATATTAAGAGCATTGCTAGGTCATTTCCTTATACATTGGTTCGGATTTAGATTATTAAACAATGCCACCTGATCGACATATTATGTAAATAAAATGAACAATTTTTTTTTTATACAATTTAATGATTTGCTAATTATTGATAACTTGATTTATTTTTTGAGAAGAATCATAATATATATACAGAGTTTGGTGAGACGTCCGACTCCATCACCATATCTCCTCTTATAGAAATTGTTATGGATCCAATTACATTATTACTTGTCATAGAAATTAATTAATTCACTCGTCCTTCACTATGGCGTTAACATTAATCAATATTTTTTAAGGTTATATAAGGTTATTTTTCAAATTCTATTTATGACTTCCAGTACGGCATAATATTGACAACAATTTGAATTTGGGGTTATGGATTTAATCTCAAGGAAATTGTATTTATAACCATACCGTGAATTGATTGTTCTAGTGGAACGGTAACGTATATGAATTAGATCATTTTTTTTCATATTTGATAATAAAATGTACGTTTATATCTAATATATACAATTACAATAGACAACAATCAGGGTTTACGACAAACTAGTGTTTACTCAATCTTAATTAATTTATACGGTATAGTTTTGAAATTTATTGATTGGTTGGTTATCAGCTTAATAAATATAAGTTTTATGGTAAACCCACCTCTAGAATAAAATTATATTTTTGATTATGTTACCAAGTAGCTGAAAATTATATTAAAATAATATAAGAACTATCGATATTATTGTATACACAAATGTAGAACAAATAAAAATATTAATTAAAAAAATAAACGCATAAAATGTGAATATATTAAATTTGTTATGAGTAGCTGAATATCCTATTAATTTCATTTAGTTACCCACTCTATGTAGCTAAATAATATTATGAAACACTGATGCTCTTATTTATACTTTATTTTGTGTTATTAATAACGTGTTGTTGTTTTAATAGGTATGTTTTTCAAATATTTTTTACTGGATTCATTCAATGAGATTTAGAACGTTTAATAATCCTTCGGTTTTGTATATGATAGCTAACTTTGTCTCGATAATTTTAAAAGCAATGCTAGGTCACTTCATTATATATTGGTTTGGAGTTAGATTATTAATGAATGCCACCTGATCGACTTATTATGTAAATAAAATGAAGAATTTTTTTTTATACAATTTAATGATTTGCTAATTATTGATAACTTGATTCAGGTTTTGAGAAGAATCATAATATATATACAGAGTTTGGTGAGGCGTCTTACTCAATCACCCTCTCTACTCCTATAGAAATGGTTATGGATCCAATTATAATACTACATATCATACAAATTAACTTATTCAATCGTCCTGCTAGTGCAGGGTTATGTCGTTAACATAAATCAATATTCTTTAAATTTACTTACATCCTTTTATCTTTTTTTTGTTAACCTTATAAGAGTCTCACAGATGTACCTGTGTTATGTATATGGACATTTAATAATCCGTCTACTTTTATTCTAAATTCTACATTCTATTTATAAGTCATTCACTTTTACTATAATGTATTTACTATATGCTTTATTTTTTTTAAATATATTTTACCTACAATCCATTTTAAGGTAATTTAAAAAATTTAATATAGATAATAATCATATTGTTAAAAATATATGATTACATCAAATGCTTAATAAAATTCTGAACTCGTTGAATAAAATGATTCAGTCCTAATGTATAACACTGTTATAAAAAATGTAAAATATATAAAAATACGAAAAATAAAATAATGTTTTAGAAATATACTATGTATATATGCATGTTTGCCGATATTGGTTAATTAAATCAACCAATAACATCCACAATATTATTCAAAATATTCTGAAATGTACTAAATTATCATCTTTAACATAAATATAAATTATTTAATTTTTTTTACATTTTCCCCTTATTAAATCGTAGAGAATGCTTATATATATAAATACTTTAGCCACAAACATCTAAATATTATAGACCTAGATCGAACTACCGTGTTAAACAATACTCTTATAATATCCTCAATTAATTTAACTAAATTAATGACACAATTTTTTTTTATATTCATTGATATTGAATTGTTGCTCCTGAAAATGCTCCTCACCACTGTAGTGTTTTATTTTTAAGAATCAATTAAAAATGCATCTATGTTACATCTAATTTTGATTTCTCCACAATATGCTATAAATATAACACTTTGATAAAATATGCGGAAACATAAAATACATAATGGTGAGTAACGTAGAAATTTGGTTTTATTATTCGCTTGAAAAATAACAGCGATTCTATTAGATTGTTGATAAATTATTAAATATTTTTTAAAGAAAATTATTTTTGTATTAAATCAGTATTTTAATCTGTTGACTTGTTTATTTATTATATTCAATCATAGGTTACTTACACATTTATATATGAATTTGATTCAAAAACTGACATTAAAATTCTGTTGTTATATATTTTAATAATAAATCTTAGGGTACTTTGGTTACATATAAATTGAGATAATTAATTTTAAATGCCATCTAAAACAATTTTTAGGAGTAAAATAACATTTGCCGTATCAGCAAGTAATATTATAAATAAATAACATCTCTATTCGGATTATTTCCATCACTAAAACATAATATACAACATGTCGTCGTCGACAATCACGTGGTGCTATAGTATTACATCTTCGCTCATGTAATTCGGTCGTTCAAAAATCGTCTACCATCCCTCACTGAACGTCCAAAGAATGAAACTTTTTTATCGTCTTCCTAAAAACGCTGTACCAAACAAATCCGACAACCATGCACACTGTCATCGATACGTAGCAACCGTCAGAAAACAGAAAAAAGAAAACCGTTATCACTTCAATATTCTCGTTAATTAGGAAACTACAAGAAATTGAACAGACATGTTCTAAAATAAATAAAAAATAATGAACTCTCATTGTTTTTTTATTGGAAAAAGAATCCTGTTAAAAATAGATGCTAACAAACAATATAAATATATTCATTGCTAAGCCCAGAATCTATAAATACGTTTAATGTCAATCTGCTTTAATTTAAATCCGTTTCTCGTTAACATTCTTTCCATTGATATAATTTCCCCTACGGTGGCCGTAGTGCGTATAAAATTATTGTTGAAATCATTGGACACCAGCAAAATGATACTAACGGATCCGATAAACATACCGATCAGTAATCCGACGGAATTGCACGCCGAAGCTTAACCAACGTTCTGTCTACAAGCAAAAAGAAATTATTCAGGATTTTCAATTTAATTTTTATTATTCCTTGGCGTAAATGAATGTGTAAATAATAGCCTGGTCCACGTAACAATCAGTCATATTCGTGATATTTTGAGGTTTTACTATCGCAATAATACTATTAGTACGTCAGTTATACAGGTACGTCGTGATAGTCAGAGGGTAAGTTAAACACTAAACGAAATGAGTGTATAAATCGTAGGCAATAACGGAAATCATTGGTTAACATTTAAAAAAATCTTGGATAATCTTGTAAGAAATCTTGGTATTCGTCAGGAAATTAAGGTATCTGGTGTAAAAAGTATTAATCAGTGATTAACACACACCTGTAGAGCAGGGATGTCTTACCTTTTGGGGAGACCGGACCACATTAAATGAGTAGAAGTTGTGAGTCACATACACTTTAAAAGTATAACATTTGATTTATATTCCATTTAAAGGTCACAAGATTTTTCGATTAATGTTATTCTCTGAAAGTAGTATTCATCAGTCTTTTTTTCGTTAAACATGTTCTTCGTTCATCTTTTTGTTTCGCAAGTTTTCGTGTATGATTTCTGGACAGCAGATTTTGCTATTTGATTATTAATAAAGTTAATTTAAAAAAATAAAAAGTGATACTGAGCACTAATGTCTCTAAAATAAAACTTCAATTTATCCGTAGACTTTCGAACAATATACGATTATTAATGCATATTCCGTCAGTACTTTTTCATGATCGTCAACGCCCAACCGTCGACGGCAATGTCTTGCGTTGCAGATAATAAATTGATGATAAACTCCGCAGTTATCAACATGGCAATGTTGGCCTTTCCGGACTCGGGCAACCACGAGTCGATGTTATTAGCCATGTGTAAGAAACATAATCCTGTAGAACGATAAAAGCAAAGAATATTTACATTTAATAGAACAATTATAATATACTAAATTTTACACACATACACATTAGCATATGGAGGGTTTACATCCAACTTTGTCGTCGGCCCAACTGTTTTGAATAAAGTGCGTCGACGACCGGGGCCCATACAATTTTTGCGCAGTAAGACCATACCACAGCACTAAACGATGCCTAATAGTTAAAAAGCATTATAAATTTGAAATTCTTAAAATTAATAGACATTAGATAACATTTCAAGAATTAAACTATGTCATGTCATAGGAGCTGTTTTGCATCGAAGCAGGACAGTTCATACTGTAAAATTGTATACACTCGAAACTTTCAACATGCGGTGTTAAAGGATAATGCTGTGGATCGAGAGGGTAACAATCGAAGGGGTACCTTCTTAAATAGAATATAATCTAAACGACCATTAGCTGTCGGAATATGTGCTCGCCGTGCGCTTCCGGGAGTGCTGCGCCACCGCTGACTACTACACGTTACGAAGCCGGCAGAATGCGCCACAAGCGTCTCGCTCGGCAATCCAGTGCTTGTGCCGCCCGGTCCGGCATGTTGTATTGCCGTCCGCGTCCTGTAAGCCGTCCTCGTTATCCGTAGAAATCGCCATTTCCGTTTCTGCTGTAATCGCCGGAACTCGTAAATTCCCGTGTCCTGGGTAAAATCTCAAGTAACTCGGGCGGACAACGACGAAATCTCACGTGCGATGTACCGGTGGGTTCACTAGGCCGAGCTGAAGCTCTCGGTACAGGTGCGGAGTCGATTGATCGCGGATTGAGTTTGCTGTTTCGTTATGCGACTAGAACAGCATAAGCTCGTCCGTCCTGGTTGACTGCTGCGGACGGATACAGGCTAATTAAACTTACACATTTGTAGTTCCAATATGTTAAATGACTTCTATATGATATTTCTTATTTTTAGACAGGGATAACGTGTGACAAAACAGAAACAATCGTTAGAGATGAAGTCCAATCAGAACCAATTTCTATCAGAATGCAGAACAAAATCGGATGATAAAGTAACGGATTGTGGAGTGGCACTAGGTGATTATAATTCATTATTAAAACATACATTATTAGGTAACTTATGTAAGTTTAAATAAAATTTTAGAATAAGAACAAACTGATAAAGTTGGAAAATATAAGATGCGATAAATAACTAAAGGAAATCTAAGGTTAAATAACAGATATAGTTTCCAAAAAATATATGAATTATTATTTCTTACTCCGTTACATTAATTAATCAAAAAATGTTTAATAAAAAACGGTGTGGTGTAAATTAATGAGCATATCTTATATCTCATAATCTCATATCTTAAGGTTTGGTCGCTATATTTCAGAACAATGCAAAGAATTAATGTTAAACATTGTGTTAGAATGCATGTCCGGAATCGTACTTACAATAGTATTATGGTGTTCAACGCATGCCTATTCAAAATATATATCTAATAAAAACGAGAATATATTTTTCAATCCACATAGATTGTTTTTACTCGTGCAATATACTACGTGATCAGTTCGATAGGTAGTCTTATAATGAACTTTATTGCCATCCTTCCGCCAATGTCTGGTACTATATTAGTTACTGCATTAACCTACAAATACATATTACAAGATTGCAGAATAGATACTATAAATGTTATGTATGATAGTATTTTTGCGTATGTCTTTAGGTAAGTTCACAGAGAGTATATTTATTTAAATTAATAATTTATATACATTTAATGTCTATTTAGAAATTGGTTTAAAAATATAAGGCTCTATTAAATAAATTTAGAATTTCAATATAATGTTTTTTCTCAAGTTCATAGTACAAGTGATATAGAAATCCTTTTAGATAGAAAATTAATATATAAATATGATTTTGAGATAGATTTGTAAGATGTTTGGCATATTTATTTACAATCATAAAACTACAAACTGATTTACCCTTTATAACTGAAATATTTTATTTATAATAATATATAACAGTGTCTATATTGACGGTTGATGTTAAAAATAAAAAAATAATTACAGCTAAATATTAAGCATATTTAAATAACTCACTACTAGGCCAATAATGAGATTATTAGTGATGATATGTAGTGGCTACACATTTCATTATTGCTAGTGGGGTGGTGGATTACAATACAAATTTACATAATAATACGAATTGTTATGATACGTGTTAATTAAATACAATGTGAAATTGATAAATATTGGTGAAGTGAAGTGCTTAACTTTAATATTTCACTACACCATTGTATTATAAGATAGCTGACAATGGTCGTGACATAGTACCACTATTTTTAGATATCATATATAAATAAATGTTTTAATTTTATAAGAGATTTAGTAATTAATAATAAGTAACATCTAATTTTATTACTTTTAATTAATGAATATAATTTCCGAATGTGAGTTCACAAATTAGTGTTTATGATTCATGGCGCATTTGAATTGGACGTCTCGGAGTTGCATCGTATCGGCAGTGTATTGTCAAGACTAGTACTATTGCCACATGTAGGTGACTGTATCATCTTTATTATAGTCGAATTGCCATTAGATGCAGAAAATGATAATAAGCTGTACTAATTATCTTCAATACCCTTAATAGTGTAAGATAAAAAATGTATGGAAATTTCTAACAATTCGTTAACTATTTGTAATATTGTATAAAGAAACTACTTATATAATCCAACATTTAAAAGTTGTCAGTTTATATAAGTTAACAGTCTGTGGGTGTTAAATAGCTCTTTTTAAAAAGGCAAAAAAATATTGTCTAGAATATTATTTAAAAAAAATTGATTTTTTGTTATATTAATTATGTTATAACAGAAGATTTTTTCTATTTAATTTGTATACGCTTTGAATCAAATTAAAAACTGAAAATAATAGTCTAGGAAATAGATATTAAAAATTCCGTATAAAGTTTAATTATATGTTGGTATATATTCATTGTAGATTTTATTGGACAATAATTAGTCATATCGTATTACTGCCAAAACTTTCAAGATTAAAACGTATGGGTTACGGTAAAGAAAAAAATATCATTACCCTAGTAGTTGCTTCATCGGTAATAAAGGAGATAATAACTAGTATAACTGATGGTTTATTATTATACATGTATATTTATCCTGAATATATTACTTTTGACAGTATGTATTATTTTAATATTATATGAATTTTGAGGTTAGGCACCTATAAGTGGCTTATAGAGCCCGAAATAGTTAAATGATTTTTATTATTATATGAATAATGGGAAAAATTGTACAAATAAGTTCTTTAAAAAAGTAAGAAAATAGTGTGACATGTGTCGAATAAGAAATTCTTGAATTATGAATGAAGCTGTTGTTTAATGGATAATAAAAAGAAAGTATTCATAAATATTTAAACACTTTTATTAGATAGGTTAATGAACTCCAAAATTGTAAAATATTAAGATGTTATTGAGTTTATTGGTCGAGTGGTATTTTTTGAGGGAATGGGGATGTAACAACTATTTATAAACTAACTTTTTTATTATATTCATAAATTAGTCACCCTATCGTAGGCATGCTGTTGTAAGTGGGACGATGGAAGGTAATACTAGTAGGGTAATTTTGATAAAATTTTTTGAAGTAAAAGGTCTATAAAGATAATTGCATAAAAAAAAATAATGATTTAAAGACAATTTTAATATTATTTTGTTAATTTTATTTTAATGAGATAAACAGTGGGATAAACTGGTGGGACTTTCATATTTAAAAAAATCAGATTCATGTAACAATTCAAATAATTGTATAATAATTTAATTTATACTGTGTTCATCAATTCAATAAATGTTATTATAGCATAATCCTAATATTATTTTTTAGATTTTAAAGAAGCGTTTACATCATTACTTCCTCAGTACATCAAAGATGTACTTATTGAGATTATAATTGGTGTAATGTGTGAATTGTTAATGATATTTGTGCCACATCCAAGACATTTAAATCTGTGCAATTTTCAGAGTCATGAAAGGAATGAAAATCATAATACAAATAACGATCGACTAGTTAATAAACAAATTACTATGTATATTTAATTGTTATTAACTACAATAGTTTAATTGTATAATTTTGTTTAATTTGCATATTAATTATGTTATTTGATGATGATCATTAGTCTAAATTTAATTGTGCTACACCAACATAAATTTAAAATAATTAAAAGAGTCCATCAAATAATATCGCGGACCGAACTATTTATCTGATGGACCCAATTAGTTTTGTATATTATACTCTCGTCCTTTATTATAATTACAGTAAGGCTAGCTGTCTGCGCATATCTATTTGCTCCTGAATATGCGCATTACCACTGCAGTGGATTTTTTCTATGTTTAAATGAAAAGTACATAAGTTAAGCCTTATTTTGATTTCCCCTCAATATGCAGAAATATAAAATACATAATGGTTGGTCATGTAGAATTATAATTTTATTATAAGTTAAAAACTTTAACAATGATTCATTAAGATGTTTAATATAAAATCAATTATTTTAAAAAGAAAATAGTATTTAATCTAATTAGTGCTTTTATCTGTTGATTTGATTATTAGTAATATTCAATTACAGGTTATCTACACGTTAGTACTTAATATTGATCCAAAAATATAAACTATGATTTGACTTCGATTTATTCTTATCGATAAATTTGTCTTACAGATAACAATCATCCGTGTATTTTTATTGTGCGTCGAAGGATGTCTTATTGTGCTTCACAAATGGTATACAAATTTCCCATTGACATGTTCCTTGGGATGTGCCTTATCATGTATTATTGCAAGTACTGGTTGGAAATGGTTAGATCGAAAACAAAGACAAGAAAACCCAATGATATCAAATATCGACGACATGGTGATTCAGAGTCAATTAAAAGTCATTACAAAATTTTTCGAGTTTATCTTAACTTTAATTTATCCAATGGTAATTGGTTTTAGTGGCCTACTGTTGATTAACTATATTTTTATCGAATGAATGGATGCTATAGTCATATGTCTATTGATTACATTTACTGTAAGTATATTTTTTTATAAATGGTTAATTAATAATTAAATAATTCCTGATAGTAATTTTTAAATTTCAATTTGTGGTTATGGATTCAATCTTAAAGAAATTGTATTCATCAACATATCGTGGGTTGTTTGTTCTAGTGGAACGTTAACGTAAATGAATTCGATTTTTTTTTTTTCATATTCGATAATAAAATGTACGGTGATATCTGATATATACAATTACAATAGACAACAATCAGAGTTTACGAAAAAATTAGTGTTAACACAATCCTAAGTAATTTATATTGTATAGTTTTGATATGTATTGTTTAGTTTGGTTATCAGCTTAAGAAATATACATTTTACTGTAAACTCAAATCTAGAATATATTAATATTTTTGATTAACTTAACAAGAAACTGAAAATTAAATAATATCAGTGTATGCACTGTCGGTATTATTGTATACATAAATCTATAACAAATAAAAATAATAATAATTAAAAAATAAAACGTTATTAATATGAATGTTTTAAATTTGTTATGAGTAGCTGAATATCCCATTAATTATATTTAGTTACCTACTCTGAGTAAGTATATAAATAATATAAAACACAAGTATTCGGAAATATGTCAATAATCAGAATATATGGTAGTACACTAAGACGTACTTAATGTGGTGGCGGTAATGGAAGTCCAAGAATTGTAAAAGATTACATTTATTAAAATGCCTTGATTTGTACGGTATAAATCAAAATTTTCACAATAATTCGCAGTTTAAAAACAAAATTACGTTAGGCCCAAATGTTGCCAACTGATTTTTGGTGTTTTTTTATGGCCAAAACAACAGTTTTATTTAATCTTGGAGCCAATTTTTCTAAGACGCTAATATTTTGAAAACCTACTGAACCATATATAACTCAAAAAAATCAAGAACGTCAAAAAAGAGTTAAATGGAAAAGAATTCGGTTATAATATCAGGTCCCTGCAATTATTTTAATCTGAAATATGACTTCAATAAGAAGCAAAATTGTCAATAACACAAATCCTTTTTCACGTTAATATTCCCGTTCCTCCTCCCCGTTATTATTGAATCAACAAAAAATTTAACAGACAAGATATAAAATACAAACAAAATAAATCTTTCTCGTTGATTTTTAATTGAGATAGATTTCTGTTAAAAAAAGATGTTAACAGACAATATAAATATATTATAATATATAAATTCATTGCTAAGCACAGAAACTATAAATACGCTTAATGTCAATTAGCTCTAATATCGACAACCGGAGCCCATACAATTCTTGCGCAGTACAGCCATACCACAATGCTAAACGATGTCTTAAAATTGAAACGCATATAAAATTTAAAATTTTTAATATTTAAAACATTAGAAAACTTTTCAAGAATTTAACTCTGTCATGTCATATGCGCGGTTTGCCCTCGAAGCCGGACAGTTCGTACTGTAAAAACATGTAAACTCGAAACATTCGACATGCGGTGTTACATGATAATGCTGTGGATAAAGAGGAAAACAATCGAAGGGGTACTAAATAAAATATAAGGTAAACGATGGTTGTTGTAATGAATTATTATTCGGACGAGATAAACCTATCGAAACGTAAAAAGACATAATCAGCTTACTATTGACAATAATTGTAGGAACTGTCGAATGATGTATTGGAAGAGAAAGACTACGGGTGGAATACATTATACGAATTACATAGGATATGATTAAAATGAAATAAATGCACCTGGAATAAATAGGCTGCAAATAAAGGCGTGGTGAAAAGCACCAATCTAATCTAAGTATTAATAAAAAAAAAATAAAAAAATTTGCATAGGTGACATAATTTTGTGATGTAATCAATCAATGAATACAATAAATATGTTAACGTTCAACACACACACATTTTAACGTTAAATTTTCTAACATAATTCGGACGACCATTTGTGCTGATTAGCGCGCCAAATATGTATAAATTATGTTGGATGGGTTTGGCGAAACAATTCAATTCAAAATCATATCCTCTTTTGTTTTTTTGCATTCATCATTGGGTAAGTTTACATTAAATTAATTTATATAAATTTTTATTTTTTACTGATTTAATATGTATTAAAAATTTGTTTAGAAATGTATCGTTCTATTGTTCTAATTCAGAATTTAAATTAATTGTTTTTCCTTAATTATTTCCTTATAATTCAAGTACTATAGAAATGATAACAACATAAATTATGTATTTGCTAAAAGATTTTTTCGATATTTTTTTTTCTTTGCACTTTGTATACGAACTGAATCGAATTTTAAGTTATAGAAGTTTGTCTGGGAAATGGAAATAGACAATTCCCTATAAAGTTTAATTATACGTTGATTACTCTGTAGACTTCATTGGACAATAATAAGTCATGTCGTATTACTGACTAACTTTTCGAGATTAAAACGTATGGGCTACAGCGAAAAAAATATATCATTACTCTTCTTGTTGCTGCTTCGTGTATAGTGGAGATAATAACTAGTTATTACCCTAATTTATTATTACTATCCTAACCTAAACTATAACTGATGAGTTTATTTTTTACACCCGGTATAATGATCTACTTGAATATAGTCAAAGTAAGTAATATTTCAATATTATATGAATATTATATTTATTTGCATTGTTATGTTTGTCATCACGTGGCTTTACGGGCCCGAAATGGTCTCTAGACGAATCCAAGACGCATATTGCCATATAATACATTGCTACGCGAACGATCGCTTATGATTGGTCGGTCCCTTGCTATCGTGGACTCTCCTTATTTTAGATAGGTACCAAACTTATCCAAATTAGTGTTCGGCGTAATTATGGTGTCTCAGTGGATTTACGTGACGCTCATTAAATCGGTATTAGAGTAACCATAATTCGGATTCTATAATGACGGAACAAATATTTTTCTCATTTTTCCACCGTGACCTCCCCCAACGTGGTTTTGTACAAACTATCGATAGTTTTACACAAAGAAAAATGACCCAAGGCCTCAAGTCATTATTAGAATTCGACAACGTTTACTTTTCCTTGATTATATGGTCCCTTGGTTCTGGTGGTATGTGTACGTGTAATATTATTTATTATAACACTCCGGTATATCCTAAATTATTGTAAAGTCCGTTTCCTGCCAGAAATTTCATAGACAATTTAGGCAATAACAGGCTATTGACAAGAATACACTACTCTATTAGACTAGAGTTAACTCTAGAAAAAACCGCGAGGTGTGTATGGGACAGTCGAAAAATGGAAATATGTGGAGATCGAGTAATACCGGCATACGCTGATGATATTGTGGTAACGGGAGGAACGAGAGGATAGGTAGCAATTAATGGTAGGAAGAAAAATGCCGAACATAGACTGCATAACAGTGGATTTCTATAGGTTTGGAAAAGTGCATGTATTTAAGTACCTAGGCGTTAACATAAACAGCAAGAACAGCATGCATGAAGAGATTAACGAAAGAATAGTATGCCGTGACCGGTACACACAGCATTATGGAACTGCTAAATTCAATAACAGGCTATTGACAAGAATACACTCTGGGTCCTACTCTATTAGACTAGAGAAAAATCTAGAAAATACAGCGAGATGTGTATGGGACGGCCAAAAAATGGAAATATTTGGAGATCGGGTAATACCGGCATACGCTGATGATATTGTGGTAACGGGAGAGACAAGAGATAAAGTCATAAATACAACGTCCAAACTGCTAAGGGCAAGTAAAACCATAGGTTTGCGTGTGAATGAACTAATAATAGAACATAATTAATTTATTCATATGAATGCTTAAATAAATAAATATTTAAAAATATACAAATACAATTGCAATTGCTATTTCCTTATGTTAATGGGAAAAAACTTGAGCTTGAATTTTGAGACTGCTACTCTTAAGTTTGATTTCACGTTCAACTTCGTCCGATATTTTTTTTTTTGTTACCGATATGTGTTTCACATATGTAAGGTAGAGGATAGAATCGTCGATCTACCTATAATTGACAATTCTGATCTTATGGAAATACAACATTTATCACTTGAAATTTTATTAAATCTTATACGCAGATATATTTATCGGACGATAACTCCGATTGGTTCCTATTTCGTAATTAAATTTAATTCAGAATCCATTTTATTTACGTTAATAGAAAATTGATTTCTTATCCGTCCAGATTTTTTTTCTGGAAACTTTTCAAACCGTGTGTTAATATTCGTAACCAAATTGCACATTTAGAAAACGATTGACGGTACACTATAGACCGGAATTGATTTTATATCGTGTGCAATATGTTCGATAGTACTCGAATGACAACTAGGTGGGAACTGATTATTATATATTAGCTTTGTGACTAAAATTATTAAAATATACGTACACGATATCGAATGTGGATAAAACTAAATATTAAGAATGCCAATCCAATAGATATCGATCGACCACTATCGCTTATAGTTAATAAAATCGCGTATATGGGCAATATTATAATCAGATATCATAACTTTATATACTATTCATGTAATCGCACCGACACAATAAATACATTCAATTTAAAAAAATAATATGCTTTGATATGAAAAATCAATGTTCATTATTTTTGGTGACCCCCCCCCCGTCCTCCTTCCCTCTTACCACCAAACTATCTCAATACAAATATTCCGTATTATTAACTTTTTAACATTTAATTTTTACTTTACAATATGAATATATTCTGTGTCTGTGGCAATATTTTATTATTTTCTATTTAGATATGTACTAGAAAGATTTAAAAAAGAAAATTACAAACAAAAAGATTTTTGTATAATTCATATTATATATAAAATGTTTAACTAATACATATTTTTATTAATATAGAAATTAAAAATCTAAATATTTTAAAAACGTATTTCAAAAACGAATACTCATTATCAACCCCAATAGAAAGCCGTTCTCTATTTTCTTTAATAAATTTTTAGTTATTATTAAATATTTAATAGTATGATTTATTCTTATGTTTCGTGTATAATTTAATAGTATAAAATTGTTATAAATATCAGGAGTACAATGACTTATAAATACGTCCTCGATAGGATAATCATAGCACCACAAATTGTATATTTATAATTTATATTCCTTTATTTTACTATTAGTTTAAATTATAAATATATTTTTGTTTATTTAGGAGTATTATTTTTAAACGGTATAAAACGTATTTAATTATGTGGAAAATATGCGGTCGTGGTCGTCTATCCAGTGATGAATATTTTTATTTACCATTTCGTTTAATTAGTCGAGCACACCACGTAGTGAATCATTGTCGATTCTCGGTGTATCTATTTTTTAAAACCGTATTTTTTTTTGGAAATTATATTGTAACTCTATAACACTTACGGGACACGTACTGGCCTGTAAAAACATAAAACGTTAAACGTATTTTGATTATGTAAATAAAAGCTACAATAAAAATAAAAAAAATAATTAAAAAATTGGTGAAGGTCGGTCATATTTAAACTCGAATTATAGCGTTTAGCAATAAAATATTAAAAATCCCAGTAAAATGCGCCCCGTATGTCGACATTCCAATAATAAAAAATCATCGAAATCGGATAATCTTACGAGTCATGAGAGTTTTTTTTTTTTCCCTGTAAAGCATGTATTTGAGCGAAAAAACGGGTCGCGAACAAGCCCCATAACAAAATACTAATAATTTCCTACCGGTTTCGTTAATTTTGAAAAGAGTAGTATATCCATATGAAATACACCCTACGGCTTGTAATATTCTAGGCTTTAAATCCTCCTAAACAGAACAGCCCCTAAGTTTATAATGAACACACAAGTTCCCCATTCTCAAGAGAAGGTCAAGTCAAAAAAATACTCTCTAAAATGATTATAATTTGGGATCTTCTGACGAAGACATTCTAAACTCATTAAAAATTCGTAAATGAATAATGTGTCAATTATTAATGGTATGGTTTTTACCTTTGAATTTAACTTTTATTCTTTCGTTACAAACACGGCGTGCCACGGTGATAATTAAACTTGCTCGGTTGATAATCGTAAAACGGGTACAAATGTATTATTTTGAACGGCCCCCGAGTTCTTATCGGTACCTCGCCGGTCCCAGTCCCACCCTGGCCGTAATGTTAATAAATATATTAAACGCAGGCGGGTGCTTCCTGTTGATGGCTATCAAAATCGACGATTGGCTGCCCAAAATCGGAAAACCGAACATAACGATGCTGGTGTCGGTGTTTTTCATTTCGGTAATGTTGGCGGATACGAAAGACGTGGTCATCGACGGTTAGTCTCGCCGCGGGATATAGAATATAAAAATAAAAACACTACCCGTTAACGAAATGTTATTTCGGTGAGCAGGAAAAACGTTGGCTATTCGTCCACGTGCTCGACCACGGGTATCACGATCGAAAATGTAATGGGTTCTGTGTTGTTTGTCCTGATTATGTCCGAAGAGTTCAGCAATAAATATCTGCAGACGGTTCCAGCAACAGGCGTCCTAATGATTATCAAACGGATGTCGACGACGTTTCTTCAATAAGTCGATTATTAAAACGCCTATAATTAGGAGAGATTTTTTTTTCTTTTTCCCGAATGCAATATTTCATTATGTAGACGTATTTGTTTTACACCGACACTACTTTTAAGAGATTTTGAGCCGTGAAGCCCCCCTTCAGGGTCTTGTGGTTTTACAATGATGTTTATTTAATTTTTCATTCTGTAAACGCTTTTTCTACCGGAAGACTTTATCCGATCTAAACACATTTTGACTGTTTCCGGTAGCGGACTTTTGTCTAGTTAGTACACTTTAAGGAGGCAATTTATCGACATATCTATTAGTTTTTTTTAACGCCACAGAAAAAAACTACCAAAAAATGTCGGAAAACGGCAAAACACGATTCCGTCAAACTCGAATTTTCTTATTCCTTTTTTATTTATGTTGATTTCTGGGTTACCATGGCAACAATGAAAAAAACACGACTATTACTACTACGGTCAGAATGGTTTTTCGTTTGTAACTTATCGTTGTACACAAATATAATTCAATTTCCTATCTGTATACTACATTTCCAACTTCCCACTTACAACAGCGGCCTACACATAATGCCAAGTATGTTTCCTTTTTTTTTTTATAAATATATATGTATTTATATTTATGCGGTATTATAAAACTTGTAAAAACTTATAAAAAGGTGTATCGATATTAAACAAAAATGTCAACGGGTAAAAATGCCTGCGTCCAAATATTGGTTCCCACATAAATTTTTCAAAAAAATAAACTTTTGAAAAACGCGAGACGCTACGAAATAAATCTGTTTATCTAATAAACGGTTCTATTATTATGTACGGGTATAATATATATTATAATAAAAAGTTTGTCGTTCATATAAAAATTATGGTCGCATATGATAATGCGCGAAACACAAAATAAATATATGATTTGAAAACAGGATTGTGAATAACGGAACAAAACATATAAAATAAATAAGCAAAGGGTATGTAAAGTGATTGAGGTATGAAATCATTCATAAAGTAGTGAAATATTTTTTTTTTTTTATTAGTTTTACTTTATATCATGCGTTTATAAAATATATTCTAATATTAACGTTGTATCTATCTGTAACGCTATATTTATTTTATATCGCTAAGTCCTATAACTGTAAATCGTTGTGCACGTACTATTGGTAATTAAACGTTTGCATTAATAATTATTAATTATACCCAGTTCCTGATTTAAAATTTCGCATAAATTTATATTAAAAAAAATGTTGTACATACTTTGCAATATAAAATTTCTATAAAAAAAAATGTATCTGTATTTTTTGTTGGAGTAATATAAGTCTTATTATTTCGGTGTGAGCAATTGGTTCAAATTCTCTACGTCCATTTTCCTCAAGCCTTACACAATTCATATCATCAATGTCATATTGTAAATTATTAAAAAAAGGTCAAAGCAGGTCCTTCAAGAAAAGCTGGTATGCATACAATCTTGTCACTATCTGACCAAACATTTAAATGAGCGGCACTTTGAATTATTTTAAAAAGGAATCTATATTATTTGTCTTTGGACCCCAGTGAAGACCTACTTCATGTATTCATTCCTTTTTTTTTTTTTTTGATTTTGAATTTAGAAGATTTAGTAGATTAGTATAAAATTCTATATTTTAGATTCTATGCATACTGATTTTACTATAATGATTTTGTATTACCCGTGGACAACGTTTCTACCAGAACTCCTTCTCCAATTAGGAAATGACAACGACAACTTTTGTAGCAATATTGATATGGTTGATACATCGCATGGTTACGATTTTCTATAAAATTTCCATACAAATTTAAGAAAAAAAAGAATAAAACCGGAATGTTTACACAATAACGTGTATATGGTATCTATTATTTTCCGTTTTTTTGTAAGTCAATTATTAATAATCGTATAAGCCTGAAAATACACATCATTTTTAAACACAGTTACATTCTAGAACTTTTTTAGCTGTTTAGAACTATTTGAAATAGTTGAGATTTTTTAGATTTGTTTGTATTTTATATGTGAGTAACACTGTTATGGCCCTATCCAAAGTGTTTGTAAATTTGAATCATAGTTAATCATAAGTCTTACTGACTCTTAACGTTGAACCTAGAATATTAATTTTTTTTTATAGTAGATCCATGTCTTGATGAAAATCGTATGTAATACGACATAACCTGCCAATTTTTTGATTTATATATATATAAAACTTAATTGAGATCAGAAATTCCTCAATAAATTAAGAAGAATTATACACGTTTTTATTTTTGTTTTTATAATTTTAGTAACAAATGAGTAGGTTTATTGATTTTAATTTATCAATACATATAATATTCCTTTCTGTATCCCACCTTCCCAATACTTGATAATTTCTAAGCAATGATTTATGTAAGATAAAAAATAAAATCCACAATGTAATCTTGCCAACTTGAAAACAAAAAAAAATATCAGTAACGGAATGGACAAAATAGATTGAATTAAATTCAAATAGGTTCTACTAGAAACCTCAATTATAGCTTATGGTTCTCAAATGCAAGTATTCTATATAAAAGCGAGTACCCAAAATATTATTAAATTAATAAATATATAATATTTTATGTATACTTGATAATAACTAGATATTATAACATATATTTATTGTGCAAACAATATGAATACGAAAACAATTATAGTGGAACTCCCAAAATTACATTAAATATTCGTAGCAACATTATCTATGTGAATGCGTGCCTATATTTCTTCTTTAAAAAAAAAAAAAAAAAATATAACACAATTTATCAGTCTAAATATGTTTCATTAATTTTGTGTTTTAATTTACTATACAAATATATTAGGTTGTGCTATAACCTAACCTAACCTAAAAATGGTACTTTATTTACGTTCTAATTACTAATTTACGTATCCCAGGTTTAGGCGGTTTATAAAACTTTTATTTGTCCGAACATGCATATAGCGATCAATATGGTATGAAGCCTTTAGGCTAAAGATATTAATACTATAAAAAAATTTAATTTTGGAGTTGAAAGACAACTGGACTACAAAGAATACAAATTAAACTTAATAGTAAAATATTGAATTATTTAGTAGTTTTATTTCCTAAAACTCTCGTAATATAAATAATGTAAAATAAATAAATTAAAAATATTTCCATATTATCAATCTATTGTTTAATAATAGTATGCGTCAGTGTTATTAACATAAACACGCAATATCGCCACTTTGGTAAATTAGATACTAGTTGTTCATCGTGAAAGCTGCAGGAAAATAAATAGCATTTCTAACGCCATCATCGTGGATGAAAGACATTCAAAAATTCCATTTGTAATTAAAATCGTTACTTCGTTAATGTTTCATTATTAACATTTTAATATCTGCATACTGTTTTGGTTGGTAAGTATTATTTAAAGGGACATAAAATGTTTGCAACATTCTTTTTAAGTTATTATATTTTGAAAACGTAACAAATTATTCGCTAAAATAATTGTCTTGCTTAACAAACGCTGATTGTTCTGATTCGGTGAGGACAAACGAATACGTTATCCTCGATATTATTATTATTATATGTAATGTAAAAAAATTGCAAATAATGGTTTCAGTTGTAGTATATATTTGATTGTTATATAGCCGATGGGTTACTTTTAGGGGCTCTCAATATTCGGTATTTACAAGTCCGCTGGTGGTAGTAGACGTGGTGTTCGTAGCTTGCCAAATTAAGTTTGAGCGACCTTTGACTTAATCGAAAACGATGTCCGAATTCCGATCGTGTCCTATTTGCTAATTACACGTGCACTGCATACACCTGTCATGTTATTATTTTAATCGAACTATGCCCTTGAATTAAAATTCGTATACAGAATTACGTATATGCGCACATATCCTATGACAGGTGGTTAAATAAAACGGTACACAATTCCGCTATTAATATTTAAACAGAAATATCTATAAATATTATATTTCGTAAAATCATTGTATTTATATTTTCATTTTATTTGATAGAAATAATGAACGATGATGATATAGAATGTGCTGAAGTGACAAACTCAGGACATGCGGAAGAACATCCACAAATCGTTGAATTTCAACGGTATTCGATAAAATATCATATCTTGGCGATTGGTCGCTATTATTCAGAACGATGCAAACAAATAATGTTAAACATTATGTTCGAGTGCATAGCCGGGATCGTACTTTCAATTGTATTATGGTGTTCAACAAATGCGTATTCAAATTATGTATATGATACAAACGAGCATATGTTTGTCGATCCATATAATATGTTATTACTCGTACAATACTACATGATCAGTTCGATAGGTAGTCGTTTGATGAACTTTATTGTCATATTTCCACCAATGACTGGTGCTATATTAGTAACTGCATTAACATACAAATACATAATACAGGATTCCTTAGGCGATACTGTAGAATATATGTCCTTAAAAATAATTTGGTTTGTTCTTAGGTAAGTTCACAATTACAATATTTCTTTAAATAATTAATTTAAATACGATTAATTTTTATTTAGAAATTTGTTTAATAATATAAGGTTCTATTATCTACATTCAGAATTTCAAAATAATTTTTTTTTTTAGACTCATAGTACAAGTGATATAGAAATTCTTATAGATATACAATTAATATACAAATATGATTGTGAGATAGATTTGTAAAATGATTGGCATATATATTTGCAATCATAAAACTACAAGCTGATTCTCCTAATATTACTGAAATACTTTATATATAATAATATATAACAGTGTCTATATTGATAGTTGAAGTTAAAAATGGAGAAATAAAACCAGCTAATTGTTAGGCAAATATAAATAACTTACTACTAGTCTAATAATGAGATTTGTGGTGGCTACACATTTCATTATTGCCAGAGGGTTGACGGATGACGATATAAATTTACGTTACATTTACGTATTTTAAGATAGCTGACAATGGTCGTGACATGGTACCACCCTTTTTCGATATGATAAATAAATTAATTTCTGAATTTTAATTAGTTAATAAGTATTTAATATTAAGTATCCTTTAAATTTATTACTTTCAATTAATGAATTTAATTTCCTAAAGTGAGTTTACAACGATATTGGTTATGATTCATGGCACATTTGAATTGGACGTCTGGGAGTTGCGTCGTATCGCCGGTGTATTGTCAAGACTAGTAATATTGCCACTTGTAGCTGACTGGATCATATTTATTATAGTCGAAATGCAATTAAATTCAAAATATGATGAGTTTTTATTATTAATTTCAATTCCTACATTTGGGTAAGTTAATAAATTTATTGAACATTGTTATAATTCGTTACTATTTGTAATATTTTATACAGAAAATACATAAATAATCCTACAGCTATTAGGCTATAACAGCTATAACCTATAGCTGTTAAAAAGCTTATTTTAATAAAGCAAAATATACTGTCTTGATGATTATTTAAGAAAATTGCTTTTGTGTTATATTAACTATGTTATAACCGACATTTTCTCTATTTAATTTGTATACGCATTGAATCAAATTAAAAACTGAAAATAATAGTCTAGGAAATAGATTTTAAAAATTCCGTATAAAGTTTAACTTCATGTTGGTATATTTTCATTGTAGATTTTATTGGACAATAATTAGTCATATCGTATTACTGCCAAGCCTTTCAAGATTAAAACGTATGGGTTACGGTAAAGAAAAAAATATCATTACCCTAGTAGTTGCTTCATCGGTAATAATGGAGATAATAACTAGTATAACTGATGGTTTATTATTATACATGTATATATTTCCTGATAATTTTAAAAGTATGTATTATTTCAATATTATATGAATTTTATCTCATTTCGTATTTATCATCATGAAATGGCTTATAGAGCCTGAAATATTTAAATGATTTTTATTATTATATGATTAATTAGAAAAATTGTACAAATAAGTTCTTTAAAAAAGTAAGAGAAAAGTGTGACATGTGTCGAAGAAGAAATTCATAAATTATGAATGTAGATGGTGTTTAATGGATAATAAAAAGAATGTATTCCTAAAATGTAATCACTTTTATACGTTAGGCTAATGAACTCCAAAATGGTAAAATATTAAGATAATAATTGGGTATTATAGTAAAATGGTATATTTTTAGGGAATAGGTATGAAAATAACAACTATCCTGTTTTATTATTTTCTTAAAATAGTCACCCTATCGTAAGTGAGGTGTGCTGTGATAAGTGGGTCGATGGAAAGGTATAGCAAATAGGGTAATTTAGATAAAATCCTAAAGCTGACGTAAATGGTCTATATATAAAATTTCCAAAAAAAATAAATAAAATAGCATAATCTCATTATTATTGTTTAGATATAAAAGAATCGTTTACATCATACCTTCCTCAGTATAGCACTGATGTACTTCTTGAGATTACAATTGGAGTTATGTGTGGATTGTTAATGATATTTGTGCCACATCCAAGACATCTAAATCTGTGCAATTTTCAGAGTCATGAAAGGAATGAAAATCATATTTCAAATAACAATCGACAAGTTAATAAACAAATTACTATGTATATTTAATTGTTATTAACTACAATTGTATAATTTTGTTTAATTTGCATATTAATTATGTTATTTGACGATAATCATTAGTCTTAATTTCATTATGCTACACCAATACAAATTTATAATAATTAAAAGACTCTAACTAATAATATCGCGGACCGAACTATTTATCTGATGATTACAGTTAGTATTACCTAACCTTACCTAACCACCCTAAATCATATTCTCCATCTTCATTATAAGAACAATAAGGCCAGCTGTCTGCGCCTATTCATATGCTCTTGAATACGTTCTTTACCACTGCAGTTGTTATTTTCTATGTTCAAATAAAAAGTACATAAATTACACTTTATTTTGGTTTCCATATTTAGAAATATAAATTTCAAAATGTTTGGTCATGTAGAGAATTAGTTATATTTTTAACTTAAAACTATAAAAATTATTTATTATGATTTTTGATATAAAATCAACAATTTTAAAAAGAAACTAGGATTTAATCTAATTAGTGATTTTATCTTTTGATTTAATTTATAGTAATATTAAATTAAGGTCGCCTACACGTTTGTAATTAAATTTGATCCTAAAATCTAAACTATGATTTGACCTCGATTTATTCTTATCGATAAATTTGTCCTTCAGATAACAATCATCCGAGTATTTTTATTGTGCGTCGAAGGATTTCTTATTTTGCTTTACAAATGGTCTACACATTTTCCATTAACATGTTCATTGGGGTGTGCCTTAACATGTATCGTTGCAAGTACTGGTTGGAAATGGAGAGATCGAAAAGAACGACATGAAAACCCAATGATATCAAATATCGACGACATGGTGATTCAGAGTCAAATAAGACCTTTGAAAAAATTGTTAGAGTTCATCTTAACAATAATTTGTCCAATAGTAATTGGTATTATTGGCCTACTGTTGACCAAATATTCTTTTATCAATCGAATGGGTATTATAGTCATATGTCTATTAATTACATATACTGTAAGTATTAGTTTGTTTTATATTATGTTCATTTTAAAAACTTTATAATTTTCAATCACTAAATTAGTTAATTCATAACCAAAACATCTTAATAAAATTTTATAAAAAATCATATTAATCCGTTTAAGTTTACACTTAATTTCAGAAACCGTAAGTCTTAGTAATTCATATTATTATAAATTTTTGATTTTATTTGTAGTTTGAATAAAATATTATAATCGTGCAATCTCTATTACATTTCTTAAACAATTTATCCAAAAAACAATCTTTTTTTTATATTTTACTTATTGGACAGTTATACTCGGAAAGTTAATATTAAAGAACATTTTTCTTGAGAAAAAATAGTGCCTCACTGTGAAGGATATATTATTTGGGCTTTTGAGTGTATGGGATGAATTATAATACAAAAAAATGCTTTAAAAATTTATTTTAAAAATATTTTTTATACAAAATAATGTGCATAATATAGATTTATTAATACGATAAAGGCTTAATAATTAATCTATTAAACCGATTTCCTGAATTATTTTTTATTATTCTGATTGAGTTACTATACTAAACTAAGTATTTAAAATGAAAATTAATGTTTATTAAATTATAAAATTACTATTATTGGAATTCATTTTGGCCTAAAATATTAGTTTAATTCAAATTCCATTAATGAATTCCAGTACCGTATAATATTGACAACAATTTCAATTTGGGGTTATGGATTCAATCTTAAGGAATTTGTATTCATCAACATATCGTCGATTGTTTGTTCTAGTGGAACGGTAACGTAACTGAATTTGATAATTTATTTTAATATTCGATACTAAGATATATGGTAATATCTAATATATACAATTACAATAGACAAAAAACAGAGTTTAGGACAAATTAGTGTTATCCCAATCTTTATTAATTTATACGGTATAGTTTTAAAATATACTGTTTTGTTTGGGTATGAGCTTAAGAAATATTAGATTTGTGGTAAACCCAAATCTAGAATAAATTAATTTTTTTGATTATGTTATCAAGTAGCTAAAATTCGTATTATATTATTAAGTTAACTGCTGAGAGTACGTAACTAAATATTAAAAATTATTAATGTTGTTTGTTATACTGTAATTTCTTTTTTTATAATGTGTTTTAATATATATCAGCATATGAACTGTCGGTATTAGTGTAAACACAAATCTTAAACAAATAAAAATATTAATTAAAAAAAGAAACATGATGAATATGTATATTATAAATTGGTTTACGAGTAGATCAATAACCTATTAATTATATTTAGTTACCCACTCTGAGTAGTTAAATAAATATTATGAAACACTGATGCTCCTATTTATACTTTAATTTGTGTTATTAATAACGTGTTGTTGTTTTTATAGGTATGTTATTCAATTATTTTTTACTGGATTAATCCTTCGAGATTTGAAACGTTTTATGGAGTAATTCATCCTTGTACGATAGCCACTTTTGTCTCAATAATATTAAGAGCAATTCTAGGTCACATTCTTATACATTGTTTTGGTGATAGATTGTTGAAGAAGTCCAACTGATCGACGTAATTAGTAAATAAAATGAATATTTTTTTTTTTTTTAATCCTGTTTAATGATTTGTTAATTATCGATTACTTGATTTAGGATTTGCGAAGAATCATAATATGTATACAGAATTTGGTGGGACGTCTGACTCTATCACCTTATCTATTCCTATAGAAATTGTAAAAGGTCCAATTACAATATTACATATTAAATACAAATTAATTTATTCACTCGTGCTGCGCTATGTCGATAACATAAATCAATATTCTTTATATTAACTTATATCATTTTATCATTTTTTTGTTAACTGTATAAGTCGCACAGATGCACCTTTGTTATATATATGGACATCTCATAATCCGTCTACTTTTATTCTAATTTCTACGTAATTTTTTAATTCTTAGTGGTTTTACTTTAATGTATGGTTTTTTTTAAAAAATATATTTTACCTACAATCGATTTTAAGGTAATTTAAAAAATTTAATATAGATTATAATCTAATTGTTAAAAATTATGATTATATCAAATACTTAATAAAATACTAAACGCGTTGAATAAAATTTTTCATACCTAATGTATAACACTGTTATAAAAAATGTAAAATATTCAAATATACGAAACATAAAATAATGTTTTAGATTTACACTATGTAAACATGCATGTTTGCCGATATTGATTAATTAAATCAACCAATAACATCTCTATTATTGTTCCAAATATTCAATAATTTACTAAATTATGTTCTATAACATAAATATCAATTTTTTTTTTTTTACATTTTCCCCTAATTAAAAGGTAGAGAATGCTTATATATATATAAATGGTATGGATATATGTTAGCCACAAATATTTAAATATTATAGAGATTATGGAGCGGTCACCTATTGACGCGTCCCTTTGGAGAAGATCAAGGATAATCAAGTTTCCTACACCATTCCCTTCTCGGTCGCCTGGACGAATTGTCTGGGATTTTGATATATTTTCTTTTTTTTTGCTGGGTGAGAAATGCTATTTTATGTAACTACAGAACGTCTCCGGGCAATGAGCTTTTTGTAACTTGCCTAGGGGCCGAAATGCATTTTTAACATGTTTATTATAATGCAGTTTGTCTGCAACAAAAGCGCTTTTTGTTCCTGCCCGTAAAAATAGAATAGTCTATTACAATTTCGCCATACCTTAATAACTTGACTTTCAAATAAAAACTCATATGCTTCTAACCCGTAACGTATTTGGTAACGAATACAAGCATTTCAAATTTTATGGCGTATAGAGGTGTGTTTAGATTCATAATGTCGTCTTTAGGCAAACCCGAGCCGATTAGCTTTAACGTCGAGACACAGTCCACAGCGGCAAACCCAATCTAAAATATCAAACACATGGGCGATTTTTTAACAAAATAAACGTCAAATGTAATTTAATTATGAATTTTATATTGTATTGTTGTGGGACAATGAATGAAAAACAAAAACTCAATGTTTTAAACAAATAAAATTTGAAAGCAGTCTTACAAACTTCGCACAATGTATGACCTGTACATTAAATGGGACTGTATATTTGATGAATCAAATTATAAAGTTGCTTCTCGCCTTTTACAAAAGCAAATGCATTTGGGTCAGTGTTGTAGGTAGGAAGTTAGAATATAAATAAGAATTTAATTTATATTTGTATGCAAAAATAAATTGCATACGGAAACCTATTATGAGCGAATTATTCGTATGTTCGTCATTGCCATGGTACCCCGAAAATCAACATAAATATAAAAGCACGAGTTTGACGTAATCGTCTTTGACCGATTTATTGTCATTTTTTTTTTTTTGTAGTTTTTTCTGCTATGTTAAAAAGTCAATCGACAAATATCGAAAAATTCTCTCTAAAGTACCAAGAAGACACAATCCATTACCAATAACATTGTATATGGTTTATAAAAAAAAAAAAAAAAACATCATTGTAATGCCACAAGAACCTAACCCCACACTCCCCTCAGAATCTTAAAATCATGAAGTTTATTGTTAAATGGTTTTTTTTGTTTTAATTCTGCAATACGCCCCAAACCGTGATATTCACACTTCACTGTAAATAGAACCGCCGCCAATATAATACAAATGTGTAACGAACAGATGTCATTTAATTCACAAATGCGATAATCATGTGAGGTACTGGCGATTGGTCAATTTTCTAGATTAAATTTATAAAAACAGCCACAGTTCCCCCGTTGAGAAATTTACATTACACCGACCCACTTTTTTGGATTTTGGCTTTTCAAACACCTATTCGTCATTTAGCACGTCAATTGTTTGATATATTTCAGAATTTGTTTGGGATCGTTGAAACGATTTTCGTACTTAGTACACAGTGGAATATTTTTTACCCAAATCAAATTTAATTATGTTTAACTTGCCCCGTTATGAGTATATATGCCTATCATATCTCAATCGCTCAATCACAATTTTATTACATTATCGTTTTGGAATCAGTTATTTTGGCGGTAATGGAAGTCCAAAAATTGTAAAAAATTACATTTATTAAATTTGTTATGAAATATACAATATGTTACGAGTAGCAGCAAAAATGTTGAAGGGTACAGTAAATTGACTGATAGTAGTTGAGAACTCGATTTATTTTAATCCTTCTACTGAAGTGAGTACTATAGCTTGGTTAATTTTAAGATTATTTGTGTTTGATGGTGTGTTTCAGTAATACCGAAATTTCATTGATAATATTTTGACTGAAACTGTTATAATATTTCGAGTATTGTGTAATGATGATTGTGTTGTAGAATAGATTTAACGATTTATTTGGTTTCGAAGACTGTTCATTGATTGAGAGCTTCAATTGGATTAGAAATATTCGTTGTTGCACGCGAAGTAGTTACAGGTTAAACGACCATCGCGATTATAGTCTAATGAGAGTATTGCTATCAAATCGCGTATGAAAGTTGCTAAATTATATAAATACAAAAAATTAAAATAATAAAATATATAAAAAAAAAAATATTAAATTTGCTACTACTTGTACCGTCGACTGACAATATTGTGACCACTGCTCTCACAGGCTATAAATTCGTTAATAACGCAAGTACGTGGTGCACGGTCGGTGGTTACAATATATAAATATAGTATAAATGTAGTACATTATTTCTAGAACATGGTGACATAAATTCCTATTTAGGAATTATATTTTCATATGCCACGTTTATTAGAAATACTAATTCCAACAATAAATAATAGTAAGCGGGCACGTCGACCGCTGTTCCGTTTTCGCGGATAATTCTCGGTGTGAAATAAATCAATGTGGCATACGCTAGAACCCATATTAATCTGAAACACAATATCATTGGTTATAATAGGAGTTATTCTTTCGTAACATAAATATCATAAATTATTATCGACCAGATAATACAAACCGGCCGAATCAACAGAAATTTATCGCCAATTTTATAGACTGATTTAGATAAATAAAATAGGGGCTGCATTTAATAAAAAAAAAGCCAGAGTATTAACGCCCGTGAAAATGCTTCAACATCAATAAAAAAAAAACATACTACTTTTTTCTAATGAACTAGACGATAAATATTTTACGAATATGAATATCGTTTTATTTTTCACGTGGCCACAACCGTTAAAAAAATTATATTAAATTACTTATTTTCATATATATAGTTGATTAATAAACTTATTAATTTCCAATCAGAAAAAGTAAATAATCTTTAATAGGTGAATTTAATATGTATGGTTTGAGGACGAGATTTATTAACAAAATAAATATCAAATGTCATTTAATTATGACTTTTATATTGCATTGTTGTGGACAAATAGAACAAAACAAAAATTCAATGTTTTAAACAAAAAAAAGCTTTTTTTATAAAGCTAAATATACTGTCTTGATGATTATTTAAAAAATTTGCTTTTGTGTTATATTAACTATGTTACAACCGAAATTTTTTCTATTTACTTTGTATACGCATTGAATCAAATTAAAAACTGAAAATAGTAGTCTAGAAAATAGATATTAAAAATTCCATATAAAGTTTAATTATATGTCGGTATATTTTCATTGTAGATTTTATTGGACAATAATTAATCATATCGTATTACTGCCATAACTTTCAAGATTAAAACTTATGGGTTACAGTAAAGAAAAAATTATCAATACCTTGTAGTTACTGCATCGGTAATAGTGGAGATAATAACTAGTTTAATTGATGGTTTATGTTTATACATAAATATTAAACTTGTATATAATTTGCATAACAATATGTATTATTTCAATATTATATAAATTTTATCTCATTTCGTATTCATCATCAAAATGTGGTTTAAAGTGTCCGATGAGTGATTTTTATTATTATGTGAATAATTGGAAAAATAGTACAAATAATAAATGATGTGTTTAACACACTAGAAAATAGTATATTTTCCGTTAACCATTTTTCAATATTCATTGGCAAATGCATCGGTAAAAATAATATTTTCATTATAAAATTATTGTAGACAGATGAACGAGGCTGTTTTAATATCGATACTATATGTCAATGGTTAACTTTTTAACAAATATATAATTCTCTTTTAAAGGACCAAAAATTGTTAAATTCAATAAGTCCTTCAAAAAAGTACGAAAAAAGGGTGACATGTGTGAATGAATAAATCATGAATTTTGAATGTTTAAATAGTAATAAAAATAAAGTATTCCTAAATATTTAATCACTTATATTAGTTAGGTAAATGAATTCCAAAAGGGTGAAATATTAAGATAGAAATTGGGTTTTTTGGAAGAATGGTATATTTTGAGGGAATGGGTATGAAAATAACAACTATCCTGTTTTATTATTTTCGTAAAATAGTCACCCTATCGTAGGTGAGGTGTGCTGTGATAAGTGGGACGATGGAAAGGTAAAGCAAATAGGGTAATTTAGATAAAATCCTTAAGCTAACGTAAACGGTCTATAATGAAAATTGCAAAAAAAAAAAAATGATTAAATGTCAATTTCAATATTATTGTGTTAATTTTTTTTTTAATGATATGAGCAGTGGGATAATCTGGTGGGATTTTCATATTTAAAAAGAGCAGCTTCATGTAACAATTCAAATATTTTTAGAATAATATAATTCATACTCTTTTCATCAAATCAATATATGTTATAATAGCATAATCTTAATATTATTGTTTAGATTTAAATGAAGTATTTACATCGTTCCTTCCTCACTACAGCAATGATGTACTTTTTGAGATTATAATTGGGATAGTGTTTGGATTTTTAATGATATTTGTGCCACATCCAAAACACCTAAATCTGTGCAAGTTCCAGAGGCACGAAAGGAATGAAAATCATAATACAAATAACGATGTATATTAATTTTTAATTAACTACAATAGTAAAATTGTATCATTTTGTTTAATTTGCATATTAATTATTTTATTTGATGATGATCATTAGTCGAAATTTAATTATGCTACACCAATACAAATTTATAATAATTAAAAGAGTCCACCAAATGATATCGCGGACCGAACTATTTATCTGATGGACCCAATTAGTTTTGTATATAATACTCTCCATTCTTCTGTTAAAAAAGGTGTTAACATACAATATCAATATATTCATTGATACGCCCAGAATCTATAAATACGTTTTATGCCAATCTAACTTAAATCCGTTTCTGGTTTACATACTTCCCATTGATATAATTCCTCTTACGGCGGCCGATGTTCGTATAAATTTTTGTTGAAATCATTATACACCAGCAAAATGAAACTAACGGATCCGATAAACATACCGATCGGTAATCCGACGGTATTGCACGCCGTATCATTTAAAAAAATCTTGGATAATCATGTAGGAAATCTTGGTATACGTCGGGAAATCATAGTATTCGGTGAAAAAAGTATTAATCGGTGATTAACACACACCTGTAGAGCATGGATGTCTACCTTTTGTGCACATTAAATGAGTAGAAGTTGTGGGTCACATAAACATTTTAAGTAAAATATTTGATTTATAGTCCATTTATAGGCCGCATGGTTATTCGAATAATGTTTTTAAAATTATAATTTTGGAAAACTGAAATGGGTTTTTGTACAAACTATGCATAATGGCACATTATTATATTCTCTAAAAGTAGTATTCATCAGTGCATTTTTCGTTGAATACGTTCTTCGTTCATCTTTTTGTTTCGCAAGTTTTTGTCTATGATTTCTGGACAGAAGATTTTGCCATTTGATTATTAATGAAGTTAATTTGACAAAATAAAAAGTAATACTGAACGCTTATGTCACTAAAACCAAACGTCAATTTATCCTTGGACTTTCGGACAATATTTGATTTTCAATATATGTATATCTATAAAACTATATGATAAGCAATTGATAAACGTCATAGGCTCTTGGCTATCATGATATGAATTATCTTCGTGTTGGTCAGGCTTCTGATAAAGGCTGTTAAATCAATGAATAGGCATGTTTTTTTTCTTCATCGTGGATGAAATTAGATTCGGCCTAGACTAAAATATTTTAATTTTTTCTGTTGCTTAACATTTTTTCTATCTAATTTTGCTGTCCATGATTAAAACTACAAGTATTTATATTATTTTATTAAATAAAAATGAAATTTTTAGTGTATATTATTGATTAACGAGTGCATAATTTAAAAATGTTAAAGCATATTTCGTCAGGATTTAGTGTATTAAATTCACAGCTCTTCATACAAGGTACTAGAGATAGCGTAAGTAAGTACTTTTTTATCATCGTCAACGCCCAACCGTCGACGGTAATGTCTTGCGTTGCAGATAATAAATTGATGATAAACACCACATTTATCAACATGGAAATGTTGGCCTTTCCCGACTCCGGCAACCACTAGTCGATGTTATTAGCTATGTGGAGAAAACACAATCATGTAAAACGATAAAAGCAAAGAATTATTCCATTTGGTCAAACGTTTATGATATACTATATTGTACACACATACCCATTAGCGTTTGTAGGGTTGATATCCAACTTTGTCTTCGGCACATCTCTTTTGAATAAAGAGTGTCGACAACCGGGGCCCATACAATATTTGCGTAGTACGGCTATACTATAACGCTAAACGATGCCTAAAAATTGAAACGCATTAAAAATTTATAATTCTTAAAATGTATAGTCATTAGAAAACTTTTGAAGAATTTAACTCTCTCATGTCATAGGCGCTGTTTATCTTTGAAGCCGGACAGTTTATACTGTAAAAGCACGAAAAATCGAACCTTAGACATGCAGTGTTACAGGATAATGATTTGGATTGAGAGGATAATAATCGAAGGGGTACTTAATAAAATATAAGGTAAACTACGGTTACTGCAATGAAATATTTTTCGGAAGAGATAAAACGATAAGACATGTTATAAGACATAAACAGCTTGCTACAGACAATAATTGTAGGAAATGTCAAATGATGCTTTAGAAGAGGAATACTGCGGTTGCAATACATGACATTAATCATATAGGATATGATTAAAATGATATAAAAGCACCTGGAATATTTAGGCTGCAAAGAAAGGCGTGGATCTAATATCAGGATTTATACAAAATAAAAAAAATTGCATGGGTGACAGTATGTTGTGGACTAATAAAAAAATGAATACAATAATTATGTTTACGTTCAAAACACACACATTTCAACATTAAACTTCCTAACACAATTCGGACGGCCATTCGTGCTGGTTAGCGGTAACTCGCCATATGTGAATAAATTATTTTGGACAATATTACGACATTTTGACGATTCGCCCTAAGCTGACAATGTCAAGTCGTTAATACGGAATCTATACTATATTCTTTTTTAAAAATAAAAACTACATTTTACGGCCTTTGCCATAACCATAATCGTTTGCAAACAACACACATTCCGCGAGTGTACAACGGTACGGGTGTACTTTTACGACTAACATATAGAAAATCAATAATTAAACGTATGAAGTTCCCTATACCTGATAAAGATAATTATTTAAATTAAAATGTGTATGTTATTTAATGCGTGCATGTCCGACCGGCTTCATTATAAATGATCAAACATAAACTTCTAATGTACTGAATCGGTAGTTTGACTAGCTGGCATTAGCGGGGGGGAATGCATGCCATAATTTTAGTTTTATCGGCGCGCACAGCATGACCTGGTACTTGCAGTAAATTAAGTGAATGGAGCAATTCGTGTGGCTAAATGCGTACTAGATTTATAATTAAATAAAAACAATAACTATATATTATCAAACTATTGTATCGTTTACTAATGGTATGCGTTAGTGTTATTAACATTAACCTAACGCGATATCACCACATTGGTAAATTTGATATCCGCAGTTAATTGGGAAAACTGTAGGGCATTAACAAAGAATAAACCCAGTAAACCCACCACCGTCGACGAAAGAGTTTCAGAGATGCCGTTTTAATATCAACTAGTTCGTTCGTTAGTGCTGACACCGTGTTTCATTATGGTCATTTTAATAGCTGCATACTTCTTCGGTCGGTATTAGTAAGTAATTAGTAAGTATTATTTAAAGGAACATAAAATGTCTGGCATTATTATTAATGATATAATATTTTTTATAAATCTTAATTAATTATTTACTAAAATAATTTGTCTTGCTAAAAAATTGATGTTTGGTCTGCTTTGGTGAGAGCAAACGATTATGTATTGCTTGATATTATTATGGATTAATGTAATTTTTTAAAACCAATGTCGCTTTTCATGTTTTTAGATGATTAGTTTTTTAGTTTATTTATAATTAATTCGTTAAGGTAACGTATTGTATTTGTAATATTTGCCTCTAGTACCGATAATAATGTGTTTTGATAATTTTCGACATTAACTATAACCTAAATGTCAAATATAGTAAATTTTGATATAGTTTTTTCACTAATTCTAATATAGGTGAGCCATTTAATTAAAAAAATGGACGCATGTAAAACACATAATTTTTACTTAAAACTACTAAATATTATTTTTTTAAAAGTAAACAAAGTGTTACCTAGTAATAGATATTAAATATAACTTTTAAAAAAACAAATAATTGTAAAAAATGTACATATCAATTCAAGTTTACATATATGTTAATAAAAATATGTATTAAAAGAAAACATTCTAAGCCCGTAATATTATATTAGTTGGCCGGATTCGATTTTTAAAATTATCATTAATCTATTTGCAATATAATAAACTGCAGGCTTTACTTTGAAGTTTTTTTATAGAATATTATTATTTTTTTCTTTGCGTAGTTATAACATTAATTTTTCTAAAATATGTAAAATATAATTCAATATAAAAATTGACAAAATTTTATATTTTAAAAAATTTTAATTTTTAAAATATTCTGAAACATATTACCGAAAAGCAGGTCAGATGTTAGGTATGCCTGGTCTAGAACACCGCATTAATTTACAAAAAAAAATATACACGGAAAATGATTAAAATGTGTAAAAGGCACGACTCAATTCAGCTTTATGTAATTTCCTATTATATTGTTCGCATTCACACAAAGAGTGTTTACCAATATATGCCGCGTCCCACTAAACCAGTGCTCCAAAATCAAACATCATCAGCTAATTGTTCATAAAGACAGATATTAAAAAGTGTTGTGTTGCCGTCTTAGCCCTGTAAGGCGTCCTCGTTATCCGTAGAAATCCCGATTTCCGTTTCTGCCGTAATCGCCAGAACTCTTAAATTCCCGTGTCCTGGGGAAAAACTCCCGTAACTCAGGCGGACAACGACGAAATGTCACGTACGATGTACCGGTGGGTTCACTAGGCCGAGCTTAAGCTCTCGGTACAGGTGCGGAGTTGATTGATCGCGGATTGAGTTTGCTGTTTCGTTTTGCGGCAAGAACAGCGTAAGCTCGTCCGTCCTGGTTGACTGCTGCGGACGGACACAGGCTAATTAAACTTACACATTTGTAGTACCCATTTGTTAAATGTTAGACTTCTATATGATATTTCTCATTTTTAGACAGGGATAACGTGTGACAAAACAGAAAGGATCATTGGAGATGAAGTCCAATCAGAACCAATTTCTATCAGAATGCGGAACAGATTCGGATGATAAAGTGACGGATTGTGGAGTGGCACTATGTGATTATAATTGATTTTAAAATATACAATATAGAGTAACTTTTGTAAGTTTAAATTAAATTTTAGTATAATAACAAACTGATAAAGTTGGAAATTATAAGATGCAACGAATAACTAAAGGAAATCTAAGGTTAAATAACAGATATAGTTTCCAAAAAATATATGAATTATAATTTCTTACTCCGTTACATCAATTAATCAAAAAATGTTTCATAAAAAACGGTGTGGTGTAAGTTAATGAGCATACCCATAACTTTCCAATTTAATATTATCCCAACATGAACAGAATTGATAAAAACGCCCCATAAAATTATTATTCAGGGCAAGCCTTAAACTTCTGGTAGAGGTAGGATAGGTAGTGGTAGGATAGTTAATATTAACAAATACTTATCTTATGAAAAAATGGTGCCTCACTGTGAAGGTTATATTATTTGGGGTTTTGATTTTATCGGATGAATTATAAAACAAAAAAATGCTCTAAAAATTAATCTTAGAAATATTTTTTATACGAAATAATGTGCATAATATAGATTTATTAATACGAACGAGGCTTAATAATTATTCTATTGAACCGATTTCCTGAATTATTTTTTATTATTCTGATTGAGTTACTATACTAAACTAAGAAGTAAAAATGAAATAAGTTATTTTTTGATATATTAGGGTAGTTTTTAAATTCCATTTATAAATTCCAATCCCGCATATTATTGACAACAATTTCAATTTGTGGTTATGGATTCAATCTTAAGGAAATTGTATTCATCAACATATCGTGGGATGTTTGTTCTAGACTCTAGAGGAACGTTAACGTAAATGAATTCGATTTTTTTTTTTTTCATATTCGATAATAAAATGTAAGGTGATATCTGATATATACAATTACAATAGACAACAATCAGAGTTTACGAAAAAATTAGTGTTTACACAATCCTAATTAATTTATACGTTATAGTTTTGAAATGTATTGTTTTGTTTGGTTATCAGCTTAAGAAATATACATTTTACTGTAAACTCAACCCTAGAATATATTAATATTTTTGATTAACATAACCAGAAGCTGAACATTAAATAATATCAGCATAAGTACTGTCGGTATTATTGTATACATAAATCTATAACCAATAAAAATAATAATTAAAAAAATAAATGTTATTAATATGAATGTTTTAAATTTGTTATGAGTATCTGAATATTCTATTAATTATATTTAGTTACCCACTCTGAGTAGGTAAATAAATAATATGAAACACCGATGCTCTTATTATACTGTAATTTTTGTTATTAATAACGCTTTGTTGTTTATATTGGTATGTTATTTAACTATTTTTTATTGGATTAGTCCAATGAGTTTAGACACGTATGATGAAACATTGAATTTGTGTATAAGAGCCAACGTTGTCTCAATAATATTAAGAGCAATGCAAGTTCACTTCATTATACATCGGTTTGGTGTTAGGTTGTTGAATAAGTCCAACTGATTGACGTAATAAGTAAATTAAGTGAATCAATTTTACATTCAAGAATACAAAAATAAAATAAAGTTTTAGAAATACACTATGTAAATATGCTTGTTTGCCGATATTGGTTAATTAAAACAACCAATAACATCTATATTATTATTCAAAATATTCTATAATGTACTAAATTATGTACTATATTATAAATATAAATTATTTTTTTTTTACATTTTCCTCTAATTGAACTTTAGAGAATGCTTATATATATATATATATATATATATAATTTAGTCACAAACATCTAAATATTATAGACCTAAAACGAAATACCGTGTTAAACCAAACTCTTATTTCATCCTCAAGTAACTTAACTAAATTATTGACACAATATTTTTTTATATTCAATGATATTGAATTGTTGCTCCTGAAAATGCTCCTCATCACTGTAGTGTTTTTTTTTTTTAAGAGTCAATTAAATGTGCATCTATGTTACATATAATTTTAATTTCCCCACTATGTTCTATAAATATAACACTTTGATAAAATATGCGGAAACATAATATACATAATGGCGAGTAACATAGAAATATGGTTTTATTATTAGCTTGAAAAATAACAGCGATTCTATTAGATTGATGATAAATTATTAAATATTTTTAAAGAAAATTATTTTTGTATTAAATCAGTGTTTTAATTTGTTGACTTGTTTATTTGTTATATTCAATCATAGATTAATACACGTTTATATATAAATTTTCTCTAAAAAGCTGGCATAATGTTTTTCCTGTTATATATTTTAATATCAAATCTTAGTGTAATTTGGTTACATATAAATTGATGTAATAAATTTTAAATGCTAACAAAAACAATTTTAATAAATAAAATAACATTTCCCGTATTAGCTTGTAATATAATAAATAAATAAGAGCACTATCGGAATATTTCCATTACTAAATCATTATATACAATATGTGGTCGTCGACAATCACGTAGTGCTATAGTATTACATCTCCGCCTATATAATTCGATCGTTCAAAAATCGTCTACCATCCATCGCTGAACGTCCATGGGCTGAAACATATTTATGGTCTTCTTAAAAACGCTGTACCAAACAAATCCGACAACCATGCACACCGCACGACAGTGTATAATAAAACATTATATCAAAATTCTTAATTGGAAATACCAATCCAAACAATAAATAATAGTACGCGGGCACGTCGACCGCTGTTACTTTTTCGCGGATTAATCTTAGTGTGAAATAAATCAACGTGGCACACGGTAGAGCTCATATTAATCTGTAACACAATATCATTGGGTAAAATAAGAATTAATCTTTCATAACATAAATTTTATAACTTTTTATCGACCAGCTAATACAAACCGGCCGCAGCAACAGAAATGTATCGCTGATTATATAGAATGATTTAGATAAATAAAATACGGGCTGTTTTGATAAAAAAAGCCAAAGTATTAACGCCCGTGAAAATGCATTGGTATCCATAAAAAAACATACAAATTTTTTCAAATCAATTAGACAATAAATATTTTACAAATAAGAATATCGTTTTCTTTTAAACGTGGCCACAATCTTTTGAAGAAATTATAGTAAATTATGTACTTTAATTTATATAGTTGATTTATAGACTAATTAATTTTCAATCAGAAAAAGTAAATATTTTTCAATAGGTTAATGAGAGAGGCGGTCACCTATTGACGGGACCCTCAGGAGAAGATCAAGGATAATCAAATTTCTCACACCAGTTCCGTATCGGTGGCCTGGATGAATTGTCTGGGATTTGAATGGAGGCGATGCTATTTTGATATTTTTTTTTTTTTTTGCTAGGTAAGAAATGCTATTTTATGAAATGACGGAACGTCGCCGAGCAATACGCATTTTGTGACTCGCAAAGGGGCCGAAATTCATTTTTAACATGTTTATTATAATGCAGTTTGACTGCAAGGAAAGCGCATTTTTCTCTCCGCCCGTACAAATAGAATGGTCTATTATAATTTCCCGACACCTTAATGGCTCGACTTTCAGATAAAAACTCATCTGCTTCTGACCTGTTACGTATTTGGTAACGAATACAAGCATAATAAATTTTATGGCGTACAGAGCTGTGTTTAGTAATTTAGTATTTAAAATAACAAACACATGGACGATTTTTTAACAAAACAAACATCAAATGCAATTTAATTATGAATTCTATATTGCATTGTTGTGGGACATGGAATGAAAAATAAAAACTCAATGTTTTAAACAAATAATATTTAAAAGAAGTCGTACAAACTTCGCACAATGGAAGACACGTACATGAAATGGGACTGTATAATTGATAAATCAAATTCTAACGTTGCGTCTCGCCTTTTACAAAAGTACCTAAAATTTTTTTAAAATTTATTTGGGAACCAATATTTTGACGCAGGTGATTTTTCCCGTTTACACTTTTGTCAATTTAAACTTTTAAAAGTTTTATTTGACCCCATCAATTTATTATTTTTTTTAATGGCGTTAAATGCATTTGGATCACAGTTGGAGGTAGGAAGTTAGAATATAAACAAGAATTTAATTTATATTTGTATGCAACAATAAATTACATACCGAAACCTATTATGAATGAATTATTCGTATTTTCGTCGTTGCCATGGTATCCCGGAAATCAACATAAATAAAAAAACACGTGTTTGACGTAGTCGTCTCTGGCCGATTTATTGTCATTTATTTTTGGTAGTATTTTCTGCCATGTTAAAAAACTAATAGATAAATGTCAATAAATCCTCTCTAAAGTACTAAGAAGACACAATTCTTTTCCAATAACATTTTATATGTTTTTATAGATCGGATTAGGTCCAATATTCCAGTAGAAAAAATTTTACAGAAAAAAAAAACATCATTGTGATGCCACAAGAACCTAACCCCACACTCCCCTCAGAGTCTTAAAATCATGAAGTTTATTGTTAAATGGTTTTTTTTGTTTTAATTCTGCAAAACGCCCCAAATCGTGATATTCACACTTTACTGTAAATAGAACCGCCGCTAATAAAATATTACATTTAGATATAAAACACTTGAAAATTTCGCAAAATAATCAAAAAAAGGCAACATTTACTTAGGAAGTACATTTAAATGTGTAATATCAAAACGCTTTATAATGTATTAATAAACTACTACGAAATCAATAACATTTACGGCATGATTATTGCATACTGTAAAGATATTTTACCGACATGAATCAATCGTATTATATAAATGTGTAACGAACAGATGTCATTTGTTTCACAAATACGATATAATCATGTAAGGTACTGGCAATTAATCGATTTTCTAGATTAAATTTTTAAAAACAGCCACAGTTCCTCCCGTTTAGAATTTTACATTACACAGACCTACTTTTTTTGATTTTGTCTTTTCTACCACCGCTTCGTCATTTAGCACGTCAATTGTTTGATATATTTCAGAATTTGTTTGGGATCGTTGAAACGATTTTCGTACTTAGTACGCAGTGGAATAGTGTTTACCCAAATCAAATTTAATTATGTTCAACTGGCCCCGTTATTAGTATATGTGCATATCATATCTCAATCGCTCAATCACAATTTTCTTACATTATCGTATTTGAGTCAGTTATGTTAACTTTTCCTACCCAAAACTGAAAATTGAACAATCTGAAACGAAAATCGATTGTAATGTTATTCAATATAAGTAGTATAGACCAAAAATTAAATGTATCGTTCTATTGTCCTAATTCAGAATTTAAATTAATTGTTTTTTTTCCTTAAGTTTTTTCCTTATAATTCAAGTACTATAGAAATTTGTTTAGATACACGATTCATTTATAAACATAATTTTACCATAAAAGAGATGTTTTGTATATTACTATCGTACTATTTATAATTATGTATGACAGTAACAATATTGATTGTTGAGATTAAAAATAAAATAATATTCCAGCTAAATTTGTAGTAAATATTAATAGCTTACTGCTACGCCCGATAATGTTATTATTAGTCATGACATTTAGATATTAAAAATTCATAATTTATTGAATTTTAGGTTAGTGATAAAATATTATGTAAACTCTAATTTTATTACTTATTATTAATGAATTAAATATCCTAACGTCAGTTTACAACATTTGTGGTTATGATTCTTGGCCATTTGAATGGGACGACTCAGAGTTGCGTCGAACCGGAGGTTCACTATCAAGATTAGTAATTTTGTCACTTGCAGGTGACTAGACTATCCTAATTATAGTTGAAATGCAATTAAATATAAATTACTAAAAGACTTCATTAATATTTTTAATACCTATTTATAGGTAAGCTGTTAAATTTATTGAAAATTGTAATAATTCGTTACAATTTGTATTTATTTTTACAGACAATAGTTTAATAATCTAACATTTATAAATTGTTAGGATATGGTATTAATTCTCTTTTGATATAAGTCCGTCTGTGACCGTTTAAATAGTTAATTATAAATCGGTAAAATAAATCGTCTAGAATATTCTGTTTTCTGAAATTATAACTTATTCATTGAACAAAAACTTATACTTGAAATCTGAAATTATTCTTAAAGTCATCATAAAAAAAATCTGTGTTTTTTTTTGTAATTTCAGTAATACTGAGGCTCTAATAGATTAAAATAATATATTTAATCAAATTAATGATAACAACATAAATTATGTATTTGCCTAAAGATTTATTTGATATTTTTTTTTCTTTGCACTTTGTATACGAATTGAAGCGAATTTTAAGTTTTAGAAGTTTGTCTGGGAAATAGATATAGACCATTCCCTATGAAGTTTAATTATACGTTTATTACTCTGTAGATTTCATTGGAAAATAATAAGTCATGTCGTATTACTAACTAACTTTTCGAGATTAAAACGTATGGGCCACAGCGAAAAAAATATATCATTACCTTTCTAGTTGCTGCATCGTGTATAGTGGAGATAATAACTAGTAATTATTCTAATTTATTATTACTATCCTAAACTAAACTATAACTGATGGGTTTATATTATACACCCAGTATAATGATCTACTTGAATATAGTCAAATTAAGTTGTATTTCAATATTATAAGAATATTATATTTATTTGCATTGTTATGTTTGTCATCACGTGGCTTAACAGGCCCGAAATGGTCTCTAGACGAATTCAAGACGCATATTGCCATAAAATACATTGCTGAGCGAACGATCGTTTATGATTTGTCCCTTGCTATCGTGGACTCTCCTTATTTTAGATAGGTACCAAACTTATCCAAATTAGTGTTCGGCGTTATTATGGTGTCTCAGTGGATTTATGTGACACCCATTAAATCGGTATTATAGTAACCATAATTCGGATTCTATAATGACGGAACAAATATTTTCCTCATTTTTCCCCCGTGACCTCTCCCAACGTGGTTTTGTATAAATTATCGATAGTTTTACTCTGAAAAAAATGGCCCGAGGCCTCAAGACATTATTAGAATTCAATTACGTTTACTTTACCTTGATTATATGGACCCTTGGTTCTGGTGGTATGTGTACGTGTAATATCATTCTTTATTATACTCCGGTATATTGTAACTTATTGTAAAGTTCGTTTGCTGTCAGAAATTTCATAGACAATTTAGGCAAAAACAGGCTATTGACAAGAATACAATACTCTATTAGACTAGAGTTAACTCTAGAAAAAACAGCGAGGTGTGTATGGGACGGCCGAAAAATGGAAATATGTGGAGATCGGGTAATACCGGCATACGCTGATGATGTTGTTGTAACGGGAGGGAAGAGAGATAAAGTCATAAATACAATGTCCAAACTGCTAAGGGCAAGTAATACAATAGGTTTGCGTGTGAATGAATTAATAATAGAACATAATTAATTTATTCATATGTATGCTTAATAAATAAAAAAAAATAAATAAATAAATAAATAGTCAATAAATAAAAAAAAATATTTAAAAAAAAACAAGTACAATTGCTATTGCTATTTCCCTATGTTAATGGGAAAAAACCTAAGCTTGAATTTTGAGACTGCTACTCTTAAGTTTGATTTCACGTTCAACTTCGTCCGATATGTTTTTTTTTTTGTTACCGATATGTGTTTCACATATGTAAGGTAGAGGATAGAATCGTCGATCTACCTATAATTGACAATTCTGATCTTATGGAAATACAACATTTATCACTTGAAATTTTATTAAATCTTATACGCAGATATATTTATCAGACGATAACTCCGATTGGTTCCTCTTTCGTAATTAAATTTAATTCAGAATCCATTTCATTTACGTTAATAGAAAATGGATTTCTTATCCGTCCTTGTTTTTTTTTCAGGAAACTTTTCAAACCGTGTGTTAATATTCGTAACCAAATTGCACATTTAGCAGACAATTGACGGTACACTATAGAACGGAATTGATTTTATATTGTGTGCAAGATGTTTGATAGTACTTGAATGACAACTAGGTAGGAACTGATTATTATATATTAGATTTGTTACTAAAATTATTAAAATATACGTACACGATATCGAGACTGGATAAAACTAAATATAATGAATGCCCATCAAATAACTATCGATTGACTACAATCGCTTATAGTTAATGAACTCGCGTATATAGACAATACAATAGTCAGATAAAATTATATTATACGCTTTTCATGTAATCGCACCGAACAAATAAATACATAACCCGGTATATTAATGGACTTGTTTCAATTGTGAGCCGCGAGTATTTAACTACAAACAGATCATACTGTTATAATTTTTATATTGCTCAATGTAACATCAATTAACTAAAATAAATATGAATAATATTTAAGTAATGTTATAATAATAATTTAATTTAGGCTTGTACGGACTATCAGGTCAAATTTACTGAATGAAATACGTATGTAAATTGTTCGGATTTTTTTTTTTTAATTACTAAACGTAACGAGAAATATTTTGGTTTTACTCCGACGCATGCCTGTTATTCCGTTTTGTCAACGACTTTTCCACCGGAAATCTTGTTCCCATCAGAAAACAACAATTAGGTATCTTCGTTGTAGAATTTGGGATGTATTTTTTTTTTTAATGAGGGTTCCTGCAAAACGTTGCAGGATATTCAATTGTATACGCTAGTATTTCGATTAAAATATATAATATAATTATACCGACTCAATTGATCTTCGTAGGTCAACAATTTTTTGCTCTGCAGTATAATCGGAATAGACATGGACAAGCCTATATGTAAACCTTGTATTACGTGTAGTAACGTCAACAGGCAGAAATTCAACCCATCGCCTTTCAGTTTCGGTTTCTCTTAAAATGCGGTGTACGTTATCATCGGTTTACAGTTCTCTAGATCGTATTCATTCATAGTCGCCATGATTTAATGATAATTTTATATGATTATTACGATCGTTGTAATGTATTCGTAAAGTTAATACGTCTGTGCGAACAGACTCATCTACAGATCTATAGAAACATAAGTAAATGCGAACATGTTATTTTTCACAGCGCTGCAGGACATTGACGAATGGAAAAGTAAAAAATTAAGTTATGTTTAACCCTTGGTTTTGTTAAATTAGCTTAACTTTTATAATTTTTTTTTTTTATTTTAAGAATGCAATATTTCTTCCTGTAGACGTTTTTGTTTTACACCGACACGACTGTTTATAGATTTTGAGCCATGAAGCCCCCCCTTCAGGGTCTTGTGGTTTTACGATGATGTTTATTTATTTTTTACATTCTGAAACGCTTTTTCTACCGGAAGACTTTATCCGATCTATACACTTTTTGATTGTTTCCGGTAGCGGATTTTTGTCTAGTTAGTACACATTAAAGAGGCAATTTATGGACATATCTATTAGTTTATTTTAACGCGACAGAATGAAACTACCAAAAAATGTCGGAAAACGGCAAAATACGATTTCGTCAAACTCGAATTTTATTATTCCTTTTATATTTATGTTGATTTCTGGCTTACCATGTCAACAATGAAAAAACACGACCAATACTACTTCGGTCAGAATCGTTTTCGTTTGCAACTTATCGTTGCACACAAATATAAATAATATTCCTATCTGTATACTACCATCCCAACTTCCCACTTACAACAGCGGCCTACACATGATGCCAAGTATGTATGCCTTTTCGTTGTTATATATATGTTTATGCGGTCTTATAAAACTTGTAAAAACTTATAAAAAGGTGTATCGATATTAAACAAAAATGTCAGCAGGTAAAATGCCTGCATCCAAATATTGGTTTCCACATCAATTTTTAAAAAAAATAAACTTTTGAAATACGCTCGATGCTACAATATAAATCAGTTTATCTAATAAACGGTTCTATTATTATGTACTGGTATAATATATATTATAATAAAAAGTTTCTCGTTCATATAGAAATATGACTGCATATGATACTGTGCGATACACAATATAAATATATGATTTAAATACAGTATTACTCAGACAAAATAACATAACAGAACAAAACATATAAAATAAATAAGCAAAGGGTATGTAAATTGATAGAGGTATGAAATCATTCATAAAGTCGTGAAATATTGTTTTTTTTTTTTTTTTTATTAGTTTTACTTTATTACCTTTGTTTATAAAATATATTCTAATATAAACGCTCTGTCATATTTATTCTATATCACTAAGTCTTATAACTGTAAATCGTTGTGCACGTACTATTGGTAATTAAACGTTTGCATTAATAATTATTAATTATACCCAGTTCCTGATTTAAAATTTCGCATAAATTTATATTAAAAAAAATGTTGTACATACCTTGCAATATAATATTTCAATAAAAAAAAATGTATCTGTATTTTTTGTCGGTCTAATATAAGTCTAATCATTTCGGTGTGAGCAATTGGTTCAAATTATCTACGTACATTTTCTTCAAGCCCCACCCAATTCATATCATCAATGTCATATTGTAAATTATCAAAAAAAGGTCAAAGCAGGTCCTTCAAGAAAAGCTGGTATGCATACAATCTTGTAACTATCTGACCAACCATTTATATGAGCGGCTCTTTTGAATTGTTTTAAAAAGGAATCTATATTATTTGTCTTTGAACCCGAGTGAAGACCTACTTCATGTATTCATTCCTTTTTTTTTTTTTATTTTAAATTTTGTAGAATTATTAGATTAGTATAAATTCTAAATTTTAGATTCTGTGCATACTGATTTTACTATAATGATTTTGTATTACCTGTGAACAACTTTTCTACCAGAACTCCTTCTCCAATTAGGAAATGACAATGACAACTTTTGTAACAATTTTGATTTGGTTGATACATCGCGTGGTTACGATTTTCTATAAAATTTCCATAAAAATTTAAGAAAAAAAAGAATAAAACGGTAATGTTTACACAATAACGTGTATATGGTATCTATTACTTTCCGTTTTGTTGTAAGTCAATTATTAATAATCGTATATGCCTGAAAATACACATCATTTTTGAACACAGTTACATTCTAGAACTTTTTTAGCTGTTTGGAACTATTTTTAAGAGTTGAGATTTTTTAGGTTTGTTTGATTTTATATGTGAGTAACACTGTTATGGCCCTATCCAATGTGTTTGTAAATTTGAATCATAGTTAATCATAAGTCTTACTGACTCTTACCGTTGAACCTAGCATAATAATTTTTTTATATAGTAGATCCATGTCTTGATGAAAATCGTATATAATACGACATTACCTGCCAATTTTTTGATTTATATATATATAAATCTTAATTGATATCAGAAATTGCATAATAATTTAAGAAGAATTATACACGTTTTTATTTTTGTTTTTATATTTTTAGTAACAAATGAGTAGGATTATTGATTTTAATTTATCAATACATATTATATACCCCTCTCAATCCCACCTTCCCAATACTTGTTAATTTCTAAGCAATGATATATGTAATATAAAAAATAAAATCCTCAATGTAATCTTGCCAACTTGAAAACAAAAAAAAATATCAGTAACGGAATGGACAAAATAGATTCAATTATATTCAAATAGGTTCTACTAGAAACCTCCATTATAGCTTATGGTTCTCAAATGCAAGTCTTCTATTTAAAAGCGAGTACCCAAAATATTTTTAAATTAATAAATATATAATATTATATGTATACTAGATAATAACTAGATATTATCACATATATTTATTGTGCAAACAATATGAATACGAAAACATTTATAATGGAACTCCCAAAATTACATTAAATATTCGTAGCAACATTATCTATGTGGATGCGTGCCTTTATTTCTTCTTTAAAAAAAAAAAAATATAACACAATTTATCAGTCTAAATAGGTCTCATTAATATTGTGTTTTAAATTACTATACAAAAATATTGAGTAGTGCTATAACCTTACCTAACCTAATAATGGCACTTTATTTACGTTCTAATTACTAATTTACGTATCCCAGGTTTAGGCGGTTTATAAAACTTTTATTTGTCTGAACATGCATATAGCGATCAATATCGTATGAAGCCTTTAGGCTAAAGATATTAATACTATAAAAAAATTTAAGGTTGGGGTTGAAAGACAACTGGACTACAAAGAATACAAATTAATTTTAATAGTAAAATATTGAATTATTTAGTAGTTTTATTTCCTAAAACTCTCGTAATATAAATAATGTAAAATAAATAAATTAAAAATATTTCCATATTATCAATCTATTGTTTAATAATAGTATGCGTCAGTGTTATTAACATAAACACGCAATATCGCCACTTTGGTGAATTAGATACCATTGTTCATCGTGAAAGCTGCAGGAAAATAAATAGCATTTCTAACGCCACCATCGTCAATAAAAGACATTCAAGAATTCCATTTGTAATTAAAATCGTTACTTCGTTATTGTTTCATTATTAACATTTTAATATCTGCATACTGTTTTGTTTGGTAAGTATTATTTAAAGGGACATAAAATGTTTGCAACATTCTTTTTAAGTTATTATATTTTGAAAACGTAGCTAATTATTCGCTAAAATAATTGTCTTGCATAACAAATGCTGATTGTTCTGATTCGGTGAGGACAAACGAATACGTTATCCTCGATATTATTATTATTATATGTAATGTAAAAAAATTGCAAATAATGGTTTCAGTTGTAGTATATATTTGATTGTTATATAGCAGTAGGGTTGCTTTTAGGGGCTCTTTATATTCGGTATTTACAAGTCCGCTGGTGGTAGTAGACGTGGTGTTCGTAGCTTGCCAAATAAAGGTTGAGCGGCCTTTGACTTAATCGAAAGCGATGTCCGAATTCCGATCGTGTCCTATTTGCTAATTACACGTGCACTGCATACACCTGTCATGTTATTATTTTAATCGAACTATGCCCTTGTATTACAATTCGTATACAGAATTACGTATATGCGCACATATCCTATGACGGGTGGTTAAATAAAACGGTACACAATTCTGCTATTAATATTTAAACAGAAATATCTATAAATATTATATTTCGTAAAATCATTGTATTTATATTTTCATTTTATTTGATAGAAATAATGGACGATGATGATATAGAATGTACTGAAGTGACTAACTCAGGACATGCGGAAGAACATCCACAAATCGTTGAATTTCAACGGTATTCGATAAAATATCATATCTTGGCGATTGGTCGCTATTATTCAGAACGGTGCAAACAAATAATGTTAAACATAATGTTGGAGTGCATAGCCGGGATCGTACTTTCAATTGTATTATGGTGTTTAACAAATGCCTATTCAAATTATATATATGATACAAACGAGCATATGTTTGTCGATCTATATGATTTGTTTTTACTCGTACAATACTACATGATCAGTTCGATAGGTAGTCGTATGATGAACTTTATTGTCATATTTCCACCAATGAGTGGTGCTATATTAGTAACTGCATTAACATACGATTACATAATACAGGATTCCTCAAACGATACTGTAGAATATATGTCCCTTAAAACAATTTCGTTTGTTCTTAGGTAAGTTCACAATTACAATATTTCTTTAAATAATTAATTTAAATACGATTAATTTTTATTTAGAAATTTGTTTAATAATATAAGGTTCTATTATCTACATTCAGAATTTCAAAATAATTTTTTTTTTAGACTCATATTACAAGTGATATAGAAATTCTTCTAGATATACAATTAATATACAAATATGATTGTGAGATAGATTTGTAAAATTTTTAGTATATATATTTGCTATTATAAAACTACAAGCTGATTCTCCTAATATTACCGAAATATTTTATATATAATAATATATAACAGTGTCTATATTGATAGTTGAAGTTAAAAATAGAGGAAATAAAAGCAGCTAAATATTAGGCAAATATAAATAACTTACTACTAGGCCAATAATGATATATGTGGTGGTTACCCATTTCATTATTGCCAGAGAGGTGATGGATGACGATATAAATTTACGTTACATTTACGTATTTCAAGATAGTTGACAATGGTCGTGACATGGTACCACTCTTTTTCGATATGATAAATAAATCAATTTCTAAATTTTAATTAGTTATTAAGTATTTAATATTTAGTAACCTGAAAATTTATTACTTATAATTAATGAATTTAATTTCCCAACGTGAGTTAACAACGTTATTGGTTATGATTCATGGCGCATTTGAATTGGACGTCTGGGAATTGCGTCGTATCGCCGGAGTATTGTCAAGACTAGTACTATTGCCACTCTTAAGTGACTGGATCATCTTAATTATAGTCAAATTACAATTAAATTCAGAATATTATAATTTCTTCTTATTTTATTCAATGCCTACATTTGGGTAAGTTGATAAATTTATTGAAAATTGTTATAATTCGTTACTATTTGTAATATTTTATACAGAAAATACATAAATAATCCTACAGCTATTATGTTATTACAGCTATAACCTATAGCTGTTAAATAGCTTATTTTAATAAAGCAAAATATACTGTCTTGATGATTATTTAAGAATAAGCTTTTGTGTTATATCAACTATGTTATAACCGAAATTTTTTCTATTTACTTTGAATACGCATTGAATCAAATTAAAAACTGATAATAATAGTCTAGGAAATAGATTTTAAAAATTCCGTATAAAATTTAATTTCATGTTGGTTTATTTTCATTGTAGATTTTTTTGGACAATAATTAGTCATATCGTATTACTGCCAAACCTTTCAAAATTAAAACGTATGGGTTACGGTAAAGAAAAAAATATCATTACCCTAGTAGTTGCTTCATCGGTAATAATGGAGATAATAACTAGTATAACTGATGGTTTACTATTTTACATGTATTTTTCTCCTGGATATTATATTGGTGACAGTATGTATTAGTTCAATATTCTATGAATTTTATCTCATTTCATATTTATCATTATGAAGTAGCTTATAGAGCCCGAAATAGTTATATGATTTTTATTATTATATGAATAATTGGAAAAATTTTACAAATTAGTTCATTAAAAAAGTAAGATAATACTGTGACATCTGTCAAAGAAGATATTCATAAATTATGAATATAGCTGGTGTTTAATGGATAATAAAAAGAATGTATTCCTAAAATTTAATTACTTATATTAGTTAGGCTAATGAACTCCAATAGGGTAAAATATTAAGATAATAATTGTGTATTTTAGTAAAATGGTATTTTTTGAAGAAATGGGTATGTAATAACCATCCCGTTTTATTAAAATAGTCACCCTATCGTAAGTGAGGTGTGCTGTGGTAAGTAGAACTATAGAAAGGTTAAGTAAATAGGGTAATTTAGATAAAATCCTAAAGCTGACGTAAATGGTCCATAAAGAAAATTGCAAAAAACAATAAACAAATAAAAGTTGATTTCAATATTATATTGTTAATTTGATTTTAAAGAGATAAACATTGGGATAAACTGGTGGGATTTTCATATTTAAAAAAAGCAGCATTATGTAACAATTAAAATAATTTTAGAATAATTTAATTTATAATGTGGTTATCAAACCAATAAATGTTATAAAAACATAATCTTAATATTATTGTTTAGATATAAAACAATTGTTTACATCATTACTTCCCCTGTACAGCAAAGATGTACTTATTGAGATTATATTTGGGATAATGTATGGATTGTTCATGATATTTGTGCCACATCCAAGACATCTAAATCTGTGCTATTTTCAGAGTCATGAAAGGAATGAAAATCATATAACAAATAACAATCGACAAGTTAATAAACAAATTACTATGTATATTTAATTGTAATTAACTACAATTGTATAATTTTGTATAATTTGCATATTAATTATGTTATTTGACGAAGATCATTAGTCTAAATTTCATTATGCTACACCAATACAAATTTATTATAATTAAAAGACTCCAACTAATAATATCGCGGACGAACTATTTATCTGATGTACACAGTTAGTATTACCTAACCTTACCTAACCACCCTATATCATATTCTCCATCTTCATTATAAGAACAATAAGGCCAGCTGTCTGCGCCTATTCATATGCTCTTGAATACGTTCTTTACCACTGCAGTTGTTATTTTCTATGTTCAAATAAAAAGTACATAAATTACACTTTATTTTGGTTTCCATATTTAGAAACATAAATTTCAAAATGGTTGGTCATGTAGAGAATTAGTTATATTTTTAACTTAAAATTATAACAATGATTCATTAAGATGTTTAATATAAAATCAATTATTTTAAAAAGAAAGTAGTATTTAATCCTATTAGTGCTGTTATCTGTTGATTTGATTATTAGTAATATCCAACTACAGGTTATCTACACGTTAGTACTAAATATTGATCCAAAAATCTAAACTATGATTTGACTTCGATTTATTCTTATCGATAAATTTGTCCTACAGATAACCATCATCCGAGTATTTTTATTGTGCGTCGAAGGATTTCTTATTTTGCTTTACAAATGGTATACACATTTTCCATTAACATGTTCATTGGGGTGTGCCTTAACATGTATCGTTGCAAGTACTGGTTGGAAATGGAGAGATCGAAAAGAACGACATGAAAACCCCATGTTATCAAATATCGACGACATGGTGATTCAGAGTCAAATAAAACCCATTAAACAATTTTTCGAGTTCATCTTATCAGTAATTTTACCAACCGTAATTGGTATGATTGGCCTACTGTTGACCAAATATTCTTTTATCAATCAAATGGGTATTATAGTCATATGTCTATTGATTACATATACTGTAAGTATTTGTTTGTTTTATATTATCTACATTTTAAAAACTTTATAATTCTCAATCACTAATTTAGTTAATTAATAACCAAATAATTCTTAATAAAATTTTATAACAAATCATATTAATCCGTTAATTTTTACACTTAATTTTAGAACCCCAAAGTCTTAGTAATTCATATTATTATAAATTGGTGATTTTATTTGTAGTTTGGATAAAATATTATGTACGATTATAATATTTTATAACAATTTATCCAAAAAACAATTTTTTTTTTTTTTTTTTTATATATTTTACTTATTGGAGAGTTATAGTCGGAAAGTTAATATTAAAGAACATTTTTCTTGAGAAAAAATAGTGCCTTACTGTGAAGGTTATATTATTTGGGCTTTGAGTGTATGGGATGAATTATAATACAAAAAAATGCTTTAAAAATTTATTTTAAAAATAATTTTATACAAAATAATGTGCATAATATAGATTTATTAATACGATAGAGGCATAATAATTATTTTAATGCCTCTACTTTATAATTATTCTATTAAACCGATTCCCTGAATTATTTTTTATTATTCTGATAGAGTTACTATACTAAACTAAGAAGTAAAAATGAAAATTAAGGTATATTAAATTATAAAATTACTATTAATAGTAATTCATTTGGGCCTAAAATAATTGTTTGATTCAAATTCCATTAATGAATTCCAGTACCGTATAATATTGACAACAATTTCAATTTGGGGTTATGGATTCAATCTTAAGGAAATTGTATTCATCAACATATCGTCGATTGTTTGTTCTAGTGGAACGGTAACGTAACTGAATTTGATAATTTATTTTAATATTCGATACTAAGATATATGGAAATATCTGATTACAATAGACAAAAAACAGAGTTTACGACAAATTAGTGTTATCCCAATCTTAATTAATTTTTACGGTATAGTTTTAAAATGTACTGTTTTGTTTGGGTATGAGCTTAAGAAATATTAGAATTGTGGTAAACCCAACTCTAGAATAAATTAATATCTTTGATTATGTTATCAAGTAGCTGAAAATCGTATTATAATATTAAGTTGACCGCTGGGAGTAGGTAACTAAATATTAAAAATTATTAATGTTGTTTGTTATACTGTAATTTCTTTTTTTATAATGTGTTGTAATATATATCAGCATATGAACTATCGGTATTATTGTATACAAAAATCTAGAACAAATAAAAATTTTAATTAAAAAAAGAAACATGATGAATATGTATATTATAAATTGGTTTAGGAGTGGATGAATAACCTTTGAATTATATTTAGTTACCCACTCTGAGTAGGTAAATAAATATTATGAAACACTGATGCTCTTATTTATACTTTAATTTGTGTTATTAATAACGTGTTGTTGTTGTTATAGGTATGTTATTCAATTATTTTTTACTATATGAATTTAATGAATGGTAGATTGTTTAATAGTGCATGGTTAACCACCGTTGTCTCAATAATATTAAGAGGAATACTAGGTCACTTCATTACTTATTGTTTTGGTGATAGATTGTTGAAAAAGTCCAACTGATCAACGTAATAAGTAAATAAAATGAATAATTTATTTTTTAATCCTGTTTAATGATTTGTTAATTATCGATTACTTGATTTAGGATTTGCGAAGAATCATAATATATATACAGAATTTGGTGGGACGTCCGACTCTATCACCTTATCTATTCCTATAGAAATTGTAAAGGGTCCAATTACAATATTACATATTAAATACAAATTAATTTATTCACTCGTGCTGCGCTATGTGATAACATAAATCAATATTCTATATATTAACTTATATCCTATTATCATTTTTTTGTTAACTGTATAATCGCACAGATTCACCTTTGTTATGTATATGGACATCTAATAATCCGTCTACTTTTATTCTAATTTCTACGTAATTTTTTAATTCTTAGTGGTTTTACTATAATGCATGGTTTTTTTTTAAAAATATATTTTACCTACAATCGATTTTAAGGTAATTTAGAAATTCAATATAGATTATAATCTAATTGTTAAAAATTATGTTTATATCAAATAGTTAATAAAATTCTATACGCGTTAAATAAAATTTTTTAGACCTATTGTATAACACTGTTATAAAAAATGTAAAATATTCAAAAATACGAAAAATAAAATAATGTTTTAGATTTACACTATGCAAATATGCATATTTACCGATATTGATTAATTATAACAACTAATAACATCATTATTGTTGTTCCAAATATTCTATAATGTACTAAATTATGTTCTATTACATAAATATCAATTATTTTTTTTTTACATTTTCCCCTTATTAAATCGTAGAGAATGCTTATATATATATATACATGTTATTGATATATGTTAGCCACAAATATTTAAATATTATAGAGATTATGGGGCTGTCACCTATTGACGGGTCCCTCAGAAGAAGATCAAGTATAATCAAATTTCTTACACCAGTTCCTTATCGGTGGCCCAGATGAATTGTCTGGGATTTAATTGGAGGCGATGCTATTTTGATGTATTTTTTTTTTTTTGCTAGGTGGGAAATGCTATTTTATGTAACGACGGAACGTCGCCGGGCAATGCGCTTTTTGTGACTCGCCTAGGGGCGAAATGTATTATAAACATGCTTATTATAATGCAGTTTGACTGCAACAAAAGTGCTTTTGGTTCCTGCCCGTACAAATAGAATGGTCTATTACAATTTCCCCATACCTTAATGGCTTGACTTTCAGATAATAACTCATATGCTTCTGACCCGTAACGTATTTGGTAACGAATACAAGCATTTCAAATTTTATGGCGTATAGAGCTGTGTTTAGATTCAAAATGTCGTCTTTAGGCAATCCCAAGTCGATTAGCTTCAACGTCGAGACGCAGTCCACAGCGGCAAATCCAATCTAAAAACAGCCACAGTTCCCCCCGTTGAGAAATTTACATTACACCGACACACTTTTTTGGATTTTGGCTTTTCAAACACCTCTTCGTCATTTTGCACGTCAATTTTTTGATATATTTCAGAATTTGTCTGGTATTGTTGAAACGATTTTCGTACTTAGTATACAGTGGATTAGTGTTTACCCAAATCAAATTTAATTATGTTTAACTTTCTCCGTTATGAGTATATGTGCAATTCATATCTCAATCGCTCAATCACAATTTTCTTACATTATCGTTTTGGAATCAGTTATGTTAACCTTTCCTAACCTAAACTGAAAATTGAACAATCTGACACGAAAATCGATTTGATTGTTATTCAATATATGTAGTATAGGTCTAAAATTATAATAATTTTATACGATTTTTGGCTGTATTTTAATTGTTTATTATCAAATTGACAGAGTTCTGTCATTAACGTACGCAACTTCATTATTTAAAATGATTTTTAAAAACACTGTTTTTTACCTCAGTATTTCTATTCTAACATTCGTAAGTATTCGGTTAAAAATCAGGGTATATGGTAGTACACTAAGATGTACTTAATGTGGTGGCAGTAATGGAAGTCCAAGAATTGTAAAAGATTACATTTATTAAAATGCCTTGATTTGTACGGTATAAATCATAATTTTCAATTTAATTCGCATTCTAAAAACATAATTACGTTAGGCTTAAATGTTGCCAACTGATTTTTGGTGTTTTTTATGGCCAAAACAACAGTCTTATTTGAACCTGGAGTTAATTTTTTTAAGACGCTGAAATTTTGAATACCTACTGAACCATATATAACTCAAAATATCCAGAACGTTAAAAAAAAGTTAATTGGAAAAGAATTCAGTGAAAATGTCAGGTCCCTACAATTATTTTAATCTGAATTATGACTTCTTTAAGAAGCAAAATTGTCAATAACAGAAAACTGTTATTACGTTAATATTTCCGTTCCCCCTGCCCGATATTATTGAATCAACATAAAATTTAACAGACAAGATATAAAATACGAACAAAATAAAACTTTCTCGTTGATTTTAAATTGAGAATGATTTCTGTTAAAAAAAGATGTTAACAGACAATATAAATATATTATAATATATATATTCATTGTTAAGCACAGAAACTATAAATACGCTTAATGTCAATAGGCTCTAATATCGACAACCGGAGCCCATACAATTCTGGCGCAGTACAATCATACCACAACGCTAAACGATGCCTAAAAATTGAAACGCATTAATAATTTTAAATTTTCAATATTAAAAACATTAGAATACTTCAAGAATTAAATTCTGTCATGACAGAGACATTTATAACTCATGTCATAGGCGCTGTTTGCCCTCGAAGCCGGACAGTTCGTACTGTAAAAACATGTAAACTCGAAACTTTCGACATGTGGTGTTACATGATAATGCTGTAGATCAAGAGGAAAACAATCGAAGGGGTACTAAATAAAATATAAGGTAAACGATGGTTATTGTAATGAAATATTATTCAGACGATATGAACTTATGGAAACGTAAAATGACATAATCAGCTTACTATTGACAATAATTGTAGGAACTATCGAATGATGTATTGGAAGAGAAAGACTACGGGTGGAATACATGATACGAATCACATAGGATATGATTAAAATGAAATAAATGCACCTGGAATAAATAGGCTGCAAATAAAGGCGTGGTGAAAAGCACCAATCTAATCTAAGGATTAATACAAAAAAAATAAAAAAATTTGCATAGGTGACATAATTTTGTGGAGTAATCAATAAATGAATACAATAAATATGTTAACGTTCAACACACACACATTTTAACGTTAAATTTTCTAACATAATTCGGACGGCCATTTGTGCTGGTTAGCGCGCCAAATATGTATAAATTATGTTGGATTGGATTGGCGAGACAATTCAATTCAAAATCATATCTTCTTTTGTTTTTTTGCATTCATCATTGGGTAAGTTTACATTAATTTAATTTATATAAATTTTTATTTTTTACTGAGTTAATATGTATTAAAAATTTGTTTAGAAAAGTATCGTTCTATTGTCCTAATTCTGAATTTAAATTAATTGTTTTTTTCCTTATAATTCAAGTGTTATAGAAATTTTTTTAGATACACGATTAATATATAAACATTATTTTACAATAAAAGAGATGTTTTGTATATGTATTTACTATTGTATTATTTATAATAATGTATGACATATCACATATGTAAGGTAGAGGATAGAATCGTCGATATACATTTAATTGACAATTCTGATCTTATGGAAATACAATATTTATCACTTGAAATTTTATTAAATCTTATACGCAGATATATTTATAGGACGATAACTCCGATTGGTTCCTCTTTCGTAATTAAATTTAATTCAGAATCCATTTCATTTACGTTAATAGAAAATGGATTTCTTATCCGTCCTGATTTTTTTCCTGGAAACTTTTCAAACCGTGTGTTAATATTCGTAACCAAATTGCACATTTAGCAAACGATTGACGGTACACTATAGAACGGAATTGATTTTATATCGTGTGCAATATGTTCGATAGTACTCGAATGACAACTAGGTGGGAACTGATTATTATATATTAGATTTGTGACTAAAATTATTAAAATATACGTACACGATATCGAGTGTGGATAAAACTAAATATTAAGAATGCCCATCTAATAAATATCGATTGACCACAATCGCTTATAGTTAATGAACTCGCGTATATGGACAATTCAATAGTCAGATAAAATTATATTATACGCTTTTCATGTAATCGCACCGAACAAATATATACATTTATTAAAAAAAAATAATATACTGTGATATAATAATCCAATGTTTATTATTTTTGGCGACCCTCCCCCTCCCTCTTACCACTAACTATCTCAATACAAAAATTCCGTATTATTAACTTGGTAACATTTAAATTTTACTTTACAATATGAATGTATTCCGTGTCTGTGGCAATATTTTATTATTATCTATTTAGATAGGTACTCCAAAGAATTAAAAAAGACAATTACAAATAAACAGATTTTTGTATAATTCATATTATATATAAAATGTTTAACTAATACATATTTTTACTAAATATAGAATTAAAAATCTATTTGTTTGCAAGTTTCACTTTTAATTCTTTCGAGTACCTATTTAAATTGATAATAATAACATATCTGAATATCTGAAGCACGAAGTATTTTTAATATTTTAAGAACGTATTTTAAAAACAAAAACTCATTATCAACCCCGATAAAAAGCCTTTCTCTATTTTATTTAATAAATTTTTAGTTATTATTAAATATTTAATAGTATAATGTATTTATAATAACATTTTTACAAAAAAACACTTGACTATTTAGAGTCAATAATTAAATCAATTAACGAGTTGGCCCATTAACTTTTTTTCAACTAACTTAAATTATCTGAGTAGATATTATCAATTTACTTGTCTAGATATTTCTGGAAAACTTTTTTTCTATTTTATTTTGCTATTTTATCAATCTAATATTTATAATAATATTATTATTTTTGCACATTTAGTAGTACTAAATATTTCACTTACTTTTTTTTTTTTTCATTCCATTATTTTTGTATTTCAATCAACAGTAACTTAATTTCGCGACGCGGACTGAAAATGTCGAAAATACCAAACACGATGTGGAATAATTTGTTTACTGTTTTAAAAAATAAACTGTATTGGTTCCAAAATTTTGATCAGTGGCGTATTTAAGGGGAGGGGGTGTTGGGGGATTCAACCTTACCCCTTCCCCTACAGATAATTTTTGAGGATCTCAAATATGCAAAAATATGCAAAATGAAATTTAATGCATCTGATTTTATGTTGTACGAAACGAAGTGATAACATGATCTATGTGCACGACTAAAAGAAAAAAAATATGAAAAAGTCCTAAACATCCTAACCTTTTTTGTTATATAATAAATAAAACGTAACACTATGTACACTTTTTCTAATTTATTCTGTCTAGTTTTCCGTTTAAAACGCTTCAAACGCTTTACATCAACTATTTAATTCAATAAACCAATTATTATTTCGGCAATTATCTAAATAAATAAAATTGGAACCGGCTAAAAAACCGAAAACATTCTCCAGTAAAAATTATTGATAGTGGTTCAGGTTTAGGTTCATAAAAGAAGAAGACAAAAAAAAAAAAACCAAAAACGGTACCGGTCTGAAGAATGTTTCCAAAAGGATGCGGTTAAAATACCGGTATTTTTTATTTCGATTCTAAGCCCCGGGCAGCAAGAGCAACGTATTTCACGGGCGTGTATGCGTGCTAGGAGGTAGCCGAAAGGTGGAGAAAATGCGGTCGTGGTCGTCCAACCAGTGGTGATTATTTTTATTTACCATTTCGTATATTACGTCGATTCTCGGTGTATCTATTTTATAAAACTGTTTTTTTTTTTTTTTTTTTTTTAAACCCGGATGATACTTAATTACTAAGTAAGGTTAAGGAGGTAATTATTGCCTGGACGTAATCTACCCGGCGCACGGAATGTAGTCGACGTAAAATTTGGAATTCGTTTCCGAAATGTTTTTCGTATTTTCGGCAACATGTACAATATTTCCGTTATAGACATTTCGAATCTCGCTAATGAAGCGCCGTCTGTTTTTTTATGTTTTGTTTCCATTACGCGCATATACATATAATAATTCGCGATACGATAAATACCTTAAACACACAAAGTTCTCGTCGTGAACGATAATAGAATTTGTCAGTATGTTATAAATTCCACGTGTAAACCACGAAGATAAAAAAAAAAACCTCGCATGCCATTACACAACGAGTGTCTGAACACAAAAGCGTAATACGGTAAACCGTATAAAAAACGCATTGGAAATAATACGCCCGGTCCAAGTAAATTGTAATATCTTGGTTTGAAAATAGTCTGCCGATAACCGCGAAATTAATTTTATCACTCACAATAAAAATACATTGCCATCTCAAACCAGCTATGTAAAAAAAAAAAAAAAAACCACTACGTTTGATGCACTTTAACTGCAGTTTGTACGTATCTTGTAATTGTTATAAATTTGTGATATCGATTTCGGTGCTAAGTAAAATGTTCGTATTACTTGGCGATTGTATACTTATACAGTTAACTTGCTATTGTGCAATTAAAATGATGTACGGTTTTGTTTAAATAATAAATGTAACGATATCCTCGATACTCGAAACACTTGAAATTGCATTGCGCGTACTGTTCTATATAAACTGTTTAGGGAATTTAGTTTTATTATATTATAATTGTATGCATTATGCACTCGTCAAGTAAATCGACAATTTTACTCAGCACCACGAAATGATATTGTAACTCTATAACACTTACGGGACACGTACTGGCCGGTAAAAACATTAAACGTTAAACAAATTTTTATTATGTAAATAAAAGTTACAGAAAAAAAAAATAATAATAAAAATATTGGTGAAGATCGGTCATATTTAAACTCGAATTATAGCGTTTAGCAATAAAATATTGAAAATCCGAGTAAAAAGCGCCCCGTATGTCGACTTTCCAATAATAAAAAATCATCGAAATCGGATAATCCTACGAGTCATGAGGGTTTTTTTTTCCCCCCCGTAAAGCATGTTTTTGAGCGAAAAAACTGGTCGCGAACAGGCTCCTTAACAAAATAATATTAATTTCCTACCGGTTTCGTTAATTTTGAAAAGAGTAGTATATCCATATGAAATACACCCTGCGGGCTTGTAATATTCTAACTATTTTGTTTTATTATTATTATTATAAAAAATGATCGATTGATTTTCCAAAAAATAAAAATATATTAACATTTTCTTGTATTGGATATTCGGTATCGTTTTTTTTTTTTTTTTTTTTTTGTATTTTTGTTTCTGTCAACAATGCTCGTAATTATGTAAACGAAATTATGCCGTACCATAAAATTGCTCGCGCTAAAATCTGTAATAATTACAATGAGATTGACGTCGGTGTAAAAATACTTATGTAACTCTGAAATAAATAAGATTGTATTTCCCGTACAGCGCAACAGCGCCCAGACGCCGTTACGCGATATTTTGTATTTATTTAAGCAACGCAAATAAATCAACCTGCTCGCGTAAAACAACGCGCCAAATTCAGATTATATAAATATATATATTTAACGTAGGGGATATCCGATAAGATTAATTCGGCGCCTTGGGCCGAACGTGTTGAAATCGTTTTTCATTTTCTTCAGTGTGGGTCGGTACCGTGGCACTGCGTTCGTTAACCAATTGCAATTTGCCGGGCGCATTATCATACCGTAACACCATGACATCGGCACGACGAGAAGACGGACCCGAGAACACCGCACTGACAAATAATAATGCTTCGACTATTTCTGACGAGGAGCCGAACTTGGACGGCGACTGGACCAACTTTTTCCTACTGTTATTATTGTACACGATGCAAGGGTTGCCGTTAGGTTTAATAAACGCCATACCGATAATTATACAAAGTAACGAGCACGTGACATACAGAGATCAGGTAAATTCATAACGCAATAGTACAACACAAATATAGTGCCTGTAAGGCATTAATGACTACGAACATTCGATTACGGTTCACGGAGATTATAGATTATACACAAGGCCGTACTCAGACCGGTGTTCTCGTGTCATTTTTCCGGGGTCCGGCCCCAAGCCTCATTTTAAAAGGCCCCAATTATATCAGTAACGTCTGAAGTGTATAATTTACTATCGAAAAATTTGTCAACAACGTACAACACCGTTTAAAATATACAATAAAACGAACGTAATTACGAAAACAAGATAAAACCAGCACGGATGCAATAATGTTTTATTATTTCATAACCGTTTAATTATTAGTTTTCCGGTACAATTAGACTCGTTTTTCCTTTGATAATCAGGCCTAGCCCTAAGGGGGAGAAATGGGGGGGGCCGCCAAAGCTGAGTACGGCCCTGTAGATACATACTTCGGTCAATCTCTGATGATGGCCGGTATTATTATTAACCGTGCATTGAAAACGATCGTTTTATAAAACTGTCGTATATTCTGTTTTAGGCTTTATTCAGTTTGGTCAAGTGGCCGTACACGTTGAAGATCTTATGGGCCCCGCTCATTGACGCGCTTTACGTACGGAAAATCGGTAGACGAAAATCGTGGCTCATACCCCTTCAGTTTTCTATGGGTACGTAAATACAAAATACCAATTCTTCTCATTACACGGCGTAGTGTTCTATTTTGAAGCAAGGGGTGGTTTGGGGGCTATGACTCCTCCCTCCTCACCGAAATGTTTTTTAAAAGTCAAATTTCAAGTGATATATTTTTTTGTACATTGTTTTCATTTTTATAATTATGCAAGATGCTCGTAATTTACTGTCTGCATTATATTGTTCCAGCCGTTGACCGTAATTAAGGGTCGGACTGGTAATCCGGTCCGGTCCGATGTAATATTATAAAATTTGCCCTTTATTAAGTTTCATTGTGTGTATTTATGTATATTCTCCGTAAATATCGAAGGCTTTAATCCTCCTGAACAGAACAGCCCCTAAGTTGAACACACAAGGTCCCCATTCTCAAAGGAGTTCAAGTCAAAAATATACTCTCTAAAATGATTATAATTTGGGATCTTCTGACGAAGACATTGTAAACTCATTAAAAATTCGTAAATGAATAAACTGTCAAGTATCAATGGTATGGTATGGTCTTTGAATTTAACTTTTACTCTTTCGTTACAAACACGGCGTGCCTCGGTGATATTTAAACTTGCTCGGTTCATAATCGTAAAACGGGTACAAATGTATTATTTTGAACGGCCCTCCGAGTTCTTATCGGCACCTCGCCGGTCCCAGTCCCACCCTGGCCGTAATCTTAATAAATATATTAAACGCAGGCGGGTGCTTCCTGTTGATGGCTATCAACATCGACGATTGGCTGCCCAAAATCGGAAAACCGAACATAACGATGCTGGTGTCGGTGTTTTTCATTTCGGTAATGTTGGCGGCTACGCAAGACGTGGTCATCGACGGTTGGGCGCTCACGATGCTGAAAAAGTTAGTCTCGCCGCGAGTTAAAACATATAAAAATAAAAACACTACCCGTTAACGAAATGTTATTCCGGTGTGCAGGAAAAACGTTGGCTATTCGTCCACGTGCTCGACCACGGGTATCACGATCGGAAATGTGATGGGTTCCGTGTTGTTCGTCCTGATTACGTCCGAAGAGTTCAGCAATAAATATCTGCGGACGGTTCCAGATACGGGCGGCATAATGACAATCAAAAGTATGTCCACGACGTTTCGACATCAAGTCGATTATTAAAACGCGTATAATAAGGAGATATTTTTTTATTTTTTTTTTTTTTTTTTAAGAATACAATATTTCTTCCTGTAGACGTTTTTGTTTTACACCGACACGACTGTTTGTAGATTTTAAGCCGTGAAACCCCCCTTCAGGGTCTTGTGGTTTTACAATGATGTTTATTTATTTTTTTTTTTTTTTCATTCTGTAAACGCTTTTTCTACCGGAAGACTACTTATCGTTGCACACAAATATAAATTATATTCCTATCTATATACTACCTTCCCAACTTCCCACTAACAACAACGGCCTACCCATAATGCAAAGTATGTATGCCTTTTTTTTTTGTTATATATATATATATATTTATGCGGTCTTATAAAACTTATAAAAAGGCGTATTGGTATTAAACAAAAATGTCAACGGGTAAAAATGCCTACGTCCAAATATTGGTTCCCACATCAATTTTTCAAAAAAATAAACTTTTGAAAAACGAGAGACGCTACGTTATAATTCGGTTTATCTAATAAACGGTTCCGTTATTATGTACGGGTATATTGATGGTATAATATATATTATAATAAAAAATTTGTCGTTCATACAAAAATATGACCGCGTATGATACTGGGCGATACACAAAATAAATATATGATTTAAATACAGTATTACTCAGGCAAAATAACATAACGGAACAAAACATATAAAATAAATAAACGAAGGTTATGTTAAGTGTTTGAGGTATGAAATAATTCATGAAGTCGTGAAATATTGATTTTTTTTTAATTTTTTTTATTAGTTTTACTTTATTACCTTCGTTTATAAAATATATTCTAATATTGACGCTGTATTATATTTATTTTATAACACTTAGTCTTATAACTGTGAATCGTTGTGCACGTACTATTGGTAGTTGAACGTTTGCATTAATAATTATTTATTATACCCAGGGCCTGATTTAAAATTTCGCATCAATTTATAGAAAAAAAAAAGTCGTACATACTTTGCAATATAATATTTCAATAAAAAAAAAAATTTATCTGTATTTTTTGTCGGTCTAATATAAGTCTAATCATTTCGGTTTGAGCAATTGGTTCAAATTCTCTACGTAAATTTTCTTCAAGCCCCACCCAATTCATATCATCAATGTCATATTGTAAATTAACCAAAAAAGGTCAAAGCAGGTTGTTTTTTATTTATTTATTTTTTTTATCTATACACAGGTTTGTTAAACATATGGGGCGTTCTGTTCATGGTGATTACGACGTTGATCGCTATATTCAAGATCGAAAAAGACTGTTTGTTAGAAGACGACCATGTTAAACTGAACACGTTTCAAAACTATTTACTAATCTGGGATATATTTAAACTGCCCAGTATTCGAATATTTGCCGTGGCGTTGTTTACATCCCAGGTGAGTATAATTGAATTATTATAAAAAAAAAAAAATTAATACCGTTGACGTACAAATCGTACGTTTATTTGATAAATTCAATAACGATCTACCTAAATTCGTTAAAAATAAAAATATTATACATTTTAGTAACCGCACACAACGGGTCGTTCAAATTTGCCGCGGCTCTAAGATCGATACGTTTTTTTTCTCCATATTTTAAACATACGTATATTTATGGTATTTTTATTTAACCCGAGGACTTCGTCTTTCTTCGACGCTGCTAAACTGATTACCAAACCGACGTTCTCCCCCGATATTGACATATTTATATTAATTGAAACTTGAAACATAAAAATAAATGATCAACTAGTACAGCTATCCATGGTTGGTTTATGGAATTTTATTTCATCATAATAAAAACGAGCTAAAAATAAGTAATAATGAAAATTGTGAACGCAAATGTGTTCTCTTGTCCATCGTGTGATTACATCGAAATTGAATATATTCCTAAACAATATACTGAATTCAATATGGCGTATTAAAGATTGTGGCTCCCCGGGGCAGTTTTTTTTTTTTTGTGTCCCCCTATACCGAAAGCTCACCAGATAATATATCAAAAATGTATTTAGACGATTACCAGTACGTACACGAGTATAATTTATTAACCCAAGTCGTTTTATAGTCGCTTTTTTGTAGCTGTTTATTCACCATAGCCAATATTTTTAACCAATTCCGCATCTATTGGTTTACGATGGTATAGTTGTTTAAGGTTTCATCAGTGACTGTGGGTTTTAAATAGCATGTCCTTATTTGTCTCAATGCAGAGAAAGACCTGTCTACTATTAACTGTCGTTAATTTTCCTAATTAAATTTTCCTATTTGTTTCCCATAAGTTATTTAATACGTTAAGTTAAAATTGGTAACATTTTGTTCGTAATGTTCTGGCGCGGTCGCCCCTTATAAAACACGCCACTGACTGAATTTCCATTTGCAATAATGCCAAGCACATAGGTGAACACATTCATAAATTAAAGAAAAAACAAGTCAGTATGTTACTAACAACTTGAGTTCCGTGAGACACAATTAGGGATCTCATCGCGCGGAACTTTAATTCCCTGCCATGAGTTTTTTGAAGAAACTTCCATAAAAAAACGATTATGCTTTTTTTCATTGTTATACTTTAGAACTTTACACGTATATTAATAGTATCTAAATTAGAGTTTTCCGTAGGTTTTTGTATCTTCAAAACGCGAGATCCTGTATTGGGTCTCGTATAGCACTGTAAATACATTTTTCAGTTGTTATGAAAACATTTCTGATACTTGACCTTTAAAAAAAAAAAAAAAAAAAACCGATTTCTTGAGATTCCGTATGGGGTCTCGTAGCAGGCAATAGACGTTTAAAAAAAAAAAAAAAAACGTGGCGACCAAGTTATGATTATTTTAACATTGTTATTATTGTGTTTGATCACTGACCGCTATAAAAGAAAATAAGACGGCGGACGCCGTGAGTTTGTGTTTTGGTTTTAGCAGATTACACCGATACTTTTCAATGTAGGTTATATTAACCTAATAATATATTGTATTAATTCAGTAGTCTAGTCGGTCGCGACAAGTTTGATGACGGAAATTACGTTGGGCGAGTTAAGCACCGAAAAATAATTTACGCGGCTGCTCAGTCTTGCCGGTACTTCGTAAATATTATGGAGAATAAACCTAGGCGCGGATTACAATCGTATTTCGACATTTTATACGAACATAACTATTTAAATTATTCACCTTTGTATGTCTACCTATATACTAAATAGATAGGCTGGTCATTGTTTTTTATGCAGGACACACCGTCCCCCCCTACCCCAATTTGTTTCGTTATCGTGTAAAAGTAATTCGTGTCGAAGACGATGATACGCCCGCGCCCGTCACGAGAGAGAGAGAGAATTGAATAATGACAAAATAATAGGGTGGTTTTATTGTTTTTCGTACTTTATCTATTTCGTATACAACTATACAGCACCGGTCATAAAATGATTTTATAGACCCTACTTTGGTAGGATTTTTAATGGGTCAATAAAACGTATTATTACTATAGTGATACGACATAAATCCGGATTTTCCGAGAAAAAAAAAAATCTAATAATTCCGGATTAGTGAATCCGAAAATTTATGTGGCGTATCAGAAAATCCGAAATGTTATATTTTCATTAATAAAACAACGTTTGCCGGATCAGCTAGTAAATATATTGTACACACGGCAGTGTAATATGTATGTTTTGTTTTGTTGTACTTGTGTTTCTGAATACATTTCTATTTGTGATATTTGTTTGAATTGTAAAAACGTATTCAATGTTTTACACATTTAATGCTATTAACAACAATAACAGTTTTTATGAGAAATTAATTAAAGTATATAAAATCACAAGTTAAAAAAATAAAATTTAGATTGAACTACGGATTTACAATAAATGTCGGATTTCAAATTTCGGAATCTAAAAATCCGGATTTTCCCCATCACCGATTATTACATAATTTACTGTAAAACCATCGTTTTCCGAGAGAAATTATAAAGTACGATTTTTTTTTTTTTTTTTTTATTAATTTATATATTTTTTACGGTTATTTAATTATATTTGTCAATCGGTTGAGTTGCGTCATCTAATTCGATAAAAATTTACTTTTACATGATAATGCAAAAAATAGGAGGGAGAGGGGGTCGTCCTGCATCAAAAATATTATAGTTAGTTTTCTTCATCCGTAACCAAGGACCGGCCTACTGTATAGTACAGGGACAAACGCAGGACAAAATTTCAGGGGGGGGTGGTAGGGGGTCGGAAAAGTGTAGAATGTAACTATTAAATTTGTAAGTTATATTTTTTGTAGGTGATTTATCTTTAAAAATTGTCCTTATATTTCGGTGTTGGGGGAGGGAATTTCAACTCTCAAAACCCTCCCCTGCGTTTGCCCCTGGTATAGTATATACTAATCGATAACACGTGTGCACTGAAGATAGGATTTTCCCCGGCAGACCATTTGTCGAAATTAAAATTGATCGACGCCGGCATATCAACGGACGACATGGTCGTCTTAGAGACAGGAATATACTTTGCGAAAATGATTACGCCCATGGTTGTAGCGAAATCCACGTCGGGTTCGAGGCCAATGAACGTAAACCTAAAAGCGATCATCATCAGGTACGAAATGTGATTTATTGGTATTTTTTATTCGGTATACCTAACTTAAGGTGACGGTTGGAGCGAGTTTAACAAATTTTCTCCGATTTTTCAAACATTTGAAATTTGTTTATCTTTTTATGGCCACCGTAATCATAAGACTTTTCTACCGATCTATTGCCCGATACCCATTCAAGAGGACGGGGTACTACCGTTTTTACGTTATTCGTTAACGTAAAGTAGCTACAAGCACGCCAGAGACACAAAAATGTCGGTACTTACAGTGATTCGAATTTAAAATTATTAAATACCTTTGAATTCATAAACAAGTTTACATTGCACCGGCCAGAGCACATTTTAAAATCGATAGAATTATTTACACGAATAAAACGTTTAAGATTTGTATAGATTTGTCAATTTTAAATGGTAAATAATTTAATTTAAATATTCATTGTACGAAAAATACACTTCGACCGGTGCAATGTGAACTTGCACCTATAAACTCATACGTTTTTACATTTTAAAAATCGGATCACAGGGAGTACCTCAATTGTTGTCAGTTAATTATGTATTTTTGACGAAAATTTCATGTAGTTTGTAGGGGCCTTAGACCAATAAGCCAGGATTTGAATTTTTAAAACAGATTTTATTTTGTACTCTAACTTTCTAGGTTTCGGTCGGGGCGATTTTCGATATTTGACTTTGTTGTAAAAAAAACATTGATAGGTAACAACTTGGTTAAAAAAAAAAAAAAAAAAAAAAAAAAAAAAAAAAAAAAAAAAAAACCGTAAATTGCTATAATTTGTAAATCAAATTACACATTCAATAATTTGAATATCAAAAAACCACCTCGATCTAAACACATAAAACTAGAATAGAAAATAAAAATCCGTCAACCCTAAGCCTCAGACTTTTGTCTGAATCGGGTCGGGTCGTTTTACGTGTTTTATTTTTCGACCCGCCCCAGTCCTCTTAAACAAATTTCAATTATCCACATTATTATGCACACTTATATTTATGTACATCTTATTGAACACGTATTAATATTTATATTATAATTAGTAGTTTTTTTTTTTTTTTTTCATATTTTTCATTTATCCATTACAGATTATTTTGGAATATTGTATGCGTTTTGCTAATTTATTATACGCCAACATTGATAAAAACAAATGGGGTCGTGAATATTCCGAAGTACTATTACGCAATTTTAGTAACAATATTATTAGTGGATACGGTAAGTCATTATTTATTGTTTATACCTACCGAAAATGGCATAAATCTAATCTTGTATAGAACACTTTTATTCGGTATTAGCATAGACGTAGACGCGGGCGGGGATTATAGAGGATGGACCCCTCCCCCTATTACATTTTGTTTTATTATTAATATAATATATAATAAATTTAAATTACCTTTATTATTCTTAATTTTATTACTGACCCGACGGATATAAGAAAAAATCATTATCTTTTCCTATCAGTTTGGCACGATAATGTCATCGGAAAATTTTTTTATCTATTGCTATTTATTTATCACTGATAAGAACGGAATCGTCACGGTGCTACATTGCCAACGTCCTTGTCGGTGTGTCGGTGTACTCACTAGTCACCATCATAGACCATATACTAGCTGATAGTACAAAGGTTTACTACAGCCGGCCTAGGAAGGAAACTAGACATAAATTTGTAGAATAAATTAAATAAAATTTAATTTTTTTTTTGTATTAATACCTTGGTTTATATTAGAAATAATTAATATATCACACACACCCCCCCCCCCCATCAATGGAAATTGCCGTCTACGCCACCGAGTGTTGGATTGGACATTCGTAAAAATCGGGGGAAATTATTTAGAATACATATTCGGATAGGTTTCAACAAATATATATTCGGAATATTATATATTTCAGTATTTCAAAAAGTATTTGAATACTCTTCAAAATATATATTTTCGGTAATGTTATAGTTTTTTTTTTTCCCCCCGTAACTACTTGTGTCAGTGCATTTTTTAAGCTAGTATATTTTGTCATCTAGTTGACAGTATTTTTAACGACTGGGCGACACACAATTTTTATTCTATTTAAAAAAAAAAAAAATAATCAGGTTATTGATTACAATAAACTTTTAGGTACATATAATCAATATTAAATACAAAATGCATTTATTATTGTAGAATGTGAGAAAATGTATTTGTCGTCCAGTGAAAATTCCTTAAAAAATTCACTGACTTGTGTTATTCTTTATTTCTTTATTTCTTTCATTGATAATAATAAATACTATGCATTACGTTTTCGAGTTTTGTCACCGTTTAGTTAGGTATAGAATCAATAAATTAATCGATATAAAATTAATCAAAAAATCAATTTTCAAATATAACTTATACAAGTTGAAAACTTTCTGATCTCTCCTCTAATCAACAATTGATATAGGATATTGGACTTACTAGATGTTTCATGGAAAACATTTTAATTTTATTACATTTCGTCATCCTGGTGATATTCTCAAAACTAAGAAGATCGGTAAATATAATAATGCAATAATAAATAGGTCAAATAATTTGAATGAGGGGGGAGCACTGGTATACAAATATTGGCGAACAATTTCGTATCGGTGCGTTTCCTATTTTACTCATTTCTTTTTTTTTTTACATAAAAAGTATACCAAAAATGAATATAATTTTTTCTGAAGTATCTATAACGATATTAAAATACAAAAAAAAAAAACAACATATTAAAATACTTTTAATCGAATTCTTTACAAGACCGCATAACCTAATCAAACGATTAGCCCGAAAACTTTAATACTTAACCGAAATAACTAACCAGATACCTACAATAGGGTGAGTCGAAAAAAAAACTATTTTTTTTTTTTATTTCGGAAACGCAATAGCACGGGAAAGTTATAGTTTATTATCCTAAATAAGGGGGAAAAAATCTAAGTGCGTATTTTCAGTTCGCGCATCGGGCTTAAGTTTGGAAAAAATAGTCGAAAACTGAAATATATAATTTTAATTTTAATTATATTTAAAATTGTACAGTCGTTAAATAACAGTATACAGCACAGTATATTATTTTTTAAGCATTCTCAGAATGTGCTGGGCATAGTTTTCAATTATTCGTTGCAATCGAATGACAGCATTGCTGATCTTAAGAGCAACGTTGCCCTTATAAAACAGTCTCTGTTTTTTTCTCCACATTCTTCTTGAGATGACTCCCGTAACTAGCTTTACGGTTCGCTCCACACTTTGAGTGTGACGTGAAAAGTTAATAAACTCGAACTCTGGTATAATTCTTGTACTTTGAAGTTTTTCGAGGCTCTCTGTAGAAATATGTTCCATCATTGGAGGAGACGAGAGTTCGGAGTTAGTCCAGTGTAGTCTGAAGCTTCAAAGTTGACTTTCGGTGGTAGAAAATTGCCGATGTTCCATTGGATTTCTGCCGTCTAGCATTTAGTAACGTCCGAGAGGCCAGCTCCCTTACATGGACTCTCTCATCTACCTGCTACCGCTAATAACATATTTTCGGGATAGCTGCTCGGATAGCGCTAACTTTTGAATTCATTATAAATGATTTTTGTTTGGTCATATAAAATTATTTGACGACCGTACAATTTTAAATATATTAATTCTATAACTATTTTTCCTGAAGAATTTAAATATGTCAGTTATTACTATTTTTCCCAAACTCTAAGCTCGGATGCGCGTACTGAAGTTACGCGCCTGGGATCGTTTTATTATTAATGCCCTTACTCAGGACACTAAACTACGGTTTTCCCGTGCTGTCGCGTTTCCGAAATAAAAAAAAAAAAAAAAAATCGTTTTCCCCACCCACCGTAACGTACGCCAATCCAGTAACAGTATTACACAAATGCATTTGTACATCGAACTGTTGTTGTGTGCGTATAGATTCTGTCGTATACCATGGCGGTAGCATACGCGGGCTTCTTCTCGCGGATCAGCGACCCCCGGTTCGGCGGCACGTACATGACGTTGCTGAATACCATTCTGAACCTTGGATACACACTCTCGGCTTCTGTGGTACTCGTAATTGTCGATATAATTACGTTCAAAAAATGTTCGCTGGACGCCACTGTAGTCGCCGCCAACGATTGTTCCACGTTGGATCTTCAAAGCGTACGTGTCAACCCGAATGAAACGATTATGTTAATAATAATTTGTGCGTAGATAAGTGCGCGATTATATACCTACATATAAAACGTTAAAACAAAAAAAAAAAAAAAAAACATATTTTGAGTTAAGGACGAGACGACGAGATAGTCAGGAAGATTTTTAATTTTTTTTTCCATATAATGACAGAGGGGGGGGAGGGGAACCGGGAATATTTACGCAACAAATGTTTGGTTTTTTTTTTTTTTTTTTTTTTTTTTTGTCGAGGGGTACAATTTTTAAAATATTCGATTCCGGCGGTTTACAGGCATTTGGAATTTTCTATTTTTTTTTTTTTTTTTTTTTGTTTTAGTTTTTATGTAAATAAAATATTTTCCGTTTCTCAAAAAGATTCGAAAAGTCGACACGCGAAGTTCATTGTATAAGATAACGTTGTTTTTTACGGCCGTATAATAATATGAATTATATATAAACCGTATTCACAATTTTTTTTCCCCCTCTCAAAGTTTCTGAAACCAGCTTTTCGAAATGTTCGCACGCATTAAATGTGAACATTAAGTTGTTCGAATTTTGTACGCGATGATTTATCGTCGCGCAAAATATCTGCGACCAATGGCTTTTTGTACTTGTTTTTATTGTTTTATCGTTTTTTTTTTATTTTTTACCTTTAGACGTGTAAAACAAACGGAGGCGAATGCAATATAGTAGTAAACGGTTATTACATTGAAATGGCCGTGTGTACCGTCATTGGAACCGTTTGGTACATTATTTTTAAAAACGTTTTCAAAACACTTCAGACCAAGAGCCCGTCTCATTGGATAGTCAATGTGAAACAACCGGTCAAAAAAGAAAATTACAAAAATTCGTATGCACTGACTGTAAGTCGATGCTTGTGCACCTTGCACAATTAATAGCGAATATTGCACGAAACGAATGTTTTGGTTTTTTTTTTTTTTTGTTTTTATACAGGTGGGATAAAATCGATGAGTCAAAAGAAAAACAAGAAGACGGTGTATTATTATTTATTGATTTGTTGACGGTTTATTTGTTAACCTAAAAAAAAAAAAAAAAAAAACCGGATACGTTTGACGAAAACAATGATTACATTTTAAAATTGTATTAGATGTTAAAAATGGCACTGGGGCAGGTTTTAGAAAGTCATGCGTTAAATTACCAATTTTTAGAAACGATAGGTTTTTGAATATAAAAAACTTTTAATAAAACTTTGTTTTAGAACATCGACATTTAAAAATACCGTTTAATATGTTTACTGCACACTCGTTTATACTCTTATGCGAATTGTATTCATTTGATTAACTAACTTTTTATTAATTTAATCAACTGGACATCCGTTTACAATCACCATAGATATATTTTAAATTTAATATTTTGTTATTGTCATCGATAAGTTTTAATTTTTATTATTATTACTACCGACTAGTGTCGTAGAGTTACGTTCGGGAATACCGAATTTTATTATTACCGAACAACTGCGATATCGTTCCCATATATATATATATATTGTTTTTTTATTATATATTAATTATAAATTAATTTCTAAAGCGTAACTTTTCCGAAAAGTTGGCGTTCTATTAATCGACGACATTCTAAAAATTGATTTTCTAAAACATGCAGCCAAATCGTTAAAAATATATAAACTGTCATGCCAAAGTGTAACAATTATACTATTATCTGGTTTGTTAAGTCCAATTCATTAAGTTGTTGTCCGTTAATAATATCTTTCCGTTAAAAAAACTATCGACAAAATACAGAAAAAAAAAAAAAAAAAACAAAAAATACTTTCGTAGATTTTATTATTTCGCATACATTGTGTACAGTGAAATTGTTAACAATAGTAAACGGTGTATTTTCGGGTTAACCACGGGTTTCCATGTGACAAATGGAAAAGTGAAATACTTATAACCGTCAAAAATAATGCGATTTTCGTTTTTCTAGGATAAATTTCTCGTGTTGAGACCATCTTAAAGGACGTCACACCGAAATTTTACGTCTCTGTCTATCTAAAGCCCCCCCTACCATACACGGTCAGTTTTGAATGAAAATCAAATTTTATTATTAATTTATTATTACTATTTATTATTAATTCAAAATATAATAAATTTAAATTACTTTTATTATTATTAATTTTATTATTAACCCGGCGGATATAAGAAAAAATCATTATCTTTTCCTATCAGTTTGACATAATAACGTCATCTGGAAAATTATTTATCTATTGCTATTTATTTATCACTGATAAGAACGAAATCGTCACGGTGCTACATTGCCAACGTCCTTGTCGGTTTGTCAGTGTACTCACTAGTCACCATTATAGACCATATACTAGCTGATAGTACAAAGGTTTACTACAGCCGGCCTAGGAAGGAAACTAGACATTATTTTGTAGAATAAATTAAATAAAATTAAAATTTTTTTTTTGTATTAATGCCTTGGCTTATATTAGAAATAATTAATATATCACACCCCCCCCCTCACACCAATGGAAATTGCCGTCTGCGCCACCGAGTGTTTTGGATTGGGCATTCGTAATAATCGGGGGAAATTATTTAGAATACATATTCGGATAAGTTTCAATAAATATATATTCGGAATATTATTTATTTGAGTATTTCAAAAAGTATTTGAACACTCTTCAAAATATATATTTTCGGTAATGTTTTAGTTTCCCCCCCCCCGTTACTACTCGTGTCGGTGCATTTTTAAGTTTAAATTGTAAACCAATTTAAACGGTGTATTTTCGGGATAACCACGGGTTCCCATGTGACAAACGGAAATGTGAAATACTTATAACCGTCAGAAATAATGCGATTTTCGTTTTTTTGGGATAAATTTCCCGTGTTGAGACCATCTTAATGGACGCCACACCGACATTTTACGTCTCTGTCTATCTTTTTTTCTTCTTTTTTTTTTTTAGTTATCGCAACCTACGGGGGGAACTTGACCCGATAGGGCAATCCTTCCCCCGTAGGCGCATCATTTATTTAAAAACAGTTTGCATTTTTATTGAAAAACAAAAACCCGTTTACTCCTTCGGCGGGGCGGGCTCACAATATATACAATCCCGGATTGGGCGGCATTAGGATCGGTTAGGATTTTAATTTTTTTTTTTTTTTAACGTTGTTGATGGTCCTGGGCTGCTCTTTTTCGGGTGCGTTCTTCCGCCTCCCTCGTCCTTAGGACCTCCTGGACGAATTGCTCGATTTTCATCCAGTTGGTCCTGTCCGACACCATCGCCCGTACCGACGTTTCCGGGGTGAACCTCCCGACCTCCGTTGCTTCTACAATCGGTCACAGTGGAAGAAGGCGTGGTCGGCGTCGTCCACCGGGGCCTGGCAATCGTGACACTCCGGGGTGTTCAGTCTCCCAATCCTATGTAGGTATTGTCCGAAACAGCCGTGACCCGATAGGAATTGGGATTGGTGAATGTTAACATTTCCAAACCTCCTGGACACCCAAGGTGCCACCTCCGGGATGAGTCTTCGGGTCCAGGCGCCGGTTTCGGCCCGGTCCCACTCCTCCTGCCACTTCCGCAGAGTCGCCGTCGTGAGAGCTTGCCCGGTCTTTTTGGCATTTTGCTTGGCGCTGCGCTCCGCGGCCTGCGTGCTGATGGTGCGGTATGCGCACGCTACCCTGATCGCCATACTCCTTTGCGGCGCGAGTAGCGTACGCACGTTGCGTTCTATCTCCAGTGCCGGCGCGCCGTATAAGAGCTGGCTGTCTGCCAGCAATCGACTGATCCGTCTTTTTGATCCGCCCACATTGGGCATCAATCTCGCCAGAGCGGCGACCGTCTTGTTTGCCCTGGCCGCCGCGCCCTCCGCGTGCCTGGCGAAGCACAATTGGCGGCTCAGTTCTACCCCGAGGTACCTTATTTGGTCGCTGAGTACCAGCTGGCTACCTTCGAGGTAGAAGCGGGGAAGTCGATACCCGCGCTTGGTCGTTAGTACGACCGCGGCGGATTTGCTGACGGACAGAGAGAGCCCCCTGCTCGTCATCCATCCCGCGACGGCTTCCAGCGCGGGATTCATAGCGATAATTCGATTTTTTTTTTTTTTTTAGTTGTAGTACTCATGTCAGCGGTCGGATCAATTTCTTTTAATGTTTTTGCTGATTTGCCGATTTGTTTTGAAATTCCATTTTTGAACATATCACTTTTTCTATTCCACGTAACAGGTAAACTGCGGTATAAATGTATAAAATCGCGCGTAAATCCTTCGTTATTTAACATATTCGTCATTTTTTTTTTTTTTTTTTGACAAATATATAAAATACAAAACGACACGACTCGTCCACACCATACAACTCGATCGACTGACGAACCGTACGTTCAGAGACATGCGTGGCCAATCATGAATGTCGACCATCTCGACTGATGATAAAAAACACAAACATGTTCGAATGTCATCTAGTCGTAAATGTTAATTGTCAGTCATATACGTACACGGTCGGCCAATCGCGTTGATTGCCGTTCAAAACTGACCGTGTATGGGTGTGGGCGGGGGGGGGGAGGGATTTACCGGGCAATATAGCAAATTACGTTTAGCTTGTGAACTGTGGATTGTGGCGTTTTACGTCGGACGGCGAATAAGAAAATTTAAAGCTTTTTCTTTAAAATCCTATCGCCTATTGCCTATTTATACCAGGACCGGGACGCGGCTGTGCCGTTAATAAAATAACAAATAGAAATCGGTAGCAAACGGACGATTTTCCATTGGGAGGGAGGCTTGAAAATTACTAACTGTCACTGTGAGGTCGCAAGTTTGAAAAATAGGGCCGCGACACACTAGGCGGCCAACGCCACGCACGATTGCTTATTGCACATCGCTCACTAGGCAGCCAAAGTTTACTGGCTGCCGCGGCCAGAAAAACGTGCGCGACCACACGGCAGCCAACCGGTTGCGCGCAGCCAGAGGAAAGCAACGTTTTTACATACGAATGTATGTGGCTGCCTGCAGTCTCCCGCTCACTAGTCGAAGCGACAACCAGAATACTACAATAATATATGAACAGGAATTATCGCCTACTGGCTCAAATGTAACAACTAGGGCTGCAAATTCTGATATACTCGACCTTTTTAATTTATAATAAAGTCTATAATATACTAATAAATATTATACTAATAGAAATTGTTGTTTTGTATACTCACCTCAAAGTAATTACTAATTTCTCTTCTGGACATATCCGCACACGAGTGTCATTACCCGACAGTGGATTTTTTACATTTTCTAAAAGTTCATCAAACGATTGCACTGACATTCTAGTGTAATTATAAAAAACGTTCCGGACAATTTCGAAGATCTTTAAAATAATTTTGATACAATCCGGTATCTTTTATTTGTTCTGCGCTTCTTACGAGACAAATGGTAAATAGTGATAAATAGCCTCTTCTATGTCCACTTCGATCGAAAATACGATTTGAAATATAAATAAATGTACGATTATTGTGACAGCTGTTGAACGACTGACGTACTCGACGACGGTCGGGCGTTGAGTTTTGGCTGCTCAATCTGGCTGCCCAGTGCGTCGCGGGTCTAATGTAGCATCCTTTGTTCTCACTGATCATAAACATAAAATATACACGAAAAGAAAATTAAAAAAAAAAAAAAGAAAAAGAAAAAAATGGCCAGTAAAATACAATCTTTTTATTTTGTCCAGTCTGATAATTGCAGACGATTCCATGATATCTTTGTTCGTTTTTTTTTCTTTCTTTCAATTTTTACATTCTGCCATTTTCTCGGAGTTCCTTTAACGCACATCGAATCATCGGACAATGCCATTGACAAATCTTGCTGCTTACACTGCAACGATGTACAGAATTGCGGATGTATATGCGAAACCAATTACTGGTCATAATGACAAAACCAGTGTTTTAAACGTGCGTCACTACAGTTAGATAAAAAAAAAAAAATAATAATAATCTTATCAACATAATAAAGTTATTAATGGACGAACAACGGTGGGAAATTTTAAATTGTCAACTTACGAATATAGTGTATTTTTTTTTATTTTATTAAAACACTGATTTGCTTACAAGTTTATAACAGTTGAAACATGAGAAATATATATAAAAAAAAAAAATCATATAAAACGGCTAATGGAGTGCGAGGGGGGGGGGCGGCGCTTCAGCACATGCAAATCAAAAGGTCGAAGCTAAATAATTTGTGTGTGTAAAAAATAATAATTTATATATCAACTATATGCCACAAAAAACAAACAAGTAAAATAATTAAATAATATACAAATTTAAAAATAAATTAAAATAATAAACATATTTTGATTGCTTCAGCCCTTGAGTTCCTTCAGTAGGAGCTTCAAGAAAATTCACTTCAGAATTTCTCCGCCGGTAGAAGTTTTAATGTAAAACAGACTAAATTAGATTCAAACCCTTGTAAAATATCAGGAAAATGTTTAAAAATAAATCACTCAATTTACAATTTTAATAGTTATTTCAAAGTTTCCCACGAGACTTATAGATATAAACCAATTACAAATATGTAGCCAAGTACCAACTAAGAGTGTCTTTTATCAATCGATCATACGTACAATGCGCGATAATAACAATAATATTTTGAATATTTTCTTGAAAATCAGAGCATCTGAATAATCAAATCTGATAGAAGAGTTGTCCACAGATGGGAAAAAAAAACATAGTAATATCAATACATTTTCTCTTTGTTTAGAATCAAAAAAATTATTATAAAATATTATTGCTCAATTACCGGTTAACTAATAATATGTAAATATGCGTGCCGCGCTGGTAATTGTTGTGAAATATCGTTCACTGGACTTCACTTAATATTTAAACTGATAAATTTTTCGTTGTGTTAAAATAATTTTTGAATTTATTTATTCATTAAAATACATTTCGTGTATATTACAATAAACAACACATATTATATTAAAAATATATAATTATTATTTTTTTTTTTTGTATAAATATATCAATATAACAATAAGAATATGTCTAAATATATATTATATAAATATAAAATAAACATATCAAGTAGAAAATGAATTAAAAACAAAACTGGAACAATGATTTAAACATTAATTTTACCGATAATGTGCTACGGTAATTTTTAACCCTGTAGCTTCACGGCCAATCGACGATAGCTGACATATATTACACACTTTACCACTATGCACAGGCTGATAAGAAGCTGAGCAGAATGGACACTTGACCTCATCTTTGCCCTTGTAGATGGGCACGAACGAGTAGGCGCATATTGAGAATGGATTGTGTTGATCATAAGCCACCTGTAATTTGTTCGTCGGCTTCAGGTCGCACGCCAGTAGCATTTTGCGCGCCTGCTGGGCGACATCAGCTCGGGGTCCTAGTTCCAGCAGTCGTTTGGCAAACGACGCAGCTGTGTTCAAATTGCCAATCTTGTAGAATATATTGATGGCTGTCCTAAGTGTGAGGATCTTATGCGTCATCTGCAGATCACAGTGCGTAAAGTAAGCGACCATCTCAGCTACACGTTTCTGATCGTCAGCCGTCGCTTTTGGGTGCTCCTTTCGGGCCGTTTCCATAACTAATCCGACTAAGTATTCTTTACAAATGTACACCAGCTGTGTCACCTCAGACACCTCTTGTTTGGTGTCCACGCACAGCAACGGTACAGTGGCCAGAATCGACCGGAATTTGGCAATGGTCTCAGGAAACTTGCCAGCTGTTGTCAGCTGATAGCATAATTGTAGTTCGCTGAGCAGCTGGTCTAGCTTCAAATCCAATACGGGTTTATTGCTGTTTTCTTTCCAGTTCCTATTTGGATACAAGAATAATGATGGATGATTTGGTAACGGCGTGTACGTAACGTATGATTTAAGGTACATGTCCATAAACAAGCTTTTAAGAGGTTGAAAGTGGGTCACACCGATTTGTTCATTAAGTAATTTAAAAGCGTTTGTAAAATCACCAGATTTTACATAATCAATGGCCAATTGACTATTAGTCGACCAGATGAGTGATGGACAAGCACCAATTTGTGGAACAACAAAATATTCGGCATTTTGTTTTGACACTTGTACTTCAGGTGGTAATTCCACTTCTTCATCACCAACATCCCAACCTTCATCTCCTTCGACCACAGCAGCAGCTGACAACGCAGCTTCTTCTTCGGCCTCAGAATGTGTAGGCGACATGCGACCTTCAAGACCCAAGTCTGCCTCCACTCCCCATCCTTCTTCTTGGACGTCTTCACCGATAGCTGTATCAACAAGTCCTGACGCTTTACCGGCGGCCAATATGGCACCATCAAAGAAACCTTTCGACACAGTCAACAGTGGCCAATTTGATTCAGCTTGGCTTCCCGGAGCGGGAGGTTTCAATAACAATGCATTAGGGTTAACTAATGGTAAGTTGCCCTCATATCCTTCTTTAATGGATACAGCTTCAGCTTCTAAACCGTGAGTGATAGCTGTCAAATAGGCAAGTGATTTGTGTCCAAGTTCGTTTAATATCTTGATTCTTTCGTGACAGTCACCAAGAAGGAGTGCTCCTTGGTAATGACCAGAAACATCCTTACGTATTTCTGCAATTTTCATCATTTTTCGTAATTTGTCCAGATTACCAGTTATGAGGTACAAAAACGACAGTTTATCAAAGTTTTTTGTTCTCTGATAGCACATTTCGACAATTTGATGGTTACCTTGTAGCAATGCAGATTGCCCCAATTGTTCCCAACATGCTTTGTCATCTAAAGTCCTAGCAGCTTCCAATGCGATGTCTATATTACCACACTCAAGTGCTAAAGAAAATCTTGTTTTATTGTCTTTAACAAAATGTAAAGCGACTTCTGGATATCCTTTTTGTTGCAAATATGCTATTATTGATTGTCCAATTAACCGATCGTTTCGGACAATATGTAATACTTCTTCATATTTCCGTTGAATAAGTGCCAATTTAAATTTATATTCAGTTGTGTCAATATTTAAGACTCTTGGTCGAGACTCTCGGTCTAAACAGAATACTTGATTCCCACTGACTTTTGTAATATAAATTGGTAAATCTAAAGTACGTATAATTCCATAGTCGCCACTTTCGGGTAAAGCATACTTAATATGATTGCTAGTAGTATATATAAATACACCACCATCGTCCCATGCACCTGATTTAATTTTGGAATTTTCGTGGACAGTACACAATATCTCTAATTTTCTACTACATATGTAAATATCGTGTTTGCATAAAACAGCTAATAATGACCCATCACTTGCCCAGTTAACATATCGGCAATTTGCAATCTTAGCTTGGGCCAAGACTCTCTTCTGAGTAACATCAAACAATGTTATATTTTCAGGATCACGAAGTAACAATAACCCCGTGCCAGCATAGTATATCTCATCTATGTTGTTGGGACCAATGTTCTTTTTAGTTATTTCGTTTTTTAAATTTTTGACTGCCAACATATGCGTTTTATCTAAAACAGCAAATCGATTCCTAGCAATCCAGACTGCTGTCATACCACTGGATCGCTTACTATCAGGAGCAGCAACACTATTCTCAGAGTTTTCTTTAGGCATGGTATATAGATCATAAGTACTATTATCAATATTTGAATTTCTTGTACAAACAATCATCGCATCAATTGCAGGATTATAACTGATACTATAAATAGGTACACGTGCTGTACATCTCAGTTGCATGACTGTATTTACTTTATGGCTAGTGAAATCAAGACGGTGCAGGAATCGGTCTTTTACATAATATAAGAAATTACCAAACTGTGTAAATGCCGGTCTTTCACGTTCCAACTTGAATATGACCATCCCTGTATCATGTCCAGCAGCAAATAGATTAGATGTTGGATGTGCGGCAAGCACCCAGAATCGTTCATTTTCACGTCTAAAAGTATTGAGACAGGTCCTTTTTGTCATATCCCAAACACGTATACTTTTATCTTCAGAATTTGATAAAATAAGCTCCTGTTTTGGATGGAAAACAACACAGGAAACATTGTTGTAATGCCCACGACAAGTGTCTACTTCCCATGCTTTAGAATCATTCATTCTCCATAATTTTATTTGACGGTCATCAGCACCAGAGACAATTAGTGGCATAGTTGGGTGGAATGAACACCAATTGACACCGCGGTCATGACCTTCAAGTACGTGTTTCACAACAGCATCAGCTTGGCCAAATAGATCTGTAGCATTTGGGTTCCTCAAATGTTCATCTAATCCACCAGGACCCGGAGCAACATTCTTCTTTCGTAGACCAGAAATATCCCAAACACGAACAGTTTGATCTAAAGATGCGGAAACTACCAAATCTTCTGACGGGTGGAATTGAGCACACATCACATAATGGTTATGGCCTGAAAACAAATAATACATATAAATATATTAAATAAAAAATATATTATCTCAGTTATAATAGCATAAAATTAGCATTACCAGTGAGAACACAAATACAAGCACGACTCTGCCAGTTCCAAATTCGTATTGTCTGATCGTCAGATGCACTCAATATCCAAGGGTACTCGTGGTGGAACATTGTAGAACGAATGTAATCCAAGTGACCAAGTAAAGTAAATATACATCGTCGCTGAGTATAATTCCAAACTTTAATTTTATAATCATCGCCGCCTGATACAAATATGGGTTGCTGACTGTGGAAACTGATACCACGCACGGGGCCATCGTGTTCGTCAAATTTGTCCAACAATGTGCACATACGATAGTCCCATAGTTGAATAACACCAGTATGGAGACTTGCTAATATCCATGGTCGTTTCGAATGAAATGTAAGACCTTTTATACGGGCCGATTTAGTTTCAAATTTTGCTAACATAATTATTATTTTCCTGTAATTAAATCAAATCAAATCAAATCAAATCTTTATAATTGTAACTTATTCTCGGTAGTGCTTGGGAATCATTTAAGTTAGATCGGTAGGAAACAGTGTTTGCTCACCAAAATATACACTAATAAGGCATAAATCTACATTCTAAAACAAAAGTTGATATATTTCGATACATATCAGGTAATTGTTAGTATATTTACTGTATGTGATAATTGTCGTGTATGTAATGAATCATTACAAAAATGTTGAGTTTTAAAACCTTGTTTACAAACAGAAAAAAAGTCATACACACACAATAAAACTAATACAGGTAGGTAATAAATACAAGAATCATTTAAATGACGAATGAGCTATTGTTCGTTTAACAAACTTTAAATATCAAATATATTTATTTTGAAAGATATCTAACATTGAAAAAATTTTTTTATAAAAAAAAAAAAACGGTTCACTTAATATATTGTCACATAAAAATAACAGTAGACACTCATTAACAAATATGAATGTTTACAGAGCACTAATCGATAATATTATAATAGAATAATGTCTAGAAAATGGGTAGATTGTGTTAAATCGTGTATGTTCTTCCATCATAGTCTTATACAATAAATAATATTGTAAGTGCAAATTGTATGTAAATAAGTTTAAATTAAGGTATTTTTTTTTTTTTTTTTTTCAATAATAGTAACATTATAGAAATAGCTAACCTGGCACACAAAAACAAATGGTACTTGAAGATAATATTTTAATTTAATTGAATTATCCAACATAACTAGTTATTTATTTCGGATATTAAATACAATTTCAGTTGAGTACTGAAATCCAGTAATCTATAAGATTCAGAAAAATGTTTTATATAGTATTTGAATTGTACATTTTAAAAATTTAAATTGCGGTATTTTTACCATATTGTGATAATATTGAAGATAATATTTTAATTTAATTGAATTATCCAACATAACTAGTTATTTATTTCGGATATTAAATACAATTTCAGTTGAGTACTGAAATCCAGTAATCTATAAGATTCAGAAAAATGTTTTATATAGTATTTGAATTGTACATTTTAAAAATTTAAATTGCGGTATTTTTACCATATTGTTTACCTAATTAATACAAGCTACAGAAATGTTCGACGAGACATTTCGCAACGGTTCATTACGTAGGTGGGCACTGAAAACTTACGTTTAATTAATTAAACGGCAACAATATCGTTTTATTTACTTTCGGAGCTATACGATTTAGACTCGAAAGCCGTTTATTTAATTAAGTGTTTTATTAACCGGATATTACAATTAGTAAAATGTTACGTTGTCGTAACGTCATCGTTGCCATAAGATAGTTTCACAACACACACACCCAAAAGAGAGTCGGGTTGGTAGAGGATAATTTAAAATTACAAAACCGCACGATATGTCACCGAAACGTTCAAATTACGCATATTTACTATACTTAAATACGAGAGATCGACTTACCGTTTAATTCTTCAATGACGTTCAATACTCATTATAAACGAAACAGTTCTCGATTGAATTTACAGAAGTTTGTCAATTCGTGTATAATTACACCGCGAACACTTTAACTTGTAACTCCGTATAGTGTTTACGTGTTACGTGTTGATAATCGGACCCGATGGGCCAACCGCAACCGCGGTCGCGGTAACGTACGGTTGGCATTTTTCTTATCACTTCAATCACGATAACGAGAATATTGTTAAATTTGAAATTGTGTAAACGGAGTATAAATAATTTATTTATAATTTTTTTTTTTTCTCTACTTCTGTGGGAAATCATAAATAATACATTGTGATCGTTTATACCACCCCCCCCCCCCGTAATATTTTTTGGTCGTCAAATTGACACATTTTTCTTTTGTCGTGTGCCAATTTTATTTTCTAATTTGTCTCCAAACAATAAACGGTTAATGATTTTAACGGCACCTACCTTTGTAGCTATCAAGTACAATATTTCCTGACAACGCAGCCATGGACGATTTATTACGAGCGGTCACTTCTGATTTTGGTTTTATAGCGACGAGCACTGAATTTAGATTTCACAAATACTGCGAGTCAGTGGATTGGGAAGGTTTAGGTAATTTTATGTTTTAAATTCTGTTAACAGGTTGAGTTTAGGCACTGACTTAATAAAAATGTAATTATTTTTATGGAACGCGGTTTATGTAGACAAAATTGATGTTGACGAAATAATCTCGAAAACCGATGTACAAAGTTTATCAACCCTTGTAGCTAGTATTCTCAGTTACAATATTGAGAAAATGAGCGTATCTAAGAAAGTTTTTCGCCTTTCACAGTTGATCATCGACTTTTTATTGCATTCTAAAAAACAATCCACATTTATATTTAACAACAAAGTATGTTTAATTATTAATATTTTGTATTTTAACTATATTGCAATACATATTTATTATCATTTTTATATTTAGGTTAAGCGCATGGCACTATGTGAGTTTTGCGGAAAAATGTTTGCGGATTTAAATTATTTGAAATATCATTGTTTTCGACGACATGGCATTAACTCGTGTACGAGTTTAAATTTATCTGAAAACGAATATATTAAAAACTTAAAATTAGAAATTGTTCAACTTCAAACCAATTTAGAAAAAATGAGCTTAACTGTTAAGACCAAATCACAGGTAAAATTAAATCTGTAATTTCTGATTATTGCTTTGTATTTCAAATTATTTTTTATGTTTTAGGATACTGAAATTCGCCTTGGAGAGAATAACTGTGATACTAACTGCAATGCTGTTCATAAAAATAATAAATTATTGTACCACGTAAGTTAATTATAATACTTGTAATATTCACGTATATAATTTGAATTTTGTTTCTTAGTTAATACCTTTATCAGGGGATAACCCTATGCAGATACAAGAAATGTATTGGAAACAAAAGTATAATGACTTGGAAAAAAATTACAAAACACTTAAAAATGAATATGAAACAGAACAGAATACCGCCAAAATTAAAACTGGTAAATTCCCATTTTTTTTTTCTTAATTCTGAATGAAGCAGGACTTTTATTAGTTTTATTATGATGTACTTGTGATGAACGTATTAATTTTACTATGATGTGAGAGTGCTTTATTTTTTTTACTGTCCGTAAACAAGTTTTTGGCTTGCTTTAATCATCAACACCAGGGGTGGTGTCTGGTAATAAATTTTGTCTAGTTAGTGGGAAGGTCATATTTAGCATTTTCCTTCTTGAAACCATGAAAAAACCTGAATATTTACAGTATAATGGTGTCTGTTAAAATCAATTTTATTTTTATTGTAATTTGGTTAAAAATCAGAGATACCTGAAATTTTCATCAAATACTGAAATAAGTATTTCCAAGGCACAGTATAATTTTGAGTTTTTATATTGCTATTTGAAATTTGAAATTTTTTATTAGTTTTGGTTTTATCTGGATACAATATTTTTGCTTACGTATAAATTAAAAACCCATAGTCACGTAATTTTTTTTACGTGTTTAAAGCTCAGATTTTGATGAAAAATCACAAAAATCACCGACATTAATAGGAGTAGCATTATTGCTGTCATTGTCTTTGTGACGGGAAACTTATTAACAAAATGAAAACAAAAAGAAACAAAAATTATTATACAAAATAAAAATTGAGAATGTTCACTATGTTTTTCATAAAGGGATATTTAGTATTTAATTTCCAGTCAAGGGTTTTTTTTTTATTCTAATGTATAACGAAAATATAAAAAATTCTCTCTGTGAAAACTTTGTACATTCTGTCGTCTAGAAATTTAGTAAAATTATTATTGTTTCAAGTCAGAGTACTGTACTTCTAAAACAACTTTTTAGCTATATTGTCGTTAGAAACACAGAGACGGCAAATGCTACTGTGACACTCTATTAAAGATAATGTACAAATTATAATTTAAAAATCCAAATATGGTTATGTGACATTATGTTTAAATTGATTACTCAGAATTCAGTACACAGGCATGCATCACAGATTCAAAGCGTACAATTTATGATAACGCATAATTAGTGCCCACACGACAAAATTATTAATCACACAGGAAGTGTGATGAAAAAATAAAGGTTTAAAACAAAATTACAATTCGTTTAAAAAAATATATAAACTAAAACAGATTAAGTTGTTTTGTTCATATTCTTAAATTCAATATTTAAATAATAATAATATAATTAAATAATTATATATAAGATAAATAAATATTAATGAAATATGATTATTTTCTCTCACAGCTAACCAAATATACTAAGTTAAATATTCCCTATCCTCTATAATAATATTGTCTAATTTTACTGATTATATGTTATTAGTCTTTGCTATGAATAGTCATTTTTTTTAAAACTATTTTGCTTGATTTATTGCATTTAATTGTATTTACTAAAATAAACTATTTATTAGTTACTAAAACAATTTTTTTTTTTTTTTTAATATATATTGGTATTGGAAATTAGACATTTAAATATTGAAGCAATTATTATTTTGTTTTAATCGCTTAAGGTTATTGTAGTATGCTAACATAATAATTGTTAAGCATTTAGTATTGTAATATTCTAAAAATAAGTATCTAGTATTTAAACACTATTAATGTATCTTGCTCGTCCTTGAATGTAATATTTTTATTGGTGTTAAACTGTAGACTGTTCTTTAATACGATAGTATAATTATTATTATAAATTGTTGAGTTTGAATTTTTTCAGCAAACTGTATTCTGATATTTTTAATAATGATAAAATATTTAAAACAATGTTACAGTTTTACATCATAAATATCAACAGTGTGAACTTGGTGTGTATACAGATGAGAAGTCTTCAAAATATGTGCAGACAGAATCTCTAATTGAAAAAACAACATCTATGTGTTCTCCTAATCAAACACTTCAAAAGACTGACGTAACAAGTGAGAATGAAATTCACTGTATGGATAATCCAGATATAGATAAATCAAAACCAGAATGCCATCGGTCGAATGGCGATAAAAGTTCAGACAAAGATTTTTCTGAGTTAATAAAAATAAGACAAGAAGCCTCTTTGAATATTATTGAAAACAAGACTGGTGGAGATTACGAGTTTCCTGAACCTTTATTGCATTCTAATTATGTAAATCAAATACAAATTGTTTTGACACTCGGACAAATCCGGGCGGATGATCTATTGAAAAACAACTATTTAATAGATCTAATCAAATATGATGTGAAAGATTTGGTTCATAGAAGGTTGCTAGAGTTTTATAGCTCTGCAACTGAGATTGATGAATATGGTGCAATTTTACAAGAACAAGTGGTAGTAATTTTTTTTAGTGTTTTTTAGTTTTCCAATCCTAAGATTGGTTTACAATCAAGCAATTACTATTGTAGGATATCTATTTAATTAATAATTAAAATTTAAATATATAATTTTGTTTGTAGAAATTATATGAAAACCGAGAATGTGACGTTTCTGATTATGGTGATATTAAAATAGAAAAACATGGCTCTCCAAAAATTGATTGTAAGCCTTTAGAAAAGAAAAAAAATACTTTTATGTCAAAATTGAAGAACAAATTTCACAAAAGAAAACTTTCTTCCCCGGGTATAATATTTAATTTAATAACTATATATTTAGATAATATTATATTATATAATTGTGTTAGATTCAAAAAACAAAAAACCAGAAAGAACAAGCTATTAAACAAGATGTGGGATTTTTTTTTATTCAAATGATATTTCTGATAATAATGATGTGCATGCATAGTGATATAAGTAATATGTTTCAATTTTACTACTGATTGATGTTTGTTAAATAAAATATTTTATACTTCTATTATGTTTTATTTATAGAATGTTACCTGATGAAAATTAAGAAGACAATGCTTTACAATTGTATATTAGACAATTGTAGGCATGTTATTGTTTATTCTAAAATTATTCCGGTTTTATCCTTGTATGCAAAACTAAAGTTTTTATCCTCGCTAAAAATATTTGTCTTAGGTTCCCTAGTTAACTAAAACAAATGTGCCATTCCTCTTATATTCAGAAATCTTAGGTTACCTAACCACCTCGCCATCTAGGATGTTTTTTTTTTTTATTATATCATAAAAAATATTATTTAAACGATAAAAAGAGTTTATACAAATATAATAAAAATTAGTAGGTCGTAAAATTTTTAACAAATAAGATAATTTACATTATGGGTGTTAGTTTACTAGATAAAAGACAAAAACGCTCCGCCCGTTGGAACTATGCGATGCCGTAATGGCTGATGACGTGTGTAAGGTTCAAATGCTACAAAAACCTTACAATTTATTTGTATTATTGTGTGTTACATGTTACTATACTATTTTTTTTTATTATTATTATGACATTAAATACCTTTTACTACCCTTATTCTGTTAAGTTTTATTTTTTTGTCATTGTTGTTATTAACGGGTAATTTTTAAAAATCTAACAATACTTTAGGCTAAGTTTTTTCTTCATATTTGATTTCGAGTAAAGCAAATTAGGTTAACTATGATTTTTTTCTTTTTTTATCTGTGGACAAATTTTTAACTATAAGACTTATTCCAACCATCGAATTAAGGTGTGATTTTTGGCAGCAAATTTTGTCTAGTCCATGCAATTAAGAGATAATTTTTATTTTTCTTATAATTTTCTTATGAAATGAATAATCTTCTTATGAAAAATACTAAAAAAAAACTAATGATATCTGTTCAAATTTAAAATCAATTTTGTTTTTTTCCCTCTAATAGTTCAATGAAAAATAATTGTAGACTAGAAATTTACACCAAATGCTTATATTAGAATTTTCTGTATGTGATGTAATTTTAAAAATATTCTTACGTTTTTTGAGTTACTTATCAATTAATTAATTTAATTTCTACTGATTGTTTAACAACTCCAATTCTCCATTCTAGTCAATTGTTCATGTTTTATTTTAATTTCTTAAAGGTTTTAATTCTTGCATCATTTTTAATTTGTCCAATATAATAATGTTGTTGATGTCCTGCGTTTCTCTTTTCTCCTATAATTATATCATTTAACGAATAAATATGAAACAAACTTACCCTTAATATTATATTAGATTGTATCTATTTACAATAGACAACCTAATATAATATTCCGGGCTAAGTTTTGCTTCATTATCATTTACCTATTATATTTCTATTACATATATCATAAATATACATCATGTATATTTTTTTATAATTTTAAACTTTAGATAAAAATTGTTCATAACTAGGCGCTTGATATAATTAATAAAATAATTTGTATAATTCATTTATTATTCAAAAAAATCATACAGATTAAAATTGACACACACATAAAGAAAAGGTTATATTATTATAACAATAAGACTACAACTAAATAGTATATATATAAATAAATTAAATAAATCGAATAGGAAAAAAAAACAATACTGGAACAATGAAGAAATTCTTAATATCAATAGTAAAATTAGTTATATTATCATAACCAAAAAGGTAATGCAATAATGCAATTGTTAAAAATAATACCAATAGTAAACTAGACATTTTATGTATTACTAACAATGCCCAGCAATTATTTTTAATCCTGTAGCCTCCCGTCCAATAGACGATATCTGACAAATATTGCACACTTTGCCCTTGTGCTCTGGCTGATAAGATGCTGAGCAGAACGGGCACTTGACCTCCTCTTTACCCTTATATATGGGCACAAATGAGTAGGCACATATTGAGAATGGGTTGTATTGGTCATAAGCCACCTGCAGCTTGTCGGTGGGATTAAGGTCGCATGCTTGCAGCATCTTGCGTGTCTGCTGAGCGACGTCAGACCGCGGTCCCAGCTCCAGCAGCCTTTTGGCGAACGAAGCTGCCATGTTGAGATTGCCGATCTTGTAGAATATGTTAATAGCCGTACGCAGTGTAAGGATCTTGTGTGTCATCTGCAGATCGCAATGGGTAAAGTAAGCCACCATCTCGGCCAAACGCTTCTGATTGTCCTTTGGATGTTCCTTTCGGGCCATTTCCATCACAAGGCCAACCAGGTACTCCTTGCAAATGTGCACAAGCTGCGTGACCTCGGACACCTCTTGTTTAGTGCCCACACACAACAATGGCACAGAGGTCAGGATCGCCCTGAACTTGGTAATGGTCTCTGGGAACTTTCCCGCCGTCGTTAGCTGGTAACACGCCTGCAGTTCAATCAGCAGATGCTCCAATTTTAAATCCAACATAGGCTTGTTGTTAATGGACCCATTCTCTTTCCAGTTCCTGTTCGGGTACACTGACAAGAACGGATGGCTCGGTAACGGTCTGTACAAGATGCATGACTTGGCGAACATGTGCATAATTAGGCCTTTGAGAGGTTGAAAGTGGGTCACACCGATTTGTTCATTTAGTAATTTAAACGCGTTTGTAAAATCACCAGATTTGATAGAATCAATGGCCAAATGACTGTGGGACGACCAGACAAGCGATGGACAGGCTCCCATTTGTGGTGCCATAAAATAATCATGTTTCGACACTTGAACCTCAGGTGGTAGTATCACTTCTTCATCACCAACATCCCAACCTTCCACTCCTTGAACTTCAGCAGCGGCTGCTGACGCTGCTTCTTCCTCGGCTTCGGAATGTGTGGGCGACATGCGACCTTCAAGACCCAAGTCTGCCTCCACTCCCCATCCTTCTTCTTGGACAGCCTCACCGACAGCTGTATCAATAAGACCTGATGATTTACCAGCAGCCAATATGGCACCTTCAAAGAAACCTTTCGAAACAGTCAACAGTGGCCAATTTGATTCAGCTTTACATACAGGCACAGGAGGTTTCAATAGGATTGCCTTGGGATTAACTTTTGGTAGGTTGCCATCATATCCTTCTTTAATAGATTCAGCTTCAGCTTCTAAACCGTGAGTGGTGGCTGTTAGATATGCGAGTGATTTTTGCCCTAGATCATTCAATATCTTGGTTCTTTCGTGACAGTCACCAAGAAGGAGTGCTCCTTGGTAATGACCAGAACCGTCCTTACATATTTCAGCAATTTTCATAATTTTTCTTAGTTTATCAAGATTACCAGTAATGAGATACAAAAATGACAGTTTATCAAAGCTTTTTGTTCTCTGATAACATTTTTCGACTACTTGATGATTACCTTGAAGCAATGCAGCTTGACCTAACTGTTCCCAAGAAGCCTTGTCGTCTATTGTCAGAGCGGCTTCCAATGCAATATCTATATTACCACACTCAAGTGCTAAAGAAAATCTTGTTTTGTTTTCTTTAACAAAATGTAAAGCGACTTCTGGATATCCTTTTTGTTGCAAATATGCTATTATTGATTGTCCAATTAACCGATCGTTTCGGACAATGTGTAATACTTCTTCGTATTTGTGTTGAATAAGTGCCAATTTAAATTTATATTCAGTTGTGTCAATATTTAAGACTCTTGGTCGACACTCTCGGTCTAAGCAGAATACTTGAGTGCCACTGACTTTTGTTATATAAATTGGTAGATCTAAAGTACGTATAATTCCATAGTCGCCACTGTCAGGTAAAGCATACTTAATATGATTGCTAGTAGTATATATAAAAACACCACCATCATCCCATGCACCAGATTTTATTTTGGAATTTTCGTGAACCGTACACAGTATTTCTAGTTTTCTGTTACATATGTAAATATTGTGTTTACATAAAACAGCCAATAATGACCCATCACTTGCCCAGTTAACATAGCGACAATTTGCAATCTTAGCTTGGGCCAAGACTCTCTTCTGAGTAACATCAAACAATGTTATATTTTCAGGATCACGAAGTAACAATAACCCTGTGCCAGCATAGTATATCTCATCTATATTGTTGGGTCCAATGTTCCTTTTTGTTATTTCATTTTTTAAATTTTTTACGGCCAACATATGCGTTTTATCTAAAACAGCAAACCGATTTCTGGCAACCCAAACTGCCATCAAACCATTAGATCGCTTACAATCAGGTATTGTGGTAACATTTTCGGCGACATCCGCTGGCATGTAATATAGATCATAAGTACTGGTTTCAATGTTTGTATTTCTTATACAAACTAACATTGTATTGATGGCTGGATTAAAACTGATACTGTAAATAGGTACACGTGGCGTATATCTCAGTTGCATGACTGTTTTCACTTTATGTGTGGTGAAATCCAGGCGGTGCAAGAATCGTTCTTTTACGTAGTATAAGTAATTACCAAAATGTGTAAATGCCGGTCTTTCACGTTTCAACTTGAATATGACCATCCCTGTATCATGTCCAGCAGCAAATAAATTGGAAGTTGGATGTGCGGCAAGCACCCAGAATCGTTCATTTTCACGACTGAATGTATTGAGACAGGTCCTTTTTGTCATATCCCAAACACGTATACTTTTATCTTCAGAATTTGATAAAATAAGATCCTGTTTTGGATGGAAAACAACACAGGACACATTGTTGTAATGCCCACGGCAGGTGTCTACTTCCCATGCTTTAGAATCATTCATTCTCCATAATTTTATTTGACGGTCATCAGCCCCAGAGACAATTAGTGGCATAGTAGGGTGGAATGAACACCAATTAACACCGCGGTCATGACCTTCTAGTACGTGTTTGACAACAGCATCAGCTTGGCCAAATAGATCTGTAGCATTTGGGTTTCTCAAATGTTCTTCTAATCCACCAGGACCCGGAGCAGCGTTTTTCTTTCGCAGACCAGAAATATCCCAAACACGAACAGTTTGATCTAAAGATGCGGAAACTACCAAATCTTCTGACGGGTGGAATTGAGCACACATCACATAATGGTTATGGCCTGAAAACAAATAATACATATAAATATATTAAATAAAAAATATATTATCTCAGTTATAATAGCATAAAATTAGCATTACCAGTGAGAACACAAATACAAGCACGACTCTGCCAGTTCCAAATTCGTATTGTCTGATCGTCAGATGCACTCAATATCCAAGGGTACTCGTGGTGGAACATTGTAGAACGAATGTAATCCAAGTGACCAAGTAAAGTAAATATACATCTCCGCTGAGTATAATTCCAAACTTTAATTTTATAATCATCGCCGCCTGATACAAATATGGGTTGCTGACTGTGGAAACTGATACCACGTACGGGGCCATCGTGTTCGTCAAATTTGTCCAACAATGTGCACATACGGTAGTCCCATAATTGAATAACACCAGTATGAAGACTTGCCAATATCCATGGACGATTTGAATGAAATGCGAGGCCCTTTATCCGGGCTGATTTGGTTTCGAATTTCGTTAACATGATGAGTAATCACCTGTATTTAAAATACAATCATAACTTAACTTCACATCGTTTACATTTATTTACTAAATTATTTATTTAAGAAATATACATTTTTAACAAATAAATATATATAAACATATATAAGTTTTTATTTTTAATAATGTAATATTTGTAACTAAACAAGCATAATTTTAATATAAGTACATTGGTTGCCATCAACTCTTAAACTAAATTAATATCACGTGCTGAAGGGTTCTATCACTGGATAGCCTCCTTTATCAAACCATCATGTTAAGGTGATATTTTTCTATTCTACGTACAAATTTATCATATTTGCTTATTGTGTTTACTCAAATACAGATTGTAAGTACTTTTAATAAAAAAGGAAATAGAAAAGTACATTGGAAAAGATTTAGGTATTTTATAATTATTGTCCACAAACAATCAACGTTATGTGCTTTTTAGAACTTGCACATTAAAAATAATTGTTTGTAACTAATAAACAAGTGTATTTCTACTATTATTCAATGCGATAAATACATAATAGTTTTGTAATTAATATGAATTATCGATTGTTAAACATATTTGTATTGAATACAATTTTAAATATCTCATTATATAAGTATCTCCAGACTATAGATATTTTCCTTGAAGATATGCAAGTTTATTAAGTGTATAACTCCAATTGATAATAATACATTTTTGATAAAAATGTTTTCTTTATCATCGATGGAAGTTGTATTTTATTATAGCCAACTCGCAATACATTATCATCATAATAATAATATAATATACGAATATTGCGGTAGTTGTTTTATTTAATTGGTCACTTGATATTAGCTTAGCCTCAACAGTAAAATACTACATCAAAGTAAAGTGAATTAATTAAGTTAAGTCGAGTTAATTAATTCGGTGGCTATAAAACTGTACAAGTTTCGTTTTAGCTACGATACTCATAAAGACTTTGCATTTGATTTATGTAAGTACCACAGTGACGGTACTGACAAAAAAAAAATGTAATACAATGGTAATGTGATAGGTATGACTTGAAGTTAAGTTTAAATGAATTTATCCGACCTAGTGTTTTTTTTTTTTAATAGTAAAATATATTGTCAACGTAGCTAGGGGTATAGATCACAGGACACAACTAAAATATGGTTACGAGCGAATTGAGCTGGTCGATAAAAATGTCAAATTATAAATCGCGCGGTACAAGTGAAATATTTACGCGTTTCAGTTGTATAACCGAGATCGACTTACTTTTCAATCGGTCTAGTGGCGTACAAAACACATCGTAAAATCCAATGGGTGTCGAAAGTTCTCTTCTAACGAGTAAAAACTTTTAGGCGAATTTATAAAACCGTGTACCCATCTTGTTTACGTGTATGTTGCCGATAGGCACGCCTGATAACATCACCGAAACCGCGGGCGCCGCACCGCAACCGCGGTATGCCGATATTTTGTTATCATAGATAATAAAGTATTTATTGTTAGGTTAGGTTTGGTTTATTCTATTAGCTCGTTAACCGCGATAAGGCGAACTGATACATTTTTAATTTTTGTTGCGGGGTGATGGGGGGGGGGGGCAATGAACCCGCGAGACACTTGTCCGGTAACGCACCCACAGAGAAGGGCTTTGGTTAGTTGACCAAGTAGCAAGCGTAGTGGTGTCTATTCACCGTCGACTCGGAAATAATGCCGAAAATTAATTTTAGCAATTATTGCTATAGAAACACAACAAGTTGCCTTTAATCTATACTTGACTATGTGTACACCTAGACCAACAAAACACCAAACTAAGCGATGATATATAATACGCACACAATCTGAAAATGTTGAACAATACTTACAGACGTTCAATTTTTAGTCCATGGATTGATTCATTTCTTGATTGAGTCATTCTGATCGATTTTTAAAACATCTTCTTACAAGTTTCAATTGTCTTTTACCAACCGGACATAAGCCAACAGACGAACGAATTTCAAGTTTTAATAAATCTTTTTGAATGTTTATTTATGAAAAAACCATGCATCAAAATAGTTGCAAAGGCCGAATGCGTATTGTGGTACGAAAAATTCGAAAAACCGTTGCTATACTTTACCACTAAACGCAATTGATGGTTTAAATTTATGCAATTTAAAAACATTTGAATCAGTATTTGTAATTTGGAAAACATTTGCAACGTTACCAGCAAGTACAAGTACGGCCGAGAAATCGTTTTCCACACTACGGCGAATCAAAACCTACCCACGAACACAATGGAACAGCCACGTTTAAATCGACGGGCACACAAGAAGATGTTCTTCGTGCGAAGATATACCAAATCTTCACGTACTTTGAGAAATACAAATTAAAGAATCCGAAGTATTATGTACCGTTTCGATGAAAACGGTCAAAAAAATTTACCAATAATTTTATGATTTTTGGATTTACAACGATTGAACGGGACACAACGTCTGTCAGATGAGGATATGATGATAATTTGATTGTCACGGACATGAAAACTGTTATTATTATTAAAACTACAACTATTTACACTATTATCTAGCAATAGTAAATCATTGCCGGGTCAGCTAGTCTTATATATAAAACAGTCGTTATTATTATTAAAAAAAAAAACTTTTTTATAGTGAAAATGGAGGTGGGGGGGTAAATTGACTATTACCGTTGTTGTACCACTGCTAAAAATACTTGACAAATTCCAAAACAGTCCAAATACTGACAACTTTTCCGTTTTGAAGTCTAAGGAATGTCGAATTTGTAAATATTTTCAATTCTATTTATTCAAAATATTATAGAACGGCGATTATAGTTCTTAAAACAGAGGTACCTTCTGTATAACGATTAATATAAAAAAAAAAAATCAAAAATTACTACTATAGTTAAACAACAGTTTTATGCGAACAAGAATTCATATTGATTTTTAAATTCGTACCTACATAATATTTTCTATATCCCATTACAAAACATCATTATCTATAATTTATATATGTATAAAAATCAATTGTCGCGTGTATGTAAGATCATCATTTGAGAACGAGGTTAGGTTTAGCTCGACCGATTTAGTTGATTTTTTTGTTGTTGTTGTGTTCGTAATTTTCAGCACAAGGTTTGAACGATAGAAAATGATTGGGAAATCCACCGGAAAAGTCGGAAATTTGAATGGTATTTTTTTAAAATTTCTCCCGTTTATGATCATTACGTTGCTAGGGAAACAATCGTTGCTTAGTTACTAAAAAAACGTTGTATTTTTTTTTTTTTTTTTTTTTCCGTTACTTAAATTTCACACGCGGTTCGTGGTTTATTTCTTCGGGAAAAATGCCACCAGTGAAGCGTCGAAATTTATTTGTACGCAGGGGTTAGGTAATAGACAACTACGCTATTCCCGAGTGACCATAGGCCATGTTTCGTTGTGATCATAATTCATTTGGCTGGTTTTGGTATTTTCGATACGAAAATTTAATTTGTTTTGTTGGTTTATGGGTTACCCCGACGACACGGATGGAACGAACAGTTATTGTTTGGTTGATTTGGTTGTCGCAGTCGTAGAAACGTTTTTATTTCGGTTTTTTTTTTTTTTTTCGTTCGAAATCACGCGGGACCTATTTAATAATAATAATAATAATAATAAATACAATAATGACAACGATAATGGTTTTTGTTTTGCGCCAAATACACAGGATATATGAACAATCCGTATAACGAAAATTGGGAGGAAGAATTCGAGTTGTCCCGCGAAAAATTATTTTGTTTTCACTGTGTTGCCTCCGCTGTGCGAGTGACCGAGGTAGATTTATAGGTTATAATCAGACGGAGATCAGCAAAAAACCTAAAAATCCGCCTGTCCGGTATTCCGGCATTCCGGAGTGCCACGACTGCCGCCAGGCCCCCGTGGACGACGCGGACCACGCCTTCTACCACTGCGACCGATGGTGGAGGCAACGAAGGGAGCTGGAGGCTTTTAAAACAAAAATTAAGTTGTAAATTTCGTGTATATACTATTGTAAGCTGTAAATTGTAAATATAAACCGTAGAATCAAGACCACTAGTTTGTAAGCTTTGGCAAGTAAGAACATGCAATGTGCTAAGAATTTGTTTCTTAATAAACGATGCGACTACGGGTGAAGGATTGCCCTGTCGGGTAGAGTTCCCGCCGTAGGTTGCGATACCTCCAGAAAAAAAGAAAAAAGAAAAAAGGTTAGGCGGCATTATACAATATTATTGTTATTATGCGCGTTATTTCCGCTCGGTTTATTCGGTCCGTTCTCTATTCATTCATTCGTCGTAATCCGACTGGAATTCAACAAAGCCCTAGACGCGATATTATGTTATTGGGTAGACAGGCGCCGAGTACTTACCGTGTACCGTGGCCGTGTAAAGATGTAACCTGCTAATTTTACCGCATCGTTATTTTTATATGTAATTTGCAAAATTGCCCTGCCGTTTACTGTTGTAAAATTTTACTCAGCCCATGGTAAAATTACAAGCGTGGGTATAACGAGGCCCGCGACACCGGCACAAGTCCACTGCGCGCGACGTTTCTCGACGACGGCAACACATGAGGGAACGGTACACAATTATCACGACGGATTTACGCGACGATTTCGCCGCCGGACGTAAAGCTTGCTCACCGGCACATAATCGGCTGGCTCGAAATACGAGTATAATATACGAGGTGCGATCGAAAACTACCGGCGCTAAAAATATACGTATCGGAAATAAACACATATCAAATAAACGTAGAGATTTTGAATTCGTTGATGTCGTACAACTTGTGTCGTGTCTGCCGTTTTGCCGTACCGTTTAAACGCTAGCAGCGTGTTTGCATTGAATTTTGCGGTAAACTCGGTAAATCAGCGACGGAAACGTTTGAAATTATTAGAAAAGCATTTGGAGGTGAAGCGATGAGCAGATCTAAAACATTCGAATGGCGCAAATGGTTTATCGGTGGGGGTCGTGAAGCCGTTACCGACGACTTCCCCGTGCTGAAGTCGATCTTCAACTTCGAGAAATGGTGGCGAAAGTTCGATATTAAACGCCTTATTTATTCGGAATTTGTTCCAACTGGTCAAACGGTTAATCAGACTCGCTACAAAGAGGTTTCTCTTTTTTATTTTTTATTATTATTAAATTAGGTGAGAAAGAATCCCAAAGAAACGTCCAGAACAGTTCCAGAATCGATTGTGGTTGGTTGCACCACGACAACGTGCCTTATCAAACCTCATCAACGCCTTACTCGCCGGACCGCATGCCCCTTGTGATTTTTTAAAATTAAAACCGACCTCAATGGACAACGCGATTTGATGATATCGAAACAATAAACAAAAATGCGGTGGATCAACACTAACAACTTAAAGTTGAAGACTTCCAACATTGTTTTAAAAAGTGGCAGGTGAGATGCGACAAGTGCATAACATCAGGCGGTGAATACTTTAAAGGAGACTAATATTTAAAAAATTATTTGTCTATTTAAATTAAATAAAAATTAAATTAAAAATATTTTGATCACACCTCATACTCGTAATAATTACAATCGGTATACATTGTACGCGTTATTCGAATTCATTTTTTTTTTTAAAGAATGTTCGAAATATGTTCGCGGAGTGGGGGCGTGAACGGTTTTTAACTGTAAAATTCGTATATACTGAAGTTTATGTCTTATAATGTCATTTTTTATGACCAGTAAGCCATTTTGCACGGGAAATTGTGTAATGAGAAGACACCTACAAAAAAAAAAAAAAACTCATCACTGTAAGACCACTAAAATATCAATTTCTCGTTTCACTGTTTAGCTATTAAGCGTGTATATTACTATTCTACTATTCGGGCTTTTAAACGAAAACTGATAAGATTTTACGGAAACATATTATTTAGGAAACAAATAAATTTTGTCAAGTAATAAAGACAGGTTATAAGGTCGGGACATTTCACCATTTTTTTCTTTTTTTTTTTTTTTAGCAGCCCATATTGCTGCAACGTTTATAAAAGCCTGAAAAAAGTGGCTGAAAACAATTTATCGGGAAGCAGCATGTTGTATTTTGCTAAACACAATTTTTATTTTTTAAAACATTTCAATGAGTCCGGACTTTTCAGCTTCGGAATTAAATGCCGAATTTTATATGATATATAAACTTTTATATAAATGGGAAATTGTTAAAAGAGACCTAAGTTACATTATTTGGCCAAAATAGTTTTACGGTAAATAATTTATCTTCTTATGTAAACACATAGTTTTGTGTTCAAAAATGCCCTTCATCTTGTCTGTATGGAATTCTTTTGAAACATTCGTAATAATATGTTAGAAAGTACATGTGTTTATGAAATATTATGCCTCGTAATATCGCAGGAATTGCGATTTTCAATATTTTATTGTAATATGCCAATAATTTGTTAATCAAAGACCGATTCAATAAACCTATACAAGTTTGTATATTTTTTTTTAAAAATTATTACAGATAGATATTGTTTTTTTTTTTCAATTTCTAAGAGAGTGTTATTTTCATTGTTATCTATTCGATTGGAAATAATAAATCCATATTTACCGTATTACATTAAAGTACGAGTGTTGTATTATATTTATTAAATAAAAAATGATTTGAATTTCTTAAAAAGGCCAAAGAGACAACATTGGCTGTTTATAAAAACAGTTTTTTTTTTTTTTCTTCAAAAGTATTTTTCTCCGTTAATTAGTTTTAAATAGAATAATGTTGAATCGAAATCGTGTCGATCGTTCTTAATATTCGAATTTAACAAGAGAAAAAACAAAATTGTTTTTTTCTGAAAAGTCGAAACGCACCATAGGTTCCTTTAAACAAATTTCCATATATATATATATATATAAATAAAAAAAAAAAAAAAAAAAATAAAATGTAATAATAATTTACACCGTAGTTGTTTGTATTAATCAAATACAATTAAAAAAAAAAAAAAAAAAAAAAAAAAATGTAAAATAAACGTAAGCCTTTCGGGTCAAAGCAGCAGGCCACCGGGATTTTGTCGGTACTCTGTAGTATCCAGGGCGGGCTAGGCCGTCTCTGGCTGTGTACGCGCGAGTATTAATTCGTCGGCCGACCTACCCCCGCGTTTCCGTTTTCGAGTTTATTTTTGAAATTAGGTTTTTTTCATTATTTCTTCCGATGCCTCCGCCGGCGCGGCGTTTTTGCCGTACGGCCCGGGCGCCCTTTGTACAATATCCAATATTGTTATAACGATGCCGATCAACTCGGTCGGATGGAAAAATATTACAAAACAGATGCGAATACGGATCGTATTTATACGCGTGCGTATAACAGCACAATAAACGTTGCGCGCGTGCCGCCGAAAGAGGTGCCGGACAAAATAATATAGGCGAGCAGCACGCCGCGGCAGTGGCAATCTGAAAACCGACATTAATGGGGACGTAACGAGACGGGGATTCGGTGTAAAAACGGAATTACGGCCGTGGGTTCTAAACGAAACGGGGTCTATATAATGCGACGAGCGTTTGGACGGGCCAACAGGAGTGATACGGGTAGAGGTGTCGACTACAGTGAAGATTTGAACGGACGGGGAATCGGCAGTGTACGGGGCCGAGTCCAGTCGACGGTGCTGGACGCTGGTAATCGAAACGTAAATTGGATTGTGCGGGACACTACTCTGCGTCACACTATTCAATTTGACCTTTGAACGATTGCGAAATTATATAAATTATATATATATATTTTTTTTTTTTTTTTTTTTTTTAATTTACCACCGTTCTGTGTAGGCATTCCGAATTAACTCTCACCGGGAGGCGGGGGGGGGGGGTAATCTGGAGTTCATTGAAGTGTGGGCGTACGGGGTCGGTTCGAAAAATGTAATACACCAGAAAATATTTCGAGGAGTTCACCCCCCTCCCCCCCCAAAAAAAAACAAAGACAACAGTTGTAATATTTTTATTTTTTAATTATTTTCCTCTACTTGTAAATTAAACAAAAAAATAGTTTATAGTTTATACACTATAAATATTTAAAAAAAAAAAAAATCAATATATATATATATATATATATACGTGATCTGTTCAAAAAGTACCAGGATTTTATTTTTAATAATTACAAAAATGAATTTACACATTATTTAAAGATATCTCATTCGAAATACTCACCTCCGGACCATATGCAGTGATCCCGGCGATCTTGCCATTTTTCAAAAGTCCATTGGAACTGTTCCAAAGTTAAATCTATGAGTTCTGTTGCCGCATTCGCTTTAATTTCCTCTACATCTTGAAATCGCGTTGTCGTTTAAGCGCAGATTTCAGTCTTGGGAATAGAAAAAAAAATCACATGGGGCCTGACCAGGAGAATAGGGAGATTGGTGGAGAGGGGGGCGATCCATCAATCGTCAACCCCCCCCCCAGATATGCCACTGCCCCGGGGGAGGAAAGTATTTTGAGATGCCCATTTAAAAAATTATCATAATAAATTAAGGTATCTATTTTTTTTTTGGTGATATTCGACAGTAGTTTATTCGAAACCGAGATACTTACCGAAGTTTTATTATTATTATTAATTTTTAAAATTAATTTAAACAATTCTAATTTTATTATTTTGGCTTCGAGATACACATTGTCCGCGATAACTCACAGTGGCTACTAAACAAGTTTAACATGTCAAACCTCTGCGTTTGGAAAATAATACGCAATGTTCTCTAAGAGACAGCCAGTTTTTATTACCTAGGTTTATTGCTATAGATTACTTTTGGGAGAATTCAACTAAATTAACAAAACGGACATTCTTTACCATTCGAGTTATACCGTGGTTTTAAATGGACTACAGAAACAGACGTACATTAAAATCGAATTCCCCGGAGTATTAATATTATTGTTGCAATTTTTTCCATAGGTTTGTCTGTTTCCAAATTTAATATAGACACACACTTCAAACTTACAAATCAATTTACTTTAAAACCGGAAATGCGTACATTAAAATTCAATTGAAACCGTATGTGCGTAGGTGTAAATGCAATTAAGACATAAGTTTGAATAAAACAATAGGCACACGAGAATTATTGCGTCGAAAAAAAAATAAATTATTATTGTACATTAAAAAACCTTTATAAAATGATCATTTCGAAATTTCATAAATAACTGTACATTTTACGACTAATAATTAATTAACTTTTACGTTGAATGACTGCAGAGTTAATTTATTGTATTTTCTCGAAAAAGATTTTTAAACGGAGAACACACAATTTTACGATACATGTAAAAAGACATTCAAATATAATTTGTTTTGATTTTCGTTGTAGTTGTTATGAATCAGGAAAAAAAAAACCGTGGGAAAAACGGGAAAGTTTATAGCAATTACGGTTTTATTAATAAATTTTATTTTTGTGTTGTAATTCGGGTAAAAAAAAAAACTCTAGATACTTGACATTTTCGCAGAATATTAATATCGGCTGATTTTTTTGTTTGATGCGTGGACAAATTTTAAAAATATTTATTGGAATTTAAAATTGTATTTTTTTTTTTTTTTTTTTAAGTAGTTATTTGGTCCGATCAGAAACGTCTGGAAATTATACACGAGATTCATCGTAAGTTACACTTATAAGTCGATCAAGTAGACGTTAACAGAACCAGAATAGGTCACTCCCATCTTACACACTCATACCTCATTGCCAAGGAACCCAAGCCTTTGTGTGATCTATGCAAAGTTCCTATCTCAATCATCATCGACTGCCCCCAAATATTCCACAGCACGCCACCTACTCAATAATGCATCATCGACAGAAGAAGCCCTCGATCAAAGCAACACTCACAATATTTTCAAATTCTTCAAACACATAGATTTAGATAAAAACTTGGGAATTTTAAACAATGATGTATCACATAAAATCGACATTAGCACTGGATAAATTACGTCGCAATATGTAACCCCTCTCCTAATTCGGCTAATAATCTTGGCGATCGAGGCCTGTATATTTATTACTAGCTGAATAACCCGGGTTTGCCCGTGTACAGTTTTTTTGTGTAACATACTATAACTTTCATTTTATCAGTTTTTATATTAATTACAGGCTGCTTTTAGTTTATCCTAGGTTGCCCGTGTATTGTAACAATCAGAAGTCAGCAAAAAATTATTTTAATATTTTGATGACAAATTGTAAGATACAATTCTAATCGACAAAATGTTGAAATAAAATATATCCAAAAAAATTATAACTTTCTGTAATAATACATTATGGTGTTATAAAAACCCATCAATATTTATATTGACATATTTTGTTCATCTCAATACCTCTTTATAAACAGTATTTTTGGTGTTGCTCTTTTGGGGCTAAAATAACCAAACTACTGGCAGAGCTAACTCTAGAACATGCGACATAGAACTGTCCATGTGAAAAACATTCTTCTCTCAAGTCAATCCCTGCCGTGCTCAATGATTGTCCTTGAGACTTATTAATAGTCATAGCAAAGCAAACTTTTAGTAGGAATTGTATTCTTTTAAACTCAAAGGGATAATCAGTTGGAATTAACGTTATTCTCGGGATTAAAACTATATCTCCTCTAGCACACCCAGTGATAACTATAGCTTCTATTACATTTTTGCGCAGAGTTTTAACTTGCATTACACAATTTAGGTGGGTTAAGATTTCTTAGTAACATTATAGGTGCTCCAATTTTAAGGATAAGTTTATGTGATGGAAGACCAGAAGGATTCAGAGTATTAAGAAATTCTAAAGGGTAATGAACAGCATCATCTGATTGGATCACCGAATCAAATGATTTATATTCAATAGCTTTTTCATTAAATGCCTTTAGTAGAATTTCATTGATTTCGGCTGCCTTATCGTTTTTTGGAATTAAGATGGCTCGCTCGCACAACCATTCGATGGGTTTCATCTTGATAATTATTATATCTGGGTAAATTCTGGAAGTTAGTTCTGATAAAGAACTAACAACTGTACACAAATTTGAGGGAATAGTGATCTCACCTTCCAATGAAGGGAAATTTCCGTCTCCTATTTTAAGTAACATCTCAGCGAATATCCCAGCAGATGTGTCACCTTTCACATGAACCCTCATATTTTTATGTAGTGCAACTTTCTGGATATGTGGCCACAAATATGAAGCTTTTGGACATGACTTTACTTCATCAGCCCTTGTACCCTTAGGTATAACTAACCCTTTAAAATGCGAATTTCGAAAAATTCTTTCTTAGTGCGCCTATACATAGTAATAAATACATTTACTGAAAATTGCATATCCATAGCTTCAGCAGTTCCGGCTAGGCGATGATGAATCACCCAGGACAAGTCTTTTTATATATACAGACAGATAAATTACCGTAATGTAGGTATTATAGTTAAAAAAAAAAAATAACATTAAAAGGTGTCTTGCCGCCGTGTATTTTATTGCTATACAGCCGGCGGCGAATAATGTAATTTATCGTTTTAACCGAATAACATAATGTACGTAATATGTACGTTTTGTATGTATTTACCCGTTACATGTTAAATTAAACACTCGGTCATTTGTTTGATCAGTTTAGAAACGTCACTATTACGCGATGCATTATGGTCGTGTCCAACAACGGTTTGAACGCGAAACTCCTAGGGGGATATTGGTTTGGTCGGGTTTTTAATACGTTCTTTGAAAAAAAAAAAAAAAAAAAAAAACAAAGTATTTTAAAATCACAAACGGTTTCCCAGAACGGTAGCGAATAAATAAAACATTAAAATCGAAATTGCGACTCTGAATTTACATAAAAAATACTCGGTAATGCCCCGTGAATAATAATTGGATGGTTTGTTTTTTTTTTCTCTCTCTCTCTCTCTCTCTCTCTCTCTCCGTTCTCGTGCCATGAATTTGAAGACTCGACGGCATTCGTCAAAGGACTTGACGATTTCTGCAAGTCGCGTTGTACGCGCACGGGTATAATATTTTATTATAATGTACAATTCGTATTATTTATCGTATTATATCTCCTCGCAGGCCCGTATACAGAGGGGACGGTAAGCGGTTCAAATTCCCCTCGAAATATTTAAAATAGGTATACTATAACAAAGACTAAATACAAATGTTATGTATAATTGTACAATGGGATGGGTCGAATAAAACGATTTTTTAATTTCGGTGGCGCGATGGCGCGAGAAAGTTGTAGTTTAGTATCCTAAATAAGGGAAAAACAAAAAAAAAAAATTCTAAGTACATATGTTCAGTTGGCGTATCGGGCTTAAAGTATGAAAAAAAAAAAAAAAAAACTGAAATATTTGAAAAATTATAAAACTAATATATTTAAAATTGTACTGTCAACAAATAATTGTATATAGCTAGGTATTAACATAAAACCGTTTAGATAATTCTAATCCATTGTACCTTCGATTCGTGCATGAAGTCAAAAGTTGGCCAAAATAAACAAGTGGCTATCCCGGAAATATGTTATTAGCAATGGCAGTAGATGAGAGAGTCCATGTTCCGGAGGTCATTAAAAGCTAGACGGCAGAAATCCAATGGAACATCGGCAATTTTCTACCACCGAAAGTCAACTTTGAAGCTTCAGACTACACTGGACTAACTCCAAACTCTCGTCTCCTCCAATGATGGAACATATTTCTATAGAGAGCCTCGAAAAGCTTCAAAGTACAAGAATTATACCAGAGTTCGAGTTTATTAACTTTTCACGTCACACTCAAAGTGTGGATCGAATCGTAAAGCTAGTTACGGGAGTCATGTCAAGAAGAATGTGGCGAAAATACCAGACGGGTTTCTAAGGGCAACGTTGCTCTCGAGATCAACAATGCCGTCGTGTTCGATTGCAAAGAATAATTTAAAACTATCTTCTATGAGATACTGAATACGTACGTGCCTACTCGACTAGCCATGATATCCGCGGCCAGGATATTTGTTGGGGGAGGAGAGGGGAGCTTAAACATTTTTCTGTTTTCCTTACACATAAATAAACATTTACCACTAATTTGTAAATAATCTTTAGTTTTTATTATTAAACCACATAGTACATACTACGTTATATTATGTATTTAATATTTATAGTTATATTAATATAACTAAATATTAAGATAAATCTATTTAAATCTAAAATTTTAAAACTGCGGAGTCTTTAATTTGTATTTCTCGACGGATGTGAAGGTTTGCCAGTCCATCTAAACGTGGCTGTCCCATTTTGTTCGGGGGTACGTTTTGATTCGACGTAGTCAAGAAAACGATCTTTCAGCCGTTTTTGTACTTGCTGGTAATGTTGCAAATATTTTCCAAAGTATAAATAACTGATTCAAATGTTGTTAAATCACATAAATTTAAACCGTCGATTTCGTTTAGCCGTAAAGGCCATAGGCAACGGTTTTCGAATTTTTCATACCACAATTCGAATTGGGCCATTGCGACAGTAAAACTATATTGTTGCATGACCTTTTCATAAAATCCGAAAAGATTTTTGAAACTTGAAATTCGTTCGTCTGCTGGATTATGTCCGGCTGGTAAAAGAAATTTTTTTTTTATTCATTAATAAGAAAATTGTACAATCTGTACGCGTATGGTACAATGAGCGTAAGCGAATGTAGTAGAAATAAAACAATAGTAGTATAAGCGATTAGTATTTAAAGTATTTACAAATGAAATGCATGAATTGGAAGAGGCTGTCCAGCGACAGTACTTGGGCGGGATTTTTTTTTATTGTAATTATTATTTATTTATGTATTTTATTGGCTTGTGAACTATGCTAACCAGTTTGATCACCGACTAAGAAATCTCCGGGCCACGTTCGCTTAAGTCGCCTTGTAGTATTACCGGGAACGGAGTTTGAGGGTAGTTCAGAAATAAGCGGGTTGGAGTGATTCGTGCGGAGTCATTTGTGGAATTTTTTTGTAGTGGTGTTTCGCGATTTCTTAACCGAAATGTATCAAATGTAGGTCCGTGTGAATAGTGTCGTTGGAGACGTTAGCGAAGTATTTTTGATCGAACCACTTGTATTTTGTTAGTGTTAGTTTTTTTTTTTTTTGGCGGCTGCCCGGAACTGGAGGCCGTAGGTCCATATGGGTTCGAGTAAAACAAAATAAATTTAAAACTTGTAAGACGATTTTTTTTTTTTTTTTTTTATAGTTGGTTATTATATTCGTGACGATATGCTATAATTTAATGTTATAATAATATATTTTTCTCTTTATTTTCTCTTTAGCCACAAAGCCCCCCCCCGCCCTCCCAGCTCTGGGCGCGCTGTCGTCCTCGTCGTATTCCGGTAACCGTTCGACGCATTTTCGCGATATTATCGCAAAAAGTTTTCGACGGAATTTCGATATTCGCCTATTATACCGAATAGTTCGATGTTTCCGCAAGGCGACGTCGCATTGCGTTTGGCTTTTTTAACGGCATTGCCTGCGGGTTTGTTTCGCGAAAAGTTCGCTTTACCGTGCAAACGTAACGCAATGCAATATTATAATGAATAACGACGCACTAATGTGAGAGCCGGCTAACATTAATCACCTCGTTGAGTTTACGTGGTTTGATCTCGTGCACCGTAAATATACGACATGTTATAGTGAAAAATAAAAAAAATAAAGAATATTTATTACCCGGCGAATGTGATAACAAAGTAATCGTCAAAGTAATGCATTCGGTTAAGTTTAGACGTACGCATAAAAGTCAATGGCACCAGACACGGTTGACGTAAACGACGCTCTTGCCTCCCATATCCGACAAAGATTACCCCGCATTCAATTTAATCTAGTAATACATCAAAGTCGTATGTGTAAATCTAAACGAACACCCGGCCAAACACGAGGTATCTATTATTAAAAAAAAAAAAAAAAAAACGAGAGTTATAATGGACCGCAAATCTGAAAATTTAATTCGAGTATAAAACTACGGGTGGATGGGACGGGGAGATTTAATAGAATCTCTAACGTGAAAATTCGACGGAGAATTTATTAGTTTTAACTAAGGCGACCGCATACGTCTTGTTTTATAAAGGATTGTCCTTTATTTCAGCTTTGTGTCCGGTTGTCTTGATAAATTCCTTTCAGGACGTAAATTTCGTCCTATATTTTAAAAGGCCGTCTTTATCCCGTTTTTTGCCCGTTTATTTAAAACTTTCGAAATTTATTTTATCAAAAAATATTACGATATTTTTACATGGCGTTATTGAATAGAACATTACAACCCATACGGTTTAATTGTGTTTGTGGTTTCTTGTTTTTACCATAATTACTACTGCGTCTCACATTGTTGTCGGCGACGTAAACCGTATACGTAATAGTATTATATTTTCGTATATTTTGATGTTATCCGTATAATTCAAATAATAATTATCAGTACAATCCCACCGGCCGCGGCCAGTTCGCTGTCAAATTAAATCCCATTAAATATTTTACGATTATTTCAGAGTAATCAATTGGCTCTATTGCCGGTATAACTAACGCGTCGGCCGAAAGAGTATTTTCAATTACAAACGTTTCATGGACAGACGAGAAAAATCGATTTCTCGTGGACACAATTAGATCGATAAATAATCGCGATAGAACATTTTCAAAATGTTTCGTTTATGGAATTCTGTACATTTATTTTAGAACACCCCAAAATATTAAAATTTTATTAAAGTTCTTCAGAAAAATACGAAAAATCAATAATGGGTAATGGGTTTGAGTAAATTTTAAAAAGCATTCAATTTAATTTAATTATGTTATTTTATGTTTTTCAACATAATATTTTTTACGTGTTTAATCATTAATAGTGTTATAAAAAATTATGTTTTTTTCCCAATTAAAAATCAAAAAAAAAAAGAATTATTATAAATATTAATTTAAAAATATTACGGTTATTATTTTTGTCCTGTTTTTTTTTTTTTTTTTGGTCACTCTAGTTTTAACCGATCGTTTTCGCATGAATAATAATATTTTACACACGAACGAGTAGACCGCAATGATGAATTCAAAACGTTTACCCATTCGACAATATATTCGAATAGCCGCGAAGCTGAAATGCACAAGTACCTATTGAATATGTAATGCCGGCCGCGAATAATTCCCGACATGTTATACCGGCAGACATCACGAATTTACATTGAAAACGGGCAGGTTCTCTAAGATATTATTAGTTTTTTTTTTTTTTTTTTTTTAAATCAAAATACAAATTACAATGTATATACGAAAATTGTGGACCACAAGCAAATGGACGGCAAGTAACAGTTATACACACGAATATCGGCTAGAAGGAAAGCGATCCACTGGTAGGACTCGAGGATACGAGGGCAAAGGTATTAATATAATCAGTGGCGCAACCAAGAGGGGTTTATGTTTCGGATGTATGGCCACTCCCATCGAACCGTATTTACGGTAATTATATATATATATATATATATATATATATACAGTGTGTTTACAAAAGGACGCTCTTTTTGAATTGGCCTTCATTTTTTTGTTGGTCAGTTGGTAACACTGTTATTATGATATCTGTTATCTGTATCCTTGTGAAAGATCTGAAGATGCACGCGTATAAGATTCAACTTGTGCAGGAGTTGGCAGGAGTTCAACAAGATGGAGCCCCATGTCACAGTGCTGCAGAGACCTTAACACTGTTGCATGAAAGGTTTCCAAATCGTTTGGTTTCATTTCGAGGAGATCAAAATTGGCCGGCAAGATCATGCGACCTTACTCCCTGCGACTTGTTCTTGTGGAAGTTTGTGAAGTCTCAAGTGTACGAGAGGAAACATCTCATGATCACGGATTTGAAGGAAGAAATTCAGAGAGTCATCCAGGATCTCACCAAGGAGAACTGTAGGACAGTGTGCCAACAGGCCAGGAGAGGTCACATGAATGATATAATATTTCATACCTAAACCGGAGGTTCTCCTGATTCCAATGAATGTCATTTATTTTTGTTATTTGATTAAATTAAAGTGTTATTTTGGCATTTTTAAAAAGAGCGTCCTTTTGTAAACACCCTTTATATATATTTGTTAAGCTTTATATTTAAAAAAAATAATTATATGCCTCAGCATTCAACAATCACATAAATTGCTTATATGCGATTTCTGACTATGCGATATGCGTTTTTCAGTCTTTTAGAGGCGTATTCACAAATAAGAGACGGGAGAATGGTCGTGATAGTCGGTCATCCCCCTCGAAAAAATCCCGGTTGCGCCACTTATTGTAATCGAAGGAAACGAAAAATGAAAATATCTCGTTTTCAAGGGTACCTAAAATGGATATACGAATCTATAGAAGGGGGGGGAAACCAGTAAAGAGTACTCTGTTACTTTTGGACTATTGAAAATCGAAATGGAATTTTTTACACTTTAAGATTTATCCTGAAACTATTTGTTATTATAATTACTATTATTTTTTTTTTTTTTTGTTGATTTTTCGTAGGTTTCGGATTTAAAATGTTTAGACGCCGCAAGTGAATCCGGTAGGCCGATAAAACACTCGGACATGATTTACAAACGCGAGAAAAATATTAATTCCATTTCAAAGAAATGTGAAATCGATAGTTGGCCAAGAGACGGCAATTGATAAAATTAGAAAAATATCGCCGAAAACACACTGCAGTGTGACAAACGGCCACACAGAAGGCATACGAAAAGTTTCTCTTAATTTTGTGTTTGTTAATATATTGGTACACTCGGAGTCCTACGAGTAAATCTACAAGAACACCAGGATAAAATTTCTTTGTACAATTATCATCTAACAAAAAAAAAAAATAAAGGAATAATTCTTCTTTTTGATAAACGTTTAATGGTAATGTATTGTATTTCTTCCGAACAAAATTATCGTTTTTTGCGTCCTGTATTAATTCTCGTAATTGATAATAATAAAAAAAAAAAAAAAAATGTACACTCGTTTCCAGAACGCTTAATTCGGGAGGACAAAAATAAACTGTTTTTTTTTTTTTTGTTTTCGTTGTGTTAAACGAAATATAATTTTGTTCGTAAATAACAAATGACGATTTTAAAACAATTACACAAATTCTACAACACCGATGATAGTTTAGTACTCGAACGCTTTAAATATAAGACGACGACGGTTTAATTAATTTACAAACATATATTTTACTCGTTAAATCTTGCAAGTTTATTCTTGAACAGATATATGTGCAACGTGCATTTTTTATTATACAAACAATAAAGTAAAATACAACTGCAGTAGACGAAAATGAAAGACGTCCACGCGAAAATATAGACATTCATAATATTTGTGTTACTTCGAAACCGTACGCAAAGAATGATGCAAGTGAAATTAAAATATGTAATTTCAGTTTTTTTGTATAATACGCGCATTTGAATTATTTTAATGAAAATCCAGCTCGGATTAATAATATCTTTTTAAAAACTTTTAATTTCGTATTGTTCTACGTTGTCTCTAGATGGAAATAATAACTTTTAATTCGTATTTGAAACATTAATTTTTAATTTAAAATTTCGAAATATAAATTAATATACTTACCTGTGTACAATATGAAAATACCGAAAACGTTAAAAAAACGACGATGATCACAATTGTATGTTGAACGGCGATCGAAATTTAATTAGCATCTGGTAGAAAAGAATTTTTCAGATATGTGACATTATTTTTTAACTCTTTTGATAATCGAATACTGTTTAAATAACGAACGAAAATTAAATTAATATTTTAATGTCAACCAAGGAATAATGGATAACAAGTGTGAAATGTTTCCAAACAAAATTAAAATTTCGAATAAATTTTATATAAATATAAAAAAAAAAAAAAAAAAAAAAAAACCAGACCAGAATTATGATAATGTTTTCCAATACAAGTGGTTGTACGTTTAAAAAAAAATATCACATTTAAGTGCCGGAGCTTTGAAACTCATTTGTGTTAATTTATATTCAACTTAAATAAATAAAATAAAAATCCCATGAAAAATAATATTCGATATTTTATGAATAATTAAATTATATATACTCTTTTTTATCACTTTTAAATGTTTAATAAAAAAAAATAAAAAAAAATATATTATGCTTATACACGCCATCGTCGTGAAAAATCAACAGGGAATTTGGTACACGAATTCGTTGTCACCGTAACTGAAATTCGATTATTATGACGGTGTTGGATATAGGAAATGTTTTATCAATCAACATCAATTCGCATTGCACAAATTAAACAATCGCAACCAAGGACAGTTCTAAAGTGTTTTTATGTTTTGATTATTTTAGACGTAGTATGTTTTACCGGAACGTTCCGTCGAATACAATTCAAACCCTCAACAAGCCACCGTGGATTATATTTTTGTATAGCCGATTTCACGATGAACGAGATTTTCCCGGGCTAAACAAGTTATATTCGAAATACATACCCAGTTTAGATTAATATTAAAGATTACACACCGGGGATAAACTAATATGGTCTAGGCTAATAAAGATTGTTAAATATTTTGTTTTTTTTTATTGTACAACTAGTAGGCTAATGTTTGGTAGCCGAATGGTCCCCGATGAAATTTCAATACCACGATTACTATTCCCGATACGTTTTCCGAGTACCAAACAATGTCAAATTCTAACTACTACCAAACGTTAGCCTAGGCCGTATAGTATATTTAATAGGACAAGTCTTTTTATATATACAGACTAGCTGAATAACCCGGCTTCGCCCGTGTACAGTTTTTTTGTGTAACCTACTATAATTTTTATTTTATCAGTTTTTATATTTATTACAGGCTGCTATTAGTTTATCCTAGGTTGCCCGTGTATTGTAACAATGAGAAGTCAGCAAAAAATTATTTTAATATTTTGATGACAAATTGTAAGATACAATTCTAATCGACAAAATGTTGAAATAAAATATACGCAAAAAAATTATAACTTTCTGTAATAATACATTATGGTGTTATAAAAACCCATCAATATTTATATTGACATATTTTGTTCATCTCAATACCTCTTTATAAACAGTATTTTTAGTGTTGCTCTTTTGGGGCTAAAATAACCAAACTACTGGCAGAGCTAACTCTAGAACATGCGACATAGAACTGTCCATGTGAAAAACATTCTTCTCTCAAGTCAATCCCTGCCGTGCTCAATGATTGTCCTTGAGACTTATTAATAGTCATAGCAAAGCAAACTTTTTGTAGGAATTGTATTCTTTTAAACTCAAAGAGATAATCAGTTGGAATTAACGTTATTCTCGGGATTAAAACTATATCTCTTCTAGCACACCCAGTGATAACTATAGCTTCTATTACATTTTTGCGCAGAGTTTTAACTTGCATTACACCATTTAGGTGGGTTAAGATTTCTTAGTAACATTATAGGTGCTCCAATTTTAAGGATAAGTTTATGTGATGGAAGACCAGACGGATTCAGAGTATTAAGAAATTCTAAAGGGTAATGAACAGCATCATCTGATTGGATCACCGAATCAAATGATTTATATTCAATAGCTTTTTCATTAAATGCCTTTAGTAGAATTTCATTGATTTCGGCTGCCTTGTCGTTTTTTGGAGTTAAGATGGCTCGCTCGCACAACCATTTGATGGGTTTCATCTTGATATTTATTATATCTGGGTAAATTCTGGAAGTTAGTTCTGATAAAGAGCTAACAACTGTACACAAATTTGAGGGAATAGTGATCTCACCTTCCAATGAAGGGAAATTTCCGTCTCCTATTTTAAGTAACATCTCAGCGAATATCCCAGCAGATGTGTCACCTTTCACATGAACCCTCATATTATTATGAAGTGCAACTTTCTGGATATGTGGCCACAAATACGAAGCTTTTGGACATGACTTTACTTCATCAGCCCTTGTACTCCTAGGTATAACTAACCCTTTAAAATGCGAATTTCGAAAAATCCTTTCTTAGTGCGCCTATACATAGTAATAAATACATTTACTGAAAATTTTATATCCATAGCTTCAGCAGTTCCGGCTAGGCGATGATGAATCACCCAGGACAAGCCTTTTTATATATACAGATATAATATTCTTTATGAGCCTAGGCCAGCGGTTCTCAACCTGTAGTACGTGTACCATTAGTGGTACGCGGTAAGCTCATAGGTGGTACGTGAAGAAAATCTCCCTTCATAAAAAAAAAAAAATTGGAATTAAGCATTATTTGGATTATTTGACGGTGTGGAGGTCGTTAGTAATCGTAGCAATTAACATAAGGATATTCTCTGTAATATAATACAAATCGATCAACTTTAAGTAATAAGTAGATTAAACGTAGAAAGTGATTTAAGACCTAATGTTAGCAATTTGGAGCCCAAAATTGACGTCATCGATAAAAAAAAAAAAAACCAATCGTCTCATTGAAATAAAATGTAAACCATAATAATTATAATAACTTTTACATATTCAATTTGATTTAATTATAATTTCTTTTTGTACATTAAATACTTAATTTATTATTATATATATATATATATTTATTTTATATTATCTCATTTTGTAATTCCTAATAAAATAAAATTCTATACATATATAACATATACGTATACATTGTTAATAAGCAAAAAAAATGGTCAGGTGGTACGTAAAAATGTTCAAATTGTGTATGTGGTACGCGACTATAAAAAGGTTGAGAACCATATATTGGGTGTATTCGGTCCATTGACTCGGGGCGCGATTTACAATTTTCTAAAACTCCATTGTAACATGTTACGTATAAGAATTACCGCCGTCTAGGGAATTATTTAAGTATTTAGTAATCCTCAGCAAACCATATGTATTATGGCATACATACGACGGCCGACGAGAACGTGGTGCCTCGTGAAATCTTTATATACGGCTCTGCGACTGGTAGACTATTATACCGTTACGCCACAGTAGTAAGTATTCAGCGGTGCGAGTTATTAAATTAGACAAAAAAAAATCATTATTATCATTGTCGCCGCGCTATTATAAACCTAATACGATATAGCAGATATACGTAACGGATCGTTTTTCATCAATTTCGTGCGCGGAAAAAGTAAATTGAAAAATACCCCCCGCCCCCCCCCGCCCCGAGTACTCGAGAGCATCAATCTCTGCTATCTACGAAATGAAAAATATTGCCCTATTTGTGCAACGTCCGCAGTATTAAACAAACAGAAAATAATAAAAAATGCATTGGACTGTTTTACATTTGATTAGTACATTGGATTGTATTAGTAATGTTGCTGTTGTGATTTTTATTTAGGATTTTGAGTAAAGCGATTAACCCTATTGGTTTAACTATAATGTGTGGTTTTATTTTTTGTCTGTAAACAATTTTTCCGGCAGAAATATTGCTCCGGCATTCAACGGTGGCAACTTTTCTAAAATAATTCTGAACCTAGTGGGTGCATTTAAGGGGTTATTTTTTTTTTGTTGATTTTCCTTGTAGTTTTCATAATAAATGAGAACAAATTAACAACTTAAAAAAAAAAAAAAAAACAACCAGAATAAATTTTGTTCTAAATTAGAATTACGTTTAAATAATAAATGTTCCGGGTTAATAGACATATTATTAATGTTATTTGTGTTGCCGTGGCCACTGAAAATATCATTATTGTCTGGCATCGATTGTCGTTCCGCATATTCCGTCAAACAATCAGTTTATTGTTTTGAATTTTTTTCATTAAAACAGATTATAAGGGTCTTCGGATTTTTCCAACGATATTATTCCCCCAGGATTAAACTTGTTCTGCTATACTGAGGTAACGCCTTAACAACGTTATTCCGGATCCGGTTGTACAATTTTCGGTGTGCTTTACGACGTGTTTTCTTGTAGATGATGTTCTTTGCTCAAAACGTAAAAGAAGTAGAGCCGATGGAATGAGAACCGTACGATTACCCATACGAAAGTGACGGCTACGAGCCTATGGAAGTGGACGACCAGAGGATGGACCTGAGTCGTTACGGCAGATAGGCAAGAATTTTACATAGTTTTGCCCATATCCGGAAACGACAAAGCAAAGCTCTCGCTGTAGCATAACGTTTATGACTTTTTTTTTTTCCGACAACTATAATTATTAATTTAGTGCAAAAAAAAAAAAAAAAAATGTCAGGCATTATTTATATCCACTCGGCCGCTACAATGTTGTTCACGTAAAACCGTAAAATCCAATCGAAAATTTTGTACGCCTCCGAATCGGGTCTCAAATCGTTACGGCAAACTTAAATCGTCTTAAATGTGCTCGTATTCTGTAAAAAACAATTTTATTGTTGTTTTTTTGAACGGTTACTTTTGGTTTATTCAAATAATATTTTTCCGACAGTAAAATTTTGTGTTCCTGTACTGAGAAAACGTCTTGATAACAGCGCAACGAATTCGGATGTACTCTATACGGTACGCTTAAGATGCGTTTTCTAGACGATATTGTCTGGTCAAGACGCAAACAACGACATCACGATGAAATGCTAATCGTAGGAAACCGTTGGCAACAGTTTCGGCTGCAATTTATTAACCTTTGCACTGCTGCAAAATGTACTTCTACGTTCTTTTGTATAGGAATTAAAATACACACGGTATCATCTTGGCGATAACAACGAACAAAAAAAAAAAAAAAATAATTATAATAACATTTAAATACCTTTAGTTTTGGATACATGTCTAAGAATTAATTTTTCGTTAAGTTTTGCAAAAAAACGGAAGGTGTCGATATATAAGTCGAAATATAAGTCGATAGGAAGATGGGATATTGGGAGGTTTACTTGTTTTTAGAATTAGTATTTTAATTTTCAATTCTGGTTTTTTTATGATCGACGACACAATTGTTATTTTTTGCGGATTGTGCGCATCCGGTGAAATTCAAGTAATTATTTAATGTATATATTTATTATGGAAATGACAAAATAATGTTAATAAAACTACATTATGAGAATGTATTTTGTTATTGTGATATAAGTATTTATAATATTTTGTAAATTGGGATTTGTTTTGTTTTTATTTCGTTTTCTTATTCGCAACTTTCGTTTCACTATTTAATTTGGAAATTCTAAAACAAGTAATAACCGTAAAATATTATATACATTCGTATAATTAGACAATGGCTTTTTTAAAATTATATTATACCTACCTTATGCTAATCGAACGAATTTTGCAAAATCGTTTTAATCCGTACATTGTATATACAGTAGAAGCCGATTATTAGGATTACGTTGAAACATGTCAATTAATCAAAAAACGAATGATTGTTTGTCTGTAATATTGGTTTTATTATGAAAAAAAAAAAAAAGCATTTACTATGGAAAAACAAATTTTTTTTTTTTGTTACGTTATATTAAATAATTATTTATCGTCGTCCGTTTTTGTACGTCGAGTAACTCGATGGTCATGGTTTCGTCAGAATAAAATTGTCCAACCCTGGACGGATTGGATAGGTTAGTTGGGTCTGGTTACACTGGACTGCTCCCAGGACACCGCGCCGTCGGTCACGTGTCGGCGGAACGGCCACCGTGGCCACTCTAGTGGAACGCCTGCACCGGGGAATTCCAGAACGGCACGTCACGGCGACCGGGCGCGTCCCGAGGCTGCGGATGGTGGAACGGCTCTCAGATCTGAGGGCTGGCTGCGGAATAAGTCAATACTGGACTGGACGAATTAGCAGTCGCGGGCAGCGCTCAGATAGTGCAGGGCGGACTCTTTAGCCTTGGTTGGCAGCCGTCCCAGAAGAAGGAAATCAACAGACGAATTTTCTTGAGAACGTTAGCAATGGAGTTGTTGAAACATCTCGAGTAACGGCAATGCTTAATTTACCGAAAATAAATCGAACAAAAGCTGCCCATATCACAGAACTAGTGGAATGTGATGAGAGATAAAAAGTATGTGGAACTGGTCCTGTGGGAAGCTGTTTAAAATGCCCGCGTGCCAACTACCATACAATTCATAATTATTGCGAAGTGTGTAATTGTCGGGCGTGTCCTCTGTAATTTTTTAAAATACGCAACGATCGCAAAATAACAATCAAAAGGATTCATAGATATGGTTAATATTTCTACGATTGTCTATTGTGTGTTTTAATAGTTTTTGATTTTCTAAACATGTCGGGCGTAATGTAATTTTTTATATTTTATTACATTCGGTTGTTCCTACAATGTCATATGTTATTATATTTGTAAACATTTGTTTTATATTAATACACAGTACGATTATATATTTGTCGTAAACGTTTTTATAATATAAATTAAAACTGTGGTGTTTGATGGAACACATTTAAAAAAAAAAAAAAAAAAATATATATATAGAACCTAACCTAACTCCGGGTGCAATTGTTTCCCGGGCCACTATTGACGTAACAACAAATTGTGTGACCCAACGGAGGGCCAACGGAAGACTAAATAAAAACTAAGAGTATCTACACTACATACAGATACATCGGTACATGTATAGGTCTTGTTTCTACTGAATATAGTTGACATAAGAATGTCGATGACAATTTGGTATTATTTACTACCGACTTTTTCACGTATCCCGTCAAGTAGGTCGATTTATGAATTAAATGTCGTTTAATGTGAACGTTGAACGCAAGATCGTCATCCAGTTGGCGTGGCAGTTCCGATACCATCGAGTAAACGTCCACCGGAATGTTGATTACTTGCCCGGCGATACCTTTAGAACCATGTAGAAAACGTAGTCGACGAATTTGCATAAATAATGGAAGACGCGGCGACACTAATCGTTCAGAGTTAGGATCGAGAGGCGGTAAATCAGACGGAAATGGAGGATAACAAAAACCGTTAATCGTAGCAAAACGGGGAACTTTGTTACTGAGCAGAGTTTTATAACAAGTATTGCACACGCTCATAATATGAGAATCTAAGTCTGGGTATTTTTCGAGCAAAAAATCTACGGCTTTCTGGGGAACGTCGTGCTTCATATCTTTCTCGGACCAAAGGCGATCGGAAACAGCGCAGGAAACACCGAATTTGTTTTGGATAAAACGAAAATTGAATTCGTTATCAGCGACGGGAAATTCGTCAATACAGACATTTCGCGGCGGTTCGGTTATCGGAATGACGATTTTGAGCTTGTTAACATGGTAACATTCTCGGTGTCGGACAAATTAACAGAATGACCCCCCAGCTATAAGACATATACATGTCAAAAACCGATATGAATGTTCTAATGCACCCCCCCGCCCAATGTGCATAAGCACATGATTTGTATTTAAAACGAATCATAGAAATTGTGTAGGGCAGTGGTTCTCAATCTTTTTAGGACCGCGACCCAAATTTTTTTCCAAAAATCTATCGCGACCCCCATAATTTTACATTTACAGAATCAAAAAAGTAATTTCAAAAATACATTTTTTTATTATTTATTTACTACTTTAAAATAATAATAATAATTATAATAATATACTTATAATAATAATACGATACTTATTAATTAATAATTAGGCGTATGAGATATACTCTATACTCTATAGTCTATAGTTCTATACAATTAAAAAAAACATAAATTTCTTACAATCTGTATAATTAAAAAAATTTCTCGCGACCCCCCAAAAATTGACTTGCGACCCCCCAGAGGGTCGCGACCCACAGTTTGAGAAACGCTGGTGTAGGGTAACATTCTAACATCGAAATCCGCCGTTTCCGTTGGTATTTTCGTTATTAGTATCCGAAAAGTACCCCAAAAAAAAAAACCGTTTTCGGGATACGGCGCTCGGGCATTAAGATTTACCGTTCGAGTTCGGTCGTCGTAAACAAAGCTTCCAGAGGATTGTGTGTGTTGCGTGCACGCGTTTAACGGAACTCAAACACACACAAAATCCAAACGATCCGTCGTTTCTACCTTCTGCTTTGTATATCCGCGGGGTTTTTAACGTCCCGGAATGAAAAAAAAAATAAAAATAAAAAATAATAATAATTCCCGTCGGGGTTTACAGCTCGGCGGCGGCGGTTGTCTGCGTACAATTACACAATTTCCTCGTCTCACAGTCACGCCCGCGTTATAAAAAACGAATATGTTAAAATATAAATTGTACGTGTTAAAATATTATTATTGTTAATCCGGGCAAAGTACGCGCGCCCGTTCGTACGATAATAATTTGTGTCTTGCCGGGTCGTAAGGTGTACGTGCAAATATTTTCGCAACATTAATACTTTTACTGTTTTTTTTTCATCCTGTGCGTTCTGGTGCTTCTTCCGAACTATTACCCTGCGTTAGGGAGCGTAGCCGACGCTAACAAAAATCGACGAGTAGACGTGATTAATAAAAAAAAAAAACTAAGAGTATCTACACTACATACAGATACATCGGTACATGTATATGTCTTGTTTCTACTGAATATAGTTGACATAAGAATGCCAATGTCAATTTGGTATTAGATACGAGGAGACGAGGATTAAACTGTAGGTAACTTTTTTAACACGTGCAAAAAATAAACAAGTTTCAAAGACAGGAATTATTTATTTAATTTTCAAAGACAGCAATTATTTTTATTGAGTATACATTTTTCTAAATTTTTAATTTAAACTACAGAATCGTCATTTACAATACTTTTAGTGATGGACAATGAAGGACGGTGTGTACTGAAATATGAAACGTACTCACGAGATTCAAGCTTCTCGATGTGTCGATAAAATACGGCGTCGATACAAGTTGAATTGCGCGAAGTAGAGGTTGCGAGATCGTTACTTAATTCTAATCCAAGTTCGGTACGCATAAATTCGATGAATTCAGTACCGTGTGATCCTCGTAAATCCAAATTTAAGTCTCCGCCAACGATCATGGGTAAATCGTGATTATTATACTTTTTGAGCACCTCGAACATTCCTTTTAATTTAGGACTGTATGCTATTAGATTTAAGACGACAAATTCTTTAATTCTTTCAAATGGTGTATTCGGAGAGATTTAAACTGACACAAGTACAATTCGTTTACTATTGATCGTCGTCTCGATCGAACAAATGTCACCGATATCGTCATGAGATGTCGCAATTCGCTTCACGTTCTTATTTTCTCGATTAAATTTGAACAAATTGTACTCGATCGATTGTACTCCATCGGGAGAACTCATATTCCTATTTTATGACGTCATGGTAACATTCTCGGTGTTGGACAAATTAACAGAATGACCGCCAGCCATAAGACATATGCGTGTCAAAAAAAAAAGAAGATTTTTACCCATTATTTTACTCCTTTGCCGAACGGTTATAAATTATATCGTTTTTATTGTTATTCAATGGTAGTTTTTCGATTACGGTATTACGGTAATTTACGTGTAAACACACATAGCAAAAATAAACAAAGGTATTTTTATTAGTTTTGCCGATATTAACAGTCAAAAACTATCGTCGAATCGCTGTAGTCTGAATTTTTAAGTTTTTTGAAGGGAGTAACACCTCCCATGTACCCTCCTCCTATCTTTGGTTTTTTATTAGAGCTCTGCGTGGCACTTTTATTTATTTATTTTTTTTTTTTTTTTGAACCGGCAATACATCCACCTCTCGGAACCGCCGTAAGGCATTACTTTGGCAGGCGGATCGCTATCATTTATTCAATGAACAAGTACAATTGTAAACAATTAAAGTAAAATCCCATTTTCCCCTAAGGCGGGACGGGCTCATAAAGTATTTACACGGCTGCTTAACCTACGGTGGGAATGGGCAGTAGCCGGGCCGAAGCCCACTTGCTGCCCTCACAAAAAGCATGCGAGGGGACTCTTCCTACCGGTCTACCGGCCTGCGGTCTGCCCACTCCTTCTCTGCGAAGTCGATCCAATTTTTTCGCTCATCAAACAAATGTTCATCCAAAAATCTGCTTGACGACGATCACCGCAGACTTGATTTTTCGAATGTGGCTCACATTGTTGGAAAAGATTTGGTGACACCGGCTCTAGAGCCTCGCCCCTGGATCCGCCACTGAATCTCCTCGCGTGGTATCTGTACACGAAGAGATCGGTAACCTAACCTAATTAATCATCGAGGCGTGTTCGGCTTCACGGATTGTCGAATTCGTTTGTCAATTCGTATATTGTAATGTGGGCCGACAGCGGAGAGCCAAAATAACCACCTGGGTCAACACGCGGGTTTTTAAATTTTTTTTCCCGCAATATTGGCTTGTCAATCGTCGTTGAGTTGACAAACCCCGCGTAATATTATATTGTACATTTTATTTGTCGATACCTGTTTTTTTTTTTTAAAATTTTTATTATTACTCTCAACAATGTACCAATTCCCACGTCCAACACGGTTAAATAATTAGGATTATTCTTTGACAAAAGACTAACATGGAACAAACACCTTCACGCCTAACCTTGAGCAATCGCATGCGTATGCTCAGACCTTTGCTAAGTAGAAATAAGTGCCGAACCCCTAAACACCAAACTGCTAATCTACAAAGCTCCATTCAAACCAATCTGGACGTATGGACTCCAAATGTGGGGTGCGGCAAAAAAATCTAACACCAATAGAATCCAAACTTTCCTAAATATATCACTATGACGATGCTCCGCCCTATATCTCTAACCAAACTCTTCACAACGATCTCCGTATGAGAACAATAGATGAGGAAGCACGCATTTTCTACACATGTTTTCATAAACGACTCCAAACCATTCTTAACCCCCTCATAAAAGATCTTTTCATCCTCACTCTCCCAGGAAATCCTAACCGCAGATTAAAAAGGAAATGGTGCTGTGACATTTTATAAAATTTCAATGTCTAACGTCTCGTAGTGGTAAATGAAGAAAAAAAAACTAACTAATCAATAGCCAAGAGTCACTAATGGGGGGGGGAGTGGCGGCTTTAACACACCGTTCATGTTATTTTTAATTACTCTCATCATATATGTCTATTGTGCTAAATTGTATAGATTGTTTATGTCAAATAAAAATATAGAAAAAAAAAAATAATTGTTTTATTATTTGCAATAAATTGACACGACATTTTATGTAACTGTACACGGGATTATCGTCGAGCCACCGCGAGTGTACATATGTACGTAGCTTTAAACAGTTAAATTGAATACGCGCAAATGTAATATTATAATCGAGGCTCAGAACTTTAGGCATTTGTATAATTGTTTTGAAAGTGCATATGTCAATATTCTGGCCCGATACAAATCCGATCCATAGTACGCTTATTTCAAATACAACAATTTTCGTTGCATTGTTTTGCATATTTCGTATGCAAAACAATGCAACGAAAATTTATGTTTTGTAGGGAAATTCGTCTACGTTAGGTTTAATAACATTTATATGCCTATTTTGTGGATTTAACGAAAACGTAACGATTGTGTCAATAGGCAATAAAATCAAATTTCAAACATTCTATCAGATTGAATTTTAAAATAACAAAAAAACATATGCCTATAGTTGAATCTTTAGATATTCGGGAAAATGTTCAGTTACAAATGGCTCGCGGTAATGATAGGTAAAAAGTATATAAGAAATTTGAAACAGTTTTAAACAAAAATACTAAAACAGATATCAAATGGTCAACATAGATGGTCTACCTGAAGATATCTTAGCACAAATGATCTAAGTTGTTACAAGTTTGCTCCAATCAGATCTTTCTCGATTTACAAAAATCTCTTTACTGACAATCGACGATCATTTAAACTCGAGCACACAAGGAAACAACTGTTACATTAGTGCAACACAGGTAACAAATAAAATAACCTATTCAATTATTTAAATATTAATTGATTCTACTTTTTTAGTAGGGACTCGAGAAGATAAAAATTTGATGAACATATACAAACAGGAAGACAAAGCGATACATAAGTGCGCAGTGTTTTTTTTTTTTTTTTTAATTTTCTTTTAATGTTTTTTCTCGTGTACCTAATTTTTAATTTTTCTATGCGAAATGTATTTTATTCAATAAATTGCATATTTTTTTTTTTTTTCAACGCATACGTATTTGCATATTTGAGTAGCGCATAAAATAAGGTTAGGTTAGGCTATATTTTTAAGCTCACGGTGGTAAAACGCGGTATATTTAGTCTTATAAAATATTATTACTCGTATATTGCACAGGATAAATGCCTATTTTCCTGTTGACGGTCAATGTTTAACGATTTTAATTTAAAAAAAAAAAAAAAAAAAAAAAACAACGGTAAGTATAGTGTAATTTTACACGTTTATAACGTTGTAAAATATCGCTTGCTCGGAACGACGGAGCTTAGAAACTTGCAATTTTGCACCGGGGGTTCGTTATAATATAACCTAGACGTGCGATAAGACGGGATTTGTGGGAATTTGACTCCTATACGAGCGTCCGCACATTAAATTCTGGTCATTAAATTACGAAAAATTCATTAATTTTTAGGTTATTCCGGGGACACGAGCTAGTTAATGACACTATTTAATTGGCCATTGGCGTACCCAAAGGGGTTGTCTTCGGAACGCCCTCCCCCTCTGGCTAGTGAGACGGTGTTAAATTTATCGAAATATACCGAAATTCCCATAACGGTTTAGCTCGGCGACATGGGAAATTGCTCATACTTAGTCGTATTTCTAAGAGAGGTATCCCTGTTGTACGTTAAGTTATAAAAGATTCTTTATTGAAAATCCGATCTCGTCATCATAATTGTCTTAAATGTATCATTTTTTTTTTTTTTTTTTTTTGATATAAAATTATTTTATTTCGGGTAGTTGTAGAGGGTGTGGGGGCAAAGTCATTTTAGTGTTCCCAAGTTTAAGACCGAATTTGCGCCGACGAGTCACTCAACATAAAAAATTGTGTTGTGGACGAATTTTGAATACATAACAAATTAGGTATTGAGTAATTTTAAATCAATAGTATTAATAAATTCCGAAATTGCGACCATTAAAGAAAAAAAAAAATTTAATCTTGGAGTCCGTCAACACAATAGTGATATTTTCTCAATTGAGATTATAATATATATATATATAAAAAAAATTAAAAAAATATCTTACCGGCTTTCGAAAATTAATTCTTCTCCGTATTGGTCCTGGGCGATGGGATATAATCTCGTCGGTGTGTTCGTGAACTCGCAATACGGGCGACAGTTTTAACGATTTAAAATATAATTACGTTTTTCGCGAATAACCAATAATCAAAAAAGTTATCATAAAGTCATCTTCGTTAGATATCCAAGAACCACTCGACGGTAATTTTCGGCGGGCTGTAAATAAAATCACTGGCCAGTTTTCGGTAGTTCGCGGGCTCGACCGATAGAATCCACCAACTTGATCGTAGGGGAAATTCCGGTGAGTAGGAAAAACTAGAGGGGCAATCAGTGGAAATATAAGGAATCGGGAGAATACCCGGAGGAGAGAATCAGGAGAAAAGTTTGCCCTAAAACGTACTCTTACAATTTTTTTTTTTATTAATATAAACTCACGGTATTATATGATTAGTTTGTGAATTGTATAAAAAAATAAATGCCTAAAACAATTCAAAATCCAGATTTCCAATACAAATCCGGAAATCCGGAATATCGAACTTTGGCAAATATGGATTTTGCACACTATTACTATACATACACATCGAAAAGACACCAGCCTAATATTTCGATTAAGAAACAAAAAAAAAAAAAAAACGGCAAACGCAAGTAAAATAAAACGCATCAACAAGTTTTTTTTTTTTTTTTATAAATTAAAAATTCCTATCGTTTATTGTAATAAGTACATAATAATATTATTTCCGCTAATAATTTCACTAATAATAACGATCGGCAATATTTTTACACACTCTATTTAAATATAACTATTAATGCTTATTGTCCGCGTAATAACACAATGCCTCTAGTCGTCTAATATAATTAAGAACAACACACAATAAATTATCATAAAAAAAAAAATAATAAAAATACGCAGTTAACGATTACAATATTATTCCTCTAAAATCTAATGAAAACGAACGCGGTTTACGGATTGAGGGCTCTACAATCCGTAAACCGGATTCGTTTTTGTTCATAATTATAATAACAATAATAAGCGTTACAATACCAAACGGAAGAATTAAAACTACACATTTTTTGTTGGTAAACAAATATTGTCGCAATTCAATTCTAAAAAAAATATTATAAATATCACATTTTTCTTTAAATACATATCAATTTTTTTTTTATGTTCATATTTATATTACACGTAAGTACACACGAGACAATACACATATTATATTTTATACATTTTTTTCTTTTTTTTTTTTTTTTTTAGTACAGATTAGATGTTACCCTGTTTTTAAATACATAAAACATAAATTAATGATATTTACACGGTTCAATTTTTATATATATATATATATAAAAAAAAAAAAAAAAAAAAAAAAACATTTATCTTTAAAATTCTAAACCGATAGTACTAAATGCGCGCATAAACGTCTTTGTTCGACATTCGTTATTATTTATTTATTTAAATATATAATATATTATGTAGAATAAGCCGATAATGTAATAATTATTGTATTATTTATTTTTGTATAAAGACGTATAAAATACAAGACTAACTCTGTACAATCGTTCTACGATACAAATATTTTACAGGTTTCGTAATAGTTATTTCAAGAGTGAGAGTGGGTTGACGATGACGATACCGTTTGAAAATAATAGCTAAAAAAAAAAAAAGAAAAAAAAAGGAAGATGTTGCGTAAAACGGGATAGATAGGTGAAGAAAATGACGCCTGAAGATCCCAGGTTAGGTTATGGGCGGTACGCGGGGCGGACGGACAAACGGCCGAGGACACAAGACGCGGAACGAGTGAACATCGGCGGGTTTGGTTGGGTTAGGTTTGGCCGTTTTTTTGCGTAAGAGGTGTCCTAGGGTCGATGAAATATTGTCGTTTCGGCGTAGCGTTTTAAAACGAAACGAGGAAAACGTGCGAGTGTAATAGGAACCGTAAAATCGTATAGAAAAATGTAACCGATTCGTAATTGCGGCATGTTTGCGCGGTCGTTCCGCTTGTCGCGACCACTTAGCAAATATTGTTGAAAAAAAAAAAAAAAAAAAAAAAAAAAACATATACAAAATACCGGGGGAACGAAAATCGCGGTCGTTGTTTGACACGCCGAAACCGAATTGGGCTGGGCTGGGAAAGTCTTAACGTAGTTAGGTCGGGTAAGCGCGGTACTCGCCTATGATATATGGAAGTCGCCCTTCATCAGCCTGGTCAGCGTCTTCTTGAACTGATGGTTGGCCAGCGCGTAGCAGAACGGATTGATGGGACTGTTGGCGTAGCACAGGAAATACGAGAACAGGAACAGCCGTTCGTTGGTGCACGGCGGCTTGGAACAGAAACCCTCGATCAGGGCCAGTATGTGGTACGGGGTCCAGCACATGACGAACGCGCCCAGTATGAACGATATGGTCCGGAACGCCTTGCGGGCCCTGTTCTCCGATTTGGATTTTTGCCGGGCCGACACTTTGGGCCGTTTCACTTTTAGCCGTTTGCCGATGGTCCGGACGAAGTCGCCGCGCGAACTGCCCTCGCGCTTGTCGCCTATCCCGCTGGCCCCGTGGCAGCCATTAGCGCCACCGCTCTTGGTCGTCTCCGACGAGGACTTTTCGGCGGCCGGTACCGCGTCTTCGTCGTCCTCGTCGTCGATCGTGGCCACCACTACGGTGCTCGTCGACGCCGTGGGATTGCGGTCGTCCGTCATCACTACGGCCGTGTTCACCTTGGCCACGCCGGCGGACTGCGATGACAGGCCGTTGGTCTGTTGGGCGGCGGCTGCCCTGATGAGCGCAGCCTGCCGCAGGGACGACGCGGTCACGGCCGCGTGGGCCGGTGAACACTGCGCCGACGACATGGTGTCGTTCATTGAGCTGGTGCAGCTGTTGGTAGGGCTCTCGAACGTCGGCGACCCGATGACGATGGAACTGTCGTCCATAAAGTGTAACTCGCTGGTGTCCATGCCGACGAGCGCGTCGACTCGGCTGTTGGGCGGCGAACACGTTTCCGGGCTACCGGGCTGGCCTCCAGCCGACGATGACTGCCGTCGGTCTCCCGTATAACTGACGACGGCCGTGTTGGAGTACGACCGGACGACTGGCCGGCAGGCAGCCGGGCACTCGCCGCCACCATACGGTATGAGATTGTCGGATGGCGACAGGTGAATGCCGCTGTTGGACCGTTGTACGAGCGCCGACTGGACGATCAGTTCGGCCACCGATTTTTTGCGCGGCCAGTTGATCGTCTGCAGCTGTCTCTCACCCGTGGTGCTCTCCTCGTCCGATTCAAACGCCGGGCTGCTGGATCGTTCCTTGTCCACCACGACCACGGTGCCGCTCGACACGTTCTGCCGGTCGTCCAAATATATGGACGATCCTACTGCCGTCCCGTCACAACCCTCGGCACCGGTCGCCGTCGTCTGGTGCTGTTGTTGTAGTTGTTGTTGTTGCAGTAGTTGTTGTTGTTGCTGTTGTTGTTGTTGTTGTTGCTGCTGTTGTTGCTGTTGCTGTTGTTGCTGTTGTTGTTGTTGTTGCTGCTGCTGCTGCTGCTGCTGCTTCTGGTACTGGTGCTGTTGTGGCAATGTTTTTTCGTGCACCAACAGAGTGCTCTGCGTTTTGGACATGCCGATGCCGGCCGCGTGCCCGGCCATACCGGACACGGTGCCCGCGCTCAGCGCGACCATCGACTGCATCTTGCGCTGTTTCGCCTCGCTCTTCTTCTGCATCTCGTACGCCACTTTGTATATGCCGCCGTACAGGACGAACAGCACGATGAGCGTGGTCCAGAAGTAGCCAATGATCAGGGCCGTGTTGAACACCGGGTCTTTGAGGAACTGGACGGCGCACTGGCCCGGCAGCAGGTCCCGGTAGCCGACAAAATGCTCCCAGCCGAATATGCTGGTGAAGAACAGAAGGGCCGGGATGATCCACGTCAGCACCACCATCCACATGACCTTGTCCTTGGTCCTCCACGATCGGTATTTGGCGGCTATTTTCACCGAACAAAACCGGTCCACCGTGATCAGTAGCACCGTGTACTGCGACACCAGGCACACCGTGTAATCCACCGACAGCCACAGGTCGCAAAGCAACGGCCCGAGGTCCCAGTACCCTTGTAGTATGTACACGCAGTAGAACGGCATCGACACCGTACCTGTTGGCGACACAAAACACACTGTAGTCATTTTTGTCGGTTTTGTTTTTTGGTTGAAAAACCTAACATTTCATGTGTGAGAAATGGAGTAATGATGAAGGAAGCCACGCGGCGAAACGCGGTCCAAAGAATCAGTGGCTAGAGGTTTTAGCGATATGGAAGATACACGAAAGCATATGCGGCATAGACATATGAATATACAGGATGATGGAGTAGCGCAGCCGGAGAGTGAAAGGGATTTTTTTTTTTTAGAAATATTTAACTAATCGGGTGCCCAAATAAGAACCCTTGAAACCGTTTCAATTGTACGTAGATTTATGGAGAGTTGACTTATTCGCGGTAGAAGATTGCATAAGATGGATTCATTTATCCAGATTGTTTTCTGGCTACGCCACGGCGTCGACTCACCGAAGAGCAGCCGATCGCACGGGATAACGGCAAAGGCGAAGCGTAGGAGTAGTACTTGAAATTTCAATTTTTACAACGCGCAATATAAACGAAATATCTAAATCGCGCGCTCGTAAATCGTAACTTATCGATCGGAATTAATTCGCGACATCGTTTTATGTATGCGAAACGCGTTATTAATTTTAGTGCCGGCGTGTCGCCGTGGCACTCATAGAACGGTAAATATTTCCGGGGTACCCTCTACGGGTTTAATATCATTATTCGCGCTATAACGGTTGGCGACACTGCCAGTTCGCATCTATAGCGTATAGTAAAGAGCAGCCGAGGCTACGCGGTGCGAAGACGCCGTAATAATTTCACGGGGGTAATAAAAATTTACACAGGATTTCGGGTGATTTCAGGATGTCAGGTTCGGGGTTGTTGAATATTATATTAATATTGTAATATTATATTTTTTATTGTTTTTTGAAGTGTATAACAACGGAACGATAGCGTTATAATATAATATTGCCGAGAATTCTCGCGGAAACAATACCGACGGCGGTATTTAAGAGTTTTGTTGAATGTAAAAAACACCTGTGAGCAATAGGGCTCCCTCCGTCACGAGAGTAGAATTGCCTCCACCCCCTCCTGCCATTTAATTTTGCCGTTACTTAATTCGAGTAGTCGCGGGGTGCGTTAAAAAACCCAATGTTTCATGTAAAAATCGTGAAATTCGAGCATAAAAATGGCACATTCTCGACACCAACGCCGTTCGCGTATAAACTTTCATTTCCCTAGTTTATTTGGAGACGGGGAAGTCTGTTAGGGTGTTTAAAGCTAAAAAAACCCCTCTAATTTCGCACCGACACAGTTAAATTCATACTGAAACTCAACCACACATTCGGATCACTTCGATCGACCAATTATAAAAATAAAAATAATAAATTAGCACATTATGTGTATATTAGGCAGTGGCGTAAATGGTTAAAAGACTAGGGAGGGGGCAAAATGATTTTTTCGTCAAAATCAACATCACCAAAGAGTGGTGTAAATATATTTGTATTCTATGTATACAAAACAATCGAAGACGAATTTAACGACTTAATAATCCAATAAAAAACAAAACTGAAAAAATAAACGAAAGAACACATCATTATATATTAATGTAACTTTTCTTATTTATGTAACCCGGACAATGCGATAACGTTGACAATACGTCAACATAACATAAAATAGGAGAACGTGAAATATGTATAAAATTTTATGAAATAATTTGAGGAAAAAAAATATTTTTGTTTTTATGAAAAGTAATGAATGTATTGCATTCTTTTTTTATTTTAAAAGATTGCTCCCCTTCCGTCCCCCCAAAAAAGTACGCCTCGGATGTTCGGTTAGGTTACCCCCTGAAGTAATTCCAGCGGAGGCTACCAGAGGGCGTTGGCGAGTATTGGCAATAAAAAAAAAAAAAAATATTAAATAAAAATGAAGGTTAGGTTAGGTTAGTTATACAGGCTGCTATCGGTAATCGTCCAAATTTCGGTAATTTAAACATAAGATATAAAAAATAAATTTGTCGAACCCTCAATGGTTTTTGTATTTCGGATTATTACAAACGAGATTTGGTAAATCGTAAGACGGTGAAAATCTGTCCGGGGGTGTTGTTGTTAGTCCGAAATGTCTTGTTTTTTTTTTTTTTTTACTACTTTCGTAATATTTTTCCCTCGTATATAATTGCAAAAGTATACTTGAATAAAAAAAAAAAAAAAAAGGGAAAAATATTATTTTAATAAACAAAAAATACTATAAAAATGTACGCTATGACACAAAAATGAATTATTATTGTATATTATTACACGAACGGCATATTTTTATTATATTTACAATAATGTGCCGATTCAAAAATGTATTTTGCGCACGTCTAGATGTCACAGCAATGGCTACGCTAATAAATAATACATTTTTATTATAATATAAATGTTTCGTAATAAATAACGATAATATAATGAATAAATAATGTACTTTTCTTGCACTACCTTGTACGGCGGTACGAAAATTACAATTTCCGTTTTTATTTTTTTTCCTTTTTCATTTTTTAACAAACGTATAATATTATTGTAACTGTATTCGGGCATGGAGCAACGGAAAACATCGCACAAATATGTTTGGTTAAGGGCGGTTTATTATTAATTTTTTTTTATTTATTTAGAGCTGCGCCCGTCCCCTCGGCATTCCCGGTTCGACCGTGACACACCCGAACAACAATTGTGTGACGCCGAAATTCTTCGCCCGAACCGGCCGGACACTGTCGCCGTTTCCGCAGTCGACTTTTAACTGCGAACCCACTCGCAATTCTCAAATATTGGGTTCGTTGTAAGGTTTCTAGACAATTTTAAAGACACCTCTCCCCGTCCTCCGGCAAAATCACCCGAAACACGCCACCTGCGCTCCACCTAACTCCTTCTTTACTGTATCCGCGGGTCTGCCCACCGGACGAGTCAAATGCACCTGGCCGTTCGATTGCACGATAAAATTAAAATTGTCACCTGACCAGCCCCGACAGCCCGTGTCCACTAAATTACCATTGACCGTTAGGTCCACTAAATCAAACGTTACAAGCGGTTACGATAAATGAAACGTTTGCCAATTTTTAATTAAAACCGTTTTGGTGACGCCCAATCCGTTTTTAACGACGACGGATAAAACGGTATCAAGTTTTTCTTCTTTTTTTTCCTCTTTTTCGCGTCGGGGTTTTTTTTTTTCGTTGTCGTTTTTAATTAGTTTTTTTTTTTTTTTTTTTTTTGTACGTTTACACTGCTAAATTATTACGAACAATATAATTTAATACCGAAACCTTCATCAAGGTTGTCCAAACTACACACACACACATATATATATATATAATATGTAACATTTACGTTTTAGGACGTGTGATAACAATCGCGTTTTATGTCCACGCGGTAAAAGTTCATAATATTTTATTTGTACGCGGGGCCAAGGTGAACAATAAAAAAAAAAAAAAGATAAAATTTACTAGGGGAATAAAAAAAAAATAATAATAAATAAATATATAAATAATCTTTTAGCAGAGGTCTCTCTAGCGTTTACCGTAGTGAATATATATATATACAGGGTTATTCAAAACGATTCGTCCGATTAAAAATGCTTACATGGTTTTATGTTTTAGGTTTTGAAATGAAAATAAAAATATGTAAAGTTGCATTAATTGTAGTAACGCGAGCAATTGTGTTTAATCGTAAAAGTAGCCGGGTTTGAAACGTTTCCAAATGAGTACTACCATTTACTGCGTTTTCAATAAAAAAAAAAAAAAATTTTTTTTTTTAAAAATGGGGGCCGTAAAACTGTGTCTTTGATATGGCACACAGAACACGTCAACTTTAGATCGGTGAATCATGTTCGCACCCCATATACGAATGTTATGTACCTTACCGCTTCTTCGTCGCTGAAGACCAAGCGAACAGCAAAATGTACTACCTGCACGCGGATGCTAAATGAATGTCGTTTTGATTTGTCGAAAAGGTAGGCTTTGAAGTCAACAACAATTTGCGACCAAATGTTGTTTCGTTGTTAAAAACGTCATGTAAAAAACACGCCGGACAGTAGTTGTTCGTTGCGGTTTCCAGTTCTCGACTTGCGCGGTCGATCGACATACACGGGCTGCGTTGAAAACTCTCTCTTATTCATTCCACATTACCTTTGGATACACGAGGTCGGCCTTATACCCTTGTCTTTGCACAAACACCCCGATTCTTCGAACCGTCGACGTACGCTCCGAGCCAGTCGAAAGTGTATCGATCCCGCAACACGCAAAACGACTAACCACCGGTCGACATAATTGCGGAAACTGACCCGACCGCCGTTAGACGCAATTTTAAAATCACGAATTGACGCCGTTCTGGAAATCGGGAATACCCTCTATTGGTCGGTGTATAATTTGATAAGATAAAAATTATTATTATTATTAACCGTTTTATAGCTATTTTAAATCGGATGAATCGTTTTGTATAACCCCGTATATATGCGGAATTTTATTAGAAAAAACTCGATTGAACGAAAAATGAACGATTTAGTAACTATATAATTATTACAGAACCGATTGGTCCGACACGTAAAACTATCAGTTTTTTTTCTAATAAAATTCCGCAAAGTAAACGCATTTATTGTCTCGGCGATCGATATTTGTGTACAACACGCCGGACGATTATTTCCCAACGGGAGATTTTAGTAAATCCGATTTCGGTTCTCCCCCACCCCCCCCCAATTATTACTGGATAAAAAATCGAATTATTCGTTTTCAAATTTTCACCCCGAACCGTTAGTTATACACTCGATGTGTATTTACTTTCCAAATCGCAACTCTCCCTTGCCCGTTTTCAACACTTGTTTTTTTTTTTTTCATTATTGGATTTACGAGTTGAGAATTTTTACCGGTGGTGTAGGGAACGGTATTATACCGTTATAATGTTTATCAGTAAAATTTCTTCGGGAGCGGTGTTAGGAGTAAATTATTACCGAATTATAACGCCACAGGTGTCCGCACCGTCCGGCATTCGGTTGACTGAAAAACGCATAACACGAGTAATAATTATTGTAATTATCGAATGTCCAGGCGCAATTACGTTTTTGCATTTAATAAGCTTATGGAAACATATTGAATTCCCACAAGTGCGGTTCGACGGGGATATCCAGAGCCACAAGCACCACGTCTTTGTTGTGCCACTGACCGTTATGCATACGGGGTGATTAAATTCCGAACGGCCGAAATTCAAATTCAAAAACTAAACTAGGGGGGGGGGGTTCTTATTTGCAATTTTTTTTTTCTCGAAATTATACTCTTTCCTCCCCCCCTCCCTATCCCCGTATACCGACTAATGGTTTTCAAATAGCGACCATGTCCGGTTGGTTATAAACCCAGATTCCAATGGCGACGATATGCAAACAGTACCCGGGTGCGTCTGGGTATTGCCGAAGTCGAAGTTTTCGTGTCCCGCCATGCTCAGTGGAGCGCCGAAACCGAAAACTTCACGCGGGACAACGGATATACTTCTACGACACCGTCCACCGCGACTGCATTGACCGTTTTTCGTTTTTGTTTTTCGGTCATTACGTCATACGAATCATTTTCATCGGAGGGATTGCTGCGGATGACAGATCTCTGCACGAAATCGAAATTGTTCCGCCCAAATGAGATGTGCGGACACGTTGGGTCACATAGTCGTACCGCTCATAGGCGCGTATGACGAGTACATTGAAAACCGTTTATATAAAATTTTACATCCCCCCCTCCCCACCAATAAAAAAAAAAACAGTCCCGAACACTGTTACGCTGTTTTAAAAAAAAAAAAAAAACGTTATTATATTGTATTCCAGCGATGGGTTTTAGTCTACGAAACCACTGGAACTCGATAAAATCGCTATGGAATATTCTAAAATGGAATACCGTAGAAGAATGTCCGGCCACCAGCTACGCCGGTTTCACACATTTCGACCCACCGCCGAAATAATATTACCAGGTTTTGGGGGCAGCTGGCTCTATCCGAATACCGGTCATGCCCGGAGATAACAAAGAAACGGTTGTGTATATCCTCCCGCAGTTGAGATATTGATTTCCCCACGCCCAACAGTTCCAAATTATATTATATGTAAAATAAAGCTTGAATATTAATATAATAATATCTATCGTTGATGACTAAACGGACCATAGCAATATAGATCCGTATAAGCGTGTGCATTTGAGCGGGTCGGGAAAAAAAAAAAAAAACAGATTTATTTTTAATTCCGGAAACGCAATAGCGCGGGAAAGTTGTAGTTTAATATTCTAAATATGGGAAACACAATAAAAAAAAAAAAAAATGCATAACTCCAGTTCGCGCGTCGGGCATAAAGTTTGGAAAAAGTTATTTAATTTGTTTTCGACCCGCCCTAATATACATAGATGCCCGTTAAAGAAATCGTCACCTCCGCGGAATAGAAAATAACGTGTTATAACCTCAAAAAGGTACCGCCGGACGCTGGCGGTGAAGGATTAGCACGAACAAATGTGTCCCCGTCTCTTCGTTATCAATACGGGTCACATGCGCACTCCTCCCGGCCACGTTTTCCCCCCCGGGATTCGGAGGAATCGGATCTCCGAGAACCGACCGTACCCTGTTATCGTCGCGCGCTCTTACCGATCAACATGTCCGTGGCGGCCAGCGATGCGATGAAGTAGTTGCTCGGCTGCCGGATGGTCCGGTCCACGATGAACGACACCAGCACCAGTATGTTACCGGTAATGGTGAGCACCATGCACACGCCGATGACCAGCACGATGAGCACCTTCTGCCAGGACTCGAACGGCGACAAGACCGGCACGAACTCGGTCGCCGTCAACTCCGTGGTCCAGTTGGACGTGCTGTTGGAATAGTTGGACGCCTGCAACGTTTGCTCCATCTGCGGACTGGAAACGGGCGGGGCGAAACCCCGGGTTAACCGGGTTCCGTTTATAGGTTAGATTCGTACAGCTACGAGTATTCAGACGCGGTAAATTCAAATTCATCCACGTAAAGATAAAATATGAACTGAACTAAAATTATAACAATGGATAACAAGGTAGCCATAATTTATCTAGATACAATTTGATACATTTTGTTAGACGCCAATTAAATATAAAAAATTATCAAACTAAAGTGTGCTTATAATATATTTTTGTTTTTAAAAATTTTTTTTACCAAATTATTATTAATGTAATACTATTGTTTGCCTATTAGTTATCACGCACAAAAATAAAATTCAAATTTGTTCGATTTATGTGTATAAAATTCGCATAAACCAAATTTCGTCCTAAATTTGGTCCTGGAATCGGCATCGAATTTAGTTATAAAAAGTTTAATTTTTTTTAAATTTAAATTCGAGAACATTATACAGAGCAATTTTTCTAGATTAATTTACTGAGATAAGGGACATTTTTATCTAAGACAAACGTTTAGACAATTTGGCAATTTTTATTTAGTTAGCATGAAAGATAAATAAAAATGTATCTAGATAAATCTCAACACCGGTCCCGTGGTTATTATATGGTAATTAGCAACACCAGTGGCAGATTAAAGGTTGAATTTTGGGAAGGGTTTTTTCTTCTCCTTAAAAAAAAAAAAAAAAAAAAATACTATGGAGCAAATAAAAAAAAAAAAAAACCCAGAAAAATAGGAACATAAAACAACAACAGAGTTTTTTTTTTTTTTTTTTTGAACTCTGAGCGTAACGAGTTCATTTTTGTAGTGTTCTGTGCGGCGTTACGTTATGTTGCTCTTGTTCGTTAATCCGTCAGACAATTCGACATGAATGGTTATTATTTAAAAAAAAATCAACGAATTTTATTGCAGTTAGATTAGGAATTAGTTAATTTAGTTAGTTAGTTATTTAATGTAAAATAACCGATGTCTTATTCCTAACGGATTCCAAAATAGATGAAAAACATGCGTTCGTATTAAGTTTTTTTTTTATTTTTTTTTATTATCTCGTGAGAGGGTGGTTCGTATTTGGGTTGGATGGCATACGCAATGTATTTTTGAACGCCGAATCTGGTGGCGTTTTCAAAATTGACCTCTCGCAGCACACACTTTTCGAGTTACAGTGTAATCACCTTTAAAATCTCGGTTAGCCATCGCAAAAAAAAAAAAAAAAAAAAAAAAAAAAAAATGCCATCCAATTGTGTAAATATTGTTAAAAACCGTTTTACATTTTGTACCGTATTAAGACGTCAGGTCTCACAGAGCGCAGCTTTTCGCACTTTGCGATAATCGGCCCGATTTCACCGGGCGAACGTCGATAATTATTATTCGATTTTTCGGTTAAGAAAATATTATTTTCGGTCCTATACCGCGGATAAGAACTCAGTTTGATATTATATATATATATATATATATATTTTTTTATTCCGTCCGTCACCCGAGAGTATTGTTGGGTTTCTTTTTTTGTTAAAAATGTATTATTTTTTTTTTTTTTTTTTTGTACATTATCGACGGTCCGAAACGCGGTCGGTCGACACTATATAAAAGGTTTTGACCGGCCGCCCACAATCCTACGACCCGTACGGTACGGAAATAGCGTTACGATATTATAAACGCGACCGAACAATCGCATTACGCGAAATAAGTTTACGGACGATACGTTTGCGGACTTGAACGCGAACTTTCTCGGCCGCGGCGACCCTATAAGTGGCGTATAGAAATTCTAAATAAATTTTTACATAGCATTATTATTCAAGGGGTCCCCATGCCGGGGAGAGACGGTTTTTTTTTTTTTTTTTTTTATTATCCCCGCGTCGCGTCGCGCCGAAAAAGCCGGCGGAATCGTCGACCCGTGACCCTATACGTCGTTTACGGATATAATTGTCGAATATAACAGTAAAAAAAAAAAAAAAAATCACAATCCGTTATATCGTGAGGGCGAGGGGCCTATCGCAGGGTATCCCCGTTCCGTGAAATGACGCAGCCCGAGACCATGGCATTCATCGGAATTCTTGTAGCGTGGCTTGCCGGAAATGTGTGCGTTCGTTCGCCGGGAACAAGGCAAGTTTTGGTGGTGTACAAAAAAAAAAAAAAAAAAAAAATGTACGAACTATTGTAGCGTATTGCGCAGAATACGTTTATGTTACTGCATTCCCAGTTTTTTCTTACGGGAGTTCTTTAAATCAAAAGTGTCCGGAGCCAGTCGAGCACCGAGACTTCGAACAACGCATTCGGGACGAGATTGAAGCGATTCCCGTTAGTATGCTGCGAGATGTCGTGCAAAACTTCCAGTTCCGGCTACAAGAACGCATACATTTGCAATGGAGGTCATTTGGCAAACGTAGGGTATAGAAAATAGTTTTTTTTTTTTTTTTTGTATATCAGTACAAAATGAAACGGCGGAAGATTTCGAAAATCATGTCGTAGGTTGCAGAAGAGAGAACGGCGATGGCGGGCAGAAGGATTTCCCATCGAGAAATGTACGATTGAAAAACCCTAGTGAAGTGATACCGTCCCCGGGGGTCCAAGGGACACTGTTCCGGAGATGGACTGACACGATAAGGGCGAGATAAACACAATTGCCACATTCAAAATCAGCGTGGCAACGAACGGTGATCAGTTGAGAGGGGATAGTAGAGTAAGCCAGGAAGAATAGAGTTTTAGGTTTACACATAGGACTAGGACAGTGGTTCTCAACCTTTTTGGATTCATGTCACCCTCATCTGCGATAACCCGACACTACGTCTCCCTAATTATCAAAATAATCAGAAAAACTGACCAAGATATGTTTCAGATAACACACAGCGTTGTCGTACGCCGAACGGACGTATTCATGTTATTAATTACCAGTATCAAATGGTGGAAACTCCCTAATTATAGGAGATAATGTATATTATATTTTATATATACGTACAATATACCTAATATAAGACGGGTCGGGTATTACCTGGAATGAGAATACATATTACGGTAATCTAAAATTTTAAAATTAGACAATTATATTTTCTTATCGGGATTTTAATAATGTTTCTACGCGTATCGGTGAATTATATTTGATTTGGCGGAGTCTTGTTAAAATAATATATTTTATTCTCGTGGTTTTAAATAACGATCAATAATCGTTATATTATTAAATTTTTTTTCAATAATACAACGGTTACAATAATACGATTTTTTTCAAAAAAATGTCTATATTTTTAAACTTTTTCCAAGATTTTCTTGTCACCCCTACATTGGATCCATGTCACCCCGGTTGAGAACCACTGGACTAGGACACTATAGACACCTTTGGAACACTATCCACCTTTCGACCGACCGAAAGTTATTTGAATTTATTTTTAGGTTGCCATAATCTTATCGTTCTTTTACTTCCACGGTTCCGGGAAAAGTTCCTCCAATCCTTTACGGCGATGGGTTTTTTTTTTTTTTTATTTTTTTTTATTACCTCAAGCGTCGGAGACAAACCGCGTGGCGTTTGATTTCGCATTTGTCTTTTGTCACGATTTCTGATGCGTTTTAAAGTAGTATTGTCAAAAATATCGTTATAATTCGTTAACTCCTATTATTATATTATTGTATTTCGAACCGCCGGACCGAGGATTGATTTTAGTCGTTGATTAATAGTAATAATAATAATTTGTATTGCTATACGTTACCTAAAATTGTGTTCAATTACGTTCATTACACGCGTTTACGTCACGACAGTAGACATATCACTCCATTGCTCCGGAGTTCCTTTGTTTTCTCCTCTTCTACAATATGTCGCCGGCGGTCGGATACATTTGGAAAAAAGAACGAGTCGAACCCGGGAAATTCGATCTTTCACATCCTCAACTGCCAAATGCCCTGCGAACCAAACACAGAAAACGAACACGTAGATTAGATAAGTAATGAAAATATATTTTATCTTTTGACTGAAGCGCGTGTATTTTGGTTGGCGTGCCAATTTCGGGTCTTGTCGAGAAATTTATATTTTTTGCGTTAAATCACGTTTGGAAACGACATGTATATTTTGTAATAATAATTGCTAAAAAAAAAAATAAAATAAATAAATAAAAACGTGATCGGTGATCATTAAACGGTAATCGAAACTACTTTACATAAAAATGTATCCAGCCCCTTTTTCGCGATATTTATAGAGTTATCAACTTAATTATGTAGACATAATCTCGTGGCGTTGAGTGTGAGCATAACGATCCGGCGAAAAATTTTCTCGGGGAAAATGATCGATATACGTACATAAAATTGATCAAGTTTTTTTTTTTATTGTATTTCATAAACTTTCTGGTAAAATTTCCCATATTGTCCGTCCCACTCTTCCCCACCACCCCGTGGAATTGCATTTGTTCTTGAGCGATAATCTCTGGGGATTATAAGACGTAATATTACCGCGATCGCGCGAAAACTCTAAATAAAACTAGAATCAAATTTTCCATCGCTTAATTTCGCGTTACGGATTTCTATAATGAAATTCGAATTTCTACAATTGGTTCATCGTAAACCGAATAAAATAACCGAATACTGTAGTACCGTTACAACACTATGACCAAAACGACTTACAGAATACACGTACAAAATTACATTTCCCCAGGTTCCATTCGAGTGTTCGGCGTGGGTGTTCAGAGCTAACAAAATCGCCACCCGTCTGCGACGACACGACGAAAATTCGTATTGAAATTTAACGCGACTTTGTATCAGCCGCCAAGAAAAGAAAAAAAATAAATAAATAAATAAATACAATTATTGAAAATTTCGAGTTCGTTACCGCAGGGAACCGCTAAAACCGTCCGAAAGTTACGGGCGAAATGTGTACTTATATTACATATTAATATAAAGCGGATTATTTCGTTTTTTTTTTTTTTTTTTTTTTAGTTTCTATTATCGCGGAGAATTCGGCAACAACATTAAATGCCGGATTGTCATAATAAATTACGACGAAAATCAGTATTCACAATATCTATTATAATATAATCATGTACCCAATACCCATTAAAATAATACAACATTTTATTTTGAATTCTTTTTTTGAATATTTGTTAATTTTTATTGTTCCAGCACGACCATCGACTAGTCGATTTCTATTGATGGCGAGGGCGCGGGGGAATACGGTTTTAAACGAATCTGTCGAAAAATGAATCGTATTTTTACATTCACTTTTAAAAATTCGTGTTGCTTTTTTTTTTTTTTTTTTAAAAAAAATAACGAACCGTAGTTGGTCCATCGGCTACGTACAAATATAATATACTATCGCAAGCAATTTCGTTGTGTCGTTATATTTAAAACAAGTCACTATATATTTATACTGTGAGTATAACGAAGGCCTTTTTTTTTTTTTTTTTTTCACGAAAAACGCTTTTTGATTAGTAAAAATGCTTCGATTTTTTCATACCGCATCTTAAAATATGTTGAATTTCGTTACACATATACGATATATGGACATTTATTTTTATTTTTTTTCTAGATTCCCGACATTTTGTCTATAAAACTACTGGACAACACATCGATTTTTTTTTTTTTTTTTGTCAATGATATCTAGATCTAGAGGCGGAAATACACGACTTATACGTATATATCTTTTTAATGATTTCGTTGCTTTCAGTATTTATAAACTGAATCCAATAGCTTTCCGACTTTCCAACAGCCCGTGAGGCAAAAAGTATGTACTCGAGAATAAATTCTAAACGAATTTCAAACCGTTTATTTTTTATTTGTTATATTCCGTAACAATTATTGTTTACCGCGAGCTGAATTTATTTCGTTTCGTCGTGTTTTTATCGTAGTAGTAGTTTTTTTCTTTTTTTTTTCTAAACTCTATTATACGAGCGAACGTGGCCGTACAGTTCACCGCAGTGGTTCTGCACGGTCCAGTTATAAGTATAATAATAATAATAATAATAATATGTATGTATACATATAGAAATTCTCTTTTTATTCCTTTTTTTTTCCCCCCTTTTTTTTTTTGTTTCCGTTCGGATACACTTTTCCGGGGTCCCGGACGATTTTATATACGGCAGCCAGTGTCAATATAAAGATAATAAAATCCTATACAACAGTTTAGAGTGTCGGGTATGTACAAAAAAAAAAAAATAATAATAATAATAATAATAATAATACAAAAAGAGAATAAAAAGGGGCAAAATTGAGTCTTGAATTAAATATGAATCCTGGCGGCGCGGTGTTTGTTCATCGCGGCCATTGATGTTTAATGGTTTTCCGTTTTGTTTGCACAGATGTGTTTGAGGTCTTAGATACAGGGTACGCGATAAACGGGAACGATTAATAACTGTATAATTATTAATTCAAAAAAAAAAAAAAAAAAAAAAGCTCTCGAATCAAATTGTTCGGTTTTTCATTTATGCAGACGGGTTTTACTTTCCTCTAACACGTGTAAACACCGCCCGCAATAGTAATGCACGTGCATTTGCGTTCGTCCGTTTTTCTTTTTTTTTTTCCTTTCAAATTTTCCCGAATTTTCCACGCGTCGCGAACCTGCGAACCTATCAATTTTTAAAAAAAAAAAAAAAAAAAAAAAAAAAAAAAACAACACGCCCACGGCAAGTAAAAACCGCCGGTTTTTTTATTGCCGTTTCGACCGTTACGTTTTAAATGCACTACGCGCAAATGCACGTGAAAATACATCCGATTTCAGTACTCTGTTCGGAATGAAATTCGATAAATCTGACGAACGCCCGATGTGTTATCCGGTGTCCTATAAAATAGAGAATATTATCTATTTGTTTAAAATTCATAACACGAGAAACAACGCCGGTCGAGTAGACATTTGCAATTTTTTAATGTTAGACACACGTCACGGAATGTCATTCAAACAGTTATACCCAGTGATGGGTATGAAAATGAACCGTTTAAAAATAAAGACAAATAAAATAAAAAAAATACATTTTTATTTTTTGATTAAAATTGTGTAAACTGATATTTTATGCGAACAATGTCTTCGTAGGCGGCTTTAATTATTATTATTATTATTTTTTTTCTTTCTTAAATAATGCGTCCGTAACAAAATATAAATCTTGTCAGTTTACATTCATACAAAAATGATATAGATTTAAATTCAAATATTTAATAAATGTCCGTGGACTCTATGGGAATTAATCGGACACGTTTTGGGTTTTGCACCGAAATGAAGGGCGTTTTACACCGTTTAATCTCCTGTAGAAAAAAGTCAATTATTTATCAACACGAATCGTCCAACTAGATTTTTTCAACAAAAAAATGACAAATTAACATAATTTTTTGCATAAAAATACCGGAATTCGAGAGAGAGAAAATAAAAAACGATTTATCTGTTTGTTGAACGCGGACCCGGGGTTGTACGGGTATACTCGTGATACGCGTGTACGTTTCGAGTAAATTCGTTGTGTTGGTTTTATTTTTTTTATTTTTGATAATATCGTTTATCATAACGATATATTTTATGCAACATTTTCAAAATGTTTTTAGCGTTTTTAAACACGGATCCGTACAAACAAATGTACCGTATCTAAACATATTGTTACGGAATATGTCGTTAATTGAAATTCTCGAATGTCGATATACGGCCTTTGATGTGGCCGATAAGGGTAACATATTGAAAATGTCTAAAAAAAAAAAAAAAAATTAAATTTACTCGAAACGTTTGAAGGACGATTCGTGATACAATAAATTCAACCTGTGTATTATATTGTTTTTATCCGATACTGTTTGTTTGTTCGCGTTTGAATCCGGCAGATCGAATATATTATAATATATACCGACGACGACGGAACGAAAGATTTAAATTAAACGTTGGTTTAAACAAAAAAAAAAAAAAACCTTATTTATTTGCCTATTGGTATATGACTTTGTTGTACACGCCCGCGGATATTAAAATCATCTAAACAAGTTTTACATACAATTTCGAGTTCGATTTATATTGAAAATGAATTTTCGACCAAGCCGACACATTCCGTGTCGGGCAGGTCGGATGTATTGAATTTTTATCATCGATAAAACGATTCTGAACGAACTCGATGATATCGGCAACAGAATTAATATGTTACCGGCAAATAAATCACAATTATTGTTCGTATTCGTGTCGAATGTTAACATGAATTTGACACAATACGCTGATCGAAATTAATCACAACATTTTGTATCCGCAAAGAACAAGAAAACGAACTCAAAATTTTCAAATATCTATATAAACGACTCAAAAAAAAACAAAAAAAAAAAAACGTCGGAATATGTGTATTTAGCGACGATTCCAGAGCTCTACGATTGATAATAACCGTTATTGCGTAAATTATGTTTTGCCCGATGTTAGGAAAACTATAGGCGGAAAATAAAAAAGACTTCCCCGGTGCACCGACTAGACAGAATTTGCAACCAGAAATTAATTCTAAAGCTGATGGTACGGACCGTTGTCCGTAAACAGTAAAAAATAAATAAATAAATAAAAAGTTTTCATCATAGTAAATCTAATACATTCGTCATTACGCGCGGAATCTAAAGTGGACTGGGCGGTGTTGTTTTAAAGGAGCGAGTGGGAATTTCGATTAAAATATTTTTGTACAATATTATACAAGTTATGTTGAAACGTTAATTTTCAGGACAAGTTTTCATTATGAACTCCTATTTATTTATATTATAATTTATTTAAACTAATAAACATCCGAATTTCCAACTTTGTCCGAACAAACTTCACCACAAAAGCAAACAGTTTTAACTTTAATGTAAGAGTTAAAATATTTAATATACCTACTAAATATAATGATTAAAATATTACTACCGAAATCGGCTGCGGTATACAATTTTTGAATTTTTACACTCGCCGCTAGAATTGTTAAACGAGTTTTATACTCCTTGGCATACTTTAATGAAATTGTCTACGTTTTCTAATAATATTGTATATTGCAATGTCTACCAAAAGGAAATAATGTTGTAAGCCCTATTGCCTATATTCAAGTGTAATAAACACAGCACAATCTCACTGAAAAAAAAAAAAAAAAAATAATAATAATAATAATAATAAAACAGAAAATCTCATAGGTACGACCCGCAGGAATACCGTAAGGTTAGGCTAATGATTAACATCGTCCAAATATCGACCTAGCGACTATAGTAAAAAGATTTTTTTTTTTTTTTTATCTTATGAAAATGTATACTTATGAAATTTTAATACGTTTTCCGTCATTTTTTTTTTTTTTTTCGGCCCTTGAAACATAAAATAGTACGCGTGTTATTGCAATATTATTCGATTAATTCCCAACCTATATAACATAACAGTTCGTAATATTAAGTCTATATATCCGTAAAACACCGCTTATCCGAACGAAATTGAAAAAGGAAAAAAAAAAAGAAGGAAATTGTACATTTATCCTAAAGAGATTTTCATTTCGTATTTTTTCGAGTGCACTCTCAAAAATTTTAATCTCTGTTTCACTTGTACAGGCGGTGGCGAGAAGAATAGAACTGACAGGGAGAGACAAGAAAATGTGCATTATGTGGGTACAAAAACAAAAAAAAAAAAAAAAAAAAACAGTGACGGTCAAACAGGAGGGTGTGGGGTATATCCTCCCCATGACCTAATTTCTCTTCAATATTTATAGTAATGTTATCTATGTATTAAAAAAAAAAAAAATAAAAAGTTTGCGGAAAAATCAACCTCATCCCCCTCCCCCCACTCTACCATGACAAAATCAATTCAAAAAAAAAAAAAAAAACCAATACTCCATATACTCGTTCACACCATTTCAGGTTGGGTTGGGTGTATAAACTTTAGTTTTGGACTGGTTAACGACGTTTTTTATATAACATGAATAGTTGTATATTTTTATTTCAGAATATTATTCTTGACACGGTATATAAAAATCCACGTATAACTATTAGAATTTATATATATATATATATATATAGTTATCATTGGAAACTAAATCCATTTGTTTTAGTATATAAATTATGGGCGTTTGTAATATTTTACTAAAAATAAAAAAAAAATCACCCTGTAATATTTTCCGGTGGCGTAACACGGTTATTACAAAAATATGTTATTCTACGGGACTCTAGCAGTGGTGGTGATATTCGAATCGAAAAATTCCTATTTTTCGGTCATAGTGGAAAATGGCAATTACAAAAATCGTTATCCGCATAAAACAAATATATATATATATATATAAAAAAACTAGACAATTTCAATAATAGTTTTTAATAATTCCCGAAATGTCTTAAAAAAAAAAAGAAGAAAAAAAAAAATGCCAGAACGTTCTGAAAACTGCACCACGTCTGGAAAGTGCCGATACGAGGCGAAAGTTTTTGTAGCCCAAGGATATTTTCAACCGATCCACGACAACAAAACGAAATCGGAAATAAATAACGGAAACCCTATGCCGAAGAATCTGTCGTTCTATCGCAACGAGTACATCTAACTCCATAAGTTCCATTTTGACATGTATACGTCTTATGGCTGGGGGTCGTTCTGTTAATTTGTCCGACACCGAGAATGTTACCGTGTTAACAAGCTCATAATCGCCATTCCGATAACCGAACCGCCGCGAAATGTCTGTATTGACGAATTTCCCGTCGCTGATAACGAATTCAATTTTCGTTTTATCCAAAACAAATTCGGCGTTTCGTGCGCCGTTTCCGATCGCCTTTGGTCCGAGAAAGATATGAAGCACGACGTTCCCCAGAAAGCCGTAGATTTTTTACTCGAAAAACACCCAGACTTAGATTCTCATAATATGAGCGTGTGCAATACTTGTTATAAAACCTCTACTTCGCGCAATTCAACTTGTATCGGCGCCGTATTTTATCGACACATCGAGAAGCTTGAAACTCGCGAGTACGTTTCATATTTCATTACACACCGTCCTTTATTATCCATCACTAAAAGTATTGTAAATGACGATTCTGTAGTTTAAATTAAAAATTTAGAAAAATGTATACTCAATAAAAGTAATTGATGTCTTTGAAAAATAAATAAATAATTCCTGTCTTTGAAACTTGTTTATTTTTTGCACGTGTTAAAAAAGTTACCCACAGTTTAATCCTCGTCTCCTCGTATCTAATACCAAATTGACATCGACATTCTTATGTCAACTATATTCAGTAGAAACAAGACATATACATGTACCGATGTACGTATCTGTATGTAGTGTAGATGTAACTACTTAGTTTTTTTTTTTTTTTTTTTTTTAATTTTATTTCATAATAGAACCAAGATTTTTGGGTTAAAATGTATTCGTAAATTTTATCATACGTTTTTAAACGGTCGACTACGCGCCCAATACTCAGTGTTGTAACCGCGTAAAATAAATTCAGCCGAATAGTGGAAAAAGTACAAAAAAAATGTTTATGTTTTTAGTTTTAAAACGTGAATATCTGGTGCTGTATAACTTTAGAGCTTACAAGTCCTCTGCCCTAACAATAAGAATATAACAATAACGCGTATTATTATATTTTAAACGATAATAGGAATAATAATAATAATATTTTGATTTTTTTTTTCAATTTCACTACCTACACAATGAATATATATATATATATATATATATTTTTTTTTTCGAAATCCTCTATACGCAACCCTTTAAATATAATGGGCGCGATGCGACCGGATTCCAACGTAACCGAGACGAATAAAACGATAAAAAAAAAATTTAATAAACTGTACTCGCCCGCACGGTATTCACAGGTGTCGACCACATATATTATAAATTCGATAAAAATAATATTATTCGGCGTTTTTTTTTTTTTTATTATTATTTTTATAAGCGAATAGTGTTTTTTTTAGAGTATATAAGATAATGTGTTTTATTTGCGTAAATGGCATAATTTGTATACACGGCGAGCACCAGAAAACACTATCGTGCTGCTAATAATTGATTGCTATCTCTTTGCGGCGTAGTGGTGTCAAAAAAAAAAAAAAAAAATAAAATAAAATAATAATAATAAATAAATAAAAAATATCGCCTGTTTTAGAAATGGCGGGGGGCGAGTGTTTCACCCTCATCCCCCCTTTATGATTGCTATTTGTTTTCTGCATTACGGCTCGTTATTTTATGGAATATTATTATTTATTTATATCGTTTTACGCGTGAATTTTTATCTCGCGCGTTTAAACGCGTTTTTTTGTTTTTTTTTTTTTTTTTTGTTGTTATTGTACCTACACCCTAGCAACAATTCTTATCATTTTTTTTTTTTTTTTATATATATATATATATAAAAATAACCCAATTTTTTTTCTTTAATTTTATCGCGCAGCGTACCTACGATTTTAATTACGATAAAATAATGTTTAATTGAACAGTTTAATCAACGTGCGTTTTATACGAAATTATATTAAATTTTCGTCGTAACCGATCCCCTAAACGTGCGGTTCGCGTGCTCGCGAGAATATTACACGGCGCGCTTCGCACAGACGATAACGCGAATTATTCTAGACCAGCGTTTATTAATGTTTTTTTTTTTTTTTTTTTTTTTTATCCCAGAAACCTTTTTGCTATACGCACTATTATCGTGGAACCTAACCCCACCCCCCCTACATTGTTTCAATAGTTTTAATGCGACATTCGACACAAGGACTCTTTGCAACGAAAACGACAAAAATTAATTGAGACCAAGCCCACTATTGATCTTCGTAAAAATGTCTTTTAAATAGGCAATTTTAAGCAGCCGAATTCGATCAATGTATCTTTTAATTAGGAATTGTGTCCACGCACCTCGTCCCTTAGCTCAAAAATACGAATCGGTTTTATCTTTCCTCGAGATGACCACCTGACCACACAGTAAATAAACGAAGATATGCGTGTACACTTCCCATGTCCACACACGGGTTTTTTAATAAACGATTATTTAGAAGCCGTGATTTTATTAAGTCTGTGATTTTGACGACATTAACTGGTAGATAACTTTTTTGCAGCGAGTGCCTGCCTATGTGTCGTGCAGTGGCCACTAGAAGAGTTTTTGGTAATATTTCTAGTGCGCTGTACAGGTCCATTAATTATACCCACTCGTCGTAGTCTTTGCACCAACGGTACAGATATCAACGCAGTGGTCCAGTGGTATTTTTTGTCTCTTCGAGAAATTATTTTTGACGACTAAATATTTCCACTCCAGTAGTACGCGTTGGTAGAGATTTGAATATTTGGAAAAAAAAAAAAAAAACCACTTAAGATACGCGGAACACTGTTCTAGACTCAGATAGATGTGAATCGAAATGGAGTTTTTATTTTTTTTTTTTAAGACGATCGTGGTTACTAAAATACATTTACACACTGTTAACAAGTATTTCGATCAGTGTTTTAATTTTTGGCACGAGAATTTTGCCTGTAACTCGTGTTTTCGAGCAAAACAAAACGGGTCGTGCGCCGGCTTCTCAGGGCGGTAATCGTCAATACGGATTACAATATTCCGCACTTGAAGCGATTTTTCTAAATTACACGATGTGTGATACAAAAAAAAAAAAAAAAAATACAGGGATTTTTTTTTGTTTAAAAATTTAAATAAGCAAATAATTTTTTTTAATATTTGTCTTCTTCAAAGTATTCACCGCCTGATGTTGTGCACTTAACCCATCTCTCTTGTGATTTTTCAAAGCAATGTTGGAATTCTTCGACTTTAAGTTGTTTGAGTTGATCCACAGTATTTTTTTTTTTTTTTATTGTTTCGATATCATCAAATCGTTTTCCTTTGAGGTCAGTTTTTGGAACTTTTCTTTTGGATTCATCTTTCAGCATGATCCATAAGTAAAGTTACACTTACTAGAAAAATTCTTTTATTGCCATTCGTCGATCTGATCGAATAATTTCTCGATCTTTAACCGCAATTTTCACATTTCTTGAAGTTGAAGGTGGACCAGCACGGGAGTCATCGTTAATATGGTTTCACGGCCCCCGATAAACTAAAACTAATAGATTATTTTGTAAAACGTAAACGGTTTTTTTTTTTTTAAATTACACGATTTTTTTCAACCTACATAAACGTTAATTTTACGGATATTATTTAGTATATTTACAAACTCGAGTTTGATGCTTTATGCGAACGCAATGGAAATGGAATGGCTCGTCGGACAGACCACGGCCCATTTTATAATAATCTGCGCGTGTTTTATAAGTTAAAAATCAAAAATTTACAATAGTTCAGCGCTAGTACGTACGATCACTATAAATATCGGTGAAATAATTAACGGTAATTTTGCCGACGCACATACAAATCGCATAATTATTTTTTAGTAGTTTTCAGTGGAACATTATTACTGTCATAAAACATGCGCGGCTCCAGAGACCCATTTGCGGTGGTAAGGCTATAACCATTACGTTATATTATTTATGGATTTGATTAAAGATTAAGTTTTTATTGTAGGAAAACCTCAGGCCTGTGTGGGGGGAGCGTGTTCCCCTTTTCCCCTATCCAGGAGCCGCGATTGTCATAAAATAATGTTAATATAGCAATGCAATGATTTTAAATTTTAGTTATTAGCTCATATGAATTTTTTTTTTTTTTTTTTTGGAGCAAGATTAAAATCTCATTTTTGCACGGCCCGACCTCCGTTTTACACTTTTTTTTTAAAAAAAATTTATTAGACAAATATACAATCTGTAATATGGATTACAATAAGCATACGAGCGTGTACAAGATAAATAACACGCAAGATCTGAGAGCTTAATAAGAGTGGCTACCCAGCAGTCACACTCAGACGCGATAAATTGTGTACAAATATTATGAATTAACATTAGTATTATTTATTTTTATTTTTGAAGATCAGTTTATTTAGCCAAATCACGACACCAGCGCCTAACACTGGAAACAAATGTAAAACAGCTCTACATATTTGTATTTTTTTCTCAAATATACTACGAACGGTGCGGTATATCAGTTAGCACTCTGTATACCGCGGATTTCGCCGACGAATTGGTTTTTTCGTATTTCTCTAAACGATATTACGGTTGTTTTTTTTTTTTTGTAGTACACAATCCACCTACATTTATTAGACAAATTTACAATCTGTAATATGGATTACAATAAGCATACGAGCGTGTACAAGATAAATAGCACGCAAGATCTGAGAGCTTGAAAAGAGTGGCTACCCAGCAGTAACACTCAGACATAAATATTATGAGTTAACATTAGTATTATTTATTTATTTATTTATTTTTATTTTTGAGGATGGGTTTATCTAGCCAAATCACGACGCCAGCGCCTAACACTGGAAACAAATGTAAAATAGCTCTAAATATTTGTATTTTTACATATATTTTTTTCTTAAATATGCTACGAACGGTGCGGTATATCGGTTGGCACTCTGTATACCGCGGATTTCGCCGACGAATTGTTTTTTTTTCGTATTTCTCTAAACGATATTACGGGTGTTTTTTTTTTTTTTTTTGTTGTGTTGTAGTACACAACCCACCTACGTTGTGGCCGCATACATTTTACGTTTTGCCGAACAATACGATAAACGTTAGCGGTCGGTCCGCAACGCGTTTACGGCAACTGTCATTTGCGTATACGAAATGCGAAACTCGCCGGGTAATTATCGAACCCGAGGGCCCGGTTTGCATTTGATGTTGAAATAATATTGTTATTCGGCGGGGCCGTTGCGCACAAAATCGGCCGAAAACGTCCGATCGAGATGATGGTTGTTATCGTTGCGGCGGTAACGCCGGGTCGGAACGTCAACGAGTACGCGCCAATTATATATTAATTGCCCTCGTAACTCGCAAAATCGAATTAATTGTAAATGCCTTATGAACGCCAACAATAGTAACGAACTGCACCTACAGACATTGTTCAGCGTTCCTCGCAATAATAATACGAGGTTTTTCGGCGACTCCGGGCCGCACGGTAAATTCCCGCACCCGTAGCCTGGCGACGGGCGGAGGGGCAAATGGGTCGCCGACCAGTCGATCTTTCCGGGGGTGGAATAGGCCGACCGTAACAGAACGAAAAATTTGATTTTTTTTCTATTATCGGTCGATCGCGACAGTCGTTTGTGTACACGGGGGTGGTGTCTGTCCGAAACCAATCACGTGCAACGTTGTACGTTCCGAATTTTTAATTTTTACAGTAATAAAACACACGCGATTAAAAAAAAAAAAAAAAAAAAAAATGCTAAACTTATCGTTTTAAACAATATGAATCCGAGAGAAGTCCGAGTTTTTTTGTTTTTTTTTTTGCTAACATTAAAGGCAGGTACAGTAGAACTCCAATTATCCGGACTAATTAATGTCAAGGGTGGTCCGGATAAGCAAATATCCGGATGATTGACATATGATATATCAAAAGTTATATACACACGTAACCATAAACAAATATGTAATTTTATTAGATATTCAACTGAAACAAAATAAGCTTTAATTAAAGTACATACGTGACATAATTTAAAACCAAAAAAAAAGCTGACTTGGCACATAATTTATTTTATTTTGAAAAATGATGATATTTTAGTTTGCTTCGTAGTTGACTTTCTCTTTAGAGCAGCTAGGTCTCTCAATCTTCTTAATTGCAACAATTGAGTGGTGTTTGATTCTTCTTGTCTCTCAAACCATTTAAACGCCAAATCCAATGCATCAAAAGCTTCAGAATGAGACGGTCCATTTTCACCTTCAGTCAAATCGTCAGTTTCATTTTCTTCTTCTTCAGTTTCATCTTCTTCAAATAAGTTACGAACTATTTCATCGTCCGAAAGTATTTGATATCCAGGATCATTTGTATCCATAATTATTTATTATTATTTATTTATTATCGATAATTTTTAATATACCTATGTTGGAATGACGGATATTTTTAAGAATAATATATATGTAGTACCTATTCTTTATCTAATCTAAAAACGATTATGAAACACGTGTATGAATAACGGCACGTGCCGTATTTTTCTCGTCCGGTTAATTGGACGTCCGGATGATTGGCGTTCGGATAATTGGAGTTCTACTGTACGTATGTTTATTATGCCGGGATATTCGTTTAATTTACAAACGTGCACACTCACAATGGAATTATCGACCGAAAAAGACGAACACTTCGATTTAAAGTTTCTAAAAAAAAAAAAAAAATCCAGCTTACGACAAGATACGTTAAAAAAAAAAAAAAAAAAAAAAATGAAATTAAAACTGAACCAATAGCGGTGTGTTTTTTAGAAAAATCAAAATAAATTTGGCCGAAATGTTACTATTGCATCGTTCAAAGTACGATAATTATCAGCTAAGAAGAAAAAAACCATTTTCCGATGTTGAATTTATAAAAGATGCGAGCATTCTCCACTGCTTCTGACTCACTATTTACGGAGTTTAATAACAAAAGTAGAATTTTAGGTGCAATTATTCCGATTTTTACATTATACGTATTATCCGCCTCGACGGATAGGTCTATAAAATAGGTGTATATTAGATTACGATGACCTTTTTATTTCTCATCGAAAAATTGTTCCTTCTAAAATGCCCGCAGACTAAACATTTCGAACAAGTGTGCTACATTCGAAATGTTTGGCAATAGAATATTCTTTGGCAATGCCCCGGGTACAAATGCTGCGGTAAAACGGTTTCCAATCAACAATGTGCTGTGGACAGACGAAAAAAATCGTTTTTTTTTTTTTTTTTTTGGTTGAAACTATCAAATCAATTGTCATTGCGAAAACACATTAAAAAACTATTCTTGTAATGAGCTTTATAATATATTATTAAAAGAAACCAAAGTTTCTCGATGCAATTAGTTCAGCACAAAAGTACATAAAAATAGATGAAGAAGAAGGAGAAGAAGAAGAAATTTGCCAGTCATCATCATCGAAATAAATTCGTTTAGTATTTTTGTGTACATGTTAATATTTTATTTGTATTTGAAAACTATTATTCAGGAAACATTTAATTTGGTTTTTTATATTTTTTTTAAATTTAGTTAGGTATTATTATTATTATGGTCACCCTATCATAGCCCATTCGTCTATAAATTTCCATTAAAAATTCGATATTTCTATTATCAATCATACAAATACAATACAATCCGGATTGTATTTCTCGTCCTTTTCCGAGTTGCGGCACTAGGCCCGAGCTACGGATTTTAAAAACATCCTATAGAATTTCTCTAAAATCGACTGATTAACGAAATTAAAATTTAACGAGTTTACGAGGACCAGGCACGTGTATCTGGGACTTTATCAGAGTGGTGGTGCGGGAGGCAATTCGTGCAATTTTGTTGGATACTCTAATATTATAAACGCGAATGTCTGACACAATGTTTCGATGTAGAAGTATAAAAATGGCGGTCGAAATGTTTCGTCCTCGTCGGCCAAGTTACGTTCGTGCAACCGGAGGCGCATCGTGGGTCAATATACGGGGAAACAAAAGCAATTTTCGCAAAAATGTATACGTAAGCACGAATAAGCTAAAAAAAAAAAAAATGTCTCGTCAGATTATGGCATACGAATATAAAACGCTGTCTTACTGCACCGCTTTCCAAAAGCTGCCACTCTCCAAAATATTTCACCACCCGGGGCATGTTCCCTTTTTCCACTACTCCTCCTCTTAATGCGCCCCTGAATTCCCGGCCAAACTAGACTTGACCGGTACATGCAGTAGACGAATAGACACATATTAATAGTTGACAATATTAGTACATGTAAACCCGTGTTTATCGTTGATCGTTTTCCTATTTTTCTTATTTTTTTTTTTTAAATCACAATTCTATGTTTAATCGTTTCCATTAGAAACATTTTTCAAACAAATTTGAAATTAACCTAACCCTAATAGTTTAAACACATTTTCGATTTAACTATACTGACTTAACATAGTTAATTTATAAGAAAAACGAATCTTTAACGCGTAATTCTAATGATTTTTTTTCAACGTATTTAACTTAACGCAGTAAAAAATTATTCATTAACTCGCCCGGCCTCGATTGTTTTATCAAAACGAACCAGTCTACGCAGATTTCCGGTAAATTTTATAGTTTTACAATTTTTAATTTGACAAATTGAGCGATTATACGGAATAATGGTGAATTAATTGTTACGAATATTGTATAACACGATTTCATAATATTGATTGAAAGAAAACGAAAATCTTCGCGGATAATCGAATGTTCGCTGGTCTGTGGTTATAAAAATAATCGCTCTGTATATTCTAATAATCAAATTAAATGTCAAGCAAGGAAAATAATTACAGAATGTGTTTTAGGTTGGCAACAGTCGCTGTTGTTTCGTTGTCTGAGAAACACTACGCGTCGACTATTCTATTTTTTTCTTCTTTTCTTATAGACCTATTGCGTTAAAAAAAAAAAAAAAAAAAAAAAAACTCTAACCCGTCATTAAAACGGAAAAGCTGTCTGTTAAATGTTTTAATATAACGTAAAAAAATAACATTAATATAATATACACGCATCGGTAAATAAGTGTTTACAATTTTATTTATTTATTTTTTTTTTTTTAACATTATCAATATTGTGTTTTTTTTGTTGTTGTTAGATAAATATACGGAAAATTCAATATAATTATTATCTCCGAATATCCACTCGATTCGAAATAATGTCGTATTATTTTGTTAGGAATATGTTCGTGATAATAATTTCTGTTTTATCGTCAGCTCATAATGCAAATACGAACGGCCAATTAAAACGCAATCGGATCCTCCGGGGTGGATAAACGCCCATATTGAAAAAATAATAAATAATCGAGAAATTAATAAATTCTAACTGGAATATCTCCGGGATCACCGAGAATACGACTCGTATAAGTGTCAAGCTCTGCATTTAAACGTAGAAACGTACCGTTTATAATATCATTGGACCCCGTCGTGTTTTCGGCGTTTGCCGATTGTCGAAACACCGAGCTGGGCGGACGAAATTATTATGTCTCTCTGGAGTACCATCGTGTCGAGTTGTAACTGTTGTTACCTCGGTATGTATGAACTTGTCGAACCATAAAACTTCCGTGTAGTAGTGCGCCAAGTGCGCTACGAAATGCGTACTCGGTGATATGAATATATTATAGGGAAAATTATTGGGAACGCTCGTCGATAATAATTAACCGATAACGTACGAATACATATACGCATTTTACAGTTCGATCCACACAATGAGTGCGACACATGAACAATCGATATACCCGAACCCTGGTGTATAACTCTTGTATTTTGCACTGTTTCGTGGCTCTCTGTAGAAATATTTCCCGTCGTTGGAGTGTACACGACAGTCTGGAGAGTTTGTCTGGTAAACGAGTTCAGTGTGGTCCGGAGCTCCGGAGTTCACAAAATTTCTCACCGATTTACCAATTGGATTACTGCCGTCTAGCGTTTAGTAACCTCCGAAAGCCTAGGCCCCTTACATTGACTCACTCGTCGTCTACTGCCATTGCTGATAAAAAAAAAAAAAAAAAAAAAAACTTTTGGCGATTGCCGCTCGGCTATTTTGGCCAACTTTTATGTACACGCCCGAACTGAATGTACAACGGATTAATTATCTAAACGATTTACCATAACCACCAAAATCCTCTCATAAACAATCTATCTATCCAAACACTATCAGGAAATCCTCTTCGTAGATTAAAAAGACAGTGGTGTCGTGACCTATTACAAATAAATCCAAATCCCTAATAATAAAAAAAAAAAAAATGAATCAAGCTAAGAGTTGCTAATGGGTGACTGCTTAATCAAACCCTTCATGTCAACATCCACCCTTATCATATAAGCTTATTGTTTATTTAAAATAAAAAATAAAAAAATGATTTACGGCTATTATTCGAAGACTGTACAATTTTTAATTTATTAATTTAATTATTTTTCTGGAATGTTCAAACATTTAAATAATTTAGTTTTTGACAGTTTGTTCAAACTCTAAGCCCGACGCGCTAACTGAAGATACGCGCTTAGAATTTTTTTTTTTTATTATTATTTTCCCCCTTATTTTGGATGCTAAACTAAAAATTTCATACTTTCTTTTTTTTTTTTTACGAATGTTTTTCCGCGGGTTTTTCAATTTATATTAGAAATGTATTCTGTTTGCGTTTTTCTACAATACGTACAAATTAATCTTTTTATTCGAAATTGCTAATTCGCGTCGACTGCAGGGTGCTATTGACTTTACGATGCGATACCGGCACGCTCATTTATGATTAGAAAATTAAAAAATATATTAAAACAATTAAATAATTGCGATACGTTTTGAACGTTTTCGTTTTTCCATTACACGCGGCGGTAACCGCCCCGAAAACAAACACCACCGCGGTCAGAGTTTCCTGGTGATTTTCGTCGCCTTGATGTGTAGTTGAAAAAAAAAAAAAAAAAAAAAAAAAAAAAAAAAAAAAAAACATTAAAGTTTTGAAATTTTGACGTCGGACAAGAGGGTGAGACGACACACAATCGATTAAACATTAAAAAATAATGAAGTGTTACAAGAAAACGAACGTAAACCAAATTTGATCGGGAATCAAATAGCGTTGTCGCCATTGTTTCATAAATATTTGATTAAAATCCCGTCGATTTGCCAGTGTTCGAGTTGGACAAAAATTTTTTTTAAAAAAGATGGACTCAAAGCGAAATAAGCGTTGCTTGCAATTATCGAACTTGACTTAACCCGCGGGGGGAATTCGATCCTTACACGACCAATTGTATTTGAACAATAATTCAATAATTCTCTATTTACATTAAAAAAAAAAAAAAAAAAAACCAACACCTCCGATTATACACACCTACGTGTTAAGTTTTGAATTGAATATTCATTGCAATATTTTATATTTGTTTTATTCGTTATACAATTTTTTTTAATTCTTATTTTCGCGAATAACGAATGAATTGGATTTCGGTTGAATTACTTATTTTACTATCACACCTCATAATAATTACTATTGTGTACTATTGTCAAACACGCGCGGAGCAAAAGTGCTATATTTATAGTCAATATAATAATAATAATAATAATTTACGACTGAAATATAAATGAGAAATTCTATATGAAAAATATTGACAATAGTGCATAATAGAGATTATTAATAATGAGACGATAACAATAATAATAAAAAAAAAAATAAAAAAATAGTAATACCCCTTCCATACCAAATACGTGCACGGAAATCCATTGAACCGTATTATAATAGTGGCATACGGTAGTAAATCGGAATTTTTTTTTTTTTTTATATAATATTATTCCTAAACACAACTACTCAAATATGTAGTTTTGTATTTTACGTTATGAAAACCCTATTGCGGCGGTGGTCTAGTTATTTCGGTTATTTTTTTTTTTTTTTTTTTTTCCCGTATAATATTATTGAGTCGGCATGTGAAATTTTGATTTCATATTCTCCTCTCCGGTATTTATTATTATTATTATTATTTTTTTATTATTATTATTATTATTATTATTACTATTGATTCGTTTTCGCATAGTAGGAATGTGGCGTGCGCACGTGTTCGACGGAAATCGTTGACGCACAAGAACCAGGTCGTTTGTAAATTTAACTGAGTAATTTCACAATACAGTCACGTAGTGCCGTCTCTCTCGCCATCCCTATCTATCCCTATCTCTCTCATCGCACCAATCCGTAATCAGAAAACTACTAAACGCGATATTTATTTATTTATTTGGTTTTTTTTTTTTTTTTTTTTTTGCATAGCTATCCGTCTAACCAATAGACGGATTTCGCGATATCCGTCTGTACCCGGGCAGGCGGCACTCGCCGAGTGTTCGCTCGTGGTCGTGCGCGGTTGGTTGGTTCACTTTTCACCGTTGTCCACGACGACAAACCGTCGTTTCTGGAAAAAAAAAAAAACCGAAAAAAACCTCCACTTCGGTACGGATGTTTTGAACGTTCCTTAAATGTTTTATATATTTTTTTTTTTTTTTGTAAAATCGTCGATTCCGTATACAGGGCGATCGATCCGTCGCCAGACGTCAATCATCGCGGAAAGTATTGAAATTTTTTTTTTTTCTTTTCCGGAAAATGTAAAAAAACGACGACCGGCACTGTATGATGTTGCATTGCCTCCTTATGTTCTCAACGACAAATACTAATAAAAATATTTTTTTTTTTTTTTTTTTTTAGATATAGTTTTTATGTTGAAATTTTTATTTTTCGTCCGGCGCGTTCGTCAACATGTGGTTCGTGGTTGTTATTAATTTAAATTGATCACTAAGCCATTTATTTCACGAATATAACTAACGATTAGACGATTTACCAATTTTACAATTTTCAATAATTAATCACTCGTTTATATTTTCGTGTATATTAATCATCATCGCTGGGATACCTATTCTCGCGACACGTTTTCAATCGGTCTCTCTCTTCCCCGATATCCGTCCACTATCGTACTACTATCTCCGTCACCAATATTCTTGACAATGTCTCATCATTTCCATTCCAATCACAACATGCCCGGGCCGTCTCTCGCGATTCTCAATTAGTATATGTAAAATTGTACAGTCTTCGTGTATAGCCGAAATCGTTTGGATAATGAATCCTGTTGTACCTTCAGCGAACGTAAAAGTTGGCCGAAACAGCCGAGCGACTGTCCCCAAAAGTTTTTTTTTTTTTTTTTTTATCAGCAATGGCAGTAGACGACGAGAGAGTCAATGTAAGGGGCCTAGGCTTTTGGAGGTTACTAAACGCTAGACGGCAGAAATCCAATTGGAAAATCGGTGAGAAATTTTCTACGGCCCAATGTGAACTCTGGTGCTTCGGACCACACTGCACTCGTTTACCAGACAAACTCTCCAGACTGTCGTGTACACTCCAACGATGGAATATCATTCAACCGTAAAGATAGTTACGGTGTCGTTACAAAAAGTTTGCGGAGAAGAAGAAAAAAAAAAAGAGATGGTTATGCGAGGGCAACGTTGCTCTCAAGATCAAGAAAAATGCCGTCAAATCGAATGCAATGAATAATTTAAAACTATGCCAACGCTTTTGCGAGAACGCTTAAAAAAAAAAAAAAAAACCAATATATATATACTGTTATTCAACGACTGTACGATTTTAAACATACACATATACAGTAGTTTAAGCCGCTCATTAGAAACACGGATAATAATTGATACATACAATCGCATTATTGAAACAAAATGTCCCGGGACGGACCGGCCGTATATTAGAACATTGAAAATAAATGGGATTATTGAAACAATTATTTCGGTTATTTATAAAGAATTCCGGTTATTTGGCGATAACCAATGTACTATAATCTTATCTTCGCTGTCGTTACGTTTATTTTTACTGTACTTTATCGCGAGTACAGTACCTATATAAGAATGATGTTCTCCCCTGTACGTATCGTTTGTAGTTCAGTTTCAGCGTGCGTACGTAAAGGTGATTAGTGTTTCGTTTTTTCTAAAAATCTAAATATGTCTAAACGGCACGATTCAAGTTCGAAACAGAAGTGCGAGTTATTAAAGTCATACGATGTGCTTCCAGAAATTAGTTTACGTGATGCCGTAGCTCGTTTAAACGTTTCTCGTTCCACATTAAATAGGATGAAATAGGTTTTGAGCAGCATTACTCGTACGAAAATATGGTTATGGAGTTACTCGACGCAAAAGAGCAAACTTCGATACGTACACATTTCAAATCCATTTAATAATATACATATGTACATGTAATTTTTTTAAATACATATACATGTTAACATAAATATATTTTTCATTTTTTTTTTTTTTTTTTTATTACAAATCATACCAATCGCTTATTAGAAACATTTCACCTTGGTTCCAAAGTGTTTCTAATAAGCGGCTTCTACTGTACGAGGTGTGGCTATTAAATAACGAGACTATCTACTTAGCGATAAGGCATGAGTAGATAAGGGTATAATGGTAGTATATTTGTAATCTATGAATATCACTGCATCGAACAATACCAGTTTAGTCAGTTTCCGTTTTGTAGTCTATGTGTAAGCGTCGTTTAAATTGACCTCTTACGTGTGTTGAATGTCGAAATCATGCCGGACGAAAAAATTGAACAACGTATTAATTTAAAATTTTTAGTGAAACTTGGAAAATCTGCGACCGAAAGTTTTAATTTATTAACTGAAGTATATGGAGATAGTGTCCTATCACGACCACGTGTTTTTGAGTGGCACAAACGATTTCGTGAGGGTCGTGAAGAAGTTGAAGACAATCAACGGGCGGGTCGTCCATGTTGGTCGTATTTTTCGATATTAAGGGTGTAATAATGACAGAATGGGTACCTCAGGGACAAACTGTGAATCAACATTATTACCTTCAAGTATTGACAACACTCAGAGAACGAGTAAGAAGAAAGCGGCCTGAGTTGTGGGAAAATGACTCTTGGATCTTGCATCAAGACAATGCGCCGGCTCACAGTGCCTTATCTGTAAAGCGATTTCTAGCTAAAAATCGAATTACAGTGCTTCAACACCCCCCATATTCACCAGATCTCGCTCCATGCGACTTTTGGCTTTTCCAAAATTAAAAAGTGCGTTAAAGGGCACACATTTTGAGTCAGTTGAAGCTGTAAAAACAAAAGCGACAGAGGTGTTAAAGACATTGCAAGAAAAGGATTTCCAACACTGTTTCAACCAGGGGAAAATTAGAATGGAGCGATGTATCAAACATGGAGGGGAGTATATAGAAGGGGAAAAATGTTAAACCATTAAAAAATATAAATAAAAAGTTTTTACAGAGAAAATCTCGTTATTTATTAGCCACACCTCGTATATCCTTAATCATTTATCTAAAGTTTTTAAATATTTCCAGTATATGACTATATTTTTTTTTTTGTTTTTTTCCAAACTTAAAGCCCGGCGCGCGAACCGAAGTTACGCACTTGGGATTTTCGTATTGTTCTAACCGTATTCAGGATATTGAACTACAATATCACGCGCTATTGCGTTTCTGAAATTCCAAAACAAAAAAAAAACATCGTTTGTTTTTTACAAACTCTCGACCTACGACCCGCGACATTAAACGTCATACGTTCGCCGGGGCTCTTCTTCAACGCCGCCGACATAGAATTTTACGCGAACACCGGTGGCGGGTTCTGTGGCAGTAGTACATCGCGTACGAATTAATTTCCGCAATACCCCGGTTTACAGACGATAATACTACTAGTAAGGACTGCTATTAATGTTCCGGTGTACCGCGCCCGGTTAATACGATTACGGGCGTACCCGTCTTGGCCGTCTTGGCCGCGTGTCGCGTCTAACGAGCTTTGCTACGCGACCACCAGGTGCGGTCGCCGGGGACACGCGGCTCTACAATATCGTATATTACGCCTATCGTCGGGGCTTATTATACACCGGGAATTATTGCGGTAGCCGAACTCGCTATACTATTATTATCGTTGTTGTGCGCCGGGCAATTTTCCGGGTCGTCGGGCCGATCACGATACCGCCCGGTGTTCGTCTCGGAACCGGTACAAGGTCGCCGCGTATCGTCGCTCGATCCGCGTCGCGAGCGGTGAAAGGAAAAACGAACAAAAAACGAAAAAAAATCGCTTAAGAATCGTTCAGGAGGTCCAGGCATTCTTCATATTTTTCACACTTCGCATCCATCACACACCGCAAAAGCGGAGTGCGTCAGCTACCCTTATTCTCGTCATCCGGGAATCCATCACGTCATTTTTTTTTTTTCCATCTACTCCACGCGTCTCCACTTCTCCTGCGTCTCGCCCCGGTCCTAATAACCTTTAGCTACCTTATTTTTTTTTTTTTTTTTTGTTCCTTCGCTTAACTCGTCGATCTCTCTCTCTCTCTCTCTCTCTCTCAACATGCCCGCGTATACCGTCTCAATATATTCTCTCTCTCTCTCGCTTTTTCCCCTCCGCCCGTTATACCCGGCACTCCCGGACTAACTAATCACTTCTAATGCTCGGAATAGTTGAATCGACGAATTCCACTTCGCTATTTAATACGAGGAAATTCGACATTTACAAAACAACGCGCCGTTACCGTGTACGTACATTCCAGTGAGTAAAAACTATATTATAAAAGTAGTCTTTCTCTCTCTCTCTCTCTCTCTCTCTCTGGAATATATTTTTATGTTTTGTTCCGAACAAAATTACAACGAACTCATTGACTGCAATGGATTCGATAGATTAAACTAGACGACGGTTTCGTTGACATTTGTAACGAGTCCTAGCTTTAGTGCACTCGGTACCCGAAGTTGTAAATCCTAACTATTGTAACTAGGCCTATTGTCACAGTCGGACCGATTATATGTAAATTCTATGTACATATATATATATTATATAAATCTTCCTGCCCAACTCTAATCCTTATGGCGTTATAGATATGAATATTTAAGACTTAGAAATTGGCCCCATTGTGTCGTCCGCCGTTGTGCAGATTGTTATAAACGTAAAACACACGTAAAAAAAAAAAAAAATTTAAAAAAATAATGCCGATATAGACCAGCCGTGTCCAAATTTCTTATCCGGCGGTGCCCGTTTTCAAGACTTAATGCCGCCGCGGAGCCCGCCAGCGCCCAATGAAAACATAACGCTCGATTTTTTTTTTTTTTTTTTTTTTTTTTTTTTTTTTTTTTTTTTACCATTTAGTACGATTTACGATAAACACTGTGTCAAGTTTTTGTGCATTTTTACGGTGCGCCAAAAAAACTTCATTCACAGTTTACCATCTGAAACGTCGTTCACTTAAAACAAGCAAATACATTCAGCAATACTAGACATAACTATTTAACGGACGATGTTGACGATTGAAGCAAAAAGTTTTCTCGCCGAAAAGTTGTTTACAGACAGAAAAGAAAAGAAAAAAACTTCACGGTAAATCGATTATACATTTTATTTTATATTTTTTTTTTTGTTCGGGCCGCTGTGCCCCCGGAACGGGCTCATGGTGACCCTAGGGCACCGCGGTGTACGGTACGGGGGAACCTCTGGTGTAAGATCAGATTGGGTTACCAGGTGGCGTACTGATGTGGAGGGGCGGATGTGGGCGATAGGAGCATCGACCCTCCCCCCCCCAGAGCTCCGGAAGTCACTTCTATTTTTTTTATTTTTTTCTTCAAATCATTGTTACGTACAATACAAATATAAAAAAATATCACGTGTGAATTATGTCGCGTTATTACTCTGTTCGTATATCATTCGTGTTGGCCCTACAGATGACGGATACGGGAGTCAATGATGTGGCGGTACTGGGATGGCATAATTGTGGGGAGGGGGAAGTGGCAAGGGACACACTTGCCCTTTTTGAAATTGTCGAGGGGGGGGGGGTTAATGTATCGGTTTACTGTCCACAGAAATAACAATCGTACAAATCTCTGAATTTTTTTTTTGAAATAAAGAAACAACGTAATTACTTTTTATATTCATAAGAAAAATATTTTTATTTTTATTTTTTTCTTAAATTATTTCACGATTCTCCTGTTCTACAATAGTGTCGACGTGTCGCCAGCGTTATCGCATAATCTGGGTCACAAAAACGAGAAAACTTAACGTTGAAATTATGATGAATTCTATCGTTTATTTTATTTTTTTTTAGTTTTTAATTAAGTTATTAAGTCATTAAATGAAGTTTTCGATTTTTTTTGTATACGTATATTTACACCACTGCTCTTGGTTTTGGTTTTACTGAATAAAATATTTTGTCCACTCTCTAGGTTTTTACCCAGTTGCGCCACTGGTAGTTGTGAATCCAACATAGGTATAGTGCGACACCGAGAATTTTATTCAAGGGACAGACACTGCCGACGATAACTATAAAATATAATTCTAAAAAAAAAGTCCTAGCCACGCCACTGCTCTAGGGATACAATTTCACCGCGAGCTACTGCGGGCAGTCGCGCTGTTTTGTTAAATAATCATTTGGACTGAGAATATTTTTGAAAGTGTAAAATTTATCAAAAATCGATAAATAATACACAATACCTTGAAAACCGGATTTAATTTCAATAAAAAAATGAATCGTCTCGTTTTCTTGACTTTGATACACGAGAAATATATAAAAATAAGTCCAACGAACAATGTTTTGAAGCTTTCTGCTTTAAAAAGAAAAAGAATGGATTTTTTCATATAAAAAACAATTTGTATAGTTAGTATGGGGCCACAGAGTGTTCCTGAGAAAATGTTCGTAAAAATGTTAAGTATTCTTTACTATTTATGCAGATTGTAAATAAATACGTATTATAATACTATTTCCAAAAATTTTTAATAAATCTATTAATCTATTCAAGTATGAAACGTATATTAATATAGTTAAGTAACAATAGTAATCATCAAAAGAAATTAATCGCTTTCGGTTTAAAAGATTGAAAAAAAAAAAAAAAAAAAATGTTAAAAATGGATTCGTTCGTATTAAAATATTTATATTTTTCTTTTGATCGTAAACCAGCCTTACCCAATATTTTTTATTCCACTTTTTTACTCAGGTAGATTTTCAAAAATCTTACGCCTCCCCCCCCCATCCCATTAAAAACAATATGAGATAAATTATATAATGTAAATTACAAAATTATAAATTCAATATTTTTTGCATTTTTATTAGTAATATGAAAACATTTTTTTTTTTTAATTACTCAACTATATACATTATTGTCTATTACTACGGTTATTGGGTACTATCTAGAGCAGTGATGGGCAAACTTTTTTAATGGGGGGGGGGGGCCACAAAGTTTAAGAAATTCTAGAGGAGGGCCAGAATTATAGAAAAAATGCATTTTGTGTTTAAGCTTTATTAAATCATATAATAGGCATGTGAGATATATGGAATTGTTTTTGATTTTCCATAATATTTTCGAAAGCAGGTTCCAGCTGTGACGAAGCAACTTTCAACAGCGAGAAAAGGTGTTCATCGATTTCTGATTGAGTTTTTCCGCAATTTCATGGTCGAAAAAGTCTGTTGGCACACATAAGACGACGCAATATATATAAAACTATTTTCTCCGATAATTTGTCAGAATATTTCGGGAATTTTTTTATACTATACGGACCATATACTATCCATGTCGATGGACCCTCGGCGGGCCGGATTAAATACTTTCGCGGGCCGTACTCTGCCCATCACTGATCTAGAGGAATACGGCTATTGTTTTAATGCGAGGTTGTGTGACTGTTTTTTTTTTGTTTCACACCACTTGGTGATTGACTCGATCAATTTTTCGAGTCATTTTCCGCATCCAACCGATTACCTTGTTTGCAAGAGTGTAGAAAAGCCCGATTCGCGGAGACACGTCGTCGATAGAAACGGCATTAACGTGCGGATCGGTATTTTCGGGCGAGACGTGATCGTTAAACGAGAATTCCGTACAGAGATTTCCTGTCAAACATATCCTACGGGCGTTCACAAATTATTCGACCATCGCCAATATCGATTACCGCGGAATACCGAAATTCTTCAGCGAATTCTCGTACCCGCCACCGGGAAACCCAATCGTAAAACCACAATACGAATTTACTGTGTTTAAGCGTATTTGTCCGGCGCGGATTCGGGACGGCCGACGAGAACATCAATATCTCCCCGTGGTTATTATTAAGTTGTGATGTAGAAAAAAAGAAAAAAGAAAGTCAAAATGTAACTTTCTTGTCGCCGAATAGATTATTATCATCGGCCGTGCGGTATTATTACGGTCGCGCTCGCGTTTCGCGTACGATAACAAGCAACGACAACGAACCGTGAAATATAGTAGTTGTTAGTTATTTAACGGGCAAATATAATAAATATCGCCCGTGGAAGGAGTTGATAATATTTTACGAAAACCGATCATTTTCGGTTTTCACCCCACCCGCCTAACAAAATGGAAACGAGACGTATAATACGATAATATCCCCGGCAATTGATTTCGCCATTAATATATTCGTTGACGATAAGAAATTACGATTTACACTGTAGTTTATAACCGTATATTTCCGAGCACGACGCGGCGAATCCGCAATAAATCTCTCTCTCTCTCTCTCTCTCTCTCTCTCTCTCCGGTATTTAATTATTATTATTATTTCGTATGGGTTAAATAACATTCGTGATAAATATATATTTTATTGTCCAAACGGTACGTACAATCTGTACCGCCGAGGCGTTCACAAACGAGTAAATGAGATACGGGATATTAAACGAAAAACAAACTACTATACATTTACAGGAAGAATTTGACGAAAGCAGCTACCTCCTAGCATAAGTGGACAGGACACCATTTACGTGTTAACCGTCTTGGAGGGTTGCCAGGCATTGTAGGAGTAGCCAGATAATTAACAAGACGATCGCGACGAGAAGATAAGCACCGAGATGGTGACGATTATAAAATAATTTTGATTCTTCGTGCTCAGAATGCGTAGTGTGATTGGAACGGGCATTTAGTAATTTACGTAATTTGCGATGTTCTGAAAGGTTTGAATTTTATTTACGCATTGCATTGGCCCAGAGCTAAAGGCCATATAGTTCCAGATAGGTTTTATAAGCGATTTATAAATGAGTAGTTTAGTATCGATAGTCGTATGTTGTATACTTATTATTATTGATGAGGTTTTTCAGGAGGCGTAGACCCGGATATTTAAGTCAAGTCTTTTGGATTCGATATGCTGAGCCCGCGTCAGCCTTGTATCGAGGCCAAGATATTTGATACCCAGAACACTTGGGATTCGGGTGTTGTAGATAAATACATCCGGGCAGGGGGCAAGTCTGATGGTGCCCGATAAATATGCATATAAAATATAGAGTAGGGTACAACGTAACAACTATAAAATACATATACGCGCTAACAAATTATACGAAAAATATATGTTGAAGGTGTGTGATTGCCAGACGACAGGGTTCGAGCTGGTTTTGTAGGTGTTCTTCGAATTTGCATGCCCGGGGAATTCAGCCGTTGCAGCGCCGGCTCTGTGCAGTTCTTTCATACCGCCGTGCGGTTTCCGGACGGGGGACATTCGTCGACGCCGTGTGAATACGTACAAACACGAGCGCTAGAAGTTTGCTTTTCATGTCTGCAGTCACATCCCGGTGCGGGGTTCAAGTATCCGTTTACGGAGCACGAGTCCTGCGCGAAGTATGTTTAACACGACCCAATAACCTGTCTGGGGATGTCAAAGGCCGGCCATTGTTTGTTGCGTTGGGCTGTTATCAATTAGGTTTAGTTTTATCAGGATCCGCCGGTTTTCCGTTCATAATTCCATTCCGATTGTTGGGCCAGTCTCCAGGGAGGTTATCTGGATTATATAGTCTATGTATGATATTACGTATACGAACAAGTGGTGTACGGTGCGATTGATTTATTCAAATAAGATATATGTATATTTTCTTCTCGAAGTGGATTCTCGCGGTCACGGTAACGGTCAGAGGTTTATCGTCTTGAAAGCGGTCGGAGATTGTTACTATATACGTATTATATCCTCTCTGCGGAGGCGATTCTTTCCCGCCATTCGGATTAACATAAATATATTGATGTAAAATCAACTATTCGTTACGATCGATTTATCGAACCGAATACGTAATCGAATTCGTTCTGTAGGCGTTTCGATAATGTAAAATCAATAGCGCATAAAAATATTATAATACGCGAAGGAGATTCGCGAGCTTTTCGTTAATCCAGAACGCTAGAGTGTTTAAAACACAATTTAAACATGATTATATTTCAAACGGTTTTTGTTCGCAATCGTTTTATATGATTTAATACGCTTAAGCATCGTAATATGGTTATTAACAGATGAGCCTTAGAAACAAAAAAAAAAAAAAAAAATGGAGCTTGAATTTTGTTTAACTCAACCTTACCTATAACAGTACTACTACGTTTAATGATTTCGGTTAATCAATTGAATTTATTATCACACTAGGCAATAGTCTAATAAATATATCGTAATTTACGACGATAAATAAGTTGAAAAAGAAAAATTTGTATCAAAAAATAAAATCAAAAAGAGATTTACCGTAACCTTCATCGCAATATAGAAATTATTGGTAAGGGAATGTTAAAAAAAAAAAAAAAAAAAAAAATGAAAAAATAGTAGATGAGTTCCGTCCCCCGGTGTCCACCCCCCCAAATTTGAACACTGTTTATTAATTTTGGAAAATGTTTGAATGTTGAAATTGAAAATATTTTATATTCAAACAGGATACTTATCTGTATTAATATTGTTTACATCAGTGGTTTTTAACTTTGTTTAAGCTACTGCCCCCCTTTAGGAGCGAAATATTTTTCAACACCCTTAAAAAAAAAAAAAAAAAAAACCAAACAATAATAGTATACTTAAAAATGTATAATTGAAAATTAAATAGAAAATATAAATGCAAAATTGAAATTAATAACAATAATAATAAATTATAATAATGGTTGTACTTGGATGTACTTGGTGCTTTAGAACTAATTTTTTTTACGTCGGGTTTGGTTTAATGTTTGTAAGACAATGGCACAGGTCTCCTCTTTCAACGATGTCGGGTAGATTTCATTTTTTTGTCTTTGTAATCAGATCCGTCACCGTGCTGAACCCTCGCTCGACGGGGTAAGAGGTAGACGCGACTGATAGTAGTTTGGAGCCGAAATTCGGTGAGGTGTTCACCATCTTTTTATTGCTAGCATTTAACATCTCATTAGTTGAATGCCCGACCGATTCGTCTTGAACCTGTAAATCTGCCCTGACACGAACTTCACAAAGGGATTAACGACCCGCTGGAGGAACTTCCGGGGACAAAATACCTTCAAAACGTATTGAAAAATCCTAACTCAAGGTGACTCGAGGGTGTCCGCAATAAACTTGCGTGTCGTCAATGGAGATTTTACCGTTCTTGTGTAGATCGGACAGAACTTGACTTGCTTACCTACCGCTCAAAACAAGTTCACCGCTCACCGGAAGGAGGGGGGGCGATTATCGCTCACGTTGAGAACCACTGGTTTACATAATACTGCGGTTGTCTAGAATTCCGTTAAAATCGATAAAATACGGTTGTTTTTTTTTTTTTTAAACAGAGTTAATTATACAGATTTTGTCGTCAATACGTAACGGTATTGACGACAAAAGCCATTTGGAAAAACTAACGAATTTTCGTGTTTATTTATTTTTTTTGTTTTTCGGAATTGTTCGCGAAAATCTACACGGCTATAAATCTCCCGGGGCGGCGACCTTTGTTTCTGTAATTTTCGATCGGCGGACCCGACAATTTATTCGACTCGTGCCGATAACTACTGTTATTGCCGGTTTGTAATAACGTCAAGTAGTGTTTTGGCCGCCTACACCGTCGCCATGACGACCGATATTGATAAATATACAAACTAGAAATACGATTTCATTACGGTCCCCTCGTATACAATGCGATTTCAGCGGTTTTGTCGGCGATTTTTCGTTTTTTTTCGTTTTTTACCGACACGACCTTCGCGGCCTTGGCCTTGACTCTCGGCCGTTAGCAAACGACCTTCGACGGTTGTCCTATTACTCGTATTATTATTATTATTGTTATTAACAGTAAGTTTGTAGGGTAGTTTTTATTTTCTGCGTGACGAGCGGACGCGACCCCACCGCCCGGGACGGCCGGCCGAGGTCAATTATATCCGCGCGTGTTTTATCGACAAACCCGCCGCCGACGCCGTCGGTTTTCCACCGCGCGTGTACGCGATAAATTTCTTATGCTCGGACAACATTCTTTATTAAGACTACCCCAGTCGACTTTTATTATTTTTCCCCGCCGTCCGTAGTGTCGACTTTCCGATCCCGTCGTCGTGCGACTGCCCGAAACCCCCGAACAACCGATTGTGAATTTCCCGTATCCGCGCAAACCGCAGTGCGGTTTTAGGGCGGGTCGGAGAAAAACCATATATTTAAATTGCGGGGACGCAATAACGCGAGAACGTTGTAAAAAGAAAATTTAAGATCCTAAATAAGGGGAAAATATATACTGGACTATCTCCGAACTGCCGTCTCCTCCAATAAACGGGAATTATTTCCACAGTGAGCCTCGAAAAGCTTCACGATACAAGAGTTATACCGGAGTTCGAGATTATTAACTTTTCACGTTGCACTCAAAGTGTGGATAGAATCGTAAACTAGTTACGGAGCGATCGCAACAAGGTATGCGAAGAAGATAGCAGAGACGGTTATATGGAGGGCGACGTTGCTCTCAAGATCAGCAATGCCGTCAATCGATTCCAATGAATAATTTAAAACTATGCCCCGCTAACCTTTTTGAGAATGCATTAAAAATAATATACCGTGCTGCATGCTGTTATTTAATGACAGTACAATTTTAAATATATTACTTTTGTATAGATTTTTCGTATTTTTTTACTCTTATTTATAATACTAACCTAAAACTTACCCGCCAATTATTGCGTTACCGAAATTAAAAAAAAAAAAATCGTTTTTCTTTTTCGACCCACACTCTAGCGGATTTACCGGGGGGTATTATTTTTTTTTTTTTTTACAAAACAATTTATCGTTGCGTGATATTGTTAATCTCCCGATTGAACTGCCGCACCCCGAGATCGTAACGGGCCTGATTTTCCTACGCCCGTTCCCGGGCAAATGGCAATTTCAAACGGACCGTAATAATTTCGTCGCACCAGCCGTCGAAGTCTAAATAAAACCCGCACCCCATTCGAATTCGTCCGTTTAGTAATAACAAGTCGATGTAGACACAACTGCTATACCGCGGACTCGGGCCTAGGCGCTGGCTGAGCAAACACTGAACTCCCGCGTACGTCTCGTTTATGAGTCGTGCAAACAACAATTAAAACACCGTTCGTACCTTCGTACGAACATACGTATACGCTTGGAAAGATTAAAAGTACACTCGAATGCCCGCCGATTAAAACGCTGTTATATAGCCGACGGTCGGTCTCACCGCGTGACCAAGACCGATGCCGCCGATTATCGATAAAACACCGGGTGGCGGCGTGGTTACGTCCTTGTCTGAAACCTCTCGAAACTGACCGGCTGTTCATAGGACAGCGTTGGTTTACGGCTTGTCCGAATGAACTTTGTCTAAGGGTTTTTGTTATGACCAGTTCGGTGTCGACAACGCGGCGGACAAAGCGATCGCCGCAGCAACTCGCCGCGCTTTCAAAAATTCATTTCATCAATATCGCACCTGCGGGCCGTGCGCCCGATCGGAAATCGATTTGTTTGTGGGCGGACACGTTCAGGGATACCCCGGTAGTGTGCAGAGCAAACATAACGGACCTTCCAGGACCGTCGGGACGCCAGAAATCACCGGAAGGGGGGTAACGGCGGCGCGTTTGCCGAATCCCCTAGGCGATCTGCACACAAACATTCGGCTGCTCTGCGGATGTCTAGTCGCACGGTGAGACGAATTCTTCACGAGGAACTTAATTACCGCCCATACCAATTGACCGTGGTGCAGCAACTTAATCAACGCGATTATGTTGCGCGAAACCTTCCTCGAAAGCCTGCCACAGGACGCCCTTGTATTCTTGAGCGACGAGGCGCATTTCCATATTTCAGGATGTGTGAACAAACAAAACATGCGATATCGGTGCCTACACTAATCCGAGAGCTCACTTCACGAGCAACCTCTCCGTACAGAACGTGTGACTGTTTGGTGTGCAATATCCAGAATCGGCATTAATCGGCCCGTGGTTCTTTGAAGAGAACGAACGAGCAGTTACGGTCAAGTCTGAACGTTATGTCAGCATGAATGTGGATTTTTTTGCTGCCCAAACTTAAAGAAACGAATGTAGGGGAAGTGCGGTTTCAACAGGATGGCGCCACGGTTCACACGGCAAGAAGGTCAATAAATATCTTGCGTGAACAAGATTCCCCAAACGGCTCAACTCTCTTAGAGGCGATCTTCAGTGGTCAGCACGATCACCAGACTTAGCCGTCCCATGTGATCTTGTCCTGTGGGGCCACCTTAAATCGTTGGTACACACGGATCGTCCAGAGATTCTTCGTCATCTCAAAAACAATAATTGTGCTGCTAATGCCGACATACGCGCACATATGATGGAAAAATTTGGACAGACATTTCGAATTCCGATTATCTCAGTGCGTTGACGAGCACGGCGGCCTTGACCTTCGAGATGTCGTATTTAAAACCGAATAAAATAATACTTTAAACGTACCCCTGCTATACACGGAAAAAACAATTAAATCAATATTGTCAATAATTTTTGTGTTATGATTTTTTTTTTCATCAAAATAAGGAAGTAACCGTGCACCCCTCCACCGCATGTAGTTTTCGTCTTCTCGGTTCCGGGCGATTTGATTCGTTTCGGTCGCGTACATTCGGACGAAAAACTCAAAACGGCGTACAACGTTGATTTCCGTTTCTTTAATATAATTATTTTTGCCGGGCGTTTTTCACACATTACGACCCGCGGGCATTGGCGTTTTCCCAAACGCGCCGTTATGAATATGCATAACGTTATAATAACGGGTAGGTAGTTTTACGTCGTATATCATCCCGAAACCCCCTATAAATCCAAACCGAATTCGTTACATTGTTCCCGTAGATAGCCCGTAATGTTATTACCCAAAAGTGACATGAAATTTCGCGCGCAGAATCCGCCGGCCGAGTGGGTAAAAACACCACCGTTCATACGCTCAAGGTTCAGCACGAGTCGTTAAACAATACGGGCACGTTTTTTTTTTTTTTTATGTACTGTTGTAAATATCACGGTAATAATATAGAGTATCCATACTGTACGTACACTCTAATCCAATTTCGTTTGTCATCCGATTCCGCGTACTTTAAATTTTTTTCATTTCGGGCTTGTGTCCCTATTCAACAAATACATATTCTAATTGATAATAATACAAACAATTTAAGACCGAAGTAGAAATATTTAAGTCTAAAAAAAAGAATATTTACAATATATATTGCGTTTTTTTTTTTTTTTTTGTGATGATATAGTGAACGATGGAAATACATAAAAATGGCCAAAAAAAAAAAAAAAAAAATGATTAAAAATTGAAGTTGATGTACCGAAAAAATTGAATTTCGGAAAAGAAAACCTAAAAAAGTGTCTCAGGAATGATGACAATACCGTTTTAGTTAACTTGTTAGATAACGATTCCAAAATTATATTAATAGAGGAGTTTATTAATACCGAAATTGTCTACGATGTAGAATACAAATAATTCCTATTGATGGTGTGAATATTACACTCAAAACAATTTTAAAGCACATGTTTAATAAATAATAATACATTTCGATTTTTCTAGACAGTTTACGATTATCCGAATATAAAATATCCGAAGAACGTTAAATAACATCGTATCAAAATGTATTTTTTTTTTTTACTAATCACAATAAAAAAATGTACTCTGAAGCGATATTTACTGTATTTTCATGGAAAATTTCCTACGTTGGGGTAATTTTATAAAATTTAGTTTATTTACATTCTTTTTAGAAAATCATTAGACACATAAATATTATTATTTACAGTTTTTTCGTATGTTTCTATAAAACAAAGAAAATCCGCTAAAACCGAAAATAAATAAATTTCCATAATATACGAACATTGGTATTAATTGTTTAGGTTTCGCAAGTAGGGGTTACAAAAATATCAAAATACATTTTTTTTTTTTTTTTGTGTGTAGAAAAAAATTAGTGCAATAAAAGTAAATGGCTTAATGTTAAATTATTCGTTTTTTTCTAAAACGTTGAGCTTCCATCACCACCGTGTTAATTATGTTGAATACAATTATTGGCCTGCATTATTCGAAATTAACAACACCGAGATAAAGCGGCACCCTAGTGAACACGTTTTTTATTATTTTTTTTTTTTTTTAAATATCTTTATTTGTAAAAAGACACGTACTGTCGTCGCCACCGTCTCAATAGAAATAATTAGTATGAGAACGGCGAAAAAAAAATAAAAAATATTGTAGAGGAGCCCTGCGCCTCTCTGTGCCCACCCAAACCACCAATTTCGAGCATTGGTTACAAGTAGTTAACAATTTCGCTGAGCAAGGAATTAAATTTTTCCTGGAGTTTTCCAAGCAGGTAACCAGTGGCGAGGAGTAGAAGAATTTCTCGTCATAAGATATCGGGGCAAATTAGAAAAACAGTCGCCACTGAAATTACGAAGAAAATGGCCATTCCGGCTAGATTTTCTTGTAAAAGTTTATCGTTTTTGTTTTTTTTTTTTTTTGTCAACGTTTACTTGACCGGTTAATAAAACATAGAAAAATGTATCTTGTTTGTTATAAAAATAAATTAAAAAAATACGCATATTTGTTGTTTTCCAATATAAAAAAAAAAAAAACACCGAATCCAGAAATAAGTTGATTCGTGATTGTGTTTGAGCATTGATTACCAATCGAAATAGAAATTCAATAATTTCTCATAATGACACTTTATATATATATATATATCGAAATGTAATGTAAAAAAGCGTACATATTACGCACCGTGGGTAGGTCACTGTTGTACGTGGGAAGTTGGGAAGGTAGATAGGATATAGATAGGAATTTAGTTTATATTTAGATGCAAAGATAAATTTCAAACAGAGAGTTTTAGGCATGATTTTTTATTGTTACCACGGTAACCTAACCTATATCAACCTAAATGAGAAACGAAATCGTGTCGTTGCCGTTCTTTCGTCATTTTTCGGTATTTTTTTCTGCCAATCTGTAATTCGACAAAATAACCTCTTTAGAGTACGAACTAGGAAAAAATTCCTTCCCGGATACAGTACAAGAGTGTCTACGATCGAATGAAATCTTCTGGTAGTAAAAGTATTTACAGAAAAATGAAAAATAAATAAAAAAAAAACATAATTTTAAACCACAGGACCCCTCGCTCCGCTCAAAAACTAAAATAAGAGGGCGGGTGTCCCGGATTTTAAGTCAAATTTTTTTTTTTTTTATTACATATAATCACGAATCATCCCAACCTATGGTCGAGTTATTTTTTTTTCGATTTACATAAAAAATATTTATGCCTTCCGCTTTGCGCCCGACAGAAAATAAATCCGTTTCTATAGGTATGTGGTGTTCGTTCATTATGTGTAATTTCGGTTAGGTTAGGTCAGGACGAATATACTTGGTAATTTTTTTTTGTTTTAGTTTGCCCGTAATAAAGGCGTACATATTTTACGTTTATTTTATTATTGGCTTTTGTTGTGATCTTTTCACCGTCTTGCGGTTTCCGCGCGCCGCGTACCGGCGACTTTCCTTTTGCACGGATGTCCTTTTGTTTTCGGGCGGTACAGAAAAGCCACCCCGCGTTTGGGGAGTTTCGCCCTCCGTATTTTTGAATGTCGTATACACAATGGGCAGCGGAGTAATGAGAAAAGAAAAAAAGAAAAAACGGAGAAAGGAAAAAAAATAAAAATAAAATAATAGGTGCATATCGGAGAGGAGGCCTGCCGACCATTGTTCCGGTTACTCGGCAAATACGAATGTGTACAGTTATTACTATCATAATTATTATGCTCTTCTGGTGTCGTATTCCCGTAAAATTTCAACGGCGTTTGCGGTGGAAACGCCGACCAAGTCCCGCGGGATGGACGGCACGACGTTAAAGAATTATATACAGCGCGGTCGCCGTAAACGGATCGAAATCCGCCGTGATTGGACCGAACCCAGTAAAATCGTCCAACACTATTCGACCGGTTCAGGCGGGGATCGCGATCGACCAGTAGATCTACCGACGGAAACAGGCCGATCTTAACAAACGGTCATTTCACCATTATGGGGGTCGACCAATAGTTTTTTTTTTTTTTGTCAGACGTGTACACGTCTGTCGTAAATTAATCGCACGTGCGACGTGTAACTTAAAAACGCAAGAAATACGTTGTTACCGTTTCCCGCAAAATACCTTGGCGAACTCGGGTTTTCCGTGCTAAATAATATTAAAAATAAAAAAAAACGTGAACGACTTCTATCGGTTGAACGAGAGATGCGAGTATGTTTGTCGTCGATTCCTCTTCGAATCGAACTATTACGCAATCAAGTACACGTTTCACACTAAAATTGTACGTTAAAAAAGATTTATAATTTAAAATTAACATATTTAGTGTAACATGTGCACTAGTTATTTTTACATAATTAAATTTGTTAAAAAAAAAAAAATTTGTAATTTTCACGGCACACCCTTAATTTGGGGGGGGGAACACTTGTATAGATTGTACAATTCCCTATAAAATAAATAAAAAACGCATTTTCATATTTCGTTTCTTCCGGCACTGCGATAGTTGAAGGTACAAAAATGACGTCGGTCATTTCTAACCGAACGGTAAACACGATATCGCGACAATTACGGCGCATGATAATTTCCGAAATCGATTACCGAATTTACACGAATATTTTAACGGCCAGGGATTCGCAATGTCCGAAATCCGTTTGTATTTGGACAAAATGTGCCCAAAAATCGTAATAATAGTAAATATACCGAGGGAAATAGTTCGATAGTAACGAACAACTCATTTTACCATTATCTGTCGATCGTGATAGTCGGAATAGTTTATATTTGTCAGTTCTGCATTCGTTTGTCAATTAAATCACGAGCAAACGTGTAACATTTGTATGTGTTCCGTATATTTTCGTTTTTACGTTCCGATTTTCTCATTTTTCACAATACCAAAAACGAACGCATATATATAGAAAGTATTAAACTAATCGTTTTAATCAGAAATGGAAGTTTTTTTTTTTTTTTTTTTTTGCTGACATTAAAGACTAGTGCATGTGTTTATTACGCCGGGGTAGACATTCAGTTTTCAAACGTGCACACTCACAATGGAATTATCGACCGAAAAACACGAAGATTTCGATTTAAAGTTTCCGAGATCCATTAACGAATTTACACGAATATGTTTACGACCAGGGATTCGCAATATCCAAGATCCGTTTGTATTTGGACAAAATGTCCAATAAGGATTTTATGTATTGCATGATATTAATTGCTTTCTCATTATGACTACATCCGGTGAATTTCGATACTACAATTTTCTAATCAAATCTGTGCTCGATTTTGTAATTAATTTAATTTTTTTTTTTTCCACGAGTTACTCAAATATCTATAATGTACAATTAATATTAGAACTACGAGTAACATTGGGATAGTTAATAACTCAACAAAACACAGCGTTTAACTATTTTAAATTAAATGAAAATTAAAATTGACCACAAATTATTAATCTGGGTAATAATTATACAACGTTTATTTTTTCAATTAGTATTATTATAAGTTTATTAATAGAAAAATATTCTAAACAATAATAGTTATTTTAATAACTAGTGTCATCACTGTGGACCTAAATAACAGACACTAAATACAATTATGATTGAACCTTCAATTATACTATTATCCTACAATAGATTAAATTAAAAAGCAAATGCCCAGGTTACCTAGCAACTAGACAAAAGAAAAAAAAAATGATAGCTCATGGATTTGTTTCTGTAAATATTTAGAAAAAAAACTAGTTACTGACAAAAGTTGACTCGGTGTACCTAGGCATATTTTTTGTTTGTCGAAAACGCAAGTCTTTGTACTATTTATGAGTAATAATAGTAAATATACCGAGGGAAATAGTTCGATAGTAACAAACAAATCGTTTTACCATTATCTGTCGATCGTGATAGTCGGAATAGTTTATATTTGTCAGTTCTGCATTCGTTTATCAATTAAATCACGAGCAAACGTGTAACATTTGTATGCGTTTTTACGTTCCGAATTTCTAATTCTTAACAATAAAAAAACGAACTCATATTTATAGAAAGTATTAAACTAATCGTTTTAATCAGAAATGATAATTTTTTTTTTTTTTTTTTTTCCTGACATTAAAGGCTAGTGCATATGTTTATTACGCCGGGATACACATTCAATTTTCAAACGGGCACACTCACAATGGAATTATCGACCGAAAAACGCGAAGATTTTAAAGTTTCCAATAAAAATCGTATTTTAAATGGAAATAAATCGTAACGAAATGTTACTATTGCTTCGTTGAAAGTACCATACGTCTTAAGCAAAGAATAAAAAACCATTTTCCGATGGTGAATTTATAAAAGACGCGAGCATTCGAATGCTTCTGACTCACTGTTTACGGACATTGAAAACAAAAGTAAAATTCGAAATGCCATTATTTCAATGTTTACAATAAACGTATTGTCCGCCCCGACAGACAGGTCTATAAAATAGACGTATATTGGATTATGATTTATTTAGTTTTACAAAATAAATTTTCCTCCTAAAATCTCCGTGATTTCGATAACCGCAGACTAATCGGGTCTTGTAATGTAACCGAGTCGGTTACACCGTAATCGCAATGTATCGTTATAAATTGAGAATTCTATAGAATTTTTTTTTTTAAATATGCGTTTGATTATTTTAGTGGAATCCGAACACATCGGTCGGTTTGGTTTCGACTGAAGTTCGAGCGGAACACGTATCGTCGAAGATAATAAACTTACGATTTATTGATATTGACATGTTCTTTTTTTTTTTTCCCCCGAGTACTTTTAACGGTAGTACGCATTATCTAATTTTGTCGAGACTCAGACTGTCAGACGGCGCGTCGTGGTTGATGGTATTTTATTTGAAATATTTTTTTCGTTTCCATCATAAAAAATTGAGCACTGCGCGCGCGAGAGACGACAAACTTGTTTACCGCACGCAAAAGTATATTACTTTTTCAGATGGTTTTTTTTTTTTTTTTCAATGCGGGTTTATCGAATGCGTAAAAACGACATAGAAAGCTCGAATTGTATATTTTTTTTTATTGTATATATAAATATATTCGATATAATGTCTCTGGGAAACCGAAATATCAATAAATCGATATTAATAAAAAAAAAAAAAAAAAAAAACGGTTTTTAAAATAATAAAGCGAAATTGTACGTTTGCCGTTTCACTAAGCAACAATATTCATAGGTTTTGCCATACACGGAATGTAATAAAATTATGAATTAAATGAAAAAAAAAAAAAAAGAATCAAGAAGTCTTCTATATTTCGTATTGTACTTTAGGAACGAATCTGTAAATTAACGTATTGGGATTTCGTTAATTTTTTCTATGGTTAGAATAAATATATATATATAAATATTTTTTTTTTTTACTATTTTTCCCATTATTACGCGTTGACATAAATAAGAATATTTCCCACTGTAAAATATACCGTGTATCGTTAGTATTACGTACATATCGAGTAAACCGCGATCGTAGTTCGTTAATTCGTTAAAACATTTATTAATCACTAATAATTTCGGGTCGGTTGTTTATCGAGTCGATATTAATTTAAAAATTAAAAAAAAAAAAAAAAAAATAGAATAATGCACAAACGTATGATTTTTTTTTTTTTTTTATGATTATAGTCGAGAAACTGAACGATTTCTGTTCTTCGAGTATGAATCGACACTGAAATTAGTTTCTATTTAACGAGATGAACGCGAACGCGAATCGATTGCTTTTTATTAATGTACTTTCCCCCCGACGGACGGTTTTTTTTTTTTTTTTTTTTCGATCGACGACGACAAACACCGCACGTTAGCGTTAAATTCGTTTTCAAACACAAGATTAATTTACATAAATCACGGCGAGCGTGTGTTCATCGACTGTAGGGTAATGCTGGTTTAAGTGCTTCCAGGCCTTAAGCAAATAAGTCAGATGGGCCTAATTATCCATAAAGAGCAAAAAAAAAAAAAACAGGTCTACACCTGGCCTGTATCTTAGCCGTGCCTCTGACATACAAATTAAAAAAAAAATATCATTCAGTTCATTGAACATTTCATAAACACATTATGATATTCAAAAAAAAAAGAAATACAGTAAAACCTCGTTAAGACGCTCTCGAAGGGGAAATCGTAAAACCGCGCAATATGCGGGATAGCGTTATAGGCGATACCCGCCTATTAAAAGCGTTTTAAATGTGATAATATGTAGATAGAATAAATTAGAAAAATGTTCATAGTGTGACTTGTTATGTATTACACAGTAACATAAGTTGTATTTAAAATTAATAATAAAAAAACATCAAATATACATACAATAAAATTATTAGGAACATATTTTATAATTATGTATTATTTTCTTGGATTAAAAAAAGTGGTAATGGTTGGTTGTTTTAATACATTATTTTTATATTTATTCAATAAGAAATTTTCCACCCTACCTAGATATAGAAGCATGTTTTCGCAGCCATCAGTTGCAGTAAGTGCCTGTCTCAATGTAGATATTGATTGTACAGTACTAGCGATTGACGGAAGTGGTGGAATGTATTCTTCCTCATCATCACTTGGCTCATCTGGTTCATCGTTTACTGTAGCCTGATTGATTATTTCTTCAAGTTCTAGTGCCTCGTTCGTTATCAATTGGTCGTCAATGGATGTGTAGCCTGGATAAACCTCCTCAAAGTCCCGAAATTCGTCTGAGTCCAAAACGTGAGGGTCTTCTTGTGAGACGTTACCAAAATAGGCTTTGTTGAAACAGTTTTTAATAACTTCTGGTTTTATCTCATCCCACGCAATTGAAACATCATCATACAGTTTAATAATTCTCAATTTATCGTCAATAGACAAAGCTTTCCTTTTCACTCCGGCACTACTAGATGACGTAGACGCACTCGTCATTTTAAACCACACACGAATAACAATAAACAAACAAATTATAAATCTGCGTGTGATGTCACGTGTACACTTCAACGTCCGATCATATAACTAACGTACGTACGTACTGACAAAATATAGTAAGAGTATAAACCACATCAAGATGTTAATAATAAATATCAATTACTCGGTCGATAATAGATAAACGCTTCAACGAAATTCTTATCGCTGATTGTATTAATCGGGTTTTTTTCTATTTTAAAAGGTTTGAGAAGCCAGCAATTAGAGCGTATTATGCGGCATTACGTAATATGCGGTGGCGTATTAAGCGTGTTTTTTTCAATGTTAAAAGTGTACAATTACCGGGGACCGGGAAAAATCCGCGTGTTAAGCGGGATGGCGTATTAAACGGAAGCGTCTTAACGAGGTTTTACTGTATAATAATAACAATATATCATTATTTTGTTTTGTCGGCAAATTTATTTTAATAACCATTTTCTATTACAATACTCGCCATTCCGGTTTTTTTTTTTTTTTTTTTTTATAGAAAATTGTATATTTGCTTAAATAACGATTTAACATAGGATTTTCATATAGTTTTTTTTATGTTAAGGAACTTTATTTAAAAAAAAAAAAAAAAATGTCTTTTTCTAATCCGTAAGATCTTAACTCAATGATCATTTTGTGCAAAATTATAGCATTACTTTTAGGACAGTTCATCAAACAAAAAAAAAAAAAAAACGATCAGCCGGTTGACGACGAGACCAGGGGTAATATCCTACGACTAGTGGCCCAGGGGCGGTGTAGGTTTACGGCATGGGTCGCCAATTACTTTCAAAAAAGTGAACTACTTTCGAATTTTTAAGTCTGCGGTAAACGAAATGAAGAAGACCTCAAGGAAAAGGAAAATTTGTTTTATCAAAATGAATAAAACACAATCCAAAAATCCAAACGAATTCTCTAAAATTCTGAATTTATAACGATAAATTGCGATTACAGTGTGCTCGACTCGGTGACATTTCCAGACCCGATTCGTCGCGTCCACTAGTCCAGGGGTCGCCCACTTTTTCAAACAGGCTTCTTTTATAAATTCACTATCGGAAAATGGTTTTTTTCTTCTTTGCCAAGAAGTATGGTACTTTCAGCGAAGCAATTGTTGTAACATTTCGATTTAAAATACGATTTTTATTGGAAACTTTAAATCGGAATCTTCGGCCGATAATTCCATTGTGAGCGTGCACGTTCGAAAATTGAATGCGTATCCCGGGCGTAATAAACATACGCACAAGCCCTTTAATGTCGGCAAAAAAAAAAAAAACCTCCGACTACCGTTCCTGAATAAAATAATAAATTTAACACGCGTTCTATTTGCATTTAAGTTGCAAGTCGAATGACCTGTACGCCGTTTACTCTCGGGCGCTCTTGAAAATCGTTCGCGTTTACCGTACGGGTCTACGGCGGACGGCGGCCGGCCGGCCGGCCGACCGGGTGGGTTGGCGACCCCGGGCCGGAATCGGGAACGATCCGAGGCGTATTTAAATCGGCCGCGCTGTCGTTTCCCCGCCGGCCGGACGAACAACGGCACGGGCCCGACGGGCGATAAGCCTCCGGAAAACGATGTAATTGATCGGATCAACACGTACGCGCACGTCTTTGGCGGCGGCCGGTGTCGTGGCCATTAATCCCGCCCCGGCGTTGTTGACGTTGCCCGCCGCCCGACCCGTCTGCGCCGTCCAGTGTATACAGGGCGGTTGTAATTCGTCACGGACCGACCATAGCGCCCGTAACCCCGATTATAGATTTCATTTTTTTTTTTTTTTTTTTTTTTATTAATTTACCCTCCCCCCCTCCCCCTCTCACCATTTCATTTCGACCGTTTCTGTCACCGTGCGGCAGTTCAACCGGACACCGGTTTTGAAATTTATCGTTATACATACGGAGCGTTACTCGGGGGGAAAAAAAAAAAAACTAAGAGTATCTACACTACATACAGATACATCGGTACGTGTATATGTCTTGTTTGTACTGAATATAGTTGACATAAGAATGTCGATGTCAATTTGGTATTAGATACGAGGAGACGAGGATTAAACTGTAGGTAACTTTTTTAACACGTGTAAAAAATAAACAAGTTTCAAAGACAGGAATTAGATATTTATTTTTCAAAGACAGCAATTGTTTTTATTGAGTGTACATTTTTCTAAATTTTTAAATGGAAGACGCGGCGACACTAATCGTTCAGAGATAGGATCGAGAGGCGGTAAATCAGACGGAAATGGAGAGGATAACAAAAACCGTTAATCGTAGCAAAACCGGGAACTTTGTTACTGAGCAGAGTTTTATAACAAGTATTGCACACGCTCATATTATGAGAATCTAAGTCTGGGTATTTTTCGAGCAAATAATCTACGGCTTTCTGGGGAACGTCGTGCTTCGTATCTTTCTCGAACCAAAGGCGATTGGAAACGGCGCAGAAAACGCCGAATTTGTTTTGGATAAAACGAAAATTGAATTCGTTATCAGCGACGGGAAATTCGTCAATACAGACATTTCGCGGCGGTTCGGAACGCACCAATGACGTCATGGTAACATTCTGGGTGTCGGACAAATTAACAGAATGACCCCCCAGCCATAAGACATATACATGTCAAAATCATTTAGATTCTGGATACGATCGAATTCTTATCGCTTGACACTAGATGATACATAGCTACAACGTCTCCGATACGGTACTTTAGATACCGGATACCGGATACAAATTGTGAACGGTTTCCAGTGGGCGCCGGTTATTAATTGACAATCAGAATGACAAAAAAAAAAAAAAATAAATAAATAAATGCGGTATGATTACTATTGTTGAGGTTTTTTGGCAGAATTCGGTCCGGATTACAAATTGACCTCAGAGATATTGCGCATCCCAGGTCGTCTACGATCAGAAATGGCCCATGTCATTATTGTATCTACAGCAGGGTTGGTAAGTTACTTAGGTGCCTTTTCTATTGATATTCACTCGTAAAAAAAAATTAACACTTTCGATTTTCAGACCTTTAAGTTGGGTTTTTCATATTTAGTAAAATGTATATACATGTGTTATAGAAATTTAAAAAATAAATCCGAGTTCGGCAATAAATTCGCGGTGTTCATCGCCACGGCGACTGGAATCCAACCGGAAATCAATTATTGTGCAATTCATTTCGAACAAGCACAATGTCCGTTCAATACTTGCGCAACGTGCGCAATATACGTATCGGACATTGCGCAATATTATTGTGCGCGTAGGGGCCGCTTAATGAACTGTAATCGTTATAATTATAACTATAACCACTTTAATTTGTCTGTATAATCTAATAATTAAAAAAAAAAAAAAAAAAAAATTAAAAGTGTTAAAAATATCACGAGTACGATGAATTAACTGTAAAATATAAATACGTCCGCGATGAGTTAACGATAATTATTAACAATAGATTAATAGCACCGTAATTTTTTTTTTTTTAATACGCACATTTATCGCGGAACATTTTGTATCGGGACTAATTGCGAAAATTGACCGTGTCGATCTTTGTAAAAATTTCGCTTAAACGTGCAATTTTTAGTATCCGAATTCGATCGAGCTACCGATCTTCCGTCCAAACAAAGAGGACCTTGTTCGCTTAGACCAAAAATACGACATTAGTGATTTTCCTCCACATTACCTCCTCATCACAGTATGTAAAATACGATACGCACGTACATTTCCCACGTTCTCGCGTAGAATTTCGAATAATCAATAATTATTTAGAAGCCCGGGTTCTATGAAGTTTATGATATTGCCGATCTCGTCGAGAGCGTTATTATAATTGGTAAATGATTTTTTTTCGCAGCGAGTGCCCGCCTATGTATCGCGCAGCGGCCACTAGAACGGTTTTTTGCAATATTTCTAGTACACCGTACTGCTCCATTACTTATACCGCTCGTAGTCATTGCTCCGCCGGTACAGACATCAGCGCGGTTGTCCCGTGGTATTTTTCATCTCTCCGTGAAAAAAAAACTAAATATTTCGACTTCAGTAGTATATTCCGGTAGAGATTTGAATGTATTGAAAAAAATAAAAAAAAAAAAAGCACTTGAGTTTCACGGAACCATTATTAAGCGATCTCCGCGGAACCGCAGGGATCCCAGTTTGCGAAACACTGTTTTATACGTTTTGTACGTGTACGTATAACACGTGTTTTATACTATACCGTATTTATATGTTTCGACCCCGATCTATAGAATCGGCAGAAACGATAGAAGCAATTGGATTTTTAATGAAAATATACGGTATACCGCGCGAGTCCGAATTGAAACCATCGCAATTCTATTATATAGCGATTATTTTTATGAAGGAGTTATAATATAAGTACATATCGAATTTGTCGGATAATATTTAGTAGATTTTCAATGTGATTATTACTGCGTGGTCGGGACATAACCGCGAATACCGTTATGACGCCAACGCGAGGTTATAAGTGTTCGAATCCCCGTAACGAAGAAATAAGTTTTGGCCGAGTATCGGGCAAATTTGTTATTGAAAACTAGCCGTGCCATAAATTCTGTCTCTAGTTTTCAGTTGTTATATAAATATTTTAGAATAACGCTAATGACTATGTTAGAAATCCACCCCGCATGTGAAAAAATCATGGCTAGAGAAATGTAGATTCCACCAAGAATCATGTCACAAGGAGGATCTTGGTGCTTATCGAAGAAGCACTGGTCAACGGTTATCAGAAGCTTTACGTCAAATTAGAGCGACAAGAGCGAAGAAGTTAGTTCAGCAGTACGCCTAAAAACGGTCACAGACAAATATTCTTTACAGATTTTTTTCCGTTGAGGAAAAATTCAACCCTCAATATGATAGTGCTCACAATTCTCGGGTAGCTGCTGAAGGTAGATTCAAAGAGTAGAAAGAGGACATCGTCTAGCCTCTGCGTTGGTTTGGCAGGGAGTGTAATACGAGGGCGTTGTTACTCAACTGCATTTATGTGAGCAGGGGGGGGGCAAAACACGCGCAGTTAATTACCAGAGTAATATTTTAGAAAAAGTAGTGGAAGCCTTTAAGTGATATTGTGTTTGCAGGAGAGAACTGGACCTTTCAGCAGGATTCAGCGGCTACACATTAAGCAACATTGACACAACGCTGGTTGGAGGTCAATTTACTAGGATTTATCGTTTCTCAAGAAATCCAGACCTCAACATTTAGGACTACCGATCGTGGAGAATTTTAGAGGAGAAGGCCTGCTCTAAGCCCCATTGAAATAACGAATCATTAACATTCTTAATATCTTTAAAAGTGGTGCTTGCCGTCATAGACGATTGGCCAGAACGTTTGAATGGTGGAAATTTTGAGTAATACTGTTTTTTTTTTCGTTTACTTAGTTCATAAGGAATGAAAAACATCAGATTTTTTTTATATTTGTTTTATTAAATATAGAACTTTGTATAAGAAATGGACTGGGTATATATTATATTCGATTTCCCATTGTCGCGAGGTAAATTTTACGATTTTACGTTGATGTGTTGTGTTTTACTTCCGCGAGCGCATTTTACAACACGTTGATCCAATCGTTTCGCGTGTTTAGACAATTCCTAAAAAAGTGTCCCCTCCTAAGGACATAAATAAATTTAAAAAAAAAAAATGATTACGACGGTAAAACATAATAAATAAAAAAAAAAAAAAAAAATCGTTTTTACTTATTTTACTAGAGATACAAGTGATATATGTTTAGGAACATGAATATTATTATTTTAGAAATGCGCGGTGTTATTTTTAACAATATTAATTCCAGATCATTTTTTTTTTTTTTTTTTTTTGAGCAGTTGAATATATATTACATTTTAGAGGATGTTAAATGTTGAGCGAAGCCCAAAAACCAAACGAATATTATAAATCTAAACCGTGGCTATATGCGAATTTTACGTCAAGCATAGAAACCACGGGAACCATTGCGTTTTTACGTCGATTTAATAATTCACTTATATTAAAAAAAAATTCTCGTTTCTAAGCGCGGCAAGAAACGTTGTACTGCGCATCAGTTTGTATTTTTTACTTTTTTTTTTTTACACCGTAAAAGTTTGTCGTCGTGTTGCATAATGTCTGCAAAATAGCGTACTAATTTACCGGGGACGAGAGATTTATTATTCCGTTTTGTACGACGACGACGGCCGGCGTTGAAAATCGAACGAATTCTTTTTTTTACGAGTACCGTGCCCGTGATGACGCTTTTACTTCTATTCGTGCCGACGATATCTAAATGGGTTCCATCATAACATAAAACGTTATGGTTTCGCGTTTATCTATAATACTCGTACGTTTGTAGCGTTTTCGCGAGTTACGATATTAAATCAGATAAAAACATTGTTCGGTATCTCTCCCTGTGCATATATTTATATACCGCGGTAGTGTATGTGGTTTTTTTTTTTTTTTTTTTTTATTATTATTCGTACAACATAATGATACTTACGCGACCGAAAAATTGCCAGCAAGTATTTTGCGGGGGTTCATTGTTCGTAATATACCAACGCGGCGTTGGTAAAAAAAAAAAAAAAAAAAACAAAACCATTTTTTTAGACGTTGTCACGTGCCGATTACGAACGTAGAATTATATCGAAACGATTCGTTGCCGTCGTTTTGTTAGCATTGGACCGATTAGTTTGACGGTTTAAGGCCACCGGCCTTAACGGTTTTACAAAATCTCTTTAATTATGTAAAAAAAACTAGTAAATTATTTTTTACCTATTAATGACCCGCCCGCCCACGCCCCGACGACAAGACCTTTTTCGCATTATTTACCGGCCGATATCCGTTTTATGGGGAAGCGACACGGTGGTTTTTACGTTTTTCAATGCACGTTAAATAGCTAATCGCCCGACAAACATTTCGGTACTTACGGTTAGTTCGGTTTTAACAACGAACATATATTTGAAATCATAGACGAGGTGACTTTTCATCGGCCGGAGCCGTTTCAATTTTATCAAAATTACCGACCAGAGAAATACGTTTGAAATTCGTATACATTTGTCAAATGGTTCGTAATTAAATAAAAAAAAACAAAAAAAAACCTTAATACAAAAAATATAATTCAACCGATTTAAAGTACACTTGATTATAGATTCCAGTCTGGCACGTTGTCTAAGCACAGTTTTTTAGCGTTATTTATTATCATATCTCGACAATTTGAACGTTCTCTGGGCATAGTACCGATAGAAATTTTTAAAATCGTACCACAAGAAGCATTTTGATTTTTTTTGTCAGGCATTATGGTCTTTTTAACTAAAAATTCACGGAGTTTGCAGGAGACATAATGAATATTTTATGGCTATACGTATACAAAACTTTGAAATCCATTAAATTATTATTTAAAATAATGTATTTCATCGGTATATTCACACATACACACTTTTTAGTTACTTAGATTTTGCCGATGATGATTTTTATCTTTATGCTCAAACTGGTAGATCATAATGGAAAAAAGTCAGTTTTACGTTATTATTGTTTTAAATATTGTTCGCGGATGACTGATGTTCACGATATTTGTTTCTGTTTAAGTATTTGAAAAAAAACTATTGTTTCTGTTTAAATTATATTTTACGTGCGTCAAAACGCAAAAAACAAATTGTACAATAATATACATATATAGTCTACAAAAGACGGAATTTGTATAGAATATAAAAGCAAAGAATTCGATATTTTCGAATTTGGTTTTATGTTTGCAATTATTTATTAGCGTCTTTGTCGAAAATGCTCGACAATTTGATATAATGTTTATGACGAGTTGTTCTTATGGAAACAAAAGAAAAAAAAAAAAAAAAAGTGTCGAACATCTTAGCAACGATTTTTTGGTTGTTTGTTTTCTAAGCGTTGAGTTCGAAATTATGATAATATTTATATGAATAATAGGAATTTTTCATGTTCTCATTCCGTGAAAAATATTCGTAAAGACCTGAACAATTGTATTCGCACTACCTAGACGTGTCGAGTTTGTTTTTTTTTTTTCAGTTTAATATCGGTGCAAATTTCGCAATCTATTTTTTATCGGCGATTTAAGATTAAATTCACGATTGAAGATAATTAAAACGAAACGGGCGTACGTCCATACTACCGTATGTATACGCCGCTCGGTGTTTCGTATTTGTAAAACAATTGTCATCAGATAACCGGGAAGGGAAAAACTTATCCCCTTGGTTCGTTTTGTATTTTGTATTTTAATATTGCCGGTATTCGATATTGATGCGGTACTAAAAACCAACTTGGTTTAAAATAGTTTTGGACACGTGTCGATATGTGTGCTCAGAACAACATTTATTCGATTGTGTGCGGCAGTTGTAACACGATATTGGGTATATAATATTATTCAATCCATGTTAAAAAAAAACGTTTCCCGCGGGAGAATTTTACTAACTTTACTCGCAATAGAATATGCGCCTCGGCATTTTCATTTTACATATTTTCTAAAAAAAAAAAAAAACCAAAAATAAATAAATAAATAAAAATCCACGAATAATCGTTATCGTCGAATTTACCCTTGAAAATTAGAAATTATTGCAATGTTAATAATATGCGTGAATAAGTCATACGAAATATAAGTACATTTTTTTTTTTTTATGCATCCGTGCCACCGAAACAACTTGAGTTATAAAAAAAAAAATAATCACCGTATGGTTCCGTGTTTTAATGATCGGATATATTGTACGATTGTTCGGGGGTCGGACTTACACGAACTTACTCATCTTATTATTGTTCGTTTAGATTAAAAAAAATTTGTACTCTTTGTGCACGATTCCGAGTTTCAAGACCAAAACGTTTTTCAGATACAGTGATACGCGGTATTTGGCTTTGATGCATAGATATTTTATGCGCCCGGTACTTTTCGATATTTCTTGTGCTACTCTCTGGACCTGACGGAGCTCAAACTCCGGAATTCGAGTTGTTTTATACGCCGACGGGAGTAATTTGTGCTGGATTGAAATCAATTTTGAATTTCGTCATTCCGTTGTGGGAGGAGGTGTTTGTCTACCATTGGACAACCCGGCTCAAGCCAGAGGGATACAATTTCGTACATGTATTGCGTTTATGCTAAAGACGTGCCGTCTGGGGGTTTCATGCAAAGGTTTATTTTTTTTTTTTTTCATAGCTGTATACATACACGTATTCATGCGCAACGTTTAAGAAATAATTCGATTTGCAATATTGCAGCGTTGCCAATAAGCAAATCTCACTCCGATTTCCAAGTGAAGCATCGTAAGCGCAGGAAAAACTTGATAATTTACGACAATAACGGTTACATTGATTTCTCTATATTGTGGCCGGGTCGACAATAATCGTACGGGCGTAAAATTCGTACACAATATTATTATCAGACCTTCGCAGGCGGGGAAACATGTTCAAATATTCCGGCGATTTCCGTGCTAAATGCGTAGGCATTTTTAAATGTTGGTATTTTTTAATTATTATTTGATTTATGAGGATAAAATTGTATCGACATAAATGCATCGTGATTTTACAATAGATTCAGCGTTAAGGGAAATCGGTGAAAAATAAAACGGTTGAGCGTATATTAAAAATGGGTTTCCCAAATAGGCGTTTAATGTGAACGTTTTATTCGAAAACCGTAACTGTAAATGAAAGTCCATATGAAATCGGTTAAAGTCCAACTAAACAATTTTTTTTTTTTAATTTTTTTTTTTATTGAAATATTCGTGAAAATTGATAACGGTTAGGGCCGAACCGCTAATCTAGAGTATGGGCTATATTTGTTTTTTTTTGGTCAATCGTTCGCAACAGTACGGTTTAAATGCGTTGCGATTTTTTATAATCGATTAAACGCACGAGTGTGTAAAAACGAAACGGCGGAGGGGTGTGGGTATAATACACACACATAAAAAAAAAGAAAAACTAAGAGTATCTACAGTACATACAGATACATCGGTACATGTATATGTCTTGTTTCTACTGAATATAGTTGACATAAGAATGTCAAAGTCAATTTGGTGTTAGATACGAGGAGACGGGGATTAAACTGTAGGTAACTTTTTTAACACGTGTAAAAAATAAACAAGTTTCAAAGACAGGAATTATTAATTTATTTTTCAAAGACAGCAATTATTTTTATTGAGTGTACATTTATCTAAATTTTTAAATGGAAGACGCGGCGACACTAATCGTTCAGAGATAGGATCGAGAGGCGGTAAATCAGACGGAAATGGAGAGGATAACAAAAACAGTTGATCTTGGTAAAACGGGGAACTTTTTTACTGAGCAGAGTTTTATAACAAGTATTGCACACGCTCATATTATGTGAATCTAAGTCTGGGTATTTTTCGAGCAAAAAATCTACGGCTTTCTGGGGAACGTCGTGCTTCATATCTTTCTCGAACCAAAGGCGATCGCCTTTGACAGCGCAGGAAACGCCGAATTTGTTTTGGATAAAACGAAAATTGAATTCGTTATCGGCGACGGGAAATTCGTCAATACAGACATTTCGCGGCGGTTCGGTTATCGGAATGACGATTTTGAGCTTGTTAACATGGTAACATTCTCGGTGTCGGACAAATTAACAGAACGACCCCCAGCCATAAGACGTATACATGTCAAAAAAAAAAAAAAAAAAAAAATGTACTTATATTTCGTATGACTTAATCACGCATATTATTAACATTGCAATAATTTCTAATTTTCCAGGGTAAATTCGACGAAAACGATTATTCGTGGGTTTTTATTTATTTATTTATTTTTGGTTTTTTTTTTTTTTTTTTAGAAAATATGTAAAATGAAAATGCCGCGGCGCATATTCTAATGCGAGTAAAGTTAGTAAAATTCTCCCGCGGAAAACGTTTTTTTTAACGTCGATTGAATAATATCATATACCCAATATCGTGTTACAACTGCCGCACACAATCGAATAAATGTTGTTCTGAGCACACATATCGACACGTGTCCAAAACTATTTTAAACCAAGTTGGTTTATAGTACCGCATCAATATCGAATACCGGCAATGTTAAAATACAAAATACAAAACGAACCAAGGGGATAAGTTTTTCCCTTTCCGGTTATCTGATGACGATTGTTTTACAAATACGAAACACCGAGCGGCGTATACATACGGTAGTATGGACGTACGTCCGTTTCGTGTTATCTTCAATCGTGAATTTAATCTTAAATCGCCGATAAAAAATAGATTGCGAAATTTGCACCGATATTAAACTGAAAAAAAAAAAAAAACAAACTCGACACTTCCATGTAGTGCGAATACAATTGTTCAGGTCTTTACGAATATTTTTCACGGAATGAAAAAACATGAAAAATTCCCGTTATTCATATAAATATTATCATAATTTCGAACTCAACGCTTGGAAAACACACAACCAAAAAATCGACACGTGTACAAAACTATTTTGAACCAAGTTGGTTTTTAGTACCGCATCAATATCGAGAATACCGGCAATGTTGAAATACAAAACGAACCAAGGGGATAGGAAAAACCCGGCGGTTTTATTGTATAGATCGACTATGTACGATCGTTTCGATTACGGTGTGCGCGTTCGCCGTCGGCCGGACGACGGACGACCGTCGGTCGTTTATCGGGATAAACGCCGGCGGTTAGAGTCGCGAGAATTTGATAATGCGTCCGAAACGGCGCGCGCCCAAGTATAGTACCGTTCAACGAGGCCGAAAATCCGATATAACCGGCACCGGCGTGTACATCGAAATATTTATACAGTACGGCCGTATAATATTTTACGTATTACGTCCCGGAAATTGTACGCATTGTGCCGCCGCGTGCGCGTATACGCACACACGTACGTGCCGTTTATTGTCGAGCCCGCGTTTTAGATAAATCCGACTGACGTCCGCGGACGGGCGCCCAGTGTTATTTATGCGAGCGCGAGAGCGGCGCGCACACCGCACACGGTCGGTCCGGTGAACTTTTGACCCGAACCGACGGCAACGGTCCCGTACCGATACGCGGCGGTCCCGAAAATGGGCTCCCCGGGATCGGTTTGTCCGTCGGAATTCGTTTATATAAAATCGACTGGGAAAAAAAAAAACACGCGGCCGTTCCCGGACGTTGCCGGAGACGTCCCGGTCCCAACGCGAAAAACAATATCCTCCACCGTTGCACAACTTGGCCGTCCCTACGCGCGTTCCTTCGGCCTGGAAAATGTCTCCGCACGGCCCGTCGCCGCGTGTTGCCCCGACCGAGTCCGTTTTTCCGCCGGCCGGTGTCGGCCGGGTGCGCTTCGTACGGCCCGTTCGAACAACTACCGCGATTTTCTATGTTCGATAATGGCAAATTTCAATATTGCACACTGTTTAATGATATCACCCCCGGAATACTCTCCTCCGGACGATGTGCGGTGATCCCGTCCTGTCGATCTTTTCTGATTTTTCTGACCGACGCGTATACATTTGTTTTTTTCTGTGGTCATACTTTTACGCCCGCCGTAACTATTTCGATTATTTCGAAAAAATAAAATAATTTTGCGAAATCAATTTCCTCCCTGTACATTACTACGCGATAATTTCGGGCGCTGTAGTCGGATTTTAAAATAATCGAATAACCGGAATATTGTAATGGCATAATCCGATCATGTTCGAATATATTGGAATGTACGTATTATTCGGATATCTGAATACGAGGTCTGTTCGAAAATCACCAGGATTTTCTATGTTTTTGATAATTGCAAAAATGAAATTGCATACTGTTTAAAGATATCTCCATCGGAATACTCTCCTCCGATGGGCGGTGATGCCATTATTCAAAAATCCTTTGGAACCGTTCAGTTTGCTAAAGCTACGTGTTTTGTTGCCTCGTTCGCTTTAATTTTCTCCACATCAAATAATAGTTACCATTTATCTATTATCCAGATCAATTTCAATCCGGTTCAACGTTTATCATTATCAAGATAGATTATCGTTATGTCGTCTCGATAAATATCTAGACGAAATTTTAATTGTCCACGTCATAACGTATATTGCGTATAATTTATGCAATTTCGACAAAAACTATTTCGTTTGAAATTATCGTCGCTTGTTCTAACCGCCACGTATACATTTGTTTTTCCTGTGTTCATCCTTTTACACTCGTACATATTTCGATTATTTCAATCTAACCGCGGAGATCCGTTTCGATTTTCATTCGTTCGATGACCGAACACGCGGTATTCCAAAAGCGTTTTCCAGGCGAATCAAAAAATAAAATAATTTTGCGAAATTAATTCCCTCCCTGTATATTACTGCGCGATAATTTCGGCTGTTGTATTCGGATTCTTTGAAATCCGAACATGCTCAAATATATTCGAATGTCCGTAATATTCGGATTTCTGAATACGAGGTCTGTTCGAAAATTACCAGGATTTTCTATGTTTGATAATTGCAAAAATGATATTGTATACTGTTTAAAGATATCTCCTTCGGAATACTCTCCTCCGGACGATATGCGGTGATGCAATTTTTCAAAAGTCCTTCAAAAACCGTTCTGAAGTTAAAGCTACGAGTTCTGTTGTTGGCTTTAAATTCCTCTACATCTCGAAATCGTTGTCCTATAAGCGTAGATTTTCGTGCCTTGGGAATAGAAAAAAATCACATGGGGCCTGTGATCAGGAGAATAGGAAGAGTCCGCGGGACCATAGAAATTTTTTTATCAGGCGAAAATGCACGAATCGACGGCGCTTATTGTGCCTGGTGCATTGTCTCGGTGAACAATCGCGGAACGAATTTGGCTGGGCGACCCTTTTCATCCGTACAATTTCCTGTAAAATTGCGCGACAAGACTCGATTGATAATTCGCTTTTTTAACACGCGAACGGTTAATCGGCGGCCATTTCGCATTTTTTTTTTTATCGCGAATTGTCGCCACACCATCGTTTCCGGATGACGTCGACGGTCCTCCAGAACGTGGATCGGTCGACCGCCGACTATCGTTGAAACGTTTAAAACACTCGAAAGTCACGGAACCGCTCAATGAATCGTCCCCAATAGCAGTTTTTAGTCATTTCCGTCGCATCGTTTTTACCAAGTTTCAAGCAAAACTTGTCGCGTAGTTGGACAATTTCGGACATGCCGGAAACGGCGAACGAAACCTAACCGACCGGATTCGACCACGTGTTAGATTACACTGAGATAATATAGGGGTTTTGTTTAAAATATCCACTTGTTCGCGGGGAATACGTCTATTTGCAATTTGAAACGTTGCCGCGTGGGTGGATTAGCCGTAATTACATTTGTCCACCACATTTGTACAGACCCCGTGAGTGCGGATCTCTGATGTCAATGGGTCGCTGCTCTGTTGACACGTGCATTATTTCCCCGGACTCCCGGTAACAGAACCGCGGGCAACAGCGACATTTGCTACAATTCCGGTCGCTCCGAGGACGTCCGGGGCTCTGGCGATTCCTCGTACCCAACCGCGTTCTTCACGGTTTTTCATCGGCCGGCAAACAGTCGATTAATTCGAATTACGATGTCCAGAAGTCGTACGGAGTTTTCGCACAGTCGCCGCGAAACTTTCGCCGTTCCGGAGTTGTCGCTGCTCCCTCTACTGTACTTGTACACGACGATCACACGAAAACCCTTTTCAACACAATACCTCAATGAGATAACAGATAACAATAGTGCAAAAACAGTGCTGCCAACAACGAAAAAAATCAAAAAAAAAAAAAAATCGTGGCCTTTTGAAATCCGGGCGTTATTTCTGAGACACCCTTTTACTAGAGCGACTGCTTGTGCCGTCTTGTTAACGGGACGGTAAAAATATTACGTTTTCATTTTTTTTTTTTTTTATCGACAACGCGAATCGCTTTGGTCCGACAAACGGCTCGTATAATATTCGAAAATTAATGCGCTTACTTACTACCGGCGTAATTTTCCCTTTGTTACATTTTCCGAATAGTTTTTCGCGGACCCTAACGAATCACCGTTATTTGTTTTGGATACGATACGCCGAGATTTCGTTTTTAATTTATTACATTTGCATCATGCAGTCTTTATGTTTATTTAAAATGTATCTTTCCAAAGGAAGAATATTAATTAACTTAATATTTGTTTATTTTAATTTTTTGCAGTAATAATATTCCAACTTAAGTTTTTAAAGTGAAACGAAGGCAAATGAAAAAAAAAAAAATGAAAAAAATGTTTTAACTTTAGTTTTTAAAGTGGAACGAATGCAAATAAAAAAAAAAAAAAAAAAAAAAAATAAGAATATAACGTTTCGACAGCACAATTATTATTATAAATATTAATATTTAACGTTTCGCGTTTTTATTTTTATTGTCTGGTGGTTCGTATTATGTGCAATAATTTCGATTGGTTAGTTCATCGTGTTGGATGTTCTATTCCAGTAAAATCAAATATTTTTAAGCCAGTAGTTGACGGGTATACGGATTAATGGGGGGAGGGGGGAAACTAGAAAATTGTGTAAGTAATGGCCATTACAACAAACCGTTTTGTTCCCATATTACACCGTGGATAAACCACAAGGAAATTTACCCGAAATCTTCGTATGCTCGTACAATCGTTGAATGATCGGTATTAAAAAAAAATCGAAAAAATCACGGCGCAGCGTTGTAAATTTCAGGTTCGTAGGTCCAACGTTTGGCATTGACTAGCGAGCGTGTCGGCCATTTGAATTTTTACGCGTACGCGTGGCGGTGGACAAAAACCGTCGACGTTTTCGTTAAATACACCGTTGTTTCAAGACACCGAGGTATAGTCTTCGGAATATCGACGAAAACATCGAGACGTTTTTAACATTTTCGTATAGGTAATTTTTTTTTTAAAATAATTTCTATAACAATTTAATACATTTTTATATGTATTCTGTCCGGGCAGGAGATTCGCTTGCGCAGTTCTTATCGTCTGTCCCCAGTGAACTTTTTTTCTTTTTTAAAGCGCGATTGACTTTTAATAAACAAAGAATTTGGTTAACACCTAAGCATTGAAACAAACTTATATTTTTACCGTCTTTAGATGATACACTGCGGCAATGTATTCAGTGTATTTTTACAATAAAACTTAGTATACCCGTGCCTGGAATTTATTGATTTTTTATTTGTATTTTGGTAATTTATTGTTTACCTAGTTTTTTTTTCTTTTTAAAAATAAAAAAAATGTTCGAAAACTCGACCCCCTGCGCAGGCTTATAAAAACGGGCGATTTCCTGTCACTTTTTTTCCGCGCGTGTTTATGCTATGGAAATATTTTATGTTTGAAACATCGAAAAACGTCGATAGATGTATTCGTCGATAATCCGATAATGTCGTCCGACACTAAAAACGTTTGAATTTTCGACGTGCCGATACGCCGAAACATCAACGCGCAAACAATTTTGCCCATCCCCGCGACGGCATTGAGTCGCAGTCGCTCTGTGAAATCGTTTTTTTTTTTTTTTTGCCCAAGACGACGGGCTATTTCGAAACATACGAAAAGTTCGCGTAAAGTGACCGGCCGCGTTTGACGGTAAAAAAAAAACAGCATCGCGTTATACGATTCCAGTGGCCGGTATTCCGATAAACCGACATGGTCGTGTAATATAATTTTTTTCGTTTCGCCAACCGCGAAAATGACGTTTCCATTGCACGGCCCGGACAAATGTTCGTAAAAGATCGATTTCACCGAGGCATACCGGAGGCCACGATCATCCAACTCGACGTGTATCTAAAATTCATTTTAAAATGCGCGTAATAAAAAGTACGCGTATAGGATAATATATTCCGGGTTTTCAGGATCTCGTGTTACATATAATATAACTATATATACACTGAATTACCCGGGTGTAAAATATGTGAGATTTCTTGCAAAATGGTCCGCGTTGTGTATATCGATATCAATAGCTTTTAAACATTCCCCGGCCAATACTTACAATTTTCTATAACCAAATGGCAACCGTATACGAACAACAACAAAAAATATTCGAAATTTCTGTTGGCCAAAAAAAAAAAATAAAAAAAACAAATCCCTGTGTGAGACTAAATTTTAAAGTCAACGAATAGAAAGAAAGAAGAAAAAAAAACATATAGCCTGTTTTTATATTTTAAAATTTGAACGATTTGCTAATCCGTCCGGGTTCGCTCGGGTTTTGACTTTTCGAATTATTTCTCAAGATTGTTTCAACGGAACAACAAATAACAAATAAGAATAGTCCACGAATACATTTATTGCGCAATTACACCATTGACGATATAAACTAAATTAGATATTAGATAACGATTGAATATAATTGATGAGAAACTCACAGAACAAAAAAAAAAATATCTTAGACATATGAATATAATAGCTGGACATTATATATTTTGTAGACCGAAATAAAGTCGACATAATTTATGAAAACAGTGAACTATGATATTTATTCGTAGACTGTGTTCTCCGTATTATATAAAAATTATTTGCCGAGCTTACTCGAGCTGCCCGCAGCATAAAAATTTCAACTGTAATTTTCAACGTTCGTCCTTGGGCCTAGCTGCAATTACCCGGCCATGCTGGGGTCAACATTTTTTTGTTATCCAAAAATTGTATAGCACATCATCTTTTTAAAATTCAGAGCGAAGTGCGGAACGCTTTGGTGTTATTATGATGTTGCCATTTTTTTTTTCTTTTTGTTTAAATTTAATAAAATGTTTTTGTTTTTCTTTCTTAAATTCCGTATTATTTTTAAATTTTAAATTAAATTGCCTTACGCATCAAACGTTTCTGTAAGCAAATAGATTTTGTTTGCATGAGACGCGAGACAGGGCCACGTACAATTAAATATAGGAGAAACATTGGACAGTGAAGTCTGAACCTGCGACGTTCAATGTATGGAGCCCTGTGCCTTATTTATAGTCATTGAAGAGCATAGCTTTACGTGAAGTCGGAGCCGTCTAAATTAAAATGATAGTTTAATCGGTATCATTGGCATTCTAAAGATCAAGACCGTTTCCCTAGATCCACAGCCATTAAGGATCATACACTCAAGCAAGCTGTTTTTTTGTTGATAGATTTTATTCCTCGATACCTTGCAAAGGAATTCGGACCTTGGATCACGCGCAACAGCATTCTTAAGTAAAACCATTCATTGTTGTTCGGACGAACTACATAAATCCTGCCAAGGGCATCCTTTTTTTTTTTTTTTTTTTTAACTCCGGGATGACCTTCAACGGTTATTCTCAGTTTTCTTCGTCGGAATATTTTGGTAGATTGTATATGCGTATCGAACAAACTGGATTTCAGCTTCACTCGATTTCCAGAGTCTAAACTAAATGTAACTTGATCACTAATTTTGTTTGTATATTTCGCGTAGGAGGATTGCCCATTTAGCGTAACCAAACTCACCGCCGTTTTATTCTGTGTAGTTATTTATTCTATTTGGTTTCCACGGTAATCAACACATTTAACTGGGGTTTTTTTTTTTTTTTAATTTCAATCGTATCATTAATGTAAACCATCAGAAATCAACGGAATCAATTCGATCGCTGTACTAAAAAAAACCAGTAACCCTTGCGGGGCCACCTGTCTTGTGAATTCTAAACCATCCGGGGACCCGTTCAAACACACGCGAAAAGATGTCATCAAAATCAGTCCAGCCGTTTAGGAGGAATTCAGTAAAATACACACGGACAGAAGAAACAAATATTGAAAAAAAATAATATTATTAATTTATTTCAAATATTATTATATTCGGACCACTCCGGACAAATTTTAAACACCGCCACACTTGTAGTTGGAAAAAACACAACAAAAAATAAAAAACCACAACAATTGATATATTAAATACGTAATACAACACAAATAAAGTATGCGTATAATAATATTATCTTTATCGTAACTCCAACGTTATTAAATTTGCACAATAGATCACCCGCACGCACTAAACTAGATTTCTATCCAAAAATAACAATTACCTTTATCTACGCGGTTAATACGAAACGATTCGTCCGATTTCGAATGGCTGTAAAACGGTCGATTAAATAATTTTATTGCCAAGTTTTCGAATGTCGTTAATTCGCGATTGTAGAATTATCGCCGACGCGCGCGGTAAGCGAGTTTCCGCACACGTAATACGTCGGACCGGACAGCGCCAAACCGTTGCGATTTCCGCGGTCGTTGCGGGATCGATGCAGCGACCGGCCCAGAGCCGTACGTCGACGGTAATCGACGGATTTGACGGATCCGGGGTGTTCGTGCAATGACAAAAAAAAAAAAAAAAACACAGGCCGACCTCGTGTATCCGACGGTATTGCGTAGAGAACCGGCTGGAGTTTTCAGCCGCGGCCCGCCGTAAGCCGGCCAACTAACCGCACAAGCCGACAAATTGGAAATTCCACAAAACAACCGTTTGGCGTTTTTTATTTTATTTTTTTTTTTTTTTTCGACGGCGTTCAATCGTACTATCGAACAGTTCAGATTGCAATTGTCGCGGGCTTTGAAGCCTACCGATAAATCGAAACGGCTTTCGTTTAGCGTTTTGTACGCAGGACGTAAATTTTGCTGCTCGCTTTGTTTTCAGTGACGAATCGACCTCACACTTAAGTGGTTCGGTGAACCACAAACATTACGCCCATATATTATGGAATACGAACAACCCTCGGGCCGTACTCGAACACGAGCGTGACTCACCCAAAGGTAATGCGTTTTTTACGATGATACGGGTTTATGGCTCCCCCTTTAGAAAAAAAAAAAAAAAAAATACAGTAAATATAGTCGATCTTATTTAGAAATGTTTCAAACGCGGTTAGTTTCACGATTAAACAACGATTCTGATCGCTACAAACAATTGAACTTTACATATTTTTATTTTATTTAACGTATAATATATTTTTCGATACCTAACAAATAAAAATATGTAAGCGTTTCAAATAGGACGAATAATTCCGAATATCCGTGTATATTGGGTAAAACAACTAATGCAGTGCCACCCAATCGGTTATAGCCACGGCTGTAATATTCGATTTGTTTAATTATCGTCTAATCCGTAAGGACTGTAACAAGTTCTCGATTATCGGACGAAGAGGACGCACAAGAATCCACCATCTCCACGACTGCACAAGCACAGATACATTTTAACGAATTTGAAGCGATTCAACGAAAACGTATTTATGTTTTTGAACTTTTCGAAGCTTTTTTAAATACAATCGAACGAGCCACTTTAGACGCTGCGATCAACAGCAAAACTCAAACAAAAAGAAATACTTTTTAAAAATAATTTTCTGTTTTTAATTTCTAACCTTGGACAACTGGAAGTCTTTTGTCGGTCCCGGCAACAGCGAGTTAACCACGTTCAACTGTGCAATTATTTTCTGAACGAAAAGAGAGAAATGTAATGGTTAGGGCATCGGGCATGTGTGTTTATTTTAAATCCAATTATTTTTCCTGTCCGTAATCAAATATTCTACGAGAATTCCTGTTCTGATTTAAGAGTGTCTCACCTGGGTCCTAGAAGCGTTTGAGGATCTAGTCGGTCTTTTGGGAATTTTTCAATTTCGTCGCAGTAGTTTTCTTAATAATTCAGTAAACCAGAAGGAATACAACGTAGGAAAAACAGGTAAATTCACGGCTTTTTGGCGATTTTTTTATATTCGATTTTGTCTTTTTGTTATGAAACTCGGTTAAAATTAATCGTAGAGTCCTGGCATTCGTACAGACTCTGAATACTAGACTTGGACACATTTGCAAATTATTCATCCTTTTCATAAGTATTTGAACATTTTGAGTGTTTTTCGTTTTCATTTCGTTTAAAACGTTCACCAAATACTTAAATTTGCATTCTTTAAACGACGTGTACTTTTTGAAATTTGCTGACATGTTCAATGTTCGTTATAGCTGTATTAAATTTTCAAAAAATGTTTTGACTAAACGTTGATATAATTTTGTTGATTTCGTAATAGTGCTAAGAAATTATTTCGCACAAACATTCGTCATTTATACTCGGCGGTAAAACAAAAGTCGAGCGTAATTTCGTATATTTGTTACGCGTTTTAAGGATTTATTTTTTGATAAATTTCATAAAAGATACGGATGTTTATTACAATTAAATTAATAATAACTTAAACATTTAAATCGATCAACAAAACTCCGATCATCGTTCAGAATTGTATTTTTCCCTAACAACGATTTATCGATGCACACCACAGTACCTATAAAAGTTAAATTACCTTATATATTATCCTACCATCTTGATTTCTTACTTACAACAGCATTTGCCATTTATCTGCCATCACTCGTCCAGATTTGGAAACGAAACCGTTTACTGTAGCACACTGATAATGCCTATAATACCCAAATTCAATTTTTCAAATCATTGTTTTCAAAAGCGATTTTCTCTAGTCCAATTTCCGGTTTATTGATTTTTGTATCGATTTTTTTAGCGATTTCCAGTTCGGTTGTCGAACCGAACCGAATCGAATCAGGTTTGGCTCGGTTCGATTCGAAAATCGAACATTTCGGAACATCACTAAAAATACATAGCAGTAATACAAATTTATATATGTTTTTTTCTCTGTCAAATCTCTGCGCGTTTTCATACCTATTTGAGCTTTTTTTTTTTTTTTTAAACGTTAAGTTTGCCTCATTACAACAGTTGTGCCACTGAGTAAATCTTTGGGAAGAAACGTTTATTTATTCAGATGTTAAAACATCGGTTGTTTATTACATATTTTTGTCCCCGGGTAAACAGTTATAAAAACCACAACAAATTTTTTATCAGTGATTTGCTCAGAGCATTGACTCATGAATAGAGGCCGAATTGACTTGTGAATAGAGATTTGCGTGACAGACCCAACAAATTATTTCTATAAAAAGTAACGCCTCGTCTAACGTCACTTGTATGCGTTTTTATGCGTACACTGATTGGAGAAAACTTAGTTGGTGCGTTGAAGATGTCGGTTTTCTTTTTTTTTTTTTTTTTGAATTTTCTTGTACTTTTCCCATTTATAATGGGGAAAACCCGAGAAAAAAAAAAAAACTGTCATTCAAATACGAGTATTTACGTGCCAAGTTGAGTATCGTCAAAATGATTTTGTTTTTTTTTTCTCTCTCTCTCTCTTCTAATACAGTCGGCTTCAAAAATGTCTCGCCCGATACGTCCGTGATACGACATTTTCAAACGTACCCCAAAAATATATATTCTAGTGTTGGACTTATTTTTTTTAAAACCCGAACTTTTAATGAAATCCGGTCACATCCGTGCGCGGTCTCCGCGCAGCCAACACAAAATTAATCTCGTCTAAGCCCGCGGGTCCAACTTGAAGGGGTCGAACTATCCGACGTCGACACAAAAGACAGAGTATTACCAAAAAGAACGTATACGGGAGACAATCGTACGCGAAATCTTCCGGCGCATTTCACTACGACCGGGGCAATAGACGCGGATAAAAAATAATACCGGGGGATGGGGGTCGTCAGAGCGTCGTTTAGGACAAGATATTGTATTACGAATGGTTTTTTTTTCGCCGCTCGGACGCGGGGCGGGTGAGTATTAAAACGTACACGGTGCAGATTAACTGTGTGCGTGGTACAAGGAAGAAACGAAATGTACGTGTATAAATCGGTAGAAACAACCGAAACGCTACCGCGGAGATATTTTTTTTTTTTTTTTTTTTTTCTGTTAAAAACGGATAATTTTTTACCCGTCCGCCGTTAAATGTCTTCCTTCCGGCAGAGGACGTATTTCACGATCGAGTTGCCGCAGCGTGCGATAATCGGCTAAACCGACTTTTCGAATCGGACGTAACGATTTTCGTTATTAATGATGATAATACAACACTTTTAAGTCGGGTGGAAAGAATACAAAAAAAAAAAATCGAAAAGGTTCGTAGTAGTCTTCGTGCACCGGTGCACCAACCCATTCCGGTCCACCGCCGACGGTCCAATATACGAATAATTTTTATTATCACAGTACATTAAGTACGACATTTTTTTCGTACGTCTGTCCGTGCGAAAACGAATTTATTATCTCCTGCGATAATAATCGAGACTCTCCCCGCGGTCGTATTTTATTATAAGTCGTTTTCGGAACCCGAAAAGAAAAAAAAACCTCTTACCGTGACGTTTCAATATTGAAACAATTACGATAATAACAGTGCATTTGGTTCTATTCGACTAATTGAATTACAGTTTTCGCCGTCGACGAATTTATCGTCGCACATAACATATAAACGCAGTGGCATTTTTTGCATTTCGATTTTGGGCGTATTGGTTTCACTATGATGCGTCTTTTTTTTTTCTTCTTTTTTTGTCCGTGTCTGTTAACAAATATTCTCACCGGAAATCACGATTATTTTTTAGGAACGTTCTTGTTGAATCTCATTTAAGTAGACGCGTTGTTCCATTATTGTACTTTTCATAATGAATGCGGAATAAACTGGGGTTTTTTTTTTGTTTTGTACAAAACAATTTGAAATGTTCGTCTTTTAAGTATTTTATGGATACAAATGCACCTATTACCAAAATTATAAAATATATATAAAATATTACAAACTTTATATAAAAATTGTACTATTACAATATTTAACAGTATTTGTACATTTTCCACTGCAATTTATCTTAAATTTTGAAGAAAAAAAAAAACCTGCGTTAAAATATACGACTTATAGACTTATGGCAGCCAGCTATGGGGTGCGGCTAAACCATCAAATTTAAACGTAATACAAAGATTTCAATCGATTACCTTACGCACGATAACCAAGGCCCCCTTTTATGTATCCAATCACACACTCCACACTGACCTAAATATTAAAATTATCTCAGAAATGTCGTCAATAATACATAAACGACTAGAGAACCACCCAAATCCGCTAATCGCAGCACTTAACGCACAAACAATCCCTGGGAATCCCCAAAGGAGACTTAAGAGAAGATGGTGCCGTGACCTAAACTCTTGAACTTAAAAAAAAAAAAAATATATATTTAACATAACATTAAAACATTAAACCAATAAAGTGTAGTCGCTGGATTACTTCTTTTATCAAGAAAGTCACGTCAATTTATTATAGCCCATATTCTTATTGTAAAAATAATTTTACAGATTGTATATTTTCTATTAAAAAAAACAAAAAAAAATATTTTATCGCAATGTTATCAAATTCAATTGATTTGCGACTACAATAGTAACAATTTTTTTTTTTTGTTTTTGTTGCCATTTCAGGACTACGTCAAAAGTTAATTAATCGAAAGGTATATAAAACACAATGCTATTATTTCTGGTTTGCAAAACTCGCTGCGAAGTTTTCTAATTAAATTAAACCCAAGTGGCGATGAATTAAAAAAAAAAAAAAACGCATTGATTTTTACGAAAACTTTTTACCGGATTTCGAAACTTTCGAATCGGAATCGAAGGCACGTGGACGGAAGAACGGACGAAATCGGTACAATAGACGTTGTGCCGGAGTAGGAGGACCCCCCTTTATCCAAACATTTGGCGTTAGTATATTTATACTTGCAATATCGCCCCTCCCCCCCCAGTGTCGGCGGAACGTTGATTTCCATTCGGTCCGGGCAGATTTAAGATCCTATTTTGGGAAATATTCTTCATCAGTGGAGATCGTCAAACACGTTTTAGCGTTATTGTCGGCCCGTTCCAATAAACTTTAACAAATCAATACGTTTTTCCGGAACGCCGCGCGCGAGGGGTTGGACCCTGTGTCCGATGGTCTCAAATTGTACGTATATCGTTATAATTATACCGGGTAATGTGCACGCACATTTTATTACCGTGATTTTACCGTACGACATTAAATCAACGTTAAAACAACCGCGTTTTTATTCTATCCGTGTACAATTCCCCTTCCTGCCCGTGAAATCGATCATAAATGCTCGTGCTTGGCTCCCCGATCCGTTGGGGACAATTTCCGGGTCCGCCAGGGCACCGTGCCGCTTTCTATCGTGAGTCGATTCGCAGTGTACGTTCTCGTCCGGTACTACCGGGTCTCTTGACGACCACGACCGCTCGCCGATCGCGGGCTCCGGCCCAGGGGTCCAGGCGGTATTTTCCCACTAGTTTTTTTTTTTTTTTTATCACTTTTACATCATTTGGCTGTATCGTCATTTCCGGGGTCGTGTTGAATATACGAATTTCGGAGTTTCGCTATTATTCACGGGCCCGTCCCGGTCAGGTCCGTGGTTAACGAGACGACATTTGATTGCGCTTATTCTATATCTTCCTCTGTCGTAATTAAACACGAAAAAATAAAATAAAATATTATCAAGTGTAAAGTAATCCCGTTGCATTTTATCGTCAGCCATAAACATTTTATACCGGTGCAGGGCTTGTTTTACAATTCCCAGACGACACCGCCAGAGCTCTTCGAGCCGAGTAAAATTTTACGACAGTCAAGTAAAAATGTCCAATTAAAAACGCGTTCCGCGCTCGATGTTAAAGCAGATAATTATTTTAATTAAAATAAAAAAAAAAAAAAATACGAAACAACGATATTAACAAAATTATATTAAAAAAACGTAATGGAAAAATAAAATTAGGTACAGTTTTGAAAAAAAAAAAAAAAAAATACGCAATACTAGTGTGTAAATACCGCCGGTATGTAATTCGTACTAACAATATAAAAAAAAAAAACATTACGCGGTAAAACTTAATTAATAAAATATATTTTTTTTTTGATATTTTAGAACGATATTACAACATTAGAATTATATCAATAACAAAAATTCTACTTCAAAAGTTTGCGTGCAATTTTAAAATTGATATTTACGAGAGAGAAAAAACGAATTTAAATCTCAAAAAATTACCTTTCGGAAGAGTACAAGAACCAGTAAATAAAAAAAAAAATAAAAAATTATCAATTGTTGCGTTCGTTTTGGATATAGGTACCACTCGGCGTAATAACTGGTGAGGCATGGATTACTTATAATTGTATTTAATTTTTAAATATTAATATAATAAAAATTACACCGCGCCGCAGTACATTTTGAAGGATTTCAGTAAATAATTGCAAAGCGAGTCTATGGTTATATTATATATTTAACGGTCAAAGACGAGGAGAAAACAATTGAATAGAATTATTCGTATGCGTACAACGGATTTAAATTACGGAACAGTTTACCGCGTCCAGTGGCGCAATAAGAAATTTTTTCTGTGATTGCGGTTGGGTTTATAATTTGAAAAAAAAAAAAATAAAAAAATCTACATCTTACGCGCAACACAATTAGTAAAATACTAATTATCGTACGATCAAAGGCAACTAGATATCGTACCGGCATGTAGAGTTGACTTTTGAAATTCAAACCGACAACATATGTGGGACGTTAAACACGAAAGTCGTCCGAACTGATAAACACGGTTAAAGAATACGTAAACTTTTACCAATCCTATCATTTACCGGTTAGGTAAAATCGGTTGAACGTTAAACGTAAATTTGATTTGGCAACTTTTTTTTTGTTTTTTTTTTTTTTTAATTACAGTTTTAATATCGTACGGCTTACGGGGGTTTAATCATCTGCAATATGGGTGAATTGTGTTCGGGACACATATACCGTTTGGGGGAAAAAAAACTGTCCCGGATGAAAAGTCGGGGGAGGGGCGAGGAGAATTCCGATCGTTGCACTCAGTCAGATCTTGACGGATGGTAAGTGCGATTGACGTCTGTGGCGGATCCGGATTCAGGAATCTGTGGGTCGGCTATTCTCGAGAGAGAGAGACCATCCAAGACTTATTAACTATGAGTTGTAATTATTATTGAAAACGTTGCGTAAATTTCCTAATATTCATTTTGCAAAATAATAAAACATTCAAACAAACACATCCGAATCCCGGAACTCGGTATGCGTGGAGATTTGACCCGGCATAACTTAACTGTGGGTCGTATGACCGATTGAATTATTTAAAAAAAAAAAATCCAGAAAAATTACGACATCTTGATCTCAAATAATTTATATTCGAATCGATCCGAGTCACCGCGCAGTTTTTGTACGTAATAGATTGTGTTTCAATGTCAACAATGAAATAAAACTCGGGCGAAAACGATCGGTTCGTTAAAATGTGTATGTAAAAAAAAAGAGATTTTGGCATAGAGATGTGTAGCGTCCGGATTTGCAACACTTGATTATTGGTTAAAAAACAATATAGAATCGCCGCCGGCTGCTATAGAAAATAGACGAAATGAATAAAAAAATCGTCTTCCATATACATGATACAGGGTGCGGCAGAGCCGACTGACGAGATTTGATGAGCTGTAAATAACGAACAGTAAAACTTAGAGAAAAGGCGCTTTTTTTTTTTTTAAAATCAGTATTCAATCCCATTTTTAAAAATTATTTTTTGAAAATTATATCTCCAAGACGGCGGCCGTCAGTATTGATACACTGTTGTAGACGATCTCTGAAGCTCTCATATGATTTTCGGCGCGTTTCAACTGGTATGACCTCGACTTTCGCGCGGAATGGTCTTTCATGGAGCTGCCGTGGATTATTTGTAGCCCATTATCGAACATTTTGTTTATTTATAGTTCCAGAAATATGAAAATGGGCTACAAAAAAAAGTTGATATCGGAGGAATTTACAGAAGAATTTGCTGACAGAGATTTTTACGGTTGCCGTAGTCAGTGGCATTTAATTCTTGGACGAGCATTAAATTATAGCGATGGAATGATAAATCTTCGTGAAGAATTCTCGTCGAAGAACGGTCTGAGATTCCCAATGCTACAGCGTGTAGTTCCGGGCTGAGCGTCTTAAGGACGACTGCTCAATTGACTCTCTGACCAACTGCACATTTTCGGGGGTTCTTACCGTTCTGGGTGCTCCGCGTCCAAGTCTACTTAGGGTACTTTCGGTTTCCTCCAAATGCCGTATCCGCAATTTGATAGTGTTAGCAGATTCAGCACGTGGAATGCCACGAAAGTGTATACGAAAAGCCCTTTGTGTAGCGATCGCAGAACGATTATTTTCGTATTACGCACGCACAAAGAAACCGCGATGTACACCCGTCCAGACCATGATTACGGATAAAAACGGCATTACCGTACAATTCGAAATATACCACTTGTTAAGGCCTGCTCTTAACTTATCACAGGCTAATGACCTCGTTGAATTTGTCAGTCGGCACCCTGTAGTTTTAAAAAAAAATAATCGTTTCGGTTCTACTGTTAATATTCGACTAACACAATTCCGCATCAGACTGTACGATTACGGTTCGTCGGGTACGGGTATGTAATCGGAATTTATAACATGTCGACGGTTTTTAAATATTACTATAAGGCCGACCGGCCAGTTTGAACCGTTGTAGTTCTAGTCGTTGGAACGTATTTTTTTACTCGATTAAAAAGAACCTAAATATATTATTATATATATATTTATATATATATATATACGCGTGAATATTGTGAGATTTTCGCGAACAATTGAATAATTATTCTCGTTTTACGATATTTCTGCGTATGCGCAAGGGGTCCCCTGCACATTGCGCGTGTAATTCGCGTAGTTTGCGTACACGTGCGCGTTGGTCCGTGTCATTGGTGTTACACGCGTATTAACGAAAAGTTTATTCGTTTCCATCATTGGTCTGAAGACCAATTCACGAATTCACGAATTCATTGACAAAATAAGCTAGATAAAAATTTTACTAGGCGCTTTTGTACGCAAAATACTTGCCGTTTTCTGCGCGAAATTTATTCGAAAGTTCACCACGGTCTGGCCGAACGGATATTATCCGCCTTTTCAGCCTAACCTAACCGCCGTACACTAAAAGAAACATTGGCCGTCGACGAATTGTAATTTGTTTGGACTACGATTGTACTAATCGTGTGTCTGGATCTGATAAATACAACTGTGCAATCCACTTGTAAACGCGGTCGTCGACATCTGGGTTTTCCGGGTCCTCTAGCCTTATATGTTTTCCCGGACACGGGCAACTCACTCGAAAATATGCTCTCGAATGTTTCAGGGCACCGCGGCGAAGTGTTTTAGCGGGACGCGCCCGAGATTCAATAACCCGTCGTCGACGATCGCGTTCTCAACCGATTCTCGACTTTCCGTAACGCTGCAGCCCGCCGTTCACGCGCAAGCAATTTCAGCACGACCATCGGCATTTACGGACGGCTGGACACCGAAGTGTATGTCCGTCGTCGTGTAGTCAACCGGTTAGACGGGCCACTAATCGGCACGTACACGATGGGAACATCATAATTTTAGATAGTGAGAAAAAGAACATGTTGGAGTTTCGAGTTGTATTCGAGAATTGTTTCGCGTTGTTCCGGAATAGGAACATCCGGCGAGCAAAGGGGGTAATAGGTTCGAGACGCCGGCGGTTTCGTGTTCGAGGAGTACGGGGGAGTTCGACGCTCGTACCGAACGATAATTTTAATAATAAATCAATCGTGCGAGAGACAAAGAAAGAAAGAAAGAAAAAAACTCTACGTCCCCCGGTCGGGCCGGTCGAACCGGCGCCCGGGACGTCGCCGTTGTCGCGCGCGTCCCGGCGGGGACGGGTTACCGCCGGCGATCGTCCGCCGGCACGGGCCGGTGCAGATCGGCCGGATCGATACGCGGACGCCGGAAACCGTTGCCGCCGGGGTTAAACGGACGGTAATCATCACTTTTTGCGACGGCCCGCGTAAAACCGCACGCACGTCCGAAACCGCTGAAACGGCGGTAATATTCGTTACGCACCCGTCCGCGCCGTCGTAATATTTTATCGGCGCCCCGTTACCCAACACAATATCGTAAAATGTACGGAAAATTTATGTTAAATATCATAAAACGCCGTATAAATCTATTATGCGGCCCCGTACCGGAAACGAACGCGGCGCTTTACGGCTAGACGGTAACCACCCCACCCGGCTCCGCCGCGCATTATGCGCCCGCCGGAATAGATTTTATCGATATTTTATTTTTTTTTTTTTACGCCGATACTTCGGGCAAAATACAAATTTATCACTATCGAATTCGGTCGTGGGATTTTTTTCCGTTACGACCGCTCGGATGTATAAATTAACGATCCCGCGAAAAGTAATATCGCCAACACGCGCCCGGCAAGTCGATATCACCGTCCGTGTTTGGCGAGCAAGCGTTTTTTTTTTTCTCTTTTTATTTCCTATGCGAATTTCGCATTCACACCGCAGGGCCTTTTTTTTTTTTTTTTTTAAAGAATTTCACGGATAACTTCCCTAGAACACAGATCAAATTTAAGTAACTTTTCGTCGTCGCGCGATTAGATTAAGTTGGAATCGATGATAATGCGCGAAGTCAGGTATACTGGCGACTACGCGTAGTCGTCCCCGACTGTCCGGCGGGTAATTTTTTCCGTCGCATAATTTTTCGTCTCCCGTGCAAGCCGCAAAGCAGCGTTCCGACAGAGCAATGATTTGCCGTCGAGTCGCAAGAGTGACACGAAAGTGTGCAACTTGGCGAGTACCCAGTGAAAACTATTCGTACGGTAAATCCGGCGTACGGTGACGGTTCTTTATCGGAATCGTCCAGTGTTTCGGTGAAAAAAAAAAAAAAAAAATGCTTGTTTAGAAAGCCGTGAATATGTCAGCGACGAAGGCCGTGGACGGCCATTGACGACCACGTGTGTGAGAACTTTCGAACACGGACATTAAATATACGAAAAAGTACCGATTGCGATGGACAATCGCGCAGACTTGAAACGGGCCAGGAAACGTTCCGACGATTGCCCAGCCATCCCAGTGTGCTGACGTGACCCACGTAGGCTTCTTCCTGTTCCCCCGGCCGAAGACTACAACGGATGGTAATCATTTCGGAACAGTTGGCAAACAGTCAAAGACGGTACCGGGTACCAGGACTCCGAAGGGCGTCCAAGAAGAGAGAGGCCTACCGTGGACGCCTCCGACGCACGGAAATCTCGTTGTGGAAACGATGTGTCGGCGCAGGAGGATCGTATTTCGAAACATTTAAAATGTAATATACCGATATGATAAAAAAATTGTTTTTTTTTTTTTTTAATCGACTTACTGCCATTACCTTCCGGACGAACCATTAGCTAAAAATCAATGCAACTGTAGTATATGACCGGGCAAGTTTTGATGATGAATAATATCGGAAAATAATTTAAACCGGTGATGGGAAAAAGTACGGCCCGCGAAAGTATTTAATCCGGCCCATCGACATGGATAGTATACGGCCCGTATAGTATAAAAAAATTCCCGTAATATTCTGAAAATTAACGAAGAAAATAGTTTTAAATATATAAACCAGACCGAGACCTCGCAATGAAAACTGTGACAGATGAAGCTGTAGTTTTCTACAAACGCTTTCATAATCGCCTACAAACCCGTCAAAATCCTTTGATTAAGAGCCTCTACACTCGGACCATTCCGGGAAACCCCGGGCGTCGTCTAAAAAGGAGCTGGTGCCGTGACTTGCTATAAATATAAAACGAAGTTCTAGACTCTAGACCAGTGGTTCTCAACCGGGGTGACAAGAAAATCTTGGAAAAAGTTTAAAAATATAGACATTTTTTTTGAAAAAAATCGTATTATTGTTACCGTTGTATTATTGAAAAAAATTTTAATAATATAACGATTATTGATCGTTATTTAAAACCACGAGAATAAAATAAAATTTTCAACGTCCTGGCTATGTGAACATGGATTCAGCGCGCTCACGAATATTAAAACCAAAAAACGTCAATGACTCACAAAAACCACACTAGAAGACGATATGAGACTCGCTCTTTCAACCATCAACCCTCGAATTCCACAACTATGTAAAAATCATCAGAGTCAAACTTCTCATTAATTTTTAAATTTCATAGTTTATTCAATTATTATATATTATCAATAATCTTAATTATTTGTTTTCCAATTTAAAATTTCAATGTTTATTTAACAGTAAAGCAAAAATAAAATGTGTAGTTATTATTTTTCTGCGTACTGTATTTTTTATAGGGCTTGTATTTTATATTATTATTATTTTGATGTTAGGGAGACGTAGTGTTGGGTTATCGTAGATGAGGGTGACATGAATCCAAAAAGGTTGAGAACCACTGCTCTAGACAAACGTTAATTCCCAGCCAAGTGTCACCAATGGGTGATTTCTTAATTCATGTTATTTTTTTTTCTCTAAATTATAATATCATATACAGTGAAACCTCCCTTAACGGACACCTCTAAATAGCGGACACCTCTAAATAGCGGACGTTTTTTCGGGGACGGGAACATTTTCACTATTTATGTATAGGAAAACCTCTAAATAACGGACACTTTTATGACGTTGATATTAGTTATTTTTATCTTAAATTAAGAATTATTTTGGAATACCTGAATTATTAAGTTATCTTGTGTGTACATTATTATACTGTATATGAAAATCTTATCTTATCCGTTCAGTCATTGAAATATTAACTTTAAAAGAAAAAATAGACATTCTGGAATTTCGAACATCAAATACAATGGGCGTTCGTGCATTAGCAGACAAATTTAGTGTTAGTAAAACACAAATTGCTGATATTATAGCAAATAAAGACGCTCTTTACAAAATTTGGGCTGAAAATGGAGAAGAGAAACGGAAATGGACAAAGCTACAAAAAACAGAAACCTCTATAATCGACAATGAAGTATTAAACTGGTTTTCAAAATTACGAGAAAAAAAATCTTCCTGTTTTAGGACCGATGAACTTCAAGAAAAAAGTATACGAAACAACTACGCCTGCAATTAGTAAACAAACTAAAGTAACAGATTTTTTTCAGAAATGTTAGTTTTTATTTTTTTAAGATGTATGTATTTAATTAATGTAAAAATAAAAGAAAAATTTAGGTAACTGTTATTTTCATGTTAGTTTTATCGTGCATTCAATTAATGTAAAAATAATATAAAATAAAATTATTGAATTTATTTATTTGTTAAAAAAAACGTTTTCCTCTAAATAGCGGACAAAATTTCGGCGACCGAGAGTGTCCGCTATTCAGAGGTTTCACTGTATACTTATCGTGCTACGTTGTACAGATTGTGTATTTCAATTGTATTAAAAAAATATATATATATATAAACGGATTGCCTCGGGGACTGTGCGCGGTCTTGCCCTCATAGCGTGGTGTAGGTAGACAGTACTATTAGTAGGTACTACGATAATAGGTATATAATTTCCATTTTTGTTCATATTAATATTAAATTTCCCGGATCTCGGTTTGGTGCGTACTTATCTTAGTTTTCGTATAATAAAATATGTATGATTTACCGATATACATAAGTAAATCGATATAACGTTGTATTGTGTAATGCTAACAGTCTTTGCACTGTCGTCATATCTAACCATTATTATTCCTCGTGTTATAGTACAATTAAATTTTAAACATTGAAGTCGACCTCAATCGAGACAATTATGTATTAACTTCAAACTTCGAAATTATACGTACGCCAGAATGAATGTGTTTTGAATTGTATCGGTAAATTATCTCTTGGGAATCGCGGTCGGTAGTCCAACCGAATAAAAAAAAAAAAAAAACAACAGCGTTTGTCTGGAGTAATAAGTATTCCAACACCGCGTGTACAGTGTAAAACACGACGCGTAATGTATGCGGTTTTTTTTTTTTATTATTTTTTGCGCGTGTGGCCTACGAGAATTTTTTTTTTTTTCCGGGGCGCATGTGGTTTTTAAACGTAGTCGGTCGTGGCGGCCATCCGAGGATTGCGGTCGTGTTGGTTCCCGCGCAGCGCGCGCGTCACTTTACAATAAAAACGTACGACAAAAAGAATAAAAAAAAAAAAGAAAACCGGACCGGGGGGAAGGGGGGGGCAGAAATACGAAAAAATAAAAAATAAAAACCAGCGGACAATTTCGGGTTAAAGTGGCCGAGTGATATTTTGAATTCGAATCGAGTTACCCCGCGCGCCGCGGACGCAATAATCCCGGCCGTCGTTTCGCTGGGGCCCGCACGAATGTGAAAAAACGATGACAATTTTCGTAAAAAAAAAAAAAAAAACGAATAATGTTTCGGCGGCGAACAATTCGACGAAATGGCTTTTTTATTATTATTATTGCGTCGAACCCGTTTTGAACCTTAAACCGCGGGCAATATGATCGATTCGAACAAAATTCCGTTTCGTACCGATTTATTCGTATTTAATCGCGATCACCGCTGATGGTTTACGGAAATTCGTAACGAAAAACCGTGTGTTATGTTCATTTTTTTTAAAAAAAATTTTTTTTTTTTTACCACGATTACTAGTAGTTAGTTCGAATCCTACGGATATCCGACGCGGAAAGTCGTTTGACATTTAAATAATAATTCGCCCCGAACACTTAGCTGCTCGTACACAATTCATTACTATACACCCTAACTAAAAAATTATTAATGAAAAGAACGTTTGCAAAATTACAAGCACTTTACATTTTTAATGCCTACCACCCTATTAGCTTATACTCAATTATTTTTACCTTTGCTTAATGACTGCTTAACGTATTGCTTAAAATTTCGCAAAAAAAATCAATTGTTTACAAAGAAAAGTAAAATATTGTGAACATAAATTTTCGTTCGAAAAACGTAAAATGGTTTACAGAATATTTAGAGAAAAAAAGCGCTTATTTTTGTTTATAAAAACTGCTCAATCGGTCGTTATAACTTCCTAGTTTTATTGGTAAAGTTAGAAAAAAAAAAAAAAAAAAAAAAACGATTTCCAACAGTGTTCGAGGGAAAAATTGTTTGATTAAATGTACCAATACTGTTAAAATTTAAATCGTTTTAAATTAATTTTATCATAAATTTTGGAATATCAACGGATCTTTATAATAATATTAATAAAAATGATTGTTTTATATTATTTTTTTTTTTTTTTTTTTGAATTATATTTTAAACGACATGTAAGTGGGGCGTAGAAGGAGGTGAATTGAGACGCTCGTCTAATGTTTTTTTTTTCCGATGCCTACACACCGGTTACTACCGGGATGGGTAGTAAAACTGGCAACAGTGACAGTAACTATCGTCAACTACAGTCGTGTGAACGGTATAGATAGTTACCAAAAAAAAAAACTATCACGAAAGCGATTGTATCCGCAGGCATATGACAAATAGACCAATGAGCAGCATTCAGCTGCTACATTCGAAATTTCGCGTCTCCGGTAACCGACTCAACCGAGTAGATTTCACGCGGGAAATTTCTTCCGACGAACAAAAATCAAAGACCATCGTATAATGTCTAATGTCTGTTTGTTAAAAAAAAAAAAAAAATACCCGGAGTTTTCAAAATACAATTTTGTTAACACAATATTATTCTAAACACACCATTTATCATCTTCGAAATAATCTCCCCGGGAAGCAAATACGCCGCTGCCAAATTTTTTTCCGCTTTTCAAAAACATTCCCGGAAGGCACTAATTGGAATGTACTTAAACTGTGTATTAATCTGAATAAACCTAGTGTGTACGTAATTTTTGTACGATAAAAAAAATAATGTAAACATAACGAACTCGAATTCGGTGATTCAAATTCATAAAAGTACGTTATTTTAATGTTTTTAGCACGTCGAGAATTGCCTTACTACGGATCGTAATAACGTCGTCGTTGTTAATATATTCTAGACTGTTGTACAATTGCGATGTTCGCGAGACAATTTTTTTTTCTTTTTATTTTTCTAAATACTGTTCGCTCTGATGTGACGCCTCGCAATATTATTAGCCCTTAGCAGATATCCGCAAGAACGTCGTATTCGTGTTTATCGTGTATCTACGTACAAACCTAACCTGCTTTTTTTAAAGTTGTTTTTTTTTTTACTATACGACTCACTATTAATAATTGTGTCTGGACTTTTATGGTACAATAATAACACACGAATCGATTGGTTCATCGTTCCCCGGAGACGAGAAATGTTTGTTGAGACGTTAACGTGTCCACCGCACCACGGGAGACTGGACCGACGCGATAGCATCCGAATTTGTAAATTTATACGGTTCTATTATTTTAGGCGGTTTATTCTGGGCAAGATGATCAGAAAACGATTAATTCGTGACACGAAAGACACATAGAAATGAGCACGTGCGCTTTTACCAAAAAAAAACAAAAAACATTTCACTATCATGCGTACACGATAGTTGATGGTTACTATCGCGAGACCACGAGGGCGATAAGTTACTTTTGTACCGTGTGTACACCCGCACTGTGGTTTTTATTTTTATTTTTTTTTTGTTATTTTACCAACGTTCCGCACACTATCACTATCACTATCGTAGACGTCACTGTCACACGTTCACTCAAAACTATCGTGTCTTCTACTGTGTAACACCGTACACGATTATCGGTATGGCGGCCGCTATCTCACTGTAAATGTCACGAATCACGATTAGTGTCTAGTATAGCGGCGGCCCGGACTTTTCGTTTAATATTGTGAAAATTTCCGCAATTTCTCTGTTAAAAATAAATTAATAATAAAAATAAAAAAAAATAAAAAAAAACCTAAACAAAGCGCCACGAGAAATTTAATTAATTCCGTTAATCAAACCTGCCACAGCTGCCGGTTTAAAAGTAATCATCTCGTAAAACATTTGAAAACTCTCGGCCGATGCCAGACAACAATAAATTAAAGATAACATTAATCTCTTTTTAGCCGTTTTGTTAACAACTTTTTTGTCTTCGTTTTTCCTTCGTAATATTTTCATTTATATATATATATATATATAAAAAAAAAAAAAGAAATGCAAGGTAGGATACCTGCGTATACACACACAATATATTGGATTAAAATATTGTTGCACTAAGCTCTTTAACGATGAATTCGCTCGAAAGGAAAATCCCCGTTAAATCGAGCGTTATACATTTTATAGACATAAAGTAACAAAAACCAAAAAAAAAAAAAACCGTAAGTATTAAAAGAAAAGTTTCGTAAGTCGAGGGAACAATAATATTATTAGGTTTTCGAGAGAGTATTTCGCGGGGCTCTGTCCGTACGAATCACGAGCGAAATTATTATTGCAACTTGTAGTAATGTATAATACTGGTCAAATCGATGGGGACAAAAAAAAAAAAAAAATAAAAATAATAATAATAATTTCGGAATATTCCGGCGTACGTTATTATTACTATTTTTTTTTTTTTTTTACGTTAGCCATAAAGTTTAAGCACGCGATAATTCGTGTTAAACTCGACTCGGAGCAAATTATTTATATCGATTATTACTATTTACGGCGATTCCTTTCGGGCACGGCACATATTATTATGCAAAACGACGATATTGTTTTTTCGGAAAACGCCGTGAATTTTTTCCAATTTATTCGCGTAAATCACAATTCTGACGGGGTACGCCCGGAATCGGTTGAATACCCTGTGACCTGAGCTCGGGTTTATATATTGGTCACACGGACACCGGGCAGTAGGATCACAGTGGGCAAATCGTATCGTAAACGGTAATCGTTAAAAAAAAAAAAAAAAAAACCAACGTTCGGAGTCAACGAAATCTGAGGCAATTTGGAAAACCGGCACCGGGCCCCGTAATTTCCCCGATAAGATTCGTTCTGTTATTCCGGCCGGTAAAACGATATTCAGTATTTTGCGTCGGCAAAATACAATATTACAAGGGTATGTAATTCGCACGTCGTATTAGTCTAAACACGAGCGCTGAGGTACAACTGGAAATAATATTTATTTATCGATTCATTGGCCTAAATGAATTGATCGAATCACGAATAAAAATATACGTGCAAGTGGGAAGGGACGAAACGATTGGAAATAGAAATTAACGGAGATCAGCCGGTGCACGTTAACTACACCCTACGGTAAAACCGCATACCGTCCCAGTCACGCTAGGCCGACTGATAATCCGGCAAAATAGTTCAGCAAAATATCCGGGAGCGCACCTCGACTTGACTGGAAACATCGTGTACGTCGGCAAAAGTTGCAAATCAAACGAAAAAACAAAAAAAATAATGCACAATTTGTACCGGCCAGTCGGACGACACTCTGGGCTAAACCTGACCGGCGAACGGTCTCCGGTGCGTTCATCGATTGTTAAACCGATTTGGATTTACGGTATACAACCCCGGGGTTGTGCCGGTAAGTCTAATATCGAAATAAATAATACAACGATTCCAGGCCATCGTTCTTCGTACCGTTCCCGCAGCAAATTACCCGGTTTGCTCCCGCAAATATCCAAGAACACTGGAGCTTCGCACAAATACACCTGCCATACACCCCGTCGACGACAACGCGCAAGACATCGGACGGCTCAAACGACTGAATCCATTTGACTTAGTCTAATTATTAGGTTACGAATAGGGGTTGCACCGTTGGAAGTAAAACCCCATACAAGTTTCGCGTGTATTAAAACAACTACTAATTGATATCTGTAAAGATTCTTTTATCGTTGAAATAAAAATGCTTTTAGGCATAATATAGTATTAAAAAAAAAAAATAAAAAAATATATATAATTGGGAAGGCATGCGGTTGAATGAGGGGTTTTTTTTTTTTTTTTTTTTGTTCGTGACCAAAAAATATCGATTTTCGCCAATCGTACCGACCATTGTAGTTATCGAAATAGGACTTCTGTTACGTTTTCATAAAGTTTACTTTTCCACTATTTCGAAATCGAACTATTTTAAACGCTTCTTTAAAATTCTAAAATAAATAAAAAAAAAAAAATGCGGTTTCGACGGTTGTTTTTATGTAAACATCATGACGAATTCACGCGTGTGTTCCGGAAGTTTTGCCAATGGCGGTCGGTAAAATCGGTATATTTCGACGGAAAACACACTTGGCGGCCAAAACCGATTAATATTAATTTGGATTCCCTATATCGGAAATGTCGACACGCGACTGGGCCGCAGTGCGTGTTTCGTAGTTTTTTCAGTGTTTGCCCGTTGTTTACGCGTTATGGTATAACGTGGTAAAAACCGCCGCGTTGCTTTTTATTGTATTTTAATTTTTACTATTGGGTATTTCGTTAGTATTCCAGTAGTACCCACTCGTAGTTTTTATCTTATATTTATTTGTCCAAGCCCTGCTTAGTACCGTCTGGGCCGCTGTGCCGATTATGGACGTGTGCGATCGCATTCGAAATATAGCATATCGTTTCGATTTCGATAAAACTAGAAATTCTGTACGGGGATAATGCTATCGAAAAAAATCGGAGAAAAATGCGATGATATTACCCATTGAATTACCTACCTACACGTAAATTTTGGCTGTTGTCTATTCGTCAGTTATCGATCGCGGAACGAGCACAATAATCGTTTATATGTTTGCGTTGCAATTTCACGTATTTTCTTCGTACCTATTTTATATAATATACCGGTGAATAAAACAATGTAAAATCTCGGATGAAACTCGTGTTTTTTTTTGTTATATAACAAAACGGTCCAATTATTATTTTTTCATTAAATTATAAAAAAAAAAAAAAAAAAAGGCTGTACGTTTAACTTGTCAGGAATGTACAATAACGTTGTACATTAAATTATTCATTCAAAGTTTATCGACATGGAGACATATCCTTGTCTTCGAAACAATGCATAAAGAATGATGTCTCTTTTTGGTAGTACTTGTGAGCATATTATATCCCGAATGAAAATTGTCAAATCGAAAACTAGAGATCGATTCACTTAGAAAACATACTGAGAATTGAAACGTTTCAGATCCAACCAAATATTGAAACATCAGTCAGTGAAAAACAATGCCAGTAATCACACTAAAAATTATTATAAAAAAAAAGATGAACCCAAAAAAAAAAACAAATGTATACGTGTCGATAAGAATAAACGACGATAGTTTCAATCGAATTAGTTTTTGCCCAAATTACACAAACTATATGCAATGTTAAGACGTGAACAATTAAAATTTTGTCAAGATATTGATTGAGACGACATACCGATAATCTATCTTGATAAAGATAAAAGAATGAACCGGATTAGAAATTGATCTGGATAATAGATAAATGGTAACTATTATTTATCTAGAGAAAGATGCATACAGATGCGTTTGTCGTAAACTACGATTACATTTTAAAATTGTATATGATGTTAACAATATATAAATTGTCAAATAACAATGTTCTACTATATTTACATTTTTTTTTTTATATTTCTCCAATATTGTTCGTCAACTTTCTATTTGTGAGAATAGGTAAATAATCATCCGAGATTCGGTACTGGAACCGATAAATAATTTACTTATAAAAAACCTTATTTAAAGAATATAATACAGAGCAATTTCTCTAGATAAGTGACGTTTTTAACTAAGATAAATATTTTTAAAAAACTTGGCAATATGTATCTAGATAAGATAAAACTAAAATTTTGTTATTTATCTATATGAGTCTCAACACTGCATTGAGATAATTTCGACCTAACCGAGACTCCTCAAAATTAAACAGTAATGTTTATTTAAAAAAAAATACTAAAAATAAATTCATTAACCTTTTAAATGCTAAGACTTTACTGAAATGGGAAATCTGTTTCTATTTGACCAACTATTTTTCAATAAAAACTCATAGAATTCACAACACATTAAATTAGTTTGTTAATGTTTTCGAGGAAGAAAAAACACGACTTATCCAACCCTACTTACTTAGTCAATCGAACTCTGTCCCGAATAGGTTTTTAATTACAACGGTTTAAGCATGTAAACGAAATTCATCCCGGAAAAAGAATACAGATACATTTGTCGTGAATTTAATTTTTGTAATTTTCAAAAAATAAAATCCCGGTTTTTTTTGAACAGACGGCCGGCAACAATCGATTATTATTTATTTTATTTCTCTCTCTCTCTCTTTCTGTTTCTCGTTCTCTAACTCTCTTTCTCTCTCTCGTTCGTTCGGGCTGTCGTGGTCGTCCGTTGAAATATTCATCGTAGGTGTACCGCGAGCGTGTTGTTGTCACGGCAGTACGGCATTACAATGGACTCCTCGGGACGACGGCGGGCACGGGCAGGACGGGTGCGCGCGCGCGTTTCAAACGGGGAAAACGGACGGCTCGACCGTGGCTAATACGCCGCCACGCAGTCGATTCCCATAAACGGCGACGGGCGGACGGGCGGGCGGGCGGGCGGGCGGGCGGGCGGGCGCGTACCCGTTCGCCCGCGCCTCGCGACTCCCCGGCGATACGCCGCCGCCGCCGCCGCGTTTTATCGTCGGTGGGGGCACGCCGTTTACAAGAGACGGACTACTCCTCCTCGGCCGGGACTTATTTATACCTCGCACCTCGTTTGTATATAATAACGTTGTGTACGGACGCCACGGTCACGGCGCTCAATTAAAATTAAACCCGGTTCGGTGTACAGCGAAAAGTTTACGGGGGCAAACGGCCGAGGTCTAATTAAAACGCGCCCCATTACCTCCGTCCGTGCCCGCCGAGCGGGAGAATCGGCGAGCGAGACAGACAGAATGAGACGGAGAGAAAACGGTGAAAAAAAAACAAAACAAATCTCATTCCCGCTCGCGTTTACTTACCTAATTAATAATAATAACATCTACGGTCTCGGTATTTGTATTTATGTATTTATATAAAAAAATTGAAATGAAAAAGTTCTATTTATTATTTCCGTTCTCGAACCTGGGCTCGATTTTCTACAAATAATCGCTGGTTCGTTGCGATTTTCGGTTACACCGCGCCAATTGTCATTCCCGCGATATTATAAAAATCGTTGGAAATCCCGTTCGTTTTGTTTCGTTTCGGACGACGGTGACCCGGTAGTGACGGTGACGAATCGAAACGGTCGTACCGCGTTCGGGTGTCCGGGTATGCGGGTTTTTGCCGCACATAAACTCGCCGACGACCGCACAGGTTCGTATTCAATGCGGTCCACGTCCGAAAGGGACTAATAAATAATTATTGGTAGTTTGCCGGTAACGTTCGATAATGAACGCGCGAGACCGGGTACCGGCGACGAGGGCGGTCTTAAGTAAACGGACAACGAGCGTTTACGGGGCTCTCCTCGTTAATCGTCTTTTAAATCGGCCGTTTCGCCGTGTTAACAACAACAACAACAACAACAACAACAATAATAATAATAATAATAATACTAATAATAATAAAAACGAATTTCCGTCCCGGTGTTTCGGTTTTAACGATCGAACAGAAACGAAAAAAAACGTTACTGTCGCGTCACATACACGGTCACCGACGAGCGCCGTTCTGTTTTCGATGCAAAACGACGGGTTTTTTTTTACGTGTTTTATTTATTGTACAAGTTATTTGGCGATTTCATAACACTCGGCGTACGTCTGAGTACACGAAAACCGATTGATATCGTAGAAATTGCGGATAGCAATAGCGTCGGTTATGTGCACCGTTTGCGTTTTTCAAATCGAAAATATCGTCGACGCGGACGTGTACGAGACTGGCGGCCGGCACTACGGTAGTAAAAGATCCGCCGGGGCTGACTACTCGACCGGTACATTTGAAAATACGATTCGGCCGTTCTCGACCACCGCCCGCCGTGGCGCCGTCCATTTCAAAATTCTTATGGAGTCGATACGGTCACCGACGAACGCGATTCTGTTTTCGATGTAAAACGACGGTTTTTTTTTTTACGTGTTTTATTGTACACGTTAATTAGCGAAAGTCGGTGGATTTTATAACACGCGGCGTACGTCTGAGTACACGAAAACCGATTGATATCGTAGAAATTGCGGATAGCAATAGCGTCGGTTATGTGCACCGTTTGCGGTTTTTCAAGGCGACGCGGACGCGAACGAGACTGGCGGCCGGCACTACGGTAGTAAAAGATCCGCCGGGGCTGATTACTCGACCGGTACATTTGAAAATACGATTCGGCCGTTCTCGACCACCGCCCGCCGTGGCGCCGTCCATTTCAAAATTCTTATGGAGTCGATACGGTCACCGACGAACGCGATTCTGTTTTCGATGTAAAACGACGGTTTTTTTTTTTACGTGTTTTATTGTACACGTTAATTAGCGAAAGTCGGTGGATTTTATAACACGCGGCGTACGTCTGAGTACACGAAAACCGATTGATATCGTAGAAATTGCGGATAGCAATAGCGTCGGTTATGTGCACCGTTTGCGGTTTTTCAAATCGAAAATATCGTCGACGCGGACGTGTACGAGACTGGCGACCGGCACTACGGTAGTAAAAGATCCGCCGGGGCTGACTACTCGACCGGTACATTTGAAAATACGATTCGGCCGTTCTTGACCTCCGTGGCGGCGTCCGTTTCAAAATTCTTATGGAGTCGATACGGTCACCGACAAGCGCCGTTCTGTTTTCGATGTAAAACGACGGGTTTTTTTACGTGTTTTATTTATTGTATAAGTTATTTGGCGATTTCATAACACTCGGCGTACGTCTGAGTACACGAAAACCGATTGATATCGTAGAAATTGCGGATAGCAATAGCGTCGGTTATGTGCACCGTTTGCGGTTTTTCAAGGCGACGCGGACGTGTACGAGACTGGCGGCCGGCGCTACGGTAGTAAAAGATCCGCCGGGGCTGACTACTCGACCGGTACATTTGAAAATACGATTCGGCCGTTCTCGACCACCGTGGCCGTTTCAAAATCCTTGTCGAGTCGGTACGTAATCGAACAAAAAAAAAGACGTAACGGTTTACCGATAAATTATTAATTGGCGAATAACGAACAGGCCGACGCCGCGAAATATACGCGGACAAACAAACCGTTGATAGCGCCCGTCCAAGCGCGTTTAGGCGTGTTCAATTGAATTCGGTAACATAATCGGACTCATAGGCGTTCCGCCTACGCGCCCGAAACGTATTTTTTTTTATTATTATTATTATTATTATTACACTCCCACCCACGCCCGCGACCGCCGCGACACACCGGCGCACATAAAGCCGCTATTACGATCGAATTACGGCGTTCGCGGACGCCTCCGCTATAGAATTATGCGGTTTTCTTCGCATTACGGTAAATTTATATTCCGTTCGCGCTGTGTGTGCGTGTGTTATTGATAAAACATTAAGTGTGTGTACCGCCCGGCCTGCCTATACGTGTAGACATTCTGAACGGCTTGCAGTAGCGAAACGGTCGGGAAACGGAATCGCGGATTTTATTGCATCTGCGGGACCGGGACTCCCGGCGTGAGACTTGTTGTCCCGCCGTGTTATTATAATAATGATTTTTATATTATTGTAAATGCAAATCGGCCGGAATAAAAATATCGGTACACGGTCGAAACGTTACCGCGGCCGACACAATTCGTTAACGTTGTCGATACACACTTAGGGTTTTATAGTTTTAGGTTCTCTCTCTCTCTCTCTCTTTTATTATTTCGAGTTCGGTGCCAAGAAATAATATTATTGTATACGGATTATTTACCGGGTCGAAAGTTTAAGTTTCCTCCCGCCCCCCCCCCCCCGGCCATCGATCGGAAAATCGGAAAAATATCCACGGAAACCGACGAGTACGGAAACTTTTAACGCTTTTTGTTTTGTTTTGGTTTTTTTTTTTTTTTTTTTTTTTTTTTTTTTTCCGTTATGTTTTTTGTACCGTCCGTGTACTTATCCATAACAATCATTGTATTATAACCCGAAATGTAAAACCGGTGAGAGCTCAACAAAAAGTTACGGGCCGTAGTTTTCCGGGTTTTTTTTTTTTTTTTTGGCGAGGTTCTTATACAATTTACAACTACTTTTTTTTTATGGCCGATAATAATTTTAAACCATTTATTAAACACTATGGACGCGTTTGCGGTCGTTTGTATTCACTTCGCGTGCGCTCGGTGGCACCCGTTCACCACGCCAGAGTTTAAATGTATGTATATATATATATATATATATATATGAAAAAAAATAATCAAATACGTAAATATGTCGGCAAATCCGTTCGCGTTTCATGTGTTTAACTTAAAAACGCACTTATTACCCGACTGTCCCGGTATTACGCGAACGGCGGAAAAACTATTCGGACAGCGAAATGACAACGAGAAAACAAATACTATATATAGTTTCCGTTAAAAATGTAAATAAATAAAAAATAAAATAAAAATGTTCAATTACCGTACGGTAATGTGTTTCCGGTTACCCGTCTACGAACTCGACAGTGCCCCGTCAGAAGACGCCACGAGTGAATCCCGAACGTTAGTGGCCGCACAAAAAATTGTATTATTTACGCCGCCAATCGTAGTGATAAACGTGTGTGATGATTTGTCGAATGATTTTTATTGCAATCAACGCGACGGACACGAACGTATATTTCGCGGATGATTTATCCAACAAGCACACGTTGTTCTATGGCAAGATATTACAGTTTACACTCTGATAATATCCGTACATAGACTCAAATGCAGAATAAGTCTACGCGAACTTTAGACACACGTGCCATTTATGCTTTTTAAACCCTATGCCGCCCGTCAGTTCGATCTTACCCGGTGTATCGCTACTTAAAAACACCGAAGATATTGCGAACCTGCACGAAATCGGTTTTTAAATATATTCGCGTTCGTGTTCGATACCGGCAGGCCTATACAATAGTTCATTTTATAATATAACGAATTTTCTTGTGCTCAGTGCACTTAGCTCCGCAAACGTTTACCGCGTTCGTTATGCGGCGAAATTAATTTCCTTTTTTTTTTTTAGTTCTTGTCGCGCATACGCTTCCAAGTCAATTCTCTCGAAACATTCGAATGCCAAAGCACTTGTATTGGGAATTTATTAATTGGGTTTATGTAACGATAAACGCATGCGATGGTTTGCCGTCGAATCATTTATTTTGTTTGCAATCAATGCGACCGGGCCCGAGCGTATGTTTCGCGGAGAGTCCGCAATCAACGCCGATGCCCGTCGACTGCCGTGTTCCCCGTACGTGGACGGTACGCGAAACTTTTTCGGCATTACCGGAACGATAACTCGCAAAATTAACGCGTTCCTCTGATACAGCCAGTGCCATAGGTGGAGTTATAAAGTAATATATATATATATTTTCCACCGGTAATTAGGCGCGCCAGCCCCGGGGTTTTCTTAGGGTATGGGTGTGTTTTACGACACGGACGTAATATTATAACGTCACCAAAGGGAATAGAATTACGAATATTATTACTGCGGTACCTATGCGAGGTAATTACCGTATAGTTACACGTGTTTATCGTCATAGTCTGCGCATTACAATATTTGCGTGTCCCGTGACAGGGGGCCATTCGTTTCCCGGCACCGCCGTCGCGTAACCTTCGCGCCAGCGTTGTTCCGACTTAATAATCTCGGGCAATACTAAATTATTATCGTACGTGCGTCCCTTGCCCGGTCCCCGCTACCGGTACTCCCGTGAATATGATGCAATATTCAAACGATAAATACGTAATTCCGGAAGGTCGGACATTTTTTTTTATTTTTTTTTATATATATATATATATATACAAGTACCGTCGTCGTCGTCGTCGAACAACGGTGCGAAAATTCGAACGTCGCGACCGTATAATCGGGCTCGCTTTTAACAAAAAAAAAAAAAAAAAAAAAAAATGACCCCCCGAATTTCCACCGGCTGAATATTGTTATATATTTGAACGAATTCGGTTTATCATTTTTTTTTTTTTTCTATTATTATTTAAACGTATACTCACTGCTACCCTTTGGTGCGCCGATCGAATAAAAAAAAAACCGCGGAAAACTTCTCGGATGTCGAGATAGAAATCAAATACTCCGGTTTTACGGTATACGTAAAGATTTTATTCGATAATTATTGTCGTTTTGTACTGTCATTATCCAAGATCGCATTAAAATTAAAATTTTTTTTTTTTTGTTTCCAATTTGACATGAATATTCTAAAAATCAAAATATTTATATATATATATATATATATTATATGCGCCGTAAAAATGTAAAAATAATAAATTATTACGCGTTTAAACGATCGTATAGATCTGTGTATAACTTACGTTTGTATCAATTGCAAAATTTACATTTGATTTTCTGTAGTTTATCGCAAGACAATTGAGGAAAATTAATTCTTTACTATAATATTTCCAACAAGCACACGTTGTTCTTTGGCATGATTCAATTTTTACCCTGAAAATATCCGTACACAGACTCATATAAAGAATAAATCCATGCGGACTTTAGGCACACGTGTCATTTAAGCTTTGCCACTACTTAAAAAGACCGAAGATATTGTGAATTTGCACAAAATTGTTAATTTAAATGTATTCGATTTCCTCGATCCCAGTTCACTTAGCGAGGGGCATCGGCTCGGCAAATATTTACTACGTTCGTTATGCGGCGAAATTAATTTCCTTTTTTTAGTTCTTGTCCCGCATACGCTTCAAAATGAATTCGCTTAATATTTTGGAGTGCTAAGCACTCCTATTACTTATTTATTAGTGCGTACGAGCAATTCGCAAATGTTCGATTAAATTTAATTTAGCCAGTTCAATTTAGCGGTCTTCGTTGAAATATTCATGTCCTAGTAGTTATGGTTTTATAGATTTTCGCTTCTTTCGAATTATTGCTCAGACTGTTAACTAATATTATTTCTTTATTACCGTCTAATATACAATATTTTTATACGAAATCGTGTGAAATTTTTTAAAACGAAATAATATTGAACAATCAACATCAAACTTATTTGTACAGGTGAGTTTAGTTTCAAATCGAAATTTTACCGCATGCAAGTTATTTGCTTCTTTAGTTTTTTTTGTTTTTGTTTCCGGCAAACTTGTCGGTTTCCGTCAAACACATGTAAATCGATTGTATAAACACACGAAACCAGGAATGCGGTATATATGCGGTGTAAACGAAACGATAAAATAGCGGGTTTCGTTCAATTCTTGTTGGCCAACTGAAATGTGTTCAAGCGGCTTGTTAACCGTATACGTATACGGTGTTTTTCGGCGTACTTCCGGCGGCGGTTCAATCGATCGGCATCCGGTGTTTTAACGGAATACCTACCAGTTTTGCGGGTTCGCCATTACTTATGACTCACGGACACGGCCCCGGGCTTAATGAATTTATTAAATGTTTGCGGCCGCCCGCACACACCGAATCGCGTATTTGACTTTAAGCATTTGTCCCGTAAACCACTCCTGCGAATACGGCCGGAAACTCAATATTCGAACCCGAACCGCGTCGTACCGACGGACGGAATCGCTCCGTTATGATCGAGCCGCGGGGTTCGGCGTGTAAAATCGCCGCAGGCCCGCCGTCGGTTCTCCCGCGTAAGGTGACAATCGGTCGACCAATTAATTCCGGATAATTTTCCCAGCTCCGTCGGTTCGAAAGATCCCGATAATAATAATGCACACTGTCGGTGTTGCGATCGCGATATTATCGTTTTACGAGAAAATACGGAAAGGAGGACAAAAAAAAAAAAAAAAAATCGTATTCTATAATCCAACCGCGCGTGTATCGTAAACCGATCGCGTACAGATTTTATTCGATAATAATATATTTACTTTGCGATTTAACGAGTGGCTTGTATTATGTAATGAAAAATGTTAAAACGCCGGTAAACGAGTCCTGCACATAACGTATTTATATATTAAAAAAATATTAAAGGCGGAAATTTAATCGAAATCGTTGTAAGACGTTATTATCGTTAAATTTACCGGACGTAATTAATCGAGTCGCAGTTAACGCGGAGAAAAAAAAAAAAAGAAAAGTAAATGGTTTTATTTAACGGGCGGGTAATAATTTTATTTTTTTAGTTTCTGGCCGTAGCGGCAAGCAAATATATTGGTTATACTACGAAGTGTGTGTTTTTTACATTTTTTTTTTTTCCATCCGTTAACAATTATTCCACCGGCAGTGAACTGGCGTGAAATTTCGTCTAGTTGGTCTCATCGAGGGGCTCATTTTTCGATTTCCCTTGTAGTTTATTGCTAATTAGGAAATACGGGTAAAAACGTCGAAAAAAAAAAAAAAAAAAACGGAACAGTAACAATAAAAGTACAATAAAACGGTTTGCCATTTTCTACTTGGATTTTGTTTCTTGCGATTCGGTTATAAAAAAAAAAAAAAAAAAAAAAATCTAAGATACGTGAAATTTTCATCGGATATCTTATATCGGCCGTGTCCAGACATAGTAAAAATGTCAAAACATTCCGAAGGATTTTATATACTATTTTTACGAGTATATATCCGTTTGACGTTTTCGATTTTTTTTTTTTTTTTTTTTGTAGTTGTTATTTGGTTTTGTACGAATCACATGGTTTTTATTTTCGCCCAAACAGAAATTCACGAAAATTTAACACCACAAGTTGTAATCGTTGAAATAAAGTTGAGCATAATGTTAGTTATACGTATTTTTTTATATATGTATAGAAGCGTAAAATGTGCAAATTTGAACAAGAATCGTAAAACATGGTTAACCGTAATTCGCTCAGAATCGTTTTGCGTTAACAATGATTTATCGATGCGTGTAGACATTAAACAAATTCCTCTCTATATATCCTTCCTTGTCAATGTCTTATTGGTTTTAATATGTCTGCCACCGTGGTTGTAGCACTGTTATTAATTAATTCCGTTTTGTCGGGACGTGTACGAGAAAAAATGAAAAAAACAACCGCAGGAAATATTTCAATATTTTTACCAATCAGAATCCAATTCAATAGGAAACTAAACGATTCCATTCCGTTCGTACTAATTCCCCGGGGTTAATAAATCCAATGTCAAAAAAAAAATCAAAATAAAATCCAAGGGGCTAATAACCGAATTAAATTGTACATCCCTCGGACGTCTAGTTCAATATTTATTTAATACGTTTTAGACATCGTGGTGATTTTATAATCTATTTAATGACCCGAGAAATTGAACGTTTAATAAAACTACAGTCGTAGAACGAATTCATTCGAAAATATGCAATTTTACCAACGTGACACGTTGTACGTATTGGATTAGTTGAATTTGATTATTTTTTTTTTTTTGCGCTAGACCGAATAAATATTAAATTTTTATGAACAAATAATGGACTTGACAAAAATCCTTATATCACGTAGGATATATTCGTATATTTTTCGTTTTGGTAATAAATGAATTCAGATTCTGAGCCGACCGAGGAATGTTCGTATTAGCGTGGGCTTTTTTATCTCTCTCTCTCTCTCTCTCTCTGTCTACAAGTTTTCGGGGCTAGAAAACATACTCCAACCATCAACAGTGGTTTCTGGTGGCAGATTTGCCCTGTACATTTCCTAATAATGGAGCAACACATAAATAAAAAAAAAAAATCGCGGATATTGCTCGCGGGTGTCCTGCTGTTATAGGCGGGAAGTTGGGAAAAAAGGATACATAATGCAATTCAATTTCAATATTTACGCAACGATAAATCATTGGTAACGCAATACGATTCTGAACAAAGTTCGGTTGAAAACATGTACGGTGAAATGCCGTGATTTGTATGCTTTTCGACAAAATTTTAATTTAAAACGCTTACAAAAAAAAAAAACCCCTATTACGGTTTACCTATTCTTTTTACCATTGAGTACAATTAACTTAACGATAAACGGCGTGTGCAATGTTTGGCCAAAACATTTATATCCAAATAACAACTAAAAAAAAAACCCGAAAAAATCAATTGCCTACAAGTAAGTCAAAAATCATCAGAATGGTTTAAAATTGCACGCGCACTTAGCAAAGTCTATAAATTCATAATGTGTTCAAATTACCAGTCTACACGATTGTAGATACAAGAAAAGGAAAAAAAAAAAAAATCGAAAATAATTAAACCGTCGTTGGGCCGTATTGTACGTTTTTTCGTACGTTTTCTTCCGCAATTGTTACGAAATAAACAACGGAAATTGAAAAAAAAAACCTAACCAGACGCGAAATTATTTACAGAAAAGTTGCTACGCATGGATATCGGAGCAGGTTGTCTAGTTGAAAAACTGTATACAGACAGAAAAATAAATAGAAACACACGCGTGTCTTGGTAAAACATTTTAAAATACGTTCTAAATCTCGTTCTAAAATACGGCACGACGGTCTAAATCGTTTTATTTTTATTGTTTTTGCAATTACGGTGAAAAATATAGTCGTGAATTCCTGTAATTTTAAACCTAAATTCGACAAAATTCATCCGGCGTATACCGAGTTTTTCGTATAACGATTTGACATTTGTCGTGTTTTTGTTTTTTTGTTTTGTTTTCAATCGGACAAAAAGCCATACCGTTCGAACCGATAATCGGTAATGTCCGAAAATCCACGGCGATACCTACACCGCGTCCGGGGGATATTACGCGTAACGTTATCTCTACTATTTTTTTTTTTTTTTGAAAAAAAATATATATATAAAAAAAAAAAACTGCGCCCCTTATAAATAATATGTTTCGCGGCGTTGTGCAGCTCGACTAGGTTTAATTTGCGTATTATAAATAATTGTCGTACAAACGTCACGGTGTGCGGACGCGAGAAAAAAGAAATACCCGCGAGAAAGCAAACGTATGTTAAACAAAATTAAATGGGTACCTGTACCCGGGTTTTCGTTAATACGCAAAAAGGATTTGTGTGTAACTCTTATTTTTTAATTTTTTTTTTTTTTTTTTTTTATTACGATATTCCCGAGAAAAAAAAAATAATACGTTATCTAACGGGTTAAAAAGTCCCCGTTTCCCGTTGGTCTACGATGTGCGACGTGCACAAAAGTCAAAAACGATTATCGTTTAAACGTATTTAAACGGCCAATCGAATCTGCTTTGGTCTTGTGTCGGATCCCGGAACTATTATGCGCCGTGTTTTTTACGCGAAATTATTTATTTATTTATAGGGGGGGCGAGGACGGACGATGGGGGCACCAGGGTCTGACCTCCCGTCCGCCCGGTTCCGAATTCGGGCCGTGAACCGGCGAATTGAAATTTAAAGAGAAAAAAAAAAACAATAATACAAATCTAAACCAATTGGTTGTTTAATACGAACTGCGTCTGTACTGGTAAAACCGTACCCGATATAATATATTTGGCAAGTCTTCGATATGTCTGTTCTTATAAATAACATTTTTTTTTGTTATATTCTTCTTGACGATTAGATCAAGCGAAACACGTGTGGTACAGTGATACAAAAAAAAAAAATAAAAAAATAATATGGACTTTTCTTCAGTGTAAGTTAATTTTAATCAAATTAATAAACGAACGAAACAGTTTTTTAATGATTTATTATTTGTACGACAACATCAAAATGACGCCCACCCATTTCCACAGACGGGAAAATTTTCCAAAAAACCGCTACAGTACGTGTAAAAATCATTACTGTCGTTTTATACAAAAAAAATCATAGCCATTGTGGCCGCGTACAAAAACGGACCCAGGAAACATGTTATTTCCGTCGAACGGAAGAAGATTTTTTTTCTTTCTTATTTTTTGTGCTACAAATGATTTCGGACAAACTCCGCACGTATACTAAAAAATATGCCACGGGAATTTGTCCGATTCAAATGTTCGAATAAACTCCGACGTTTGCGGTTGCGGTTTTAGGATTTTTTTTTTTTTTTTTTTTGGGTACCCGCCTTCCTGGGCGTTTGACGTATCCGTTTTTTAATATTTTAACATTTCTACGGGAAATTACGTTCGCCAAACTTTACTGTTGTGTGCACATATCACTACAATCGACGCGAATACGAATAAAACAAAATAATACATTTTTTTTTTTTAATCGTTTTTCTTTTTCTATTTTTTTTTTTTTTTTTTTTTTTTTTAACTAAATTATTATAACTGCTTATGCTAATAGACTCCCTCGTGTACGGGCAATTATCGCACAAACCCCGAGCTTTTCCGCCGTTGTGTATGGGAAATTGGAATAAGGCGTGCGTGTCGGATAATTTGGTTTATACGCTAAAACCATTGTAATTAAAAACCTATTCGGCACAGAGTTTGATTAACTGGCAGCACCGTTGGATTATTATAAGTCGTGTTTTTATTTTTTTTTGTTTTAATCGAAAAAATTAACAAACTAATTCGAATTGTCGTAAATTCTATTAGTTTTTATTGAAAACTAGTTGGTCGAATAGAAACAGATTTCCCATTAACAACCGCCGGACGTAAAATCCACGTCTCTGGGTGTACAACGTGAACAATTCGTAACATTTTTACTAACCGAAGAAGTGTTTTCGAGCAGTCTCGGTTAGGTCGAATGTATCTCGATGCAGTGTTGAGACTCATATAGATAAATAATGCATTTTATTTTTATCTTATCTAGATAAATATTGCCAAGTCTTTTAAAAATATTTATCTTAGTTAAAAACGTCACTTATCTAGAGAAATTGCTCTGCATTATGTTCTTTAAATAAGGTTCTTTATAAGTAAATTATTTATCGGTTCCAAAACCGAATCTCGGATGATTATTTGCCTCTTCTCATAAATAGAAATTTGACGACCAATATCGAAGAAATATAAAAAAATCTAAATATAGTAGAACACTGTTTTTTGGCAATTTATATATTGTTAACATCAAATACAATTTTAAAATGTAATCGTAGTTTACGGCAAACGCATCTGTATGCATCTTTCTCTAGATAAATAACAGTTACCATTTATCTATTATCCAGATCTATTTTAAATCCGGTTCATCTTTTATCATTATCAGGATAGATAATCGGTATGTCGTTTCAATCAATATCTGGACAAAATTTTAATTGTCCACGTCATAACACTGCATATAGTTTATGCAATTTTGGCAAAAACTATTTCGATTGAAACTATCGTCGTTTACATTGACCCACACATATATATTTGTTTTTTCTGTGTTTATCCTTTTACACTCGTATCTATTTCGATTATGTCAATCTAACCGGACTCCGCGTTTCGATTTTCACTCGTACGGTCATTGCCCCTGACGCGCTGGTGCGGCGGGTTACAAGACCGCACGGTACCATGACGTGGTACCGCCTCACTCGGCTATTCACGGGGAACGGATTCATCGACTCGTTTCATCACCGGATCGGGCGAGCTCCGTCGCCCGGGTGTTCTCACTGCGGTTTCCCAGTGAGGCGAACGATGTGGATGACGGCGCTCTTCATACCCCGTTGCGCTGCGAGGCGTTTGACGGTCACAGGGAGCGCCCGGCCCGGCGAATCGGCCCGTTCGTACCGGGCGACTTGGTGTCGCTCGTGCTGGAGTCCCCGGGCCACAGGGGAAGCCGTGGTCGACTTCGCCGGCGTACGCCTACTGCAAGCGCATCGCCGCCATCGCTGATCGCGGCTCCGCAGTCGCTAGACCGCCGGCCGGGAGGCCGGTAGGAAGTGTCCCCCCTTGTAGCTTGTGAGGGCAGCATGCGAGCATCGGCCCGGCTACTGTCCATCCCCACCGTGGAGTACGAATCTGCTGTAATTATGCTAATATGAGCTCGCCTCGCTTAGGGGAAAACGGGATTTTTAAAAAAAAAAAAAAAATAAAAGTACTTAATTGTAATTTCGTTTTCAATAAATGATGGCGACCCACCTCGTCGAAGTAGTGATGTATTGCCGGGTTGAAACCCCCCAAAAAAAGTAGAAAACGACAGAGTCCGTAGCGATGTCCGAGTTCGTTTTTATCAGGATTTTAAATATTAAAAACCGTTTGTATAGATAGTTGGAACATTACGCGCAACACCCGACGCGAAATACAATTTTACGGACCGTAGGTGGTGTACGCAACGGCCGTTCGATTTTCCAATTTTCTTCTGTCCCGGCCGGGCTCTACCGTGCGTTTTCACACGGGTGCGGCAGAGCCCACTGACGAGTTCAACGAGTTCATCAGCCTGTGATATGATACGAGCAAGCCTTAATAAGTGGTATATTTCGAATTGTACGGTAATGCCGTTTTTATCCATAACCATGGTCTGGACACGTGTACACCGTGGTTTCGTCGTGCGTGCGTATTACGAAAATAATCATTCTGCGATCGCTACACAAAGGGCTTTTCGTATACACTTTCGTGGCATTCCACGTGCTGAATCTGCTAACACTATCAAATTGCGGATACGGCATTTGGAGGAAACCGAAAGTACCCTAAGTAGACTTGGACGCGGAGCACCCAGAACGGTAAGAACCCCCGAAAATGTGCAGTTGGTCAGAGAGTCAATTGAGCAGTCGTCCTTAAGACGCTCAGCCCGGAACTACACGCTGTAGCATTGGGAATCTCAGACCGTTCTTCGACGAGAATTCTTCACGAAGATTTATCATTCCATCCGTATAAATTAATGCTTGTCCAAGAGTTTAATGCCACTGACTGCGGCAACCGTAAATATCTCTGTCAGCAAATCCTTCTGCAAATTCCTCCGATATTAACTTTTTTCTGTATCGACGAGGCCCATTTTCATATTTCTGGAACTGTAAATAAACAAAACTGGGCTACAAATAACCCACGGCAGCTCCGTGAAAGACCACTCCGCGTGGAAGTCGAGGCCATACCAGTCGAAATGCGCCGGAAGTCATATGAGAGCTTCGGAGATCTTCTACAACAGTGTTTCAACGCTGACGGCCGCCGTCTTGGAGATATAATTTTCAAAAAATAATTTTTAAAAACGGGATTGAATAATATAAAAAAAACCTTCTCTCTAAGTTTTACTGTTCGTTATTTTTAGGCCATCGAATCTCGTCAGCCGTCTCTGCCGCACCTCGTGTATATTGTACGTTTTATTATGTTTGGCTGGGATTCGATGACGGTCGGACGTCGTCGGGGCGGCGTATTCGACGGGTGCTTAAGACGCGCGTCTTATGACTATGAGACCGGCTTACATCATAAAGGTACGATAGAGGTAATAAAGCGTCCAAGGGTCGCGTACGCGGCGCGGCACGCGATATCGATTGCCGCGCGAATATGTGCGCGATAATTATATATCGTACGCCCGTACGAAACGTATACATTTATATAAATGCGGCGGTTTTTATTATCGCGCGGTATATCAGTGTATTGTCTCCCGAGAGTTGTCGCGGTTTCCCGCGCGGAAAACCGAACGAAACGCATCCCGTCAAATACGCGCGCGCGGGCGTCGTCTTACGCTGTGTCCAACGTGAACGCGGCGAACGCGGGCGAACGCGAACGAATTGATTCGTTCGCGTTCGCCGCACCGTTTGAAAATCAAATCGTTTTGTTTTTGGTCGCGCGTTTAAGCGAACAGACGTTAAAATATTTCGTTTATTAGTTTAATATTTCAATTTACGATATTGTTGTACGGTCAATATGGGGCTCATTATATCTGAGGTACAAAAAAGGAATGTTCTTTGGAATAAATTTAATACAAAGTATAGGGACAGATTGGTATCTGAGTAAGAATGGGAAGCCGTTTCCAGAATAATTTTTTTTAAATACTTTTTATATATTAAATATTTCACTTCGGCACTTTCCAATATTAACAATTGTTTTTGTAAACTAAAAGACATTTTTAGTTGTTTTTAAAATAGTAGAACATGTGTAAAATATACCGCACAACCTTTGCACAACTCACCTTCAAAATACACCGCATGTAAAAAATATCTGAATATGGTTTAGCCGCAAATTCGCGTTCGCCGCGTTCACGTTGGACACAGCGTTAAGGTTTGCTCAAACCGAAGCGGCAGCGGTAGCGGTAGCGGCAGCGAAATTTAATGTTACCGCAAGATTGAGCGCGATATTTTTATTTTTCGCCGCAGACACTATATTTCTCGCTTACCGCTGCGATAATCAGTTGTAAATTCCCAACTCATTTTAATTGTACAGTGCAACAATGCAATATGAATATTAATATATTATTATCACATCAACATATTCAACATCCTAACTCTAATTATAATACAGGGTGTTTCAAAATGATTCATCCGATTTCAAATAATCATATTTGTTGTAAAATTTGATTGATCATGTTAGAATTAATTTTACATTTTAATGGATTATTTTAAGTTTTAGGTACAATGCTTATAAATGTTCAATGTGACCCCCCTTACTTGCACGACACACATCTAAGCGATATTCAAATTCCTCATAAACCTGTTGAAGCATGTCGACTGTAACCAAGTTGATGGCGTCTGTAATGCGACTTTTCAATTCGTCAAGATCTTTTGGAAGGGGAGGTACATAAACAATGCTTTTTATGTAACCCCAGAGAAAAAAATCACATATTGTAAGATCCGGCGAACGGGGCGGCCATGGACAAAATGTAGCGTCATTAGCACTACAGCGACCGATCCATTTCTGTGGTAGCTGATCGTTAAGAAATTTGCGTACTTCTAAGGACCAATGTGGTGGTGCTCCATCTTGTTGTAAAATGAAATCATCTCCATCGGCTTGCAGTAGTGGGAATAGCCAATCCTTAATCATTTGTAGGTATGAAGTTCCTGTTATTGTGTTCCCATCAAAGAAAAATGGCCCGTACACTTTCTTTCTGGAAACGCCTTTTGTTGCTCGGTCGACATTTCGATAACAAATAATTAAGTTACGTCACTAACGATTACGGTGCCAAATTTAACAACTAGATAACTTAAAATAAACTTAGTTGTCTAATCTTTCCATTAATACATTGGTCATTAACCTGCGATTAACCGTTGCCGAACTATATCAGTTCGTAAACGGATGAATCATTTTGGAACACCCTGTATATTATAATTTTTTGAGATCTATAAGTCCCTAAGCCTAATTATAATCCTATGGTACCTTTTTTGTTCTTCATCGTCCGTTACAGCTGCTAACAGTAATACATCTTCTTCATCTGAACTTGAGTTTTCATAATAAATATCCATGGTATGATAACAATTTAAAAAAAAATATGGAAATATGTTGTTTTGTACTTTTAAATATTAATATTAGTAAAAAAAAAAACATAATACGTAATAACAAAATACATGTACGCGCATGGGTGTCACAATGTCGACTAGTAATTTTTGGCGAAATATTTCGCTCCGGTTAGGTTAGATCAGCGGTATTTAAAAAGCGATAAATACCGCTGCCGCTACCGCTACCGCTGCCGCTTCGGTTTGAGCGAACCATTAGGGCGTCGAGATTACACCGGGCGTGTTGACGGGCTGCACCCGTTGTTGCCCGATTCGCGGTGGCTGCTGGCAATCCGGCCCGGGGCCCGATCGCGTCAACTGTGGGCCAGCTAGCCGATTGTCGAAACCGTCCGGGTGGAACGCCGTCAGGCCCGGCCACATTACTCTCCGCTCGCCGGCGTTTGGCATTGTTACCGAGCAGTGTTAACCGGGTGTCGTCGTTGTCGATAGCCAACTAGTCGCGAGTAGCGTTTCCCGGGCGGGTACCCGGTTTCGGTGTCTACGAAATTCCCTCGGGAATAGACGGTAGATCGGAAGACATTAGTTTAGCTCGTGCCGTCAAAAAGGAGAAGAATGAAAAAAAAAAAGGGCAGAGAAACATTTAATGTAAAACCGTGGATAAAAACAGACGGGAGACATATACACATGTTAAAAAATTTACAAAAAACTTAATATTATTATAAAAACGTGTTGACAAAAAGTTTTTTTATTCGGTAGGTTTTATTGGCTACTGAACGATCAACTATCGCACTGGCCGGACTCGCCAGCTTCTGTACTCGCAAATTAGCGGCTTGTATACTCGCTCAGTGTAATCAAAGCTTTATTTAAAAAAAAAAAAATAAAATGACCAATAATTGCCGTAGGTTATACCGTCAATCGGGCGGGCATCTGTTTTAGTAAGGATAATTAAATTTCCATCCGTACGCGACGTCGAGTCACGACGTTGCGAATGAAAAATAATTCCGAACAATGTCCGGTTATCGTGATTTTTTAAACGCTTTTCGATTTTTACGATTTCCGTCGGCATTTGCACTTTTAACGGTTGTAAAAAAAAAAAAAAAAAAAATTATTATCATTATTATTACGTCATTCTTTGCGTTTTATTTCACATCGTTTAGTATAACCCGCAATCGACCGAATGTTTGACTTTCGACCAATGTATGTTTTGGCCAAAACAGTTTTATTCGATCAATTCGCCAACAAAGTTTACTGACCTATTTGTAGTTCAAAAATTGCCCGAAAGTATTTTTATAATTTGCCTACGATTAGGAAGGCCTTGTGTTAATATACTGTTGAAATTGCAAGCCCCTGCTATTGTTTGTATTCAAGTTGCGATAAAAATAAAACCGAACATTTTGAAACCGTAGCCGTAAATTTTCCTGTTTTTCCTACGTTTTTTTTCCCGATTATTACACAATTTACCATCAAAATCCAACATGTTTTCAGAAAAAGCGCTATAATTGTAAATCAGACCGGGATGTCTGGTAGAAAAACGGTTTACGGACAGGAAAAAAAAAAAAAAAAAAACCTTACATCATAGTAAAACTAATACATTTTTCGATTCGCTCAGAATCTAAAATGTAAAGGAAAATAAATTTAAAAAAAAATACCGTTTCGCCGGTATTGCGGCAGACGTAATATTGCATAAAAATCACCGTAATTTCGCGACAATCACAAAGCAATAGCATGATGCATATATATATATATAACAATCTGATAGGTACCTTATAAAAAAAAAAAAAAAACTGAAAAAAATAAAACCGAAGTCTAACGAACCATAAGTGTAATTCAATGTCGGATATTGCGTTTACAAAGAATTTCCAAGTCGAAACATCCGAATGCATTTAAAAAATACAACTTGCTGAATTTGCCAATGGGAACGCTCGTGTTTGCGATATTGTCCGAATTGAAAATATATTGAACATTTAAAATATCGCTCTGAATCACGTTGGAAAAAAATAAAATATAAATCGTTGTCAATTTAAAGCATCACACATTGAAACTGTACTATTAAACGTAGAAATGTCTAAAATGGAAATTTCGCTGTGACATTACTACGACGAATCAGGGCCGTCACGGGGATTTTCGATGCTCAGGGCAAGATGCGAATTGTGGGGCCTATAATTCCCCGTCGTGGGTGAGTCTGCCTAATTGATTCGGTGGGTTATAGTGTGACCGAGTAAGCCATTGGTATGCGGTATGATAAAACGAGTAACTAAAAAATTAATGTCTTGTTACGTACTCGTGCAGATTACACAATATCCCGCAATGGTAATATTGCCGTTATACGTCCGATAATTAATGTTTCGCTAAGTTTGGCAAAGAAAGGGAGGAGGCTTATTGGGCGATATGAAGATTGGGACGTCCGGGGGTATGCCGGTTTTCGGGATAAAGACAATTACAGAAACTTTCCGTTGCGGAGGGAAATATGATAATCTTAGAATGTAGTTGAGAATATGGGTTAGGTGAATAAGTGCTTTTTTTTTTTTTGGGAGTTGTCAAACCACGTCCACGATGATAAGATCCATCCCAGGAGATTTTTTAAGAGGAATAGGTTTAATGTTGTATTGAATTTCACTTGGGGAGAAAGGTTTGGGAGCGAGACATAGAGGTAGAGGGGAGAAGAGAGCGTTTTCAATAATCCCGTCAAAGGAGTTGTTGCCAATGTCAGTATGAGGTTAAATGATTTTTGATAGGCGTGGACAAAAAAGGGTCCGCTTGGTCCTTGTCGTTTTTGCACCAATAACTATTACTATTTTTTTTAACGTTAACTGGTAACATCGGGAAGTAGAAAACAACTTCAATTAATTATACTCGTGTAATAAATAATAATCAACGAGACGAGTATCGACCACAATTCTCTGCCCGTCTGCGCGTTGTGTTCGACTGGCACGCGACCACACGATTTAAAAGCGAAATTCGAACAATACCGAGAGAGAAAAACTACTATGGAATTATTCGATACGTGTTTGTTTTTTTTGTTTTTGTTTTATTTGATCGCCAAGTAGTCATTGACGGCGAACCCCCGTGTTACCGGTCAGTCGGGCAATTCTGCCGCGAGCGTCACCAAAAAATTCAGCAATTGAAACTAAACTAAAGAAAATCGGTTTTCTCGAGACGGAAACAATACGGGCGATACGAAAATGTTACGCCGGGAAAAATACGACGGACGCAAACGTCGCGGAAACGGCATGACGCGTTCGTTATGATCGGCGCTTCTGGTTGGTCGTTTCCCAGACGGCGGCGAGCGGATCCGTTTCCGCCGGCGCGGCGGCGCGGGCGACCGGACCTCCGGTGCCGGAAGAATACGGGCGGCGGCGGCGGCGGCGGCGGCGGTGCAGGGCGCGCAATTAAGCGCCGCCGCCGCCGCCACGGTACCCGGAACGAGGTGATAATTGTTGCGTGTTTTGCGAGCGGAAAAAAAAAAAAAAAAAATAATAATAATAACAACGGCGCGCGGGAAGTCGGCTCTCTACAGCCCGGTCCGGAAATTCACCCGAGATCCGCGTTCGTTTCGCCGACATCTGCGCCGGTTCTCACACCGGCCGGCCGGGCCGTCGCGCCGCGCGCGTCCGACCGTCGCGTGCGAAATCCGGCCCGTCCGCCGGAACCCGGCCCGCCGCGTAATTCGATTAGCCGTCCGGCGACGCGCGCCACCGTCTCCGCCCGGTAACGAGTTTGTCGCGTCCCGCGGTTACCGGTCGGGTTGTAGTTTTAGGACGGGCGCGATTTTGCACCGTTACACGCCTCCGCCGCGGGACGGACAATTCGTTTTTCGATTAGCCGCTCGCTACGAATACAGTACTGTTGCGCAGAAATATAATCTTGAAACGTATTTTGTCCGATGAAAGTCCGCATTCCCGGTGCCGGATTTTGTATTTCCCATCGAAATACACCGTAGACGGTTTGTTCACGATTATAACACCTATTAAGGCGGATCGACAAAAAAAAAAATAACCGCATTTCAATTTTGGAAACGCAATAGCGCGGCAAAGTTGTCGTTTAGAAGCCTAAATATCGGGAAAATAATGACAAAATATTTTTGTTCGCGCATCAGGCTCAAAGTTCGGGAAATATAGTAAAAACCCGTAATATTCGATTACTTTGGAAAAACGATACAATTATTATATTTAAAATCGAATTCGGCCATCAAACAATTAGGAATCAACCCAAAATCATTTAGATAATTAATCCGTAAGTTTATCCAGGTGTCAAACAAATCTCGATTGATGCGCACGCGTTTTTCGTTAATTCCGGACACGTCGAAAACTGCGAACGAAAAGAGATGACCACGTGTAATGTTACACTGAGATAAGATAACAACGACTTCGGGTTTCGTTAAAAAAATATCCATTTATTCGCGGCGAATATTATCGATTTGCAATTATGAAACGTTGTCGTGTGTAGACTAGCCGCCAATAACGTTTGTCCCGGTACTTATTCAACAGACCCCGTTTATAGCTATACGAATTGGCCCGGATTTGATTGGTCGTTCAAGTTCGCGTATGAACTCGTAAGTTTTTTTTTTTTTATTGGAAAAAAACAATGGGTTCGCTACAATAAGCGAAATAGGATAATTACGGATTATTCGCATAACGTGAATGATTTCGACGAGGGTGGCTGTCCGGTGACGGGACCCTCGGTAGTTTAGTCTATAATATTAAAATGATATTAAGTGACGGGGTTACTCAATCGATCTCGGGCGCCCGCCCTCGAAATCAAAAGTCGGCCGAAAAATCCGTGCGGCTATCCCGAATATATATGCTATTGGCAATGGCAGTAGATGAGAGAGGCCGTGCAAGAGGGAACAATCCTTTCGGAGACTACTGAAAGCCGTACTGCAGAAATCCAATGGAAATTCGGTGAGAAATTCCGAAATTTCTACCGCCGTAGGTCAACTCTGAAGCTGCACACTACACTGAACCCGTTTACCGGACTAACTCCAAACACTCGTCTCCTACAACGATGGAAAATATTTCTACAGAGAAATGCCTCCTCGAAAAGCTTCAGAACACAAGAGTTACACTGGAGTTCCAATTTATTGACTTGTCACGTCGCACTTGCAGTGTGGATCCAGTCGTCTGGAAAAGTACGCGGAGAAGAAAACAGAGACGGTTTTATATGGGAGTAACGTTGCTCTCAAGATCGACAACGAATAATTTAAAATTAATACCAACACTTTATGTGAACGCTTAAAAATTATTATACTGTGCTGGATACCGTTGTCTAATGACCGTACAATTTGAACATTTATTAATTTCTCACAGTTTCTCCGAACATTTTTGATATTTTAGTTTTCGACTATTTTTCCAAACCTTAATAATCCCAATGCACTTTGATTTTTTTTTTTCTATCGATTGTTCCTTATTTATGATACTAAACTACGACTTTCCCGCGCTATTGCTTTTCCGATATTAAAAAAAAAAAATCATTTTTATTTTTCGACCCACCCAATTATCCATGTGTCCAAGCACTACACCCACCTCACCGTTGTAAATTCTTGGGCGCGATTCTTTACGTGTCAGAAACGCAAATTCTCGTAGCGACAATATGACGGCAATCTAAAAAAAATAAAAGTGATATTCGAACGGGATGCACGGGAAATTATTACCGGAACATTGTAATTATTTGTGTATTAAAAAATAAATAAATTTGAAACACTCGAGTTTACATTGCCCAATATGACCTCCTGAAAATACCGTTAACAAGTATACGGGAAAATATGGTATTTGTATGTACCTAGCTAGTGAACAATTTTCAAAATCAAAAACACATCCATTGTGTTCGGGCGTAAAAAATGGGAAGGCGCGCATAAAAAAAAAAAAAAAAAAAAAAAAAAATCACCGTGTAAATACCGGACGTTGTTCGAATAATTTAAATGGCTTTTTTTTTTTCCCCCCTTTAAAACGTTCGAATCTCGCCGACGACGCCGAGACGCGTATTAATGGTATTCACTTCCTTTTTATTGTCGATTTTTTTTTTCTTCCCCTATCCCCTGTAATCAAGTAAAATATAAATTGCAAATGTTGAGAGTGCACTCGGAAAAAAAAAAAAAAAAAATGCGATTTCTTTAGACTAAATGTACGTTTTACTTTTTTTTTTTTCCACATATTTCGCTCAGACATAGTGATGTTTCACAGATATATAACAAAGTCTTAATATTTCGAATTGTGGGCCCCGGAACAAGTGAAATAAAATGAAAAAAAAAATAATTACTGTACGGTTTTCTGTGTTTCGAGGGCTCGAAAACGAACGAAAATTACATAAAGAAACGCGAAGGAAAAATAATTAAAAACCGATTACCGGCATATTTGATATTTTCGCGACATCGACTCCGGGTTAACCTTACGGTATCCCCTTGGGTCGACCGTATGAAATTGTTTGATTTTTTTTATTTATTATTTTTTTTTAATTTTTTTTTTGTCAGCCGAGATTATGCTTCTTTTTTTTCACGTTCGGACGACAGCGAACGTACTGGTTTGTCCCCCCCCCCCGGCTACGGCACCAAGTTTTTAAACATTTCACTAGTTAGTCGACTATAAAATAATATTGTGTTCCGTAGTTTTATAATAATTATTTTCACACTGTAAAAAATAATCACAATCACACGTTAATTTCTCACATCTTATTGTAAAAAAATTTTAACCGAATAATTCATTTCCACCCCACCCACCCATAATCACTAAATTATGTAACACGGTAAAAACTGTTTATGACAAACACTTTTCAAAATAAATGATTTTATAGTTTATTATATATATATATATATACGAGGTGCGACAATAAAATAACGAGACTTTCTAAATATAACCTAAACTATTAACGTTATCTATAAAACGATTATTGAAATATGATTAGAAAACACTTATCTAAAAGTACTTTGAACACTGATGGCATCGATTCATTTTCTTATACGTTAGTAGCCTTTTTATTAGTGCGAGTTCGACTATACTGCCGAAAAATGTTAGATATAAAAATCGAACAACATGTGTTAACATTAAATTTCTTGTTAAATTAAAAAAAAAACTGCCGCGGAATCGTTTCGTATGTTATGTGAAGTTTATGGTGAAGAATGTTTATCAAGAGCTCGTGTTTTTGAATGGTACAAACGGTTTTGTAGTGGAAGGGAGGACGTCGAAGACGATGTCCGTTCTGGACGTCCTCAACCACGTCTTCAACAAACGAAAACGTTGAAAAAATCGACAAAATTAATTAATCAATATTATTATAAAGAGGTATTAATTAAATTAAGAGAACGTGTCAGAAAGAAGCGACCAGATCTATGGAAAAATGGCTGGGTTCTTCACCAAGACAATGCTCCAGTTCACAGTGCATTTTCAATTCAACGTTTTTTAACTGAAAAAAAAATTTCTGTACTTCAACATCCCCCGTACTCGCCAGACCTTGCGCCTTGTGACTTCTTCTTATTTCTTTTCCCATTTTCAAACAGTTGATGACGTAAAAATGAAAACGGCAGAACTTCTAAAAGGGCTGAATGAAAGCAATTGGCAACACTGTTTTCAAGAATGGCAGCGATGTATGCAACAGTATATTGATGCTGAGGGAAGGTACTTTGAAGGTGATAATCATGTAAATTGTAACATTTTTAAAATAAACAACTTTTATTCAAAAAGTCTCGTTATTTTATTGTCGCACCTCGTATATATATATCGCTTATTTGCTACAACAACGACATAACACAAAGACCTTGATTTTTACATAAAACGAATTTGAAAATTTTAGTTACAATGATCGATCATGTTTAATGTGTAAAGTGCTTTAGAAACTTATTTTAATGAAAAATGAGTGTTATAACACACTATAGTCATGCTTTCAATTCTCACCTACAACAGTATTATTGTTATAAAATTATGAGTTAGTTTAAGTTTTTTAACATATGACACTATTGGTTCAATGACTGATTTTTTAATTATGAGTTATTTGGTAATAAGGCTCATTTTGTATGTTCACTTATGTCGTTCTATCAATATAGAAAAAAAACACCAATATTATTATTATTATTATTCGCAAACAACTAAAAAATGACGATTTTTGTGTTATGTCGTTGTTGTAGCAAACAAGTGATATATATAAAAAAAAAAAAAAACAATTTATGACGAACCACGTGTCGAATGTTCGTTGAGCTTATTAGAGAATCCAAATAAAAACTGGAAATCTGCATACGGATAATAATCAAACTGAAAAATTGTCCAAACGTTTTGAACATTTTACCGCGTCTGGAGATTCGCAATAAAAATTATAATCGTTTTTACGGGAATTACGTCAGTAAAAAGGCAAAATAATAAAAAAAAAAAAAAAAAAACCAGAAAACCTTCGTCGCAGTTTTAAATTAGACGAATACGACGAAAATTACAAAATAACCACTGCCGAGCAGCAATTAAAATCAAATATCAACAAGAAAAAAAAAACACAAACTTTCTTGTCGGTTTTTGAACCGAGCAATTTTTCTCGATAGAAAATTTGTTCAGATAGATAGAAAAAAAAAAACCTCACACACACACCGTAGGTATACCAATACATTTCATTTTTCGTTTTGGATTTGATCATTCCAAATCGTGTACCCCCGCGGTCTTAGGCGGAGAAACAGTTCAAGGTGTGATATTTGAAATTCTCAATCCAAATGGGACACTGTAATAAATGTTTTACGTTGAATAAAAAAAAAAAAAACTGTTCTTTATTGCGAAAATCTTGTATCCTTACGCCATATTAAATAATTTCAACGGGCGGAAAGTCGAACGGAAATTTACGCCACTGTTCAGCGGTACAATTGTACGAATTATCTTTTTGTGTTAACTATTTCGATTCTTACATTAAAGTTAAAATCGTTTGTTAGCGTACTGACGCTGCGATAAAGTTTTTGAGGACAACGTAGGGAATTCGAGTGTTTATTAATTTAAATAAATAGAGGTGTTCGGAATCTCCTTCCCGAATACGATTTGTATATATTATACGAACGTTTTTTTTTTTTTTTTTTTTTTTTAAGTTAAATATCAACATTAATTTTGCCGCCCCTTTAAAATAATCGCACGAATTTAATTTTAATTCTGTCCCCGTAGCCAGAGACGGGTAGGTTTCGCAACAGAGGTTTTTCTTTTGCGACTAGCGAAATTAGAGGTAGATTACGGTAGCAACTGGTTGACGAACCGGGACGGGGTTGTTTTTCGATATGTCTTGTAGTCTTTTTTTTAGTCGACGAGAAAAAACGCCGGGAAAAACAACGAATATTTTCGTAAATAAATTTTGATTTGTGTTATTTCTGGTATTGTTTCTCTTGTGTAGTTCAGTGAAAAATAACTTAAAAATTTCACCTAATAAACACCATTTGGAAATTGAGCCGTATGTTTTCCAAAAATGTCTCGGATTTTGTTGTTTTTTTTTTTTTTAAATTTTCATGGTTTCATATAGATGATAATAGTTTTGTAGTTTATGTTCGAGGGCATTTCAATGTTAAATTTATATAAAAATTCGTTAAAAACGCGATTAATTGTTATGCGTTTTGTTGTTCCTATGCAATAGAATTTAAATTTATCCGGACAACGTTTTACCAAAGTTCGGTCAGAATCGTGTGCTCGTTCGTATCGATTGCACACAGACTGTGCCGGATTAAGAACGTTAGCGCCCCCTAGGCTCTGTATAAAAACGTTAGTCGCCCTTATTACATTTTTTTTTTTTTTTAATTTTTCGCTAAAACGAGGCCAAGAACCGGAAATACCCACTAATCTCGTTCCATTCCTCATAGGCAAAGATCAAAGACCCAGATGCAAAAAATGCCTAGTTTTCTTAACTACTGAACACATCAGTCATGTATGCCCGGAGAGAGAGACCTCTAGACGAAGACAACTCGTAAAAAATCCTAACAAAAAACAATATTGTAAACAATTTTCGAAAACCTCTACTATCATCCAAAATGTATATTTAAAAAAAAAAAAAACACACGCACACTTTCTTTTTCTTATTTCCTCAAATTCAGTATAATATTCACAGACTAAATCAACCTTAGACTTCGACGCCTATTATAATAAATAAAAAATTAAAATACCAACAGCGTTTAGTAACCGAGCGGCTGTGGTAGTTATTTATTTAAAATAACAATTTGCGTTCTGCAATAGTTCCGGATAGCGATTGCAGTCGGTAATTTATTGCACACCGATCGTAAAATTGTCGTACGATAATTATTACCGAGCCGTTGACGATAACACGGTGACAAAGGGTACACTCGGTCGGTTGTTATCACCAGGAGTAGAACATTTGTTCGTAGGCGCCGGCGCCGATTTCGCGACGTGAAGTTACGGGGGCCCGCTAGGCATACACTTTAAACCCGCGCTGCGCGGACAGATATAATTTTTATCGCCCTATATATCCAACTTTCTTCCCACCTTCCCACACTTATGCCGCCGGCCATTCAGCAATCCAGAAAGACCCAATCGATTTACTTACGGTTGGTTTGAGGTAGACAAACCGTGCGATTATTATTTTCCCACAATAAAAATCTAACCAAAAAAACGTCCCTGTAAAATGTATTGTAATAAAGCTACTTCGACAAACCCGGAATCTAAAAAAAAAAAAAAACTATAAAACAATGCAATTTGTATAAAAAAAAAAAAAAAAAAAAGAAAAGAAAAAATGCAAATAAATACAACGGTACCGTTTCGATAACGATTGTTGGTACTTAACTGCATATTATTCTGTAATCAAATAGTGTTTTTTTTAGGGATGGTGGGCCAGATTTGTGTTTTACGCATTTCGATGAGTTTTCCCGTAGTTGATGAAAAAAAAATAAAAGCCCCCGTATAATTATTGTTACGTGACGGGGGAGAAGAAATAAATTTAAAAACCTAGTAAAACGACGTAATATCGTTTTGGAAAAAAAAAAAATAAAAAATAATAATCAAATGTATTCTTTATGATTGCAATACTATTATTATCAAATGTACAAGTTGATTTATGCGGGTAGGGGAAAAAAGTGTTGCATTTTTTTTATTTTTTTTTTCGGGTTTTTTAATTTCTGTATTTTTTTTTTTTATTATTATTATTACACGTCGCGGTTTTACCACCCATTCCCACCCCATTTCGCTGTGTGCATTTTCGATATCGCGCTACCGTTTTTTTTATTTTTTTTTTTTTTTTTTTTTTATGCCGTATATTTACGTAAAACGATAATTTACCACTGTTATTAAATTACAAAAAAAAAAAAATAAAAACCTCGACAATCGTTCGGTCGAAATAATATCAACAACTCGAAACGTCGGCGACATAACAATATTATAATAGTATGACAATTTTTTATTTTTTTTTTTTTTTTTTTTTTTAATGCGGGTGCGTTACACTCAACACTGTCACGAAATATTTCTGCCCGATGGGCTTGAATTGAAATGCGGTTGTTTTTTACACAGATCGGTGAGGGGGGGGGTGGTGTGGTGGGCTGGGAGAGGTTCGGGGTTTTATACCGCAACCAATTGGCTTAAAAACACAACGTTTACGTGCGTTCGTTTAGTAATTTAATCTCGAAATGCGAATATTTCGGCCGCGTTATTATGGGAAATCTTGCGGGGGGTTTTTTTTTTTTTAATTACAATTTGGCACGATAAAAAAAACGACTCGACTCGGTTTGTTCGCGATTATTATTCGGGTATTCCGACCCAGCATTCCCCAATCATTGAATCATTCCCGGGCACAGCACCGGTCGGGGGTACCATTCCTACGCGTGTTAATAATAATCGATAATATATTTAAACATTGTTTTTTTGGTGAGTTTGTTGTTTTTTTTTTTTTTTTTTTTTTATTCGCGTACAATTAAACATAAATTACACACAGTACGAGTAACCTTGGTGAACTTCGATCGTAGACACTATATTGAAAAGTGTTTTAAATCGAACAACCAATTGTAATAATTCGTTTTCGTTTCTCGTCAAAACGAAACGTTTCGCGGTACGTTCGCGTAATATTTGAAAACAAAAAAAAATAATATAAGTTTTACGAAATTTTTTTTTTATACGTATTGGCAGTATAATTGGTCGCGTGTCTCGTAAAAATTAAAAAAAAAAAAAAGTCCGTTTTAAACCGTTTACACGCGACCGCGGACGTTTGATTAACTGCTCGGTCGGTATAGGTATATTATCACTGTTCGCGTGCGATGACCACGGAAAATAATAATATTATATAAAAAACAATCCGAATAATACAAAAAAAAATTAAATTAATTCCGAAAATATCATATTTTATGTAAAAAAAAAAAAAAAGAATTCGGCGATTGTTTTTAACGGTCGTCGGTGTATTTACGTTTCCGGGCCAATGACGGTTCAAATCGACAAATCTCGTATCGAATTTTATCGAAAACATTTAACAATCGATATAAAAAAAAAAAAACCAATTCGGTACATAAAAAACAAAAAAAAAAAAAACCATCTTATACCCTGCACCGTTCGTCCGGAGTTTTCGACCATCTTCTAGTCTAGAAATCGTGTTGACGGACGGCCAGGAAGAAAAAGAACCAAACCGACGACGTATTTTAACTTGTTGGCCATTTTTCACGGACATTATCGCGGCCGGACACAACGTTTTTTCGTTACAGATTTTTGACGGCAATTTTACACGCGCGGTTTTTTTTTTTTTTTTTTTCCATTCATTTATCGTTCGAGTAATCGTTTTTCGTTTCTCTCCTCGGCAATGCCGGGCCTTAGGTGTGCCGTTCACCGACTGCGGCGTACGGTTCGGCCAATCGTGTAGCTTACTTAAAAATATTTTATGTAAATATAAAAAAATTCGGCGATTGTTTTTGACGGTCGTCGGTGTATTTACGTATCCGCACCAATGACGGCACAAATCGACAAATCTCGTATAGAATTTTATCGAAAACATATAACAATCGACATAAAAACAATTCGGTACTTAAAAAAAAAAAAAAAAAAAAAACACAGCTAATACCCAGCACCGTTTCTCCGGAGTTCTTTATTTTCCCCGGCCGTTACCCGTTTCTAAATGACGTACATCCGGATACGGATCCACATTCCGACCATTTTCTAGACTTCTGGACGAAATCGTGTTGACGGACGGCCAGGAAGAAAAAGAACCAAACCGACGACGTATTTGAACTTGTTGGCCATTTTTCACGGACATTATCGCGGCCGGGCACGACGTTTTTCCGTTACAGATATTTGACGGCAATTTTACACGCGCGGTTTTTTTTTTTTTTTTTTCCATTCATTTATCGTTCGAGTAATCGTTTTTCGTTTCTCTCCCCCCCCCGGGCCTTAGGTTTGCGGCGTACGGTTCGGCCAATCGTGTAGCTTACCTAAAAATCACGTTTCGCGACAAGTCGCTAAAGTGTTTGTAATACGAGGTACTATACGCGAAGGGGAATAAATTCCCACTTAGACGTAGTTGGGCGGTGGCGGTGCGTAATCCGAGGATAATAAACTGCAGGCGTGGTGTACGCGGTGGACACGGTAGACAATTGCCAAGATGCCGATAAAAAAAAAAAAAAAATAAATAAATAAATACGTTTCAAGAGAAAACGCGAACGAGAGACGGCGAGATAATATCGGCAAATCTCCCGAATCTATCGAGTTCCCGGTCTCCGCGAATCGGGAACGCCTTATGGCGAGACAAATAAAAAAAAAAAAAAAAAATATAACAAAAAAAAGAAACATAATAAAAACCGGCTTAATATCCGATCGATCCGGTCGGTATCGCATAACGCATAATAATACACAGTAATATAATTATAGCCGCAATTTCGTGGCTAAATGTTTTATTTTTTTCTTGTTTTTTTTTTTTTTTTTCGAAAAACGCAATCCCACGCACGTACCTAGAATGTAAAACGTTAGTTAACCGATTTCAGTTCGTTTCAATCAGTTTTTCGTGCGCGAAAAAATGAAAATAAAATAATAACGTATTCCTTAAGAATCTATGTATGACACGGCCTGAAAATTCCCGGGCCTAACGAAGAAAAAACACTGTTCTTTCATTAAAAATTTACGTTTTTCATCAACGTAATGCGCCATCAAGAGCAACACAATCATTCCAACGCTGCTCTAACGTTACAATACCATTCTTATAGAATGATTTTTTTTGTTTTTTGCTTGAAAATAGGCCTCGGTTACACTCATAACCTCTTCATTTTTTTAACGGCGAGGATTTTTTCGAGATCTGCGAATATAGCCAGTAGTCGCTTGGAGCCAAATCCAGAGAAAACGATGTACGCGGAAACAATTCGATCTTTAATTCGTGTAGTTTTACCATGGTTTTTTTTTTTTTTTTTTTTTTTTTTTTAAAACGGTGACACGGTGCGTTGTCTCGATGAAACAAAATTTTTTTTTTTTTTTCTCTACCATATGCGGTCGTTTTACTTTTTGCAATTTCCGTCTTCAAACGCTCCAATAACGCTGTGTAATATTAACTCTTGATGGTATTTCCCATCTCATGGTAGTCGATGAATATTATGCCTTGCTCATCCCGGAATACTGCGGCCATAAACCTTTCCAGCCGACTGTCGTGCTTTCGGGCGCTTTGGACGAGGTTCGCCGGTTGCTGACGACTCAGTGGACGGATCGTTTTGATTGTGGAGTGAAGCGGCGGATCCATGGTTCGTCCATTGTCACATATCGACGCAAAAAATGTAGGTTTTTTCACGTTTGAACATGGCCAAACACGGATTAATTGTAATCATCAACACGTTGTTGGATTTGCTCAACAGCGAGCGAACGCGACACCCACATTGAACAGAGTTTCGTCATGATCGACAAAAGATCGTGCAATACAAAGCCATCCCTTTTGTTTCGATATCTTTACGACGTCGGCCAACTCATGGAATTTCACTTTCCGATCATTCAAAACGATTTCGTGTGGATTTTTTCAACGTTTCCTGCTGTTACCGCCTCATTTGGACACCCACTGCGTTCTGCATCATCAGTGTCTCTACGAGTACGCTTCGAGTCAGCATACCAAGGTTTTATTTTTTGTTTCTGATGGACCGGATAAGTGCCCGTAACACTTTTCAAGCCATTTGATCGGTATTTTTTCCCATCAAGAATCAATGTAAAATTAAAACACGAAATTGTTTTTTGGCCCACTATTACGAAAACAACCAAAGGACCGTCACTGTGAGCACAATAACTCACACGCTAATCAACAGATTGTCATGGAATTTGAACAGCCGTCTTTTTCAGGTTAGTATCAACTGAAAATGAAGTGAATCCCAAAAAAACTAGCGGCGTCTATGTGTCTCGCGTTATTGCCGAGTACCCTCGTAGTGATTTTCCGCGGTTTTTCCCGTTTTTTTTTCAGGGATCCCACGCCGCCGTCTGAATGAATTTGTTTTTTTTTTTTTTTATGAAAAAAACCTAAAATGTATTGTCGAGCGTTTTTTTGCGCGCACGTACATCTATTTGAATCGACCAAAGCACCGGCTTACCGAGGCTGCTGTGCGGCACGGTATAATATATTGGCACTCGGATTTCAAACCGTCGAAATTTTCAACTGCCATCGAAAACACGGTTCGCCCTCCGGTTTTGCGGTAAACGTGACGCGAAATAATACATACATTATTAATATTTGCCGATAGCCGGTTTAACCGATTAAACGCTTGTTTTCTACTGACGTACAAAACCGGCCTCATAAATTTAATATAATTATTATGCGAATTTATCCGCATACGCGTTTTGGCGTACATTAATCCGTGAATTATCGATCCCGAGTCCGGGCTGTCGGCCCGCGGCCGTGCGTGGCGTGTAAACGCCGGGGACGGCTGGACGTTGTCGTAATCATAACACTGTCGGGACGGACGGTTTTCCGGCGTAAACCGACGGATAAATAAATTTAAAAAAAAAAAATAATAATATTTATATTTATATATACAGTCGATTCCGTTTATCAACCGCTTGAACCGGGACAATTCTCGAATTGCGAAAACGAATTCTGGGCCGCGATGCCGCCGGACAATCGGGACATTTTTTTTGTGTTTTTTTTTCTTATCGAGTACGAGTACCATTAAACATTACCGTATTGTCCGACAATCGCGACAGACACGCGCAATCGATTGTCAGATTGAATTATATAGATTTTACCTCCTGGCGTGCAGTGATCCCATGTCCCTCGGTATACGTAACGATTTATCGACGAATTTCGAAATTCCAGACGAAATCGAATTACGGCCGCCAGGCTGTAGTACTCGTCGTCGTCGTCGTCGTCGTCTTCCGGACAATTTTAGAAGTATCGCGCGAATTCCGCTACGAGAACAGTTTTTGCGGCAACACTTGGCCAAGCGACAACCCGGAATTTACAATTAATATCCTACAAGCAATTCGATTCATTTCAGACAGCTGGCGTGATGTATGTAGTCGGACAATAAAAAAAAAAAAATCGATTTCGAAGGAAAGTCAATGATAGATGTAGATCATCGATCAACAATTGGAACATAATTCCGAGGAATACGATAACGGTGAGAGTACTGAACAACGTAGAACTTGAACGACTGCGTTCAAATGTGCAATACTACGGCCAAAACGAATACGTTGGTGAATTACCCGATCCGTACAAGATCGGCATAATTTAGATGAAGACACGGACGAGGAACCGGATCCACCAATCCGACCGCAGGAGGCAAAGAAATCATTGGAAACATTGAGATTATTTTTTCTTCGACAATGAAATGAGAGAAGCCCGGTAAGTGCTTTGGATACTTGTCCGGAATTCATTTGTCGACAGACAATAGTACGAGGTGCGACAATAAAATAACGAGACTTTTTGAATAAAACCTAAACTATCAACGTTATCTATAAAACGATTACTGAAATATGATTAGAAAACACTAATCTAAAAGTACTATGAACACTGATGGAATCGATTCATTTTCTTATACGTTAGTAGCCTTGTTATCAGTGCGAGTTCGACTATACTGCCGAAAAATGTTAGATATAAAAATCGAACAACATGTGTTAACATTAAATTTCTTGTTAAATTAAAAAAAAACTGCCGCGGAATCGTTTCGTATGTTATGTGAAGTTTATGGTGAAGAATGTTTATCAAGAGCTCGTGTTTTTGAATGGCACTAACGGTTTTGTAGTGGAAGGGAGGACGTCGAAGACGATGATCGTTCTGGACGTCCTACCACGTCTTCAACAAACGAAAACGTTGAAAAAATCGACAAAATTAATTAATCAATATTATTATAAAGAGGTATTAATTAAATTAAGAGAACGTGTCAGAAAGAAGCGACCAGATCTATGGAAAAATGGCTGGGTTCTTCACCAAGACAATGCTCCAGCTCACAGTGCATTTTCAATTCACGTTTTTTAACTGAAAAAAAAATTTCTGTACTTCAACATCCCCCGTACTCGCCAGACCTTGCTCCTCGTGACTTCTTCTTATTTCCTTCTTATTTCTTTTCCCATTTTCAAACAATTGATGACGTAAAAATGAAAACGGCAGAACTTCTAAAAGGGCTGAATGAAAGCAATTGGCAACACTGTTTTCAAGAATGGCAGCGACGTATGCAACAGTGTATTGATGCTGAGGGAAGGTACTTTGAAGGTGATAATCATTAAATTATAACATTTTTAAAATAAACAACTTTTATTCAAAAAGTCTCGTTATTTTATTGTCGCACCTCTTATGTCCTTTTATGTCAAAAAAAAAAAAAAAAAAACAATGTAGCGTTTATAATTTTTTTTTTTTAAATAAGGTAAAATAATAAAAAAAAAATAAAATATATACATATATAATATGTACTTTTATACGTATTTAAGTTATAATATTAGGTTTTTCTTTTTGTATAATTAAATAATTTCTATAATTGTGCTATTGCCATATGTATTTGTAATAATAAAAACATAAAAAATCAGTTTTTCAATAAATTCATGTTTTTTTTTTTTTTTTGCATTTCAGATTATTAGGACAAAATAACACGCAACCGATGTGTCCCAGTAAAGCGAAACTACTGTACATATTTATTTTTTTTTTTTTTTTTGTTCTTAATTTTTCTCTAAACAAATCGGCTAAAACGGGACGAACAGGCCGCCGTAGTTGTAGGCGGGAAAATGGGGAAAGATCGGACGGTCTAATTAAGTAGCCTGACGCTGGCAACGATCAGTTTTTAACTACACGAAGATTCGTACGGGTCCACTGTGTAATTTATCGAATTCTATTTATCGTGCACAGTAGGAACGAGGAAAGTTCGGTCGAATTTTCGAATATTTGTCAATCGTCGAGAAAGAAAATATTTAAAAAAAACCCATTACAAAACCCAAACGCACGTCCATAATCGAACGATTTCTCTCGGAATCCAAAATTGAATTATTGATCGCCGAAGACCGTACAATAACGATTGAAATTTTTTAGACACGTGCAATACCGCAATTGTGCCGGGTTGCAAGCCAATGTCATGTGGCCCGCGAACCAGTAGACTCTTAAAAAAAAAAAAAAACACCGTTTAATACAGTCGTTAGGGATAAGAAGTCATTGCGTTATTATCGTAGCTCCGAGTCGCAGAAAAAAGCCGGAATCAATAATTACCAGGCGGGTTGACGTGGTTGTGAATGCGGTCAAATACTATTGCGAAAGCGTTGACAAAACAATAACAAAAAAAAAAATGGTCTTCGTTCAAATAGCGAGCCATCCAGTTAGGCGTAGATAAAATAAAAAAAATTCAATTTATATATTTGTAAGTTTATCGGATTTCCGGAGGATACAACAAAACAACTAAAAACACGATAAATGACTCGAGTTCTAGTGACGAACAAGCGCATGGACAAATTCTGGTTTGAATTGCCTAGAATTGCCATGAGATTGTTCAGAAATACGAAATTTACAAACAATAAATCCGTTGAAGTCGAGTGTTTCTTTTGTAATTGCGAATCCGTATTACGGCCCATGGTATTCATTTGAAATCGAGATTCTTGAGAAATTAGAAGAAATTTAGCAATGTCTTCAATTCGATTGCGATTTGTTTTATATTTTCATTTATCTGTCACGCACGAAGCAATTCGTTTACATATTTCGGTGTTTTTTTTAATACACATAAATCCGAGCACTAGTGATAACAAACGAAATGCGATATACGTTATAGTTTTTTTTTTTTTTTTTTTTTTTTTTTTTTTTAACCTAGATAATCATTCGGGAGCAGTTTACAAAAGCCGTGTCGTACGCGTGTTATACATTTATGTGGCATCGTTATTTTTATCGAATCGCAGATATATTGTCGTGAGTGCGATTTATTTGTTCGCGTACCCGTCCATTCGTCGTGAAATGCTCGGAAAACTCTTCACGGGAAAAAAAAAAAAAAAAAAAAAAAACGTGGTCACGTGCAATATTAACGTAAATAAAGCCCCCCTCACCCCCCTATGCATGGTCAGTTTTTTATGACAATCGACGTGATTGATATGCATGACTGACCGTGTATGTGTACGACCGGCAATGACCGTCAATCAAATTTTATGACTGACGAAATTCAAACACGTTTGAATTTTTATCATCAGTCCGGACGGTCGCCATTCACGAATGACCATGTATGTCTATGAATTTGTCAGTCAACCGAGTGGTAAAGTGTGGACGAGTTGTGTCGTCCACTTATGTCTTTTGCCAAATCGGATATCTTCGTCAAAAAACGACGAACGAGTAAAATAACGGAGAATTTCGCCGCGATTTCATACATTTATACCGTAGTTCTACCTGGTACGTGGCAAATAAATAATTGCTCCAACTGCTAACATAAATACAACTAAAAAAATTAATACATTGAGATCGAATTTGCCGCGGTGAGTTAATGAACGGTTTAGCTAGTGAAAAAGTCTCTATAATCGGAACGAGAAGATAGTCGAAGGTCGTCCAGAAGATTACGATGGGAAAAGCGTTCCATTTTTTAAAACCATTCTTTCGTCCAGAATCCTTTTTTTTTTCTCTCTCTTTGTTTTGTTTTATCAAACGCAAGGTATAGTTGGCAATGCCAACAATAGCTTCATTATTCGTTCGAATGCAAAGTATAATTTTAAATATTTCTTTTACAATACATATTGAATAAAAAGTACTAACACTCTCGACGGTAATAATTGTGCTAACGAAATAAAATCAAATAGACGAATAGCCGAAGATTGTCGTCGGTCATGATTGACCGAATATGGGAATTATCAATCATCAGTCAATGATCGGACTTGACTGTAGATCTCGTTGATTGTCATAAAAAACTGTCCGTATATGGGGTTTTTTTGCGCGTTTTAGCCGAGACGAGCGAATTTGCCCGAGTAAAACTACGAGCTTGCCGGAATTTATGGCCAAACATTAAGGCGTGCACGGTATTGTCTAGAGATACAATTTTATTTGAATAAAAATTTAGCCGTGGGTCGCGAGAATGTTACAATTAACAAAAAAAAATATATTTTTTTATTTATTTATTCACTTATTTAACATATATTTTATTTATTTCTGTAAAACAATTTTCTTTTGACGATTGACAAAAATTAGGGGTATTTTAGAGGGGGTGTGTAGGAAATGTGCCAGATTAAAACATATTCGACGTAAAAAAAAAAAATATATATATATATATATAACTAATTATATAGATTATACAAAAAACGATTCTGAGCGAAATTGATTAAAATTTAATTTGAGGAATTTAAAATTTAAAACCATTTTAATTGGGAATTGAAAAATTGATAACAAATGATCGTGTTTTTTTTTTTTTTTTTAATGCATTTTAGCATACATTTTATCTATGAATCGTCGATCAAAATAAACGGCGAAATTTTTTACCTCGAACATTACAAATAACCATAAATAACATTGAAAAAAAGCTTGAATATTTTGCGTATCGCACCGCGGACAATAGAGTACTATTATATCCGTAAAATAAATGTTTTCTACGATTATTATTATGGTTTTATTATTGTTATTAAACTACTACAATCGTAAATAACAGAAACCGTTATTGCGTCATTTTCCGATCGTATGTTCCCGGTTTTTCCTCTATAATCAAAAAAAAAAAAATAAAATAAAAACACGGAAATTTACGTTTCTCACACTATAGACAAAATTTAGACACGAAAAATATAATTTAACCAGAACTAGTCCCGACCGAAAATCACCGAACGGGACGCTGATCGGTACAAGATTGGCGGGGAAATTATTAGTATTACGAGTAATACTTTACTAAACCGCACGCGTCGTTACGTTTGAAAAATATATATGAAAAAAAAAAAGAAGCAAAACGAAAAAAAAAACAATCGAAATTACGCGCGCCCGATTATTTCGACGGTTCGCGAAAAACCCGTTAATCGCCCTGTACGCGCGTGATAAATTACAATAATACAGCGATAACAAAAAAAAAAAAACGAAAAAAAATTGGTTGGACACTAAACGATAATAATAATAATAAAAAAAAAAAAAAAAAAAAAAAAAAAAAGGCGTATAAATAATTTCACGGCCTTGTTCGATGTCCGTTCGTCGGCAAACGCGGGCACGGCGAGGGCAACTGTCGTCTTGCATTGTACTTTACGGTTGGGAAAAGCCCACATTTCCCATAATATATATATATATATATATGTAGTACAAGCATACCCGTCTCGGCACTCACATGAGTGTGAGCAATCACAGGTAGGAGCAGGTTGCAAATTAATCTAGAATGCGCAGAAATTATTCAAAACATTTTTCATTAATATACTGTATCCTAAGCAAAAAAAAAAAAAAAATGAAATTAACAAAAAGTCTGTACACGCGGTATTCGTTTGTTCTATCCGTCGTCGGCAGTAAAAACGAATTGATTCGCGGGATTTCCGGCTCTGGAGGGCGCTACGTATGGCCGACCGTGCGAATAACAATCTTCGCGCAGATCAACTCCCACGCACGTCGATGTGCGCCCGTGCGTCCCATCGACAGCGACGGCGAAAGAAACCCTAACTGGAATCGCGTTCGTTTGAACTCGATCGTCATGTCCGAAGGGATCGAAGGAACACCCGGAATAAAGGCAAACTCCCGCCCGGGACGGCTGGGGGGGGACCCGTAAGGCTTGTAGCCCCGATCGCATTATTACGCAAAGCCGTAACTGGCAACCGCAAGATGCGATCATCTTGACGAGGCGTAGGTCATTAGTGGTGACGTGCGTGGCACGAAGCGTATCCCATTACGACCCGGAGCAGTCGCTCTGAATATAAAAATTCTTTATTTGGGTTTTATCTATTAACGATTTTATACTGTTAATCAGCCCATGTCACTGCTCGCGTCGCGAACAGGCTGTTAAAAATACAAATTTCAGCCGAATTGATTTAATAGTAACGGAATTCACACCGAGCGTACAAACAAACGCTATCAAAATTATGCCGTCGCTGAACTGCTGACTCGGAAGTAGAAATTTCTATGTTTGTGCGTGTGACGGGGTAGAGGGATGTCATAATCATCCACCTGACGAGTACGGAAGTGTTCGTAACCGCCTGGCCACCCTTTACCGCGTCTAACCGTCTCCTATCGCGTCTTTCTCCCAGGTTTGTTCATTAATAATTATCGTAAAACGACCGTCTCCGCCTATTCGACTCTTCTAAAATGACTCAACTCGTTGATACAATCACTACTGGCCGAATCTATAAAGGATCCTAAGATTTGATTTTCACCTAGTGAATACTAATCTCCGAATTGTAACGGTATTTATAAACTGTACTGCATTTTTTTTTTCTTCTTTAATTGACGATTGGTTCGCTTTCAAACCGGGCGAGGTATCTATGAAAAAAAAAAAACCACCGACTAATCCTTTCAAACACATTAATCCGGAGATGAGCCGTTCCAAGCTTAGTCAAACTCAGTCGTCAAGTCTGAAGGGATCAAAGGAACACTTGGAATAAAAGCAAGCTCCCGGGGACCCGTAAGAATTGTAGCTCCGATCACATTATTACATATAAATCCGTAACTGGTAACCTCAAGATATGATCGTGAAGGAGGCATAGGGCATAAGTGTAGCGTGCGTAGTACGACGCATACCTCATTACATCCCGGAGCAGTCGCTCTGAATTTACAAAATTCTTTATTGGTGTTTTATTATTAACGATTTATAATACGAGTTGAATAGCCTATGTCACCGTTCGTGTCGCCAGCAGATTAATAAAAATACAAATTTCACCCGGATCGGCTTAATAGTCACGGAGTTCACCCCGAACGTACACACAAACGCTGTCAAATTTTCGCCCAAAACCTTCTCTGGCGATGTCCTCTTTAATTTAAAAAAAAAAAAAAAAAAAACTCCAAGACGATCCAAAAGGTAGTTTCGGTGTTTACCCCGAACGTACAAACACAAACGCTATCGTTTTAGATATTTTTATTAATAATTAATTATTATCTTTAATTTTTTTTTATTTAACTGTTTCGCACCGGTTGTTGTCGCGCGCGCGCCGTCTTCGGGCTAGACCCATCCCGCCGGTGGATATGATATTTTCGAATAAATAAATATTTTTTAATCAATTCGTCGGGTATAACACGACAGGTGTTTGAGTATCCGTGACAATGTACTCTCGTGGCCATATATTCACGGCTCGGACCGTCGACTTGCAATAACGATGCGCCCGCCGAACCCGTGTATTCGTCACGGGCTCCTCACGTCGAAATAACATTAAGCGCACGCCGTACACCGCCCGCGTCCGTCCCGAACAGGCCAATAAAAATACGAAATTTCAACCGGACCGGTTTAATGGTTAACGGTGTTCGCCCCGAACGTACGAGCAGACGCTGTCCACAAATTTACGCCCGAAACCTACGCCGGCGGCGTCCTCTCCGAATTAAAACAAAACAAAAAAAAAAAAAACCTCCAAACGCTATCGTTTTGTTCATTAGTGTATCGGTACGCGATGAAAAAGTCACTTTCTTTTTCGTGTTGCGGAATATTATAACGGCGGCACCGCTGCCCTGGGGTCGGTTCATTACCATAATACACTCGGCGGACGACGGTTATACGTTCGCCGGGCGTGTATTTTCCGGCGGTGCCGGTGCGGGCGCGGAGGACGGCAAAACCGGCGGGAAGACACCGCCGTTCCCCGTTTCCCAGGTTAGTCGGCGAGTATGGGAAATCAATACGATGACTGACCAAGTTCGACCTTGCCAGTGGAAAACCCGCAGTTTCCACCGTGTCCGCAACGTGGCGCGGTCACTGTTCGATCGAACGACGTCTGTGTTACGTTTGCGAAAAACAACAACAACAAAAAAAAAAAAAAAAAAAAAAACCACAACAAATAATAATAATAAAAACATGAAACGGCCACGTACTTTCTTTCTTTTCTTTTTTTTTTTTTTGGTCCGCCAAAACTGAACCCGAACAGCCGTCAGTCTGTAACAGAAAAAACAAAAATGGTTAACAAATTTTATTTCACCAATAATCCGTTATTGAAACGGCTAACAGACGCGGGAACATTAGATTTTCGTACCCACAAATAAATCGCAGTTACGTTTTAACGGATTCGCATACGCTAATTTCACCGGGACAATTGTTGTTTTTCGCGGGGACGTCGTATGTGAAGGTTTTCATTTTTTTTTTTTTTTTCTATATTTTTAGAAACAATGAAAATTTCCTCCCCCCCACATCCCCATGTAATACGGGTCGTCCGGGTGGAGAGTGTGCTTTCTTTTTTATACGGTAAACGGCCGGAAGACATCGCGGTTCAGATTACGCCCGGTCTGGTTAGGTTGGAGTACGCCGGCGAATTCTTAACCGTAAAACGGATAATTATTCGATAGTATCGACGTGTCGGCGGGCTCGATTTTTTTTTTTTAAGAAAAAAAACGAGAATATTATAAAAGGAAGAGTTGGGCCTGGAAAAAAACGAGGGGCTGATGGGCAAACAAATTTCGCCAGGCTCGCTGAGAAACGATAAAATTGTACATTGAGTTCGGTTCATAGATAAAAAAAAAAAAACACAACAATCAAATCGCCTGAGCACCGCCGTGTCCCGTAAGACGATTTGGCGTATAAAATACTACCGGGCGCATAACTAAGACACCGTTAAAACTGTCTCGATTTATTTAATCGGAATATTCACGTGATTTTATTTATTTTTTTTTCTCATAGCTAATCCACACAAGATTTTCGGTAAAATCCATTTTGGGGGGTGGAGTTTTTTTTCGGTTATTATAGATGAATTGTAGAATTAAATTTTTAGTACGATATTCGTATGAATTGTATTTCCAACGTACTACCATTGTACTGTACACCAAAAGCGCAAATATATATTTATATATTTTTTAATTTACGATATTCAAAAAGCGATTGTAGTGCGGCGTTTAAATTCAAATAGAACTTTAACAGCACTGTATAACGATTAAAAAAAAAAAAAAAAAAAAAAAAGCGCAAATCATATTTACTTAAAAAGCCCTCCGGAAAACTGGTGAATCTTGACAAAATAATATATTATCCTGTAGTGTTACCGCTATTGTTGTTGTTGGTATTTTTTTTTTTTTTTTTTTGGTTTTTTAAGCAAACAAGGAATACCGCAACGCGGTCGATTTCTTTCGTCTCGTATCCGGATTCGTAAAAAAAAAAAAAACAATCGGCCGGATTATTAATCGTGAATTATTACCATACTAACAATCGCCTTGGACATCAATACCGCGGTGTTTAAACGATCGGGTTTTGAAAAATAATGATAGGTCCACCGATTAGTTGCGTGGTTTACTTTCAATCAAAAAATCAAATCACTTTCCGCCGGAATCTTGGATTACGTTGGACGTTCAGATAAAAAAAAAAAAAAAAACCGAATCGCTCGCGTCCGTTTTACGAAACTTTGAGTAGAGCGACACAATGATCACACTGCGCATCGTGATTTATTTATCACGATTCAGCGATTTTTTATTTTCGGACGATTTCCAGTAAACTTGATCTACGTTTAAACCGTTACGGAATCGTTTTAGCTTTATTTTGAGATTATTTTTGAAATTTTTACTACTATTCCACATATATTCGATTAAGTGTACACTTTGAGTTTTCAAATTGCAAACATCCGTTGTCATCGTCAGCCGTATATATGGTCTTTTTTTTTTTTAATTTAATCGTGGCCGCAGCCTAGACCAAAAATGAATCGTTTTATTATCTTTTTAAAATACAGTCGAGTCGCGATAACTCGACGAACTCGACGACTCGATTTTTTTTTTAATTCCCCTAGAAATTATAAGGTACCACTCAATGTATTATATGTCTTGTTAACTCGAACATAAAATTGCGATGAATAGCTTGGTCGAGGTATAATTTTATATCTGCTATATCCGGACATACTGGGTATTCCGTTAAAATTATTATGTATTCTATTTGATCTACTTCAGTACTGTATAATAATGATTACTGATTATTAACGCACACACAATAATAATAATAAGTACGATTGGTTAGTAGGTGTCTACTACACTCTACCTGTCATGTTTGGCGTGCGTATTTTTGAATGTTTTTAAACACGTCTCAAAAACGAAAGTTAAACCATTTAACTATAGCCGACAAAGTGCATGTGTTACAATTGGTGGAGAAAGGTAACCGGAAATATATGATTACGGCGAACCGAGCAACGTCATCATTACAAACCGTTAGGCAATTTGTTGAATCTGTCGAAGGCGTGGGTGCTTCTCTTTTCGAACCGGTAGGCAAATTAGAAGATTTTGTCAATAAACAGCCAAAAAACCAAAAATTATTAACAAATTATTTTTATTCTACTGTATCTCATAAATAATACATATTTGGTTTTACTATAGCATTTAACATAAATGTATATTATATTTGTCTGAACGTTTTTATCGTAAAATTTTTAAATTATATTTCATTACATAAGTAACTCGAAGTATTTATTTTATTTTGATAAATTCGAGTTAGGTATCTCGAATAATGCATATCTCGAGGTGAATTTTTATCCCCCTTCAACTACGAGTTATCACGACTCGACTGTACATTATTATACAGACAGGATAAAAATTAATCGTAAACTCGAACGTTTTGTCTTGGTAGTAGTCAGCGGGCTCGTTTAGTTTTAAGTTTTATGATTAAAAATAATTTGTTAATTACTTATTTGTTTTTTTATATATAAATATACAATAAACTTTTTTTTTTTTTGATGATTCTCTACGTTTTGATCTTTATCTTCGAGATATTTATATGCATCGACTCTTGCGTCTTAGGTTGTTTGACTTATATTCCACGTTCGTTGCATTGCCATCAAATATAATGTTATGGAGTTGGTCGTCGTGTCACAGGGTATTGTGACCCCATCACAAGCCAGCGTCATGATCGTAAATTGTAAAGATCACTTCTCCGCTCCTAAATCCATCGCATCATTGTTTGCCTTTATATCCGTCCATTTTCCAACCGACGCCGCATTTCAAAAGCTTCTATGGCAGGGATTTATTTGTTTCGTATAACGTCCGTGGTTCTTTTGATGCCATTAGATCATCCTCACGTAAGAATAACTGCTAACCTCTGTTCTGCTCTCGCAGTCTGCACCGACTCTTTTGATCTTCCATCATCGCTAATTATGCTTCCTAAATATTTATATTGACTGACTAGCTCTGTTCGGTTTCCTCTACGGGATACGTTAACGACTGGCTCATTTTGTTTACTGCACGCCATTACCAGTAGTTTTCACCGTATTATGTACACAATTTTAATGTTGAAAACATGTTATCCGTTTCAGTAAGTGCTGTTCGAAGATCATTTTCGGATGTACCGAGCAAAACTATACGATAAACCGACTACAGTCATATTATTCAAAATCGACGGGATTCAGGAACGGAAAGTCGTGACGATTGTAAAATATTTGTTAGAATGTATTTTTCTGATATACCTAGTCAGGACACGAAGGAGTTTGCGTTTGTCTTGTCCGAAATCCATTGAAACGGATAACGGAAAATGAAAAACCACAAATTTCGGTAAAACAAACGACGAAACGAAACGTTGAACCGACAAATTAAAAAAAAAAAAAAAATCATAAAGTAATTATGTGATATTAAAAAATAATTGTTCATTTTCACTATTATTTATCTGTCTATGTATTTTCTAAAATCATTATGAGGACTCGGAAATTAAAAAAACACAAATTAGCAAAGTAATGGGAAACAACAAAATTTATTTTCACATATTGGTAATACACGTATACCAAAAAAATGCTGAATCCTAAGAAGTTCGGAATTTTAACGTTTTGGAATCATTTGTCGTATGTTTTTAACTAATTTAGTGCGTTTTTAACAGTAAATTTCCATTCTAACATGTGACGTAGACATTTGGATAAGAATAGTAAATAGTTAATACTTAATAATGTGTACTTTACATATTAACGTAAATTGTAATAAAAAAAAAAAAATAATGGGAAACGAGTAAATTTCCAATAACGTTAAATATAAAATATTCATTATGTTTTTAATCACACTAACGTAAAACGCGATAGTCTTGAAACGTTATTTATTTAATATTGTCGCCACACGATTTTCGTCAATTTCAATTGAATTTATTGTCGTTGGTATTTCATTGAAATTGAGGACATTTTTTACAGGGATTTTCTGCGTTTATTTTTAAGTTTTGTTGGTTTTCATTTGGTCTATGCGTATACAAACGTTCGAATACATTTTTTTTTTCTCACGATTTCCGCGAAATATTCACGTGCGTTTCCGGTTTTAAAGTTTGAACAAAAAAAAAACTTTTCGAAAATTATGATAACATTTTAAAATTAAGAAACGAGTAAATTTCCAATAACGTTAAAATTAACAATTTGTGACCTATGTGCTGTGAACCACACGGTCATGCCACCGCTCGCGGATACCGGATTCCTTGCACAACGATATGAAGATAACGCGGATGTAGATAACAGCTAAGTCGTAAATACCATTAAGATGATATCGCGGACGGGTAGGTTATCCGAAGTCATCTCGAAATTACAATAATATTGACGGTATTACGCGATTGGTGTTGGACAAGGGTCGCCAAACTTTACAAACCCACGTGGGCTACATTCGAAATAATACGTCTACAACGATCGACATCAAGGGGATTTTAGGAGGAAAATTGGTTTAATGAGCGAAAAAACAGGTCATGAAAATCAAATATACATCGATTCGATAGGCCCGTCCGTCGGGGCGGATAATGCGTTTATTGTAAAAATTCAAACCATACTATCTAAAATTTTACATTTGTTTTTTAAAGTTCGGAAACAGTAAGATAGAAGCATTATAATGCTTTTTTTTATATATACAAATTCACTGACTAAAAATGTTTTTTTCTTCTTTGCTCATAAGTATGGTTCTTTGAACGAAGCAATAGTAAAATTTTCGACAAATGTATTTTGATTTTTTTTTTTTTTTTTTAAACACACTGCCATTGGTTCAATTGAAATTGCATTTTTTTTTTTTTTTAACACATGCAGTCGTAAACTGAAATCGTTTTTAATACGGAAGTGTTCGTAACCGCCTGGCACCCTTCACCGTGTCTAACCGTCCTATTTCGCGTCTTTCTCCCAGGTTTATTCATTAATAATTATCGTAAAACTACCGTCTCCGCCTACTCGTCTCTTCTAAAATGACTCAACTCGTTGATACAATCACTACTGGCCGAATCTATAAAGGATCCTAAGATTTGATTTACCCTAGTGAATACTAATCTCCGAATTGTAACGGTATTTATAAACTGTACTGTATTTTTATTTTCTTCTTTAATTGACGATTGGTTCGCTTTCAAACCGGGCGAGGTATCTATGAAAAAAAAAAACCACCGACTAATCCTTTCGAACACATTAATCCGGAGCTTAGCCGTTCTAAGCCTAGTCAAACTCAATCGTCAAGTCTGAAGGGATCAAAGGAACACCTGGAATAAAAGCAAGCTCCCGGGGCGGCCGGGGACCCGTAAGAATTGTAGATCCGATCACATTGTTACATATAAATCCGTAACTGACAACCGCAAGATGTGATCGTGAAGGAGGCATAGTGATTAGTGTAGCGTGCGTGATACGACCCATACCCCATTACAACCCGGAGCAGTCGCTCAAAATTTAAAAATTCTTTATTTGGGTTTTATTATTAACGATTTTATACTGTTAATTTGTCTATGTCACTGCTCGCGTTGCAAACAGGCTGTTAAAAATACAAATTTCAGCCGAATTGATTTAATAGTAACGGAATTCACACCGAGCGTACAAACAAACGCTATCAAAATTATGCCGTCGCTGAACTGCTGACTCGGAAGTAGAAATTTCTATGTTTGTCCATGTGACGGGGTAGAGGGATGTCTTAATCATCCACCTGACGAGTACGGAAGTGTTCGTAACCGCATGGCCACCCTTTACCGCGTCTAACCGTCTCCTATCACGTCTTTCTTTCGGGTTTGTTCATTAATAATTATCGTAAAACGACCGTCTCCGCCTATTCGACTCTTCTAAAATGACTCAACTCGTTGATACAATCACTACTGGCCGAATCTATAAAGGATCCTAAGATTTGATTTACCCTAGTGAATACTAATCTCCAAATTGTAACGGTATTTATAAACTGTACTGCATTTTTTTTTTCTTCTTTAATTGACGATTGGTTCACTTTCAAACCGGGCGAGGTATCTAAGAAAAAAAAAAAACCACCGACTAATCCTTTCAAACACATTAATCCGGAGATGAGCCGTTCCAAGCTTAGTCAAACTCAGTCGTCAAGTCTGAAGGGATCAAAGGAACACTTGGAATAAAAGCAAGCTCCCGGGGACCCGTAAGAATTGTAGCTCCGATCACATTATTACATATAAATCCGTAACTGGTAACCTCAAGATGTGATCGTGAAGGAGGCATAGGTCATTAGTGTAGCGTGCGTGATACGACCCATACCCAATTCCAACCCGGAGCAGTCGCTCTGAATTTACAAAATTCTTTATTGGTGTTTTATTATTAACGATTTATAATACGAGTTGAATAGCCTATGTCACCGTTCGTGTCGCCAGCAGATTAATAAAAATACAAATTTCACCCGGATCGGCTTAATAGTCACGGAGTTCACCCCGAACGTACACACAAACGCTATCAAATTTTCGCCCAAAACTTTCACTGGCGATGTCCTCTTTAATTTAAAAAAAAAAATAAAAAAACTCCAAGACGATCCAAAAGGTAGTTTCGGTGTTTACCCCGAACGTACAAACAAACGCTATCGTTATTTATATATTTTTATTAATAATTAATTATTATCTTTATATTTTTTTTTTTTATTTAACTGTTTCGCACCGGTTGTTGTCGCGCGCACGCCGTATTCGGGCTAACCCTTGCGGTAGACCCGTCCCGCCGTTGGATATGATATTTTCGAATAAATAATTATTTATAATCAATTCGTCCGGTATAACACGACAGGTGTTTGAGTATACGTGACAATGTACTCTCGTGGCCATATATTCACGCCTCGCACCGTCGACTTGCAATAACGATAAGCCCGCCGATCACATTTATTTGACACGGGCTCCTCACATCGAAATAATATTAAGTGCACGTCGCACACCGTACAATATTAGATAGTGTCGTCGAAATTCATATTCGGAGGACGGTGTGGTGGGGCCCTTTGTGCCGTTATAATACTATGGAGCCATTATGCGTTTTGTGCGAACGTTGAAATTGGCTTATTATACCGATTTTGTCAGGATCTCGTCTTTATCCGCCCGCGAACATTACCGTCGCTCCGCCATTTTTTTTCCTCCATTTTTTTTTTTTCCCCACCCGCCGTCTCGTCCTTTTTTTTTTTTTATTCACCGAAAGCCTGTGCGAACGAATGTCCACCGTGCGGTTCGAATGATCACTCGCCAACACCGTATACCAAATTAGGGAAATTAAAAAAAAAAAAAAAAAAAAATACAAATAGTAACTAAATGACCGTGATTGTTTTTTTACAAACCCACGAGATTTTTTGAAAATTTCCTAGTTATTCAATTAATTAATAAAAGCCGATGATAGTAATTAGGGCGGAACCGTTTGAGTTTTAAAATAATCGTATTAAAATAAGAATGGGGGGGAGGAAAGGAAAAAGTAATAATATTATCGCGCTTTGATATTAATCAATGAAAGGAAATAATACGTTTAACGGTAACTCGGGGATAAAAATTCGAAAAAAATAATAATAATAATAATAATAAAAGAAAACCGTAAAAATTATTAGTTTTGCCGGCTTGGAAATTAAATTATCGTCGCTGAACTGCTGACTCGGAAGTAAAAATTTCTATGCTTGTGCGTGTGACGGGGTAGAGGGATGTCTTAATCATCCACCCGACGAGTGCGGAAGTCTTCGTAACCGCCTGGCCACCCTTTACCGCGTCCGACCGTCTCCTTTCGCGTCTTTCTTCCATGTTTGTTCATTAATAATTCTTGTAATACCACCGTCTCCGCCTACTCGAATCTTCTAAAAATGACTCAACTCGTCGATACAACCATTACTGGCCGAATCTATAAAGGATCCTAAAATTTTTTCGACCTAGTCAATACTAGTCTCCGAATTGAATGGGTATTTATAAACGGTACTGCATTTTTTTTTTTTTTTTTTTTTTTTAATTGACGATTGTTTCGATTTCAAACCGGGCGAGATATCTCAAGAAAGAAAAAAAACCACCAAGCGTAGTCAAACGGCAATAAGATCGTTCCGATTTTAGACGTCAGTCGTATTATAAAAAGTGCGGATTTGTCGTCCGGGGATACTTGATTCGATACGATTATTTTTTTTAAATTCTCGACATTTTTTCTACACATAAAACTAACATTGTTTAGGATTTTTTGTTGATTTGCGGGTGGCTAGTAGAGAAATAAATCAATACGATTGCAATGGAATCTTTCGCCTACCCGAATGACCACAAACACGTTGACGACACGTGTGCTTTCCAACCGCACGTCGGTGAAGCGTGTCCGGCTTTTTTTATTATATTAATTTTTGTTTATGTAGAAAATTACGCGATATGAATAATGGACAAAATAATAATCTTTATAATGTCCATAAGCATAGCTCGTAACCTGTGGCATTCGCATATTGGTCAGATATCAAACAAATTATTAGTTTTGCCGGCTTGGAAATTAAATTATCGTCGCTAACCTAACCTAACCTAACCTAACCTGATTCGGATGTAAAAACGTCTATGTTTGTTCGTGTGACGGGGTAGAGGAACGTCTTAACCATCCACCCGACGAGTGCGGAAGTCTTCGTAACCTCCTGGCTACCTTTTACCGCGTCTGACCGTCTCCTTTCGCGTCTTTCTTCCGGGGTTGTTCATTAGTAATTCTCGTAAAATTACCGCCTCCGCCTACTCGAATCTTCTTAAATGACTCAACTCGTCGATACAACAACCATTACTGGCCGAATATACATAGGATCCTGCGATTTGATTTTACCTAGTGGATACTAATCTCCGGATTGAATCGGTATTTCCTCGCACTCGAGTTATTGTTATTCATCGAATATTTCAAGGATAATTATTGTTTTTTACAGGTAGAATCATCAAGTTAGATAATTACGTATTTCCATTGGTAACGGGTATGTTTTTTTTGCACCTTTGAAATTATCAAATTTAATAGTATAACCACTAAAATATAGTTGTTGGCGTAGACACCAGAAAAATGGATGATGTCTACGGGTAATAGTATCGTTATTAAAAATACTTTTTTTTTTTTGATTTTTTATGTATATAACGTTTTATATCTGAAATAAAAATAAGGTATTGGTTATCATAATCCATACGTGTTCGGATCGTTTTCCTATTATCTTTAATTTTTTTTTTTTTTTTTTTTAGATAAATTATATTAAACCGTATCCCGTCACCGTTACACGTGAAATATTATTGATTTTTTTTTTTTTTTTTTTTTTTATATATAGTACGGATCGGCCGTCATAATATCGTATACGTTTACATTTATTCGTGACGTGATCGTAGTGCATATTTACCGTACCCTCCGTGCGCGTATCGCGTCGTGTATTACAAACAAAAGTATTTTTTAATATAAAAAAAAAAAAAAAAAAAGAAGATAAATACAATATGTATATGCGTATATTATTTTGCCGTTGTTTGTTCCCGTTATGAAATGTATCTCTAAAACAGACACGCCATTTGAATAGTTATTCTCGCCGACTACAGACGAATCGCGTACCGTGTCTCTATTGTTGGAGAATAAAAAAAAAAAAAAAAAAAAAAAAAAAATATATATACATATATGCGCGCGTATATCAAAAATTAATTTCAATTTCGCCGTTGAGATGACAAATCGTTTACAATACCCCGTCGTAATATTATCATTTCATCGCGTATGTTTGACTAATTGTTTTTTTTATTTTTTTTTTTTAATCATTCGGTCGACAAGACCGTGACGCGCCCGACCGCAAAACGACCACATTGTATTACGGACGGACGAAAATTAATATTTCGTCCGGCGGGGACGCCGAGGAAACGGTTTGCGCGAACATTTCGAATTCCGAATGTTTTTTTCCATCGGGACCGAGGTTTTTTTTTTGAACGCGGACGGGATCGGAAATGACCGACACACCCTAACCGGCCGCGAACCGTTCGATTTACTATTTATTTCAATAGCCCTACGCAAATCTGTCGGTAACCGTGAGCGAGTTAAAAAAAAAAGAAAAGAAAAAAACTAAGAGTATCTACACTACACACAGATACATCGGTACATGTACATGTCTTGTTTCTACTGAATATAGTTGACATTAGAATGTCGATGACAATTTGGTATTATTTACTACCGACTTTTTCACGTATCCCGTCAAGTAGGTCGATTTATGAATTAAATGTCGTTTAATGTGAACGTTGATCGCAAGATCGTCATCCAGTTGCCGTGTCAGTTCCGATACCATCGAGTTAACGTCCACCGGAATGTTGATTACTTGCCCGGCGATACCTTTAGAACCACGTAGAAAACGTAGTCGACGAATTTGCATAAATAATGGAAGACGCGGCGACACTAATCGTTCAGAGACAGGGTCGAGAGGCGGTAAATCAGACGGAAATGGAGAGGATAACAAAAACAGTTGATCGTGACAAAACGGGGAACTTTGTTACTGAGCAGAGTTTTATAACAAGTATTGCACACGCTCATATTATGAGAATCTGAGTCTGGGTATTTTTCGAACAAAAAATCTACGGCTTTCTGGGGAACGTCGTGCTTCATATCTTTCTCGAACCAAAGGCGATCGCCTTTGACAGCGCGGGAAACGCCGAATTTGTTTTGGATAAAACGAAAATTGAATTCGTTATCGGCGACGGGAAATTCGTCAATACAGACATTTCGCGGCGGTTCGGTTATCGGAATGACGATTTTGAGGCTTGTTAACACGGTAACATTCTCGGTGTCGGACAAATTAACAGAATGACCCCCAGCCGTAAGACATTTACATGTCAAAAAAAAAAAACATTACGCTCGCCGGATTCGCGAAAGCCGTAAACGCGTTATTTTATTAAACGTTGTAGTTTTTTTTTCATTTTTTTTATATCTTCATATTCCCACATTAAACGTACGATTTCGCGTGATTATTACGAGTTCCGTCAAGGTAATTGAACGAAGCGGTTAAAAAGAAAAGAAAACCAAAAAATAAATGCGTAACTCGATTTTTCGCACGGAATAATATAACGCGGATCGACCGGATAAATCGAATTGACGAGATTTTTATTATTTTTTTTTCATCACTTTTTAAACAGTCCGTTTCAATTCATACGCGTAAGTCGACAAATAATGGAATTTCAAGTCGAACGTTTCGATCACACACTCCTACATTAAAAAAAAAAAAAACAAATAAAAAACACAAAAACAATATGCAGAGCGAATTAATATATTCAAATGGACAATTGTGTAATTATTTGTAACTACGTGTTTAATAACGGTAACTCGTGGTATTTTTTTTTTTTTTTTTTATAACGAGTTATTGCGTACACGTTAATTTGAATTGTTAATTAAAAAAAAAAAAACCTAATATACATCCTAGATCGTGACGAGTTTTTCCCGAAGTTTTTCGATCGTATCCGCAAAAAAACCATATGAATTATGACGCGGCGTGGCTCCGAACAATTACCATAAAAAAAAAAAAAAAAAATTGTTCGGATACGATACGCACACACTGACCGTGGGGTATTTTTTTTTTTTTTTTTAAAACCTTACATTACCCGGGCAACACCGGGTAATGTCGGCGAGTTATTTTTTTTTTTTTTTTTTTTTAATAATTAGCGTTCACGTATTACATTTGGAATTGAAATGTCGTGTTTATTTTCTATAATAATCGCCGTGTGACGCGTTAATATTTTAATACTAAATGTACGCGTACCAGGATGGGTCGAAAAAAAAAAAAACGATTTTTTTTTTTTAATTTCGGAAACGCCATAGCGCACGGGAATGTTCGTAATAAGGGAAAATTAATAAAAAAAAAAAAATTCCAAGTGCATATCTTCGGGTCGTGCGTCGGCTTTATAGTATTGAAAAAAAAAATAATAATAATTATAATCAACAACAAAATTATTAGAAATCTTCTTGAGAAACCATAAAATTAATAAATTTAAAATTGTACCGTAACATAAAATAACAGTAAACCGCACAGTATAGTATTTTTTAGGTTATTTCTCGATAATTTAAACGCTTTGCAACCGGACGAAGGCGTTGCTGATCTTGAGGGCAAAGTCGCCCTTTAGAAAATCGTTTCTTTTTTTCCTTCTCCGCGTAATCTTCCGGATGACTCTGTAACGGGCTTCAAGTTTCGATCCGCACTTTGAGTGCGACACGACAAGTTATTTAACCGAAATTCTGGTAAAACTCTTGGTGTTTTGATGCTTTCCGGGGCTCATCCGTAGACATGTTTTCCATCGGTGGAGAAGACGAGTGTTCGGAGCTAGTCCAGCCAATGGGTTCAGTGTAGTCTGAACCTTCAGAGTCACCCTAAGGCGGTAGAAAATTTCACACCGATTTTTTATGTCTGGCGTTTTGGTAAAATTCCGAACGGCTAGTTCCCTTACACCAGTGTTTCCCAAGATTCTTACCACCACGGACTACTTCGACAATATCTTATCGGTCGCGGACCACCTCAATTTTACGAAAACTCGGCATACGTATTGTTTGCTCATCAACAAGAATACACAAAATTTATCGAAAAACGTTAATTTTTATTATTTTACATTACATTTTATTACTGTACTTTACTAATACATATAATTATACTTTACACAATGATGCCTACACACTTATAAAAGTGGAAAATACTTGTCGGTCTACAGCAGCAACAACGGTAAGATGACCGTACAATATTATACGGTTCCTCAATAAGTTGTGATTTTTTTCGCTATTTAAAAAAAAAAAAATAAATAATAATTAATTTGTAATAGAAATCGATGAAAAAATCTATGGGACCGCGGGCCACCGATTGGGAATCACTGCGCAAGACGGAATCTCTTATCTACTGACCATCTCCCGCCATCGCTAAAAACGTACATTCGGGATAGCCGCTCGGATTTTTTTTTTTGCAAATTTTTGATTTCGTACATGAAAAGAACGGTACAACGGATCATCAATGATCTAAATGATTTTAGGTCAATACCTAGCAATATACAGGGTGTGGCGTGGTTACTTCCTTATCCGAAACTCTCGCAACTGAGCGGCTATTAATAGTAGAGCGCTGGTTTACGGTTTGTTCGAAAGCACGCCATCTAAGGATTTTTTTTTTTTTTTTTTTTTTTTTTTAACTAGTTCAGTGTCAACAATGTGGAGGCGGACAAAGCAAGAGCGCGCGTTCGCCGTGGAGGCCTACTTTTCATTCAGCCGTTCGATCATCGCAACTCGGCGTGCGTTCAGTAACCGTTTCATCAACATCGCACCTGCGGGTCGTGCGCCTGATCGGAAATCGATTGGTTTTGTGGGTGAAATGCACTGGAATTTTCCAATCTCGCCCGTATTTTCGAAATTTTCGCTTAAAAATCCCGCGTATTAAATCGCGCACGACGATTACGTTGTAACGCTGAAGTGTATGTCCGTTGTCGCGTAGTAACGACAACACTCATGGCTTTAATTTCGATTGTAAATGGTACGTATACACGAAGGAAATATCATCATTTTATCATTTTAGAAAAAAATCGAATAGTCGACTTATTCACGTACAAAATATTCGGGTTAAACACGATTTGTTTGCATCGTTAAAATACGAAAATCTAGTGACCGTGGGTAGAGGGCAGAATGTTCGGGGGTATCGGCGATTTCGGGTTAAGAAGTTCGAGTGTTGACCACGTCCGACTGTACAATTATTTTTACAAAAATATTTCTATAAAATCGGCCGGTCAGGGCGTTGGTTTTATTGCTTGTTCGAAAGCACGTTATCTAAGGTTTTTTTTTTTTTTTCAACTAGTTCAGTGTCAACAATGTGGAGGCGGACAAAGCAAAAGCGCGCGTTCGCCGTGGAGGCCTACTTTTCATTCAGCCTTTCGACCATGGCAACACGGCGTGCTCTCAAAAACCATTTCATCAATACCGCACCTGCGGGTCGTGCGCCTGATCGGAAATCGATTTGTTTGTGGGCGGACACGTTCAGGGATACCGGTAGCGTGCAGAACAAACATAACGGACCTACCAGAACCGTCAGGACGCCGGAAAACATCGAAAAGGTAAGGCCGGCGGTGATTATGCCGAATCCCCTAGGCGATCTGCACACAAACGTTCGGCTGCTTTTGGGATGTCTAGTCGCGCAGTGAGACGAATTCTTCACGAGGAACTCAATTTTCACCCATACAAATTGGTAGTGGTGCAACACCTTTATCCGCGCGAATATGTTGCGCGAAAAAACGCTTGTGAAGCCTCTCTCGAATACCGGCCCCAGGACGACCTTGTTGTCTTTAGTGACGAGGCGCATTTCCGTATTTCAGGATATGTGAACAAACAAAACATGCGATATTGGAGCCTCCACTAACCCGAGAGCTCACTTCACGAGCAGCCTTTGCATAGAGAACGTGTGACTGTTTGGTGTGCAATATCCAGAATCGACATAATTGGCCCACGGTTCTTTGAAGGGATCGAACGAGCAGTTACGGTCAATTCTGAACGTTATGTCAGCATAATGGTGGATTTTTATGCTGCCCAAACATAAAGAAACCAATGCAGGGGAAGTGTGGTTTCAACAGGATGGCGCCACGGCTCACCCGGCAAGAAGGTCAATGAATATCTTGTGTGAACCCTACCCCGAACGGCTCATCTCTCTTAGAGGCGACCTTCAGTGGCCAGCACGATCACCAGATTTAGCCGTCCCATGTGATTTTTTTCCTGTGGGGCTACATTAAATCGTTGGTACACACGGATCGGCCAAAAATCCTTCGGCATCTCACACACAATATGCGTGCTGCTATTGCCGACATAAGCACACATATGCTGGTGAAAAAGGACAGAAATCTGAAATTCCGAATATCTCAGCGCATTGACGAGCACGGTGGCCACCTTCGAGGTGTCGTATTTAAACCGAATAAAATACAACAAATTAAATGTACCCCTATACACGGAAAAAATAATTATGTCAATATTGCCAATAGTTTTTGTGTTATGATTTTTTTTATTATAAGTAAGTAATCGCGCCGCACCGTGTACAATTTTCGAATAAATTAACTCGACGATTTTCCCGAAGTTTTCGTATAATTCGGTATTCGGCCAGTTTTCCCGAACATTAAGCCCAACGCGCGAACTGAAGATATGCACGTAGAGTAGTATTTTTTATTTCCCCCCCCCCCCGCTTATTTTGGATACTAAACTAGTAAATTTTCCCGCGCTATTGCGTTTCCGAAACGAGCTGAGAAGGATCGTCTGTTTTTCGGGCCTATTCCGCGGTGAGGATCCGCCAAACACGAGCTCAAAACGTGCCGTGTAGTAATAAAAAAAAAAAAAATATCTAACGGTAATAATATCGAAACAAATTTCTCGAAAGGTTACTGTCATTATCATTTTACAAGGAACGACGGCGCTCCGGTTATGCAATATTAATGCTTTTACGCGTGGATGCAAGAAAATATTACATAACCTGTCTGCAACGATAATTGGCAAGTAGTTTTCGCCCACGTAATTGTATAAATAAATTACGGAATTACATAAATATATTTTTATTTTTTTCTTCTTATCGACCGGATTTCAATAACGAATTATTGATGAAAATATTAAAAATAAATAAATTAACCATATCACATCCAACAATCGCCGCGAAACGGTAAATTAAAATGCTATACGACCGTGCTATTATTATTCACGATAAATAGATTTAACGTTTAGAAACTCAGCCGTCGACGAGACTTGGCATAAATTAAATAATAAAAAAAATATCAAGTCGAAAGTTTTTACTACCCGGGCAACTCGTTAACTCGTTTTAATTACATCAATCCGGTCAATAATTTAAATGAAACAAAAAATAAAAACTTCTAGAAACTTATACTATATCGGTATCGTGCGTTTTATCCCATTGACGTTATAATAAAAACCGGCGATTTGACCGGAAACAACGATGGCGGAAACGGTAGAAAATATCACCATGGTTGGTGTGTCCGAGAATGGTTTTTCTTTCAGATATTACCAGTCAGGACACGAAGAGGTTTGCGTTTGATTTGTCCGAAAACCGATTGAAACGGATAACGGACAATGGAAAACCACAAATTTCGGTAAAACAAACGACGAAACGAATGGCGGAACCGATAAATTAAAAAAAAAAAAAAAAAAAACAATACATATTAGAAAGGAAACGAAAATCATAAAGTAACTATGTGATATTAAAATATTATTGTTCATCTCCGCTAATTTGTATCTGGTCTATGTATACATAGGTATTTTCTTAAATCGTTATGGGGACTCGGGAAATAAAAAAAACACGAATTAACAAAGTAATCGGAAACAACAGAAATTTATTTTCACATATTGGTAATATGCGTATACGTAGAATCCGACGAAGTACGGAATTTCAACGTTTTGGAATCATTTGTCGAAATTTTTTAACGACTTTAGTGCGTTTTTAATAGTAAATTTCCATTCTAACATGTGACGGTGACATTTGGATTAGAATAGTAAAAAGTTAATACTTAACAATGTTTTCTTTATATTTTAATGTAAATTGTAATAAAAAAAAAAAAAAAAAAAAAAAAAAAAAAAATGGGAAACGAGTAGATTTCCAATAACGTTAAATATAATAATTTGAATAACGTAAAAATTTCCAATAATGATAAACGTAAAATACTAATTATATTTTTAATCACACTAACGGAAAACGCGAAAATCTTAAAACGTTCCCCCCCTGTAATTCAATTCCTGTTTTTAGTAGTGTTCTTAGGAGGAATGTGGGAACGATGGACGGGCGATAAAACGACAGGAAAAACGGGAATATTGTCGCAACACGATTTTCGTCGATTTCGATTGAATTTATTGTCATTGGTAATCTATTAAAATTGCGGACTTTTTTTACTGGATTTTCTGCATTTATTTTTAAATTTTGTCGGTTCTCATTTGGTCTATGTATATACAAACGTTCGAATACATTTTTTTTTTTTTTTTTTCTTACTATTTTCCGCGAAATATTCACGTGCGTTTCCGCTTTTATGGTTTTAATAAAAAAAAAAAACTATCGGAAAATTATTATAACATTGCGTAATCAATGACGGGGTAAAAATTGAGAAACGATTAAATTTCCAATAACGTTAATATTTCCAATTATGTTTAACGTAAAATATTTATTTTTTTTTTTTCCCCCGTAATTCAAATCTTGTTTTTAGTAATTTTCTTTGGAGGAATGAGGGAACGATGGACTGGGATAAAACGACAGGAAAAACGGGAATATTGTCGCAACACGATTTTCGTCGATTTCGATTGAATTTATTGTCATTGGTAATCTATTAAAATTGCGGACTTTTTTTACTGGATTTTCTGCATTTATTTTTAAGTTTTGTCGTTTCTCATTTGGTCTATGCGTATACAAACATTCGAATTCATTTTTTTTTTCACGATTTTCCGCGAAATATTCACGTGCGTTTCCGCTTTTATGGTCTTAATAAAAAAAAAAAAAACTCTACAAATATTATGTTAACATTGCGTAATCAATGACCATCAACGGGCAGGAGGGAATTCGCCCAGGAATATTTTGACGTGGACTGTCTCAGAAGAGTTGAGACAACGCGAATTTCATTTAAATAGTTATTTTTTTTTTATTATTATTATTATTTTCGAATTGTATAAACATTATTATTAATCGTTTTTTTTTTAACAATTCGTTATGGCGTAAAATTAATTAACGAGATTGAATTCGCCGCGCGTTCGTAAAAGTGTACGCGCATATATGGGGTGCCGGTAAAATAATAATAATAATAATAATAAAAAAACGTTTCGATTACATATACTCGTTGGCGTTGGATTGCAAATAGCTACACGAAAGTCCGTCTAAAAACCGGGAAACTAACTGGACGGCGAATTATCCGACGAATAATGAAAAAAATAAAAAAAAAAAGTAGAATAAAATAAAACAATATTTTTTATTTTTTTTTTTTTTGCTACACCTTATATTAATCTTGCCATCTCTACCGAGAAAGTTCCGTGAGATTTTTCGACGGATCTCGCTAATTGAGAGAACATAAACCCGTGCGGCGGTGCCAGCGATAAGTAATTTCCGACAAAAATTTCTGTATAAATCATTTTTTTTTTTTTTTAATTCGGCTTATATGAATAAACTATTTTTTGTGTTTTTAACCGACGACGTTATAAGAAAAAAATTGAAAAAAAAAAAATTATTTTTCCATGCGACAACGTGCGTACAGTGTTATACCATCGTGTCCGGTGGACAATCTAAATACTTATACAAATCGACCGAAACGTCGAAACTGTTTTTATCAATATTTTTATTCAAATTTCAAATGTATTAAAAATAAGCTGTTTGATAAAAAAAAAAATGTAATTGATAAATTGGTTACGAAGTGTGCGACATCGTTCAACTAAAACTCGACGAGTTCGATTGGGTTTTTTTCTTTTAGTCTGCATTTAATTTCATCGCAAATCCGGTCCGCTCAAATATCAAAAAAATATTTTATTGAATTCAAATGTGAACATAAGGCCCTATGGTAATTTCATAAAAAAAAATCGCCTATCAAGCCAATCGAACATAATTAATTCAAGATAAAAAATCAACTCAATTGTCACGTTTTATGTATAGACTTTGATAAAAAAAAAAAAAAAAAAAAACACCGACGGACAACAACGAAATTACTAAATCTTATAAACGCGCTAGATTAGTATAATTCAGGTGTCCAAATAAATCGGAATTTCTATTTATGTCCAAACGGATTAACAATAGTAACGTTTCGACTCGATTTTCACCAGCTTTTTTAAGAAGGAAATTCCAAGTCGGATAAATACGCAAATAAATAATATAAAACAGTTAAGACGGAATTACAATTTGTCGTTTAGTTTTTTTATTTAACCGACGTACACCTACAGTTTCGGTATGATTTTTCAATTATCGGTAATAGATTGATATTTTTAACTATAAAAAAAAATATATCCAACATTTATAATAAATGTGGGAATAAAAAACACGGTTTTACATTAAAAAAAAAAAAAATTCGCCTTCTTTACGATTATCATTCGCTTTGCGTCCCATCGACCGCGACAAAACATGGTGTATTCGCGAAACAATACGTTTTCATTACGAATACGGTTTAAAATCAAATTAAAAAAAAAAAAAAAAAAAGAATACTGAATAAAAAATTATTTACGTTATTTTGGTACAGCGAGACAATTACAACTGCAGCTGGTGTTTTTTCGCCGTTTTTCGGGGCGGAAACGCGTAAAATAAAATAAATATATACCCACCTGTAATGCCAAAGGACGGGCACGGTGATAACGATTGTATCACAGTAAATTTTTAACATTTTCGAATGAAATCTCCGTCAACGGACACCTGTTATTTTTTCAGTCGATACGGACACGTATTATTCTTATGTTGAAAAAAAAAAAAAAAAAAAACGGCCGTTTACATTATTACCTTATTCCGCGACCGGAAACGTTCGAGTTTCACAGGAAATATCAACGATATATATGCGGGAGCGTATAAAAAAAAAAAAAAAAACGAGAACGAAATCTAATTTCACGCTTAAACAATTGCCAAGCACGATTAACATTTTTTTTTTTTTTTTTTTCACCGTAAAAACACATGGGCAATGCAATTTTCAAACGTTTATTCATTTGTGCGTTATCGGGTATACGTATATATATATATATATAAATATATGATAAAACAAAATTTCTAATGACGTGTGTTGGTGAGTCATATAGTTTCTCGGCTTTCCCGATTCGTTTTTTTTTTTTTTTTATTATTATTATCATGCTCAAAGCTGAGGGAAATGCACAATATTATCGGTGAATCTAAATTGAATTATTGTTAAACACAACGATTGAAATATTCCAAACCGTACACGGTTCCGAACGGACATCGGTTTTTTTTATTTACTAAATTATAATATAAAACCGTGCAATTCGTATTTTTTTTCTCGCGATTTTTACGAGTGTTGTCATAGTTTGAACTCCCAAACGCATTTATACGAAAATATCAAAAAACAGCGACCGGATTTCCGATGTTTTATCATAATATATTATTTTCCGCGAGAAAAACTTACGAACGACCTCGTAGGCAAAGTTATGGATTTTTTTTTTTTTTTTACACGAAGCCAAGCATATTGTGTACGAACAGCATAAATCGAAAAGAACACACAGACATTTCGAATTGCTATATAAATCTCAAAAAGAGCCGAAATGTGTTAGAAATTATACCGTGTATTACGGGCGGGGCGGGGGGGAAATAAAAAAAAATTTAAATCGATTTTGTCAAAATCCGACGGGTGTTCCATGATGTGGGAACGTTGTCGACCCGGTTTCGAAAATAATATAAAAAAAAATAATAATAACACCGGGTGGTGACGGGATTGCCTCGTATCTTCCCGTCACCCGATCCGGTGGTTGGGCGTATGATATTTTTCTGTTTGTTTTTATTATTATTTTATTCTTTTTTTTTTTTTTTTTTTTTTCACGCCGTCCCGCGTCACGTGCGTACAGCAATGTGAGCAAAGAGAAAACGACGGAAAAAAAATTAAACCAAAAAAAGAAAAAAAAAAAACGTACGTCCTGATTATCGTGAAATAAACTGCGTACACCCGGTCGGAGACTTTCGGGAATAATTGTTTGCGTGGCGGTTACCACATGTGTACCCGAAACGGTCTAAAAAAAAAAAAAAAAAATATATATATAAATAAATATTTTTAATTACGGATTTATCGACCACCGGATTTTTTTACGTGTTGTAATTTCATGTACCCGCGGATATTTGTCGCCATTCAATATTTCGCGACATTCTTGTTATCCGAATGGTTTTCAAAAAAAATCTAGACGCGACAACGGATAACGCGTTAAATTTTTAACATTCACAGACAACGCTTGACCAATGATAAAAATTATAAGACGACCTTTTTTTTTTTTTTTTTATCCGGATACAAACCGGAAGAAATTAATAAAAAAAAAAAAACATTACGTTATACGCACGCGGCTCACAGATTTACGAATCCGTTTCGCGCGGCTACTGAACCAAATTCAGACCGGAATCAATGAATATAAAATTCTGTTAGAACCGTCAGACAGTGTTTTTTATTGCCGTCGCAGTCGTTATTCGGCGTAGATCGGCACGGATTTTTTGTTAGGCGTGCCGAAAAATAGTCACGGCGTGTTTGGACCGCGCCCGCCGACGACGATAAAACAACAGTCGGACGTGCCCAGAACTGCAGGAGGACGGCCGACTGAAATGACTCAAACCAGGTGATGTTACCGGCCGTAGGATTTTGGCAAAATGTCCCGGGAGAATTGCGCCCACTAACAAATGAGCGGACCGGGCGGTACGGTTCAACGGCCGTTTACTGACACGGCTTCCCGGTGGATGTTGAATACGAGAAGAGGTTAGGTGGCGGAAAATAGAGGTACACTTTTAAACAATAAAATCACTTTATTGACCGAGACTCGGCGGCCCCGGATTCACACGCACGTAATGTAGGATACCGGCGGTCTGTCCGTAAATCGAGTCGACACATAGTCATGAAAAGTTACGGAAACCCACGCCAACAACCAACTCATCGAAATGCGGCCGTGCGAATGTAGAATGCGATATTAATTGATATTTACAAAAGCATTTTAAAACTACTCTCTGAACAATCAGAGTATAGTATAGTCTTAACAATTAACAATTTATATAATTCAAACACGTAGTGATCATAAAAAAAAGAGTGGTTTAAACTCTGAGAACTAAACTACTCGTGCGCGTGAATCGTTGTACTCAACGTTTTTAAATTCGTTAAATCCGAATATCGGTCTGGGTAGACATTTTGAGTGGTCCTGTGCGAACTGCGCTTACAAATCGTCAGCCAGATTTCAAAATTCGCTGGATGACAAGACAATCGCACAAAAAGATCATTCGGCTAAATACTTGGGTATGCATCTTGATTCTCGCCTAAATTGGAAACACCACGTCTGTCAGAAAAAAAAATTGCAAATTAAAGAAAAAATGCGCAAGCTGTACTGGCCGGTTGGGAAACATTCCAGATCTAACGAGCGAACGGCTTCTATGCATAGCTATTATCAAACCGATTTGGACTTGTGGCGTACAACTGTGGGGTCGTGCCAGCAAGTCAAACACCGATGTCATCCAACGCTGTCAAAATATTGCTCTTCGTTGCAGCGTACCGGTTCGACAGGAATGAAATTATCCATCGTGATTTAAATATATCATCCGTCCAGGACGAAATCAAAAAGTTTGCCGACAAACATGCGAAAAAACATCGAGCTGCGTCCCGATGCTACTGCTAAACAACTCCCTAGACAACTCGCAAGACATTAGTCGCCACAAACGCCTAAAGCCGTACGACTTGAGTGACTTGGGCCAAGGTAAGGGGCTATCTCACTGGAGGTACAACCCCAAACATGTCCGTGTACAATGTGTATTATAATTGTCATATTGTCACTATCCACAATGTATTTATAAAGATTTATTTTGATCGTTTAAATAAAAACGACTTAGGCAGTAAAAAAAAAAAAAAAAAAAACATTTCAAAAAACCCTCGGAAAAAATCGAACACTCGAAAAAGCATTTCTCGCAAGTAAAACAACAATTAGTGCCAATAATAGTGATGTATTGCGCAGTTTAAAAAAACAAATGTGTCCCTTGGCATTTGATTCAAAACGAAAAATTTCTCTTCGTTTTACAAACACCGCTTCGCAATTGTGCCTCGGATGAACGTTACGAATTCGGGGCTCCCAAAATTACGGTTAGCGGCCGCCACCCCGGGCAGCACACCGGAAATCCGTAGTCGGTGTTCGATAAATTTCGGATAATAATTACGTTTTACGCGATTCGGAAACGAAATCGGGAATTTTAACAGTTGTGTTTTAACCGGACCGGGGGCCACCGGCACGCGTCAATTGTATTCTCGATCGGGCGATCAAACATATGCGCTTGGTTTTTTTATTTTTTTATTTTTTTTTTTTTAACTCTGCGTAACGCAAAACGCCGTTCCGCGTACACGAAACCACGCGAATATCCACGCGGGGAATTACTCGAAAAACCGTACGTTCGGATACCGTGTTCCGTTTCCGGAAATAATTGGATACCGGAGTCGATACGATTTTTATTTCGGCTATATTATTATTATTATTATTATTATTGTTTTCGTTGTTCTCAAGAAGCGTCCGGGTATTGCGTAAGCGCACTACCACCACACGGGGCGGAACTTCGGGGATCCGCTCGCGCGCGGACGTTTCGCGTGATGAAACGAAAGGGAAAAAAAAATAAAATAAAATAAAACGGACAATGACGTCAGCAGCACTGCCCGGAATCGGCACCCTCGAAATTCGGTTACTGCAAAACGTGCCTGCGCAATACACGACCGCGTCCGCTACGCAATAAAGTTTCGGGCCACTTAAGAAAAAATACCCTTCGGAAAATTTCTACGGTTTTCGCCAAAAGTGTAAATACTAAGGGCGGAGTATTGTGGTTGGAGCGTTGGGTCGTGCGGATACTAGGCGCGCGTCCAGCGTATTTGTTTGCGGGCGAAGCGCTTTAAACATTCTACTTTTTCCCCAAACACAAGTCAAAAATCAGCACTAATTTTCATATAATCATTTATTTTTTTTTTTTTTTTTTTTATTTCCGCATAGTCCACAGTGTACGAGAAAAGGTCCCGAAAGTTATGGGTCACAATTTACTCTTTTTTTTTCAAACAAAATACAATATTTACAAGACCTTCGAATAATCTCCCTGCTCGTCGTCGTTCCGGGAGCGCTGGTATACCGCATGAGACGCCGTCGGCTCACTCCTTCGTTTAGTTTCTTTAAGTCGGGAAAACGGATCCCTCCAAGTGGTCAGGTTTTTGGTTTTGGAAATAAATCAAAGTGCAGGGTTGGAGACATTAATCCGGCGAATACGATAGGTGTTTGAGGCGTTCCCGTCAATATTTCCGCATAAGAGCGACGACTGGTGTTCCGATAAAAGGCCGCTCCATTGTCGTGCGATCAAACCTAACTTAACCTAACCAACACACCGTGTCGCAACATTCCCGGTCGTTTTTTATGGATTTTTAGTCGCAATTATTTTCATTTTAAAATACCTACCCTCAGCACTAATTTTTATATAATCATTTTTTTATTTTTTATTTCCGCATAGTATACAGTGTACGAGAAAAGGTCCCGAAAGTTATGAGTCGCAATTTGCTCCGAACAAATGTGTATTTTTTGTTTTTCAAATAAAATACAATATTTACAGACCTTCGATATAATCTCCCGGCTTTTCGTCGTTTCGGGAGCGCTGGAAAACCGCACGGGACGCCGTCTTCGTTGAACTCGCTGTTCCTTCGGCTCACTCCTTCGTTTAGTTTCTTTAAGTCGGGAAAACGGATCCCTCCAAGTGGTCAGGTTTTTGGTTTTGGAAATAAATCAAAGTGCAGGGGGTGGAGACATTAATCCGGCGAATACGATAGGTGTTTGAGGCGTTCCCGTCCATATTTCCGCATAAGAGCGACGACTGGTGCTCCGATAGAAGGCCGAATTCTACGGTTTTCGCCAAAAGTGTAAATACTAAGGGCGGAGTATTGTGGTTGGAGCGTTGGGTCGTGCGGATACTAGGCGCGCGTCCAGCGTATTTGTTTGCGGGCGAAGCGCTTTAAACATTCTACTTTTTCCCCAAACACAAGTCAAAAATCAGCACTAATTTTCATATAATCATTTATTTTTTTTTTTTTTTTTTTTATTTCCGCATAGTCCACAGTGTACGAGAAAAGGTCCCGAAAGTTATGGGTCACAATTTACTCTTTTTTTTTCAAACAAAATACAATATTTACAATACCTTCGAATAATCTCCCTGCTCGTCGTCGTTCCGGGAGCGCTGGTATACCGCATGAGACGCCGTCGGCTCACTCCTTCGTTTAGTTTCTTTAAGTCGGGAAAACGGATCCCTCCAAGTGGTCAGGTTTTTGGTTTTGGAAATAAATCAAAGTGCAGGGGGTGGAGACATTAATCCGGCGAATACGGTAGGTGATTGAGGCGTTCCCGTCCATATTTCCGCATAAGAGCGACGACTGGTGTTCCGATAAAAGGCCGCTCCATTGTCGTGCGATCAAACCTAACCTAACCTAACCAACACACCGTGTTGCAACATTCCAGGGCGCTATTTATAGATTTTTAATCGCAATTATTTTCACTTTGAAATACCGATTCTGTTCTCTGTCTCGCCAGTTGTTTTTCGTCGGTCTTCGTCGAGTGGGGTTACGAGAACAGCCGCCGCTCTGGGTGTCGTCTTGAGTAACCGTAGCGGGTCGGCCAGTGCGACGGTTGACATCAGTACGTAAACGACCGTCGAGGAATCGCCGGTGCCGTCATTGCACCGTACACATGTCGATCGACAGACGCCATTAAATTGCAGGCACTGTTTTACCACAAATCGTTTCGATTTTTAAACGCGTGCGCGTCGCTCGAAAACGGAAATGCGAGCCGACGAATTTTTTAAACCGACCTCAAGCTACAAACCGATACCAAAAACCCGCCGATTATATCGTATCGCAAGACAGCCAGGGTGCGCTGTGCATTGCTTCCGGCGCGGTTCCCGTACGTTATAATATGGATTTAATATTTTTCACGAAATATTACGGCGATTTATGCGTTTTAGGTACCCGTTCCGGAGAGTGATGCCAAGCCTAAACTACATCGGATTCTTTTATTTGTATTTCAGGACGTGCGTGCATGTCCGCCAGTACATTTGAACGTGACCGTCGGGAATGAATCGCCGTAGCGCCAAAAACCGTCTCTTAGCCGTACTTGTGGTGCGCACCGGTAACGTTGCAAATATTTCCAAAAGAATAAAAAAATTTAAAAAAAAAAATACCTTTCCAAAATACTGATTTTTGAATGTATAAAAATCGGACAAATGCATACCATCGGCGGCGCGCGGCGGTAGTGTACAGCAACGGTTTTACGAATTATTCATATCACAATTCGACTTTGGCTTTTTGCCACTGGGAAATCTATTTCGTTGCGTATATCGATTTCATACGATTCGAAAATATTTTTTTTTTTTTAACTCGCAGCTCGTTCGTCACAGTTAAAGATAATTTGAAAATGGTAATACTGATATTTTTTTAAAAAATTTCTATAACATTGTACAGGGTGCGGCAGAGCCGACCGACGAGTTTTGATGGGCTACAAATAACGAACAGTAAAACTTAGAGAAAACGTTTTTTTTTTTTTTACTTAAATCAGTATTCAATCCCATTTTTAAAAATTACTTTTTGAAAATTATATCTCCAAGCCGTCAGCATTGATACACTGTTGTAGACGATCACTGAATGTCTCATATGATTTTCGGCACGTTTCGACTGGAATGGCCTCGACTTCCACGGTGATTTTCTGTATAATTTCTTCAATGGTATGCGGGCGATGTCTGAAAACCTTATCCTTAAGGTAGCCCCAGAGGAAAACGTTACACATGCTTAAATCTGGGGACCGTGCTGGCCAGCCTGTGTCTCCCATCAGAGAGACTAACCGCCCAGAGAACATTTGTCACAAAACAGCAAGTAAAATTCATACAGCTGTACGCGCTGTAGCTCCGTCTTTCCGAAACCGTACATCTCCCAAATCATGTTCGGTTGCCGTAGTCAGTAGCATTTAACTCTTGGACAAACATTAATTAATAGGGATGGAATGATAAATCTTCGTGAAGAATTCTCCTCGAAGAACGGTCTGGGATTCCCAAAGCTACAGCGTGTTTCCGGGCTGAGCGTCTTAAGGATGACTGCTCCCATTGACTCTCCGACCAACTGCACATTTTCGGGGGTTCTTACCGTTCTGGGTGCAGACGTGTCCTTGTCGTCTTAGGGGGTTACTTGCGGTTTCTTCCAAACACCGTATCCGAAAGTGCCGAATGCCGAAGTGTATACGGAAAACCCCTTCGGTGTAGCGATCACAGAACGATTATATTCGTTATATACGCACGCACGACGAAACCACGGTGCAGACTATGCGTTACGGATAAAAACGGCATTACCGTACAATTCGAAATATACCACTTTTTTAGGCCTGCTCTTATCGTGTCACCGGGCTAATGACCTCAGTAAACTCGTCAGTCGGCTCTGCCGCACCCTGTATAGTTTAATGTAAGAAAATTATTTCCCGTTGGCGAGTGGGGGCCCGTGCCCTGTGTATGCCCGCAGTCTAATAACGGAACGCGACAACGGGAAAGTTATCAAATTATATAAATAAAAAAATTAAGAAAAAAAAAAAATATATAAGTTGCTGTATTTGTGGATTTTCGATATCGAAACCGGTCGCAAATTATTTTAGAGTACCCCGTTCTCTATCTTTTGTTCTTTATCTTTTTATATATATTTTTTTTTTTTTTTGTCCATTCAAATTTGTCGTCTTATCGAGTAATCGTTTCACAAAACGATTTTTCATTTTAAAAACGATCGTATTGTTTTCGCATCGTTTTTTCTTTCCCCCCCCCCTTCACAATTTATTCTGTCCGGACACCTAACCAGGGGTCGTTGAAAACGTTCAAAAAAAAAAAAAAAATCCGCCGGTATAAAAATTGTAAAAAAAAAAAAATACGTTTTAAATTAAAATCATAAGTCTACAAGTACGGACAAAAGATCAATTCGGATGGAACGGAGTCGGCCGCATTTGTTTTCGAAAACGGTCCCACAATACGATTACGGTTTTTTTTTTTTTGTCATTCTCGTTTTGCCGACAAAGACGTCGCGCCGAGCGGTTTTTTTTTTTTTTATTTAAAAAACTTTCCTCCCTATTCCAATACCAAATTATGATATTATGACGCCGCACAGAGTTTTGTTTTGTTTTGTTTTTTTTTTTTATTTTTACACAATATACCTACTCGCGGTCTGTATACAAAAAAAAAAAAAAAAAAAACAAAATTAACGCTACAACGGAGAAAATGAATAAAAAAATGCACGTTATATACGCGGGTACGTACCGAAAAAAAAAAAAAAAAAAAAGATATTTTTAAAAAACACTTTGCACGGTTATTTCTTCGGCTCGCCGGCTCGTCGCGGTACGTTTACAATACGATATACGCGGAACTTAAAAAACGTTATTATATTGCGGGTGTAAGCGTAGTTTTTTTAGCGGTATAAAATCGCTTGTATTATATATATTTATTTTATTTTTTTATAATTTTCCGTTGTCGAACGATACGGCCGTATTATCAACGCCGACTATACACATACGCACGTTATTATTAACGTTAAGTCCGTAATAATTCGATTTTTAATACGTCAAATGTATTACGCTCCGACGGTGAAACTGAATAAAAAAATTATAAAATAATAATAATAATAATAGTAATAATAGCAGTAGTATACCATTTGCCTACCATCGTCCGTTGCAAAAACGCTTTTATTGCGTCGACTTAATTTCTTCTTTTCTTATTCGTTTTTTTTTTTTTTTTTTTGTTTCAAACGAATTCATTATAAATATTAAAAAACGATATTGCGTAGTAAACACGAGCACTAGATATCGAATATATATATATATATATTTTTTTTTAATCTTATTTCGTCTACGGAAAGTAATAAATTAACTATGGATTTTCGAAATTAATATTTTATATATATATATATATACAGTATAAAAAAAAAAAAGTTTAGTCGACTTAATTAGTTTCATAAGTATGATGAAAAAGAATTTAAAAACAAAAGAAGAATATACGACTGCTAGACCAAAGACAATGATACTATATAGTTTCTATATATAAAAAAATATATATATGTATAGCGATATTATTAAGACGATCCGTTTTTTATTATTATTTAATAATAATAAATAAATTATGGGAATTTAAATTAAAAAAAAAAAAACCATCGCGATAAACGTAGGAAATATTTGATACTAAACGTATTCCGATAAGATTAATAATTATTTCCCCGCCGGACTGTGTGGTCAGTGCGTTAAAAAAAAAAAAAAAAAAAAAAAGACAATAAAGTGGCGTTCGTTGTCGAACGTACAAACGGATCGCGCGTATCGCGGGTCCCCCGTATACAGTGTGTCCCGTTTTAAATGTACCGCTAAATATCTCAGCCGTCATTCGAATTTCTTGACTTTGCTACCGACGATGTTTTGAATATGTCCCATTATTACTTCGTCAAAAGTTATTTTTTCAACAGGATGGAGCATCCCGCTCATAATGCCATTATTGTAAGACAACGAATAAACGAAACGTTTGGAAATCGACGGATGGGAACTCACGGGCCGGTGGAATGGCCCCCCACGGTCACCTGATCTAAGGTGACCATTAGACCTTTTTTTTTTATGGGGGCCATTTAAAGAATGTTGTTTATGCAGGTCCACCGGCAAACTTACGGGATTTAAAAAAATAAAATAACGGTCAATTAACAAAAGAACACATTTTGGCGTCAACCTATTTGAGAAGTGAGTCGTCGACTGGAATTATGTTTAGAAAAAACTGAAGAAATTTTGAAAAAATTATTAGATAAAAAAAAATAAACATAAGTCTTTTGACTTATGTTTATTTTTTTTTTATCTATTTAAATATTTAAATATTTTATCTATTTTTTATCAATGTAACGGAGTAATTTTTATTTAATTTCCTACTTCACATTCGTAATAAAAATCTATGAAAAAATCACTAAATTCAAGCGTGTAATGTTTTCGGTAAAATCGAAAAAATTTAATTATTTTAAAATTTCAACAAGCTGTATCTCATTCGATTTTAGGTTTAGAACTATGGTCAATGGATCAAAATTACTTAGAATAAAATAATCTATCTATATCCGGTGACAAAAATAGGTGTTGCAGTTTAAAAAAAAAAAATTCGTATTGCATACTACAAGAGTTAAAAATTTGAAATTTGTCCTTAAATGTGTACCTGAAGTACCCTTGAGCTATTGCAGCAAACCGTATTTCAATCTAAGATTATCGGGCTGAGATATTTAGTGGTACATTTAAAACGGGACACACTGTATATTCGAATATGCCTTCAATCGAAATTAATTTTTAATTCTTTTTTTTTTTTATTAAATATTACGTTTTCGAATTAAACACGTATCAGTCCGAAATGTGTAACAATACCGTTATTACGTTTAAACGATACACATAAAGCCGATTCGATTGAATAAATCCGACGGGGGCGGAACATTAAATGTTTTATTGAAAAAAACGGCGTTAGGACCACGAGACGTAATTTTAATATCCGAAGATATTACGACTCTGTGTGATAGTCGAACGTTTTTTTTATGCGGCGCAAATTTAAATGTTACGCCGAACAAATGCACCGCAAATATCTGTCGGTCTGTGCGTTAAAAACACATTGGAAAACGCATTGCGTTTCTATTGTCGTCATCCGAGATTTTTTATTTTGTTTTTTTTTTTTTAATTTATAAAGAACCTGTTTACAATCTGTGCGTGTGAACAACACAATAAGTAAATTCGATAATTTACCGGAAATTTTCACTTTGAATAATATGACGAGGGAGGCCAACTAGTGATGGCACCCGAAATTACGATGTTAATTTAGGTAAGTAGATCACTGTGCAATGTTCTCTCTTGAGCCGATTGGCGGGATTTATGGGTTAGATTATGGGAAAGTGGTTTAGAATAAAAATGTCCGTAATGTTTGGTTAGGTAAATCGGTAAACCGTGTCGATGTGCAGCGCAAAGTCGGATACGCACCGAGGTGTTCGGAGGTTATCATACGGGGTGTAATTGGCTGCACAACCAACAAATTTGGATCGCATACGCCCATATATCGGTGGCCAAAAGGGATTTATACACAGTGGGCCTGGTGTTCATTGGGAGTTAATGATTTTAGAATTCGACGATGCCTACGTCGCAGTCGGCCGTCCAGGGGTTTTTCATTTTAACATAAGGCGGGGGACCCCGGTAAAATCTTTTACCTACCGTAATGCCGAGATATTTGTCATTTGAATACGACGGGATTCGAGTGCCTTGACAATAAACAGGTGGGAGGGTCGGTTTTTTTTTTTTTTTTTTTTAAAAAACGAATGGAACGCAGAGATAGATTCGTGTGGATTAATTTTAATCCGCCACTTAGTCGCCCGGTTGTCGATGGAATCCGAGTGTATTTGTCGAAGGCCGGATGTTTGGCTAGGGCCATTACTGAGCACGGAGTATTGCGGTGTCGGCTGCGTCGTAAGTCGGCCGTGGACGGTGGTCCCGAGACTATAGATGCCGTTTACTCATTGAAATGCTGTTGGATTCCCAATGTAAAAACAGTCTGCAATTTCATACTCGGACGACGACGAGTCACGTTGTTTTCCGTCGATGCCGGAAGGTTACGTGTCACACGGCACGTTAATAGAATTCCGTCGCGTGACCGTACGGTTATGTGACGCGTACGTTTTTGGAGTGCAGACGACGTTACGCGAAATCGCGCGGGTAGTGATAAATTTACGGGTTTTCGGGCGATATTCAACGATATTTTTTTTTTTTTTTTTTATTAGAAAAACTTACAATCTGTATTTACAAAAAAAAAAAAGACAATAACGCGGTTGCTTGATGAGGGAGGCTATCCAGTGATAGAACTCAACACCAGCGTCTTTTGAGACGGCGTGGGAGTGTAATTGAAGATAAATGCTGGATGAGAGAGGATTTGGATGGTGCTGTGGTAATTTAGAGTGAAATTTTGAGTAATTTTTTTTGGCTAACTGGTCAACAGTATCAAACCGGAGATCTTTGCGTAACGCTTTGTTAGATACGTACCAGGGGGCTGTAGCTATGAGACGTAGAACTATTGATTGGAAAGCTTGGATGGTGCGAGTTCGGGAACGATATTTAACGGCGATAAGTCGAAAATATCGGAAATCGCGACAATACCGAAAACACATTACTAGTGTGTTCTACGCCCCGAAGTGCGCGCAAGCGACACTCCGTTTGTCGATGGCAGTGTCGAGATTTGTCTAGATCAGTGGTCTTCAACCTTTTTGGACTCGCGACCCACTTTTTTAGGACTACATTTTTCGCCACCCACGTGAGCTTTGTAAAAAAGCTAAAATTGCTTAATGCTTTGCAGTACTATTATTAAAACTCAATCGAAAATCTATAAAATTCATATGAAAATATAAAATAAAATTAAAATATGATACAAAAATTTTAATGTGAACTTTTCCCTTGAGTGTTTTCACATAATAAATTCCACCTTGGCTCGATTTGAGACTAAGCGCGATCCGTAAATCATCTTCAGTTTCAAGACAATTTCTTTTTGACGTTTTCAAATTTGCCATAGTAGAAAACGCTTTTTCGCATAAATAAGTCGTTGGAAATATTAATAAAATTGAGATGGCTTTAGTTGCTAATTCTGCGTGGATTTCCCGTACATAAGTGTGCCCAAAATATTTCTAATGGAGTTTCACAAAACATTTGTTTCAATTTGTTATCACACGATAACTCAATTAATTGATTTTCAATGTCAGTAGACATATTTACTGTCATTATGTCTACTGCGAATGGTTATTCAATCCGCTCATAATTTACTCGAATATCCTCAGGAAAATATTGGTTAAATAATTTTTCTAAGTTTGTCAAATGTTCGTTGACTAATTCAGAAATGTCTTCAAACTTGATTGAAGAATATTCTTTAAAAAACTTCTTCTAAATTTTATAAATTTAATTTTTATTTTAATAAGAAGACTTATCGCGACACAATTTTAAAACTTATCCAAAAATTGGTCGCGACCCACCGGTTGAAGACCACCGGTCTAGATGACTATTTTTTTTTTTTATTCTTTTGTTGTCTTGATGAAAATGTCGACGTTTTCACGAGATAAAATAACAAAATAGACTTAAATTAATATTAACGCGCTGATGTCGGTGTGTGGACAAATTACATTATTATTATTTGCACGATTTGATATTGTAATTTCGATTTAATTTAGAGTTTTAAACAATTGAAAAAAACATCGCTGTGGTATTGTCGGAAATATTAAGTAACATTACGTGATTTCGTTGAAAATTAACAATGACCGGCTAACGGACGTTGCGTGTACAGCATTACTATTATGATTCTGTTTTTTTTTTTTCAAATAGATTCCGTTCGACTGCTATTTGAGAAAACATAATTGTATTATTGTTACTGATCTGTGACCGGGGTACTCGACACCGTTCGTTTGTCTGGAAAAAAAAAAAAAAAACTCGATTTCGAAATGTTTTCGGTGGCGCCACGCGCGACCCGGTGGAATTTTTTATTACGCGCACGATACTGTCTTCGGATATCAAAAAAAAAAATCGCCACCGTCGGACGTCGAATTGAACACAACGCGATTTACACGCGTAGCTCGAACTTTTCCCATGCCCGTGTTATTCGACGATCGATTCTTTTTTTTTTTTATTTTTCTGCACTACGTCTATCGACCAACTTTCTCCGCTGTTCCCGCCGCATTTTCGCATAGCCGACAAAGACGTGTCCGGAATTGTAAAGAAGAACGAGCGCGTCCTAGAGGCCCACGCGCGAAGAAGCTATACGACTCGAGAATAAAAGGTAAAAAAAAAAAAAAAAAAAATAGAATAAAAAAAAAAATAAATGAAATCGCACAACTGTTCGCATACTCGTGTTACGTGTACCACGCGACAACGGTGTGCCGACAACGGCATTTTTTTTTTCTCTCTTTCTTTCATTATTCTTTCGTACCCTTGTGTCCCGTTCTGTTAACTTCGTGTCGTTTCGTCGGTCGTAATTTTGCAATGTCCGAGCGAGGGTTCTCTATTAACCCGTTAAACTTTTTCCGTTCAAACGGAAAACAAAAAACAACCTCCGATTTGCTCCGATTTGCTCAATTTCACGCGTTCGCCGAAACAGTGATTGTCATCCGACTATAACGATACGGGTCTCGCGTTCAGAGTACGTCGGTTGGACGACAACGGTCGTCATTATATGATTTTTTTATTTTTTTTTTTTAATAAATATATATATATATATATATATAAAAAATTTAACGCGATACACGCGAGAGCGATGCGAGTTGATATCGTTCGGCAATGTATTCCGTCCCCGTTATCCAGCAACGCTTCCCGGGCATATTGTAAAAAAAAAAAAAAAAAAACTTTCGACGGTTATGATTTTTCGTATACTACAATAATTATTGGTTTCTGGCGGCGCGGCGTATTGTTGATCAACGACCGTGATTATTCGGTAAACGATCCGGTGACGTAAAATTTATTCCGTTCGATCAGGAAAACCGATCCCGGGCGTCCGTTACCGCGTGTACGCGTATCGGCGCAATAGGTCTTCTCAGACGGGACGATCGTTGCTCGAGGACAGGTCCGGACAGTGTCGGGGGAGGCGAACCGGACTAGCCCGGAAAAATACCCGGGACGTGTATACAGAAAAAAAAAAAAAAAAAAAAAAAAAAGCAGCGACGAACGGACGATTTAAGAGAAAACGAACATCCCGGGTGCGGTTCGGCAAACTGGAAAGCCGATTTATCGCGTTCTATCCAAGGGTAACCCCCGGTAATCGACAAAATCCAAACCACCCCGTCGAACATTCGTCGGTTTTACGCATTGACCGTATTGTAATCGTTTTGTCCGTAATTCTAAAATCGAATAACGTGACGAGCAATTATCGTCGCCATTGGTAATATTATAGGCAATAAAAAAAAAATGGTCTCCGCGGGCAGCCATGGGCGATGCAATACGCCGTCCTCGGTAAACGCCTAAAACTAGTGTAAATAATTCCGTTTAATTTAATTTCGATTGTATCCGCACGACTGTGAACTTGATAAACTTAACGAAAAACCAACGGTGAATACGAATAAATATACCCAATTGACTATAATAGAAAAATAACGGTTTTTTTTTTATTATTATTTTTATATAACGGCGAAACGTCAAAATGTATTTAGCGCAGACGGTATACGTAAAAAGTCCAATACAACAACCGGCCTATTAAAAAATGTCTCGGAAATCACAACCGCATTGATCGATTCTATTTTCCGTCAAAGTAATATTAAACATTGAACAGAAATACACATTATTTAAATATATATTTTTTTTATTTTTTCACGAATAAATAATCGAAATATTATTCCGACGGAACGCAGTTCGTAAGTATTATTCATTACGGCTGCATATATATTCCAGAACTTCTTGCGCATAATTTATTTTCATATTGAATACCGGAATTAGTTGTTTTATGAATTATAACAGCCCGCATTAAGTACGTACGAGGCCCGTTCAAAATGTTCCCGAATTTTTCAATTTTTCATTTATAGTGCTTACCTACTAGCTATCGAGACTTATCGCCCTCGAAGTATTCTCCTCCCTCTTGGTTTATACGCTTGGTTTGCCAACGGCGTTTCCTTTGTTGAAAGCAATCCTGGAAAGCGGTTTCTGGAATTACTCGTAGCTCCGTTAGCGAATTTTCTTTTATTTCGTCTATCTTCGTAAAAATCTTTGTTCGTGTGACGGAGATTATTTGTCTTGGAAATAAAAAATAAGTCTGCTGGTGCCGAGTCGGGAGAATATGGTGGATGAGCATGCACGGTCACGTGGTTTTTCGCGCAAAAATCTCGAATTAACAGGGGAGTGTGTGCCGGGGCATTGTCGTGATGGTGAAACCATGAGTTTTACTGCCACACTTCAGGTCTTTTCCTCCGCACATTTTCTCGAAGACGTTTTAATAATTCTAGATAGTTTGTCAAAAAAAAAAAAAAAACCGTTAGCAGGACTTTTACGTTTGATCTGAACTGACGAGCTTTTTTCGGTCTTGGAGAAAATTTACCAACCCGCTGTGATGATTGGCTTTTGTCTCAATATCATAGCCATAGACCCGGGTCTCATCACCCGCTATAATTTTCTCCACGAACATACTCGTATCACCATTTGCGCGATCTTACAATTCTTGACAGATGTTTACGCGGTTGACTCTCTGATCTTGCGACATCAACCCGAGGGACAAATTTTGCTGCAACGCGGTGCATTCCAAGTTTTTCTACCGGGATTTCATGGCATGAACCAACCGATATGTAACAATCTTCCACAATTTCACGAAACAGTAGAACAGTTCTATTAGACCGCACAATTTCATTGACTTTTGTCACACGAGCATCGTCTGTCGATGTCGACGGACGTCCTGAACGTGGGTCGTCAAACGTTTTAACCAGTCGTAACACTGAGCACCTTGCAAGCATTTTGCAACATTTTACGAGTGTCAGTAAATGATTTACAAAGTTTAACACAAAATTTAATATTAATACGTTGTTCGTGAACGGTATTCATCTTAAAAATCGCACGATACACACGGACTCGTCTACTTTGAACGCGCACAGTTAATGCTTAGATAGCAATAAATATTTGAGATTTAATTGAAAAGACAGTTGCTTATTTCTATTTTATTTTAATCCAATAACATTTACGATACTATAAATTGTCTATCTTTAGGAATTATAGTTCGGGAACTTTTTGAACAGATCTCGTATATCGTACGCAAACGGGATGTATAATGTGTATTTCCGCGTGTGTACATTATTCGAGTGTTTGGCTCGAAATCATTTTGGGAACGCGACGGTCCCGAAAGTTTCGTTCAAATTCACATATAATAATACATTATAACAATGCGGTACGTACGGTTTGTAATTTTTTTTTTTTTTGTCTAGAAATAATAAGAAAAGAAAATTACGTTTTTGGACGTGTGGCGTGTCGGAAAAGCCATTACTCTGATGTGTTTTTTATGCGATTTGCAATAACGCTCCAACGATTATGAAATAAAAGAAGGGAAATCCAAAGTATTGGATATTAAGTGGATTGTTTTCTAATTTGTTTGGCACCGTACAGTTAATAATATACAGGGTGTTTCGGAAATAACCGTACCATTACAGGAGGCGGGGACCCAATCGTAACAATCTTTAAGGCCTAAGCGAAACGACGCGAATTATTTTACATTATAATGTGCGTGTGGTGTTTGTTTTTGCTGTCCGCGATCAACTTTACCAACAGAAATATACCTCGGATTCTCCGGGTGTACCGTCTTTGGGACTCTCACTTCAATGCGTGTAAAACGTGCATCATATTTTTTTTGCCGATAAAAACGTTATACCGTTGGTTTTTATATCAGAGTCTTAAGGCTAACCCGGGTATTATCTAGTAAATAAATAACAAGTTATTTTGTATATATATATATATATATATATATATATATAAATTCAATTCCCTCGCCTTTAGCGTAGGACATTTCAGGTTTATTCGTCAGTAACATATCGATTGTATTTACTCAACTCGCATCAATTCACGTTCAAATTACATACTTCCTAACAAAGACAAAGTTGAAATGAAACAACTTCGTCAGTTTTGGTTAAACAAAACTTTATTTAATTTTAACTTTTTAACTTAACGTGTTTACATAGAATACGACTTAACTGTCCGTACCGTTTTGTTAATAACGTTTGCCCGTCAGCCGGTCATAGCTCCTCAATAGTTGTATAATAATTATTTTTTTATCTAGACAAAAAATTACATTATCTTCAATCTTTAGACGTTTTTTTTTCGGTTATCCTCGTCGTAAACTGCCTACAACGGTTAGAAATATGTAAAGATTTTATCTAAAAAAACATTTATTGATAACGGGCGCCTATACAAATCAGAAGCGTTCAAAGTTTTATGTCTGAATTCGCGAAAAAACAATTGTATACATACATATATTTACGAAATATCTATACGTGATATGGTTTTAGTAATAGAGTGTTTGGTTGTACTGCCATTATAATATTAAATTGAATTTTTTCCGTTTTACAGTTTTCGCTTGATGTCACCGGCCCGGATATTTCGATACAAATTCGATACATTTCCACTATAGAGGAATGTTTCTCTGTTTCTCGTATAGGTACTCGTTTAACAGAAAGAAAACCGAATTATATTTGTATACAACGACGACCGGGAGAAAGGGAATGAGACAATTCGTTTTGTAAAAAAAAAAAAAACCTCTATATTCATATTATACATATATGTATATATATATTTAAAATATATTTGAAAGAACGTCCGCTCGAGTGATACTTATCGACAATTTGTATTTTATTTTATATTGCGTCGTACCGTATTTCTTTCTTATTATTTTTTTTTTTTTTTACGTCTTGTATTATTTTATTACCGTTGTACGGGGGACACGTAATTATTTAGTGCGTTATTATGTTGCACGCGAAAAACGTCTCGACGAATCCAAAACGAATCCGCGACAACACGCCACCGCAATATTCCTTTCGGCGTTATTTTCAAACATCTCTTCGTCGTAAAACCCCACAAATAACCGCCCGGAGGCCGAAACGTCTTTGTTTTCGGACGTTTTATAGAACAACAACAACAACAACAATAATTTCCTATGACATCTCGAAGTATACGGTTTTCGCGAAAAATAATATCGCTCTATTTGTATCGTTCCGAGACTCGTGCGCAACCATAATAAATTCGGCGGTATCGGGGGACTGCGGCGAATACCTCGGCTAATTTTTCAGGAATTTCTGCGTACCACCGTTTTCGGGTAGAATATCTTAAGGTCTTTTCGCGTTTTCAAATCCTGAGCGTAGCAATATAACCTATTAGTTTCACGTACTACCACCACCAACAACATTGCGATATTCATTAAACACCCCGTTTTGATATTTAATCATTTCCCGGGGCCCGGTGTTATTTACTCGTATTAATAACACAAGTGAATGTTTACCAGATATATAAATACAAGAAAAATGATAAAAAAAAAATTAAAAAACAACTCGTTGCCCGAATTCTGACAGTTAAATCCCCCGATGTTGACTTTATTAACGCCGCTTACTTAGCCAACTATCAACTGTATATATATATATAATGTAAATGTATTACTTATATCTGAGTTATCCGGTGACCGCTTAAATCAATTGATAAATTACCCGAAGAAGCAATTTTCGTTATCTAACCCTCCGGCCAGTGGCGGATTTAACAGCCGTTTAGTCGGTAAATGCCGACGGGACCCCCTCTCTTAAATTTTGTACGGGAATCCCACATAAATTATATAGTTAATTGTTTTTTTTTCAATTTTTCCACAAAAAAATGAATGAAAAAAATACGATTTACACGGCAAACCGGAAATTTTATTTACCGCAGTATGGATTTGCCGACTATATTTAAATCCTTAAATCGGTCACGTGTCCCTGTCCGTGTATAATCGCCAATACACCTTGTCCATTTATATAACCGCTGATTGTAAACTCCGATACTCGTTGTTATCAATGAAGCCGTCCGTCGACCGCAGTGCGAGATATTCGGTTGTCAAAAAAAAAAAAAAATGTTCTTTAGCGAATAGCCTGATTTTATAGTACGCGATCTGCAATCTGTCTGCTAATTTCAATTGCGATTAATTTCGTTAAAAAAAAAAAAAAAAAAATGAACACCAATGAAAAAACAAATATGCAAAAGTACAACGCGCATTTCAATTACTCGTTTACTCGCAATTATCCATATTTTCAAAAAACCACGACGCGATAACAATACAAAATTTATCGTGATAATACTGTCGTGTCATCCCGATACTATTATTGATAACACGTGTGTAACGATATCGCACGCTTCGTGATAATAAATCACATGAATAAACAGGGAATCCGACTGTAAAGTAGTTATATATATATATATATATATATATATATATATCGGTTTATATTTTTTTACGGTTTTACACTGTACAGTTTTCGTATTATTCGTTCGTTGTTTACCTATGCGCGTAATGAAAAAACATAAAAAAATTGTAAATTTATTTGTTTTATCGAAAGGGCACGATAATATTATACCGGTTTCGGTCCGAACCTCCTGTTGTCTGTATATTAATCGTACAACGAATACATTAGGTTTGAATATATTTTTAAAAAAAAAAAATAAATAAATAAAATACGCCAACAACGGTAGGGGATATGTTATTCCAAAAGACGAATCGTTTTGTTTATTGGTTTATTGTTGTGTTTACCCGCAATATTACCGACAATATTGCGTTTTTAGACTACCACGTGAATGGCGAATCTGTCTTGTTCGATTTTGATTTCTAATATACATCATAAATATTTATAGTTCAGACGTTAAACACACATTCACTAAGGAGTTTTTATGTCGGACTCGCATTAATATGGAACAAATCTTCCCGACGTTGCGGTGTCCCCGAAATTGTAATTATCAAATTGCGCGGGATAACAGCTAAAAAAAAAAAGAAAAGAAAAAGTCGAATTCTATCGCGGGTTAGCACCTCGCCGCCGGTTCACTAGTGACTAGGGCGATTATTCGTGAACATAACTACGTAGACACGAATGCCTAAATATTTTGAACTATTTGGTTGAAATATTTTAACGCGATTCGTGAACGACGACGACTTCAGTGATAATTCGAATTAAACAAAAAAAAAAAAAAAACATAATATTCCCAGACGCAATCGACGGGTTGAATTCGACGGTGAAATCCTATCGAATTCGAAGGAAAGAAAATTATAGTTGCGTACGGGCCCAACGGATTTTCGGTTTTTATTCGGTTAAAAAAAAAAAAAAAAAACGATAATGTCGAACGGGCGGGTACGCAACGCGAAAAAATTATTATTATAACTATTATTATTTGTTTCACAACGGACCCGGTAAAACCGATTTAACAATCGCATAAAAGACTTTATCGTTAGGTACGCGCGGTTTTTTCTCTCCTCTCTCTCTCTCTCTCACTGTCTCTCGAAAATATTTCGAAACAATGACTGCGGGTATTGCGTTTTGTTCATCGCGAAGATTATTCCGTACGATAATATTATTTTAGGTTGTTCATTGTTTCTGTTTGCGTAGCCCCCGTTCACGTTATCATAATATTATTTCCGGCGATAATTACAAGTATCCCCCACTCATCCCCCCATACATCGGAGTATATTGTAATATATACGGTTACCGAGGTTTCCAGTTGAATGGTTTAATATCTGCCGGTTTGCACGTATTTTTATTTCGGTGCAATAATAACGCTAATAAAAAAACCGCTCGGGACGGAAAACGACCGATTGGATATAACGAGATTTGCATAGTTCACAAAAAATATCTCCGGTGTCAATATTGCATTTCTATTGTATTCGAAAATACGAAAATAAAATACCACCGTTTAAAAACCGGCCTAAATATTTCCATAACGAGAAAAACCCATTGCGCGCACGCGTGTTCGTATTTAATTTGAATATTAATAAAAATAATTGTATAGATTGTATAGTTTTCTAAATGGATAATAAAAAAAATTTGAATATAAATCGTGGCGCACGGAAAATCTTTCGTAAAAACGTATAATTTTTTTCACGTCAATTTTAACACAAACAATCTGCTATTTAGTTCGTACAGTAAGTACGCGCGTGTGCGAATATAATTCATTTGACGATTTGTTTAAACTCCGATTAGAATTGATTTATTGATCGAAACAACGACACCGTATCGTCTTTGGACCGCGAAGTGGGTAACCGGGAACGGTGTGGGAATATTTAGCGATCCGGATGGAATTATTTATTCGGCACCGGAATCGATACTATTGCCGTTTCTTTGACTGCGTTTATTTTCAAAAAAAATGCGTGACGGGCGTTATTTGATATGCAGACTGGGGCGTTCGTGATCATACGCAGAGTCGTGAATTGAAAAATTTGTATTTTATAAACAATCGATTTTTTACACGGTCCCTCGGCGCGTAGTTCGACAAAGTATTACAAAGGAGAAGTTGAGTTTTTATTGAGCGGGGTTTAGAATGTTACCGAGGTAAATAACAAATAGATTTCCGTCTGCAGCCGAGTAGGGGGTATTGGATAGGCCTAAGCAACGAGAGCTTGTGGAGAATTTCGGAATATCGCGAGTGTTCGGGACGACCAGTGGAAACCAATGTTTCTCGCTTTAAGGCCAAAGTCAAATGCGAATATTTCTCGTGATTTACTTTGGTGATCTAAACGATTTTTTTTTTAGGTTACGGGCCAGCAGTTCTGGGATCTATAGATTATTGTCGTGTTGCCGGCATAAAAATTCTGTTCAAAAAAAAAAAAAAAAAAAAAAACGATTAAACGCCCAAATAGGTAAATAAAATTATTTGCATTTTCACTCCGGTCAATTGCGCCCGTCTACCCGTTATGCGTAGTTTTTTGCGCCGTTTTATCGTTATTTGACAAATAACTATATTGTTTTATTTTTTCAGACAGTATCGAAATTGAAAAAAAAAAAATTATATTTGAATTCGTAACAAAAGCACGGTAGCAAACATTTGTTTGCGAGGTTCCGTTTTACCGATTTATCTACAAAACTTAAAACTTTGTCATATTGAAATGTTCAAACAACGATTTTACAGTTTTATCGAAACACGGCGATTTCCGTGTCGCGATCCACCGGTTTTCTCGAAGAATTTAAAAATAAAAATCGTTTTGTAATTGCTGAGCGGCGCGATTTGTTTTTTTCCAGTTGCGAACGACTTTTCTACCAGACGTCCTGATCCCGATCTTCATGTGTAGCTTTTTTTTTCTTGAAAGAAATCCGGATTTAGTCGGTATACCGAGGAGGTTATTTTTTTGACTCTCGTTGTTGATTTCATAATAGCCGGGAAAATACTTGCGGCTAACGTGGAAACGTACGACAAAAACGGGTTTATTGTTTTCAATTTATTTTTATTTTTTTTTTCGTTATAACTCAATGAAAGCAGAAAACACGGGCAGTAGACACCTCAAGTAATTTTTTTTTTTTTACAAAATATTATAATTAATTATTTTTAGGCGTAGACAAAATGGTATGAAGCGAATTTCGAGCGATCTATACAGACGTTCAATATTTTCGAGCATTTTTTTTTTTTTGTTTTCTATTTGTTTATGGTTCTTGTGGATAAAATTGTATTAGCCGAACCAAAATTCGTGTAGACATTACACGTGGTACTTTGTGAGTTTGTAATTTTATGTCCACAAAGAATAAGTTGAGCGTAATTACGTAATTCATGTAGTAATTATTTTGATTGTGTGCGTGTAAATTATAAAAATTCCGATGGAAATCGGCATTTCGCCATTTTCCAATGTTTTTTACCGCCATAGGTAAAGGTAGGCAAATTCGTAGGTAAAAATTAGTAGGGGTTTTCGTTTTTAACATCGCGAATTTTGTTTTTTGCGTTTTGACCGGGCCACCGCTAAACATTTATTATTTTCGAAATCGCTGTAAGGTATGTGGACCCGTTGGTATGTAAAAAAAAAAAAAAAAAAATTATAGCTATTGTAGTCATTTTCGGGATTCGTGTTTGAGATTATTTATTTTGTTTTATCGTGTATATTGAAATATCATTTTTTTTTTTTTTTTCTGATCGTAGGTCGGCAATAATGGGTGAATGGGTAACTATGGGAATTATGGGTAACTGCAATGTTACCCGGACGCCCGTCCCTTTGATGTAAACGTATCCGATATCAAAACCATACGACCAGCACCATACCGTTTCACCTCAAAGTTTTCATTTACTCGGGCGGTATTATACGTGAACGCACAAAAAGCTCTCGATGAAAATATTAACCGTAAAAAAACCATCGCCGTTCGTATTTGACGGTCATCGAAATATTAACATCTATTTACCGGCAGTGGTTTCCCGTTTGCCGTCATTCATAGTCTCTTGTTCGACCGTTTTTAGACGGGATTTTTCGATAAAACACGAACGAATAATTGACACACGAGATTATCGTGCAAATCCGTAAGAAATCTCGTAAAAATCACGGAATGTCCGGGAACTTGTTTTCGATTTATTCGGTTACTTTTTTTTTTTTTTGCTCTGTTTTGGCACAGCGAAAGTGCGCGGAAACAAGACACAAAAATAGATGATACACAGTACAACAGTATACAATTATTGTGTTGAAAATGGGTACTCGCTTAGAGCGGCGGAATGTAAAAAATTAGTCCGGTTCAATATAATCGAAATCGGAATATACGTTTAGAGGAGTATAATTTGACGGTATATTTTCGTTTAGTCTTCGATGCAACAGCACCGAACGAAGACTGATAAATTTCTGGAACCGTTGGAAATCTAAAATGAAAACTGGCGGAACCGAGATCCCCAGACACGCCGAGTTTGTTCCCCTCGGTGTTATTTTAACCGACTAAAGATATTTCCACGGCACTTTCGGAAGTTATCCGACTCGATTTCGTGTAATATATCGCCGCCGCCTCAAAAATTTATCCACCTCATAAAACCATTTCCGTTTTGGGAAAACCATTGATTTCGTTACGGTAATTTCTTCTTTATTTTTTTATTTTTTTTTTTTGTTCTTTTCCAATCATTTGCCGCGTGCTCGGATACCGAAAACATTGCGATACCGACAAACCGTGCCGTGATGTGTCGTTTGAAATCCAATCGAATTTTGAAATAAGACAATTCAAAGGGCAGCGTCGAGTGACCCGGGCGATATAAAATTTATATCTAGATGAAAATTAATGATAATTACTCTAAAACCGTCTACAGATACGTATAGAGATATCAAACACATATTTAAATCATCTCATTCTGAGATAAAGCAAATAAAAAAAAATAAAAAATTAGTAAATATATTATCTTGACAATTACCTATATTGTTTTCGTCGAGAACATTATACGTAGTGATTATTCGTACTGAATTATTAATATTTAAATAGCTAGATGTGTTTATTTTGTATCTATACATCATGCGTATACGTCGCCTATGGTGTTACTTAATATTTTATACTATTATAAAAAAAAAAAAAATGGTTTTAATTCAATACCAATGATTAATACGTATAGATTTTTCTAACGAGCATCGGAATACGACAAAAGAACAGACAATGAGAACATCTGCCGATTAATAGCGATTTTTTTTTTTTTTTTTTTGTGCACTTATACCAGACCGAAATGCCGTTTCATTTTATTTAAAAATTTTTATTTTTATTTTTTAACATTTATTAGAATATATACAATCTGTAATAATGGTTACAATAAGCATACGAGCTGAAATTACAATTATTATGAACGCGTGAGGTGAGCAGCAACGCAGCGGTAACACTCGACGTGGTGTTTAAGGTTATTTTACATTACGTACATTTTGCATACTTAAGAGTTTTTTTTTTCTTTTTCTTTTCTCTTATTATATTTAATTATCGGAGAAAGTGACAAATTTAGCTAGCTAAATCACGACACCAGCGTCTCATTAATCTTCCCGGTGGATTACCTGGAATGTTCGCGGAGTTTAGGGCGAGAACAAGTGGGTTTGGATGGTTTGTAAGGCGAGAGCGGTACCGCTTGTAGGAGGACGTGGCCACATCGGCTACAGTCGGTAGTCCGAGATCAGACCGTTGTAAAGTACGGTTGGTAACGTAAAACGAATCGTTGGTAATTATACGAAGTGTTATTGATCGGAACGTTTGCATTTTATATACGTTCGATTTTTTTTTTTTGCTGTTCCCCATAGTTGGATACCATACGCCCAAACGGGTTTAAGAAGGGTTTTGTAAAGCAATAGTTTATTCTTAAGGTTTAACTCGGATTGTTTGCCTAGCAGTGGGTAAAGACATATTCGTCTGGAGTTATGTAAGAGGCGTTTTCGTTTAATATGCTCGGGCCAAGTTAAGCGTTCGTCGACGAGCAGGCCTAGGTATTCGGTAGCTTTGGTAGCTGATGGTATTATTTTGTTTGCCAGAGAGACGGGAGGGACTACGCCTTGTCCGAGGGTAAAGATTATATGTGAAGATTTTTCATTGTTTAGTTTTTATTTTCCAGTTTGAATACGATACTTCCATGTCATTAAGATGATTTTGTAGATGTTGGCTGGCGACAAGAGGGTCGCCCATTAGAGGTGAAGATGATTTTGTCATCGGCAAATTTAGCTACTGATGTATTAGAAGAAATCGGTTGGTCTGCGGCGTATATGTTATAAAGAATTGGGGACGAAATGGCACCTTGAGGTGCGAAAATATATATATATTTTTATTTTTATTTTTTTTTTTTGTAGGTATATTATATTAATATTTCATCCGGATTATCTATGCTAGATTAATGAAGACTATCGGACAAATGTCGACGTTTTCATCTAGACAAGATAAAACATAATTGCGTATGGTTCACATCAAATGTTTAAAACTGTGGGGCCAACCCATCGATTTTAAAGACAAAGTTTTCCATATGCGACTGCGTATTTTTTTAACCAAACACACCGCATCATCGTACTTTGCAGGATTTCTGACCCGATTACCTTATAATAATCACCAAATATAAAATATCTCGCCTTTCCGATTTCAATACGAAAATGCATTATTAAACAGGGCTGCAAATTAAATGCATTTGCATGGGTTTTTTTCTTTATTTTGCTGTATCGTACAAGGAAAATAATTCGACCAAAATTTGTATTTTCTTTTGTATTGTTCAAATTCGAAATTTAAATTTGCATATTTAACGAGTTAGGGCGTGTAATCGCACGTTTTCGTGATTTTTTCGTATTAATAATTTATTTTTTTTTTTCGGTCAATCTGGTCAAACGTTTTCGTTAATAGTTTCGATGTGAAACTATTCAATTTTTAATTGAGTGTTCAACGTAAATTGATACCCGACAATAAAATCATAATTGTTCTGATATCTACAATTCCGTAATCCATAAATGAATTCGTAATCATTTCGAAATGAGAAACAGAAAATTGGTACATACCATTAAAAACAAGCATTTCTTAGCTAATTTTGGAATTATTCGATGCATTTTTCTCCTGTTTTTTAGTGATGAAACGCGTGCATTTTTTAAAATTTATTTTGGTGCATTAAATTTACAGCGTCGATAATTACTAGGGCTAGGATTTGTGTGCAATCAAAAATTGTATGATATGCATTTTATTTACTAAAAATATGCAAAACGAAATTTGTATTGTTTCTCGAATTTTAAATAATAATTCGTCGTTAACGCATTAAATATTATAGATTATATTGCACGCTGTAAACAATAATATTGTTTGAAATTTTCAAATACGGACGACCGGCGATTGAAACGAAAAAATGGCTTTGTTGTATTGCCTAAAACTCCTGTCCACGTCACACGATTGGAACGTGTTTTAATGTTACGCTATTTGTCCCGGTATTCGAGTAATATTAACATCTTCGTCCTTCAACTTTCGTTTGATATTCGCCATTTATAATGTTACGAATTCGTAAATGTGTTTTCTATCCCATATTCTTCTTCGGTACCGAGTCCCTTTTTGGAATCTACCAATTCTGTCACTAGCCCGTTGCGTTTAGACAGTTTATCAATCACATCTAACATAATTTCTCACACCTTCTCGAGAGATAGTGTACATTTTCCCGGGTCAGTATATAATAGCTTCGGTGCAAAAATAAAAATCGCTATCAAATAATTTAAATCAATTTTTAAATGTGTGTCGTCAAATAATTCTTTTGATTTTCTAATTTATACTTGTCTGCTTAAATATCATGTTGCGGATAATATCGAACTGAATTTTATTAAATAAATACAATGAATAATACCATTAAAAATGCATACGAGATCCGAAAAAAACCCGTTAAATATGAAATTATATGCATTATATAATTTTAACAGATACGCCGAAACGCGGTCGTATCGGACAACCGATCGATTTGTGGACTAGAGGAAGAACCACGGGAATGCAACGAAATCCTAACGCTGATAATTACCTTATTTACAGGACAGAGAATAATGTTATGGCGGAACGGCCGTGGCAATATTTTATCGTCGGATTGTGTTTTCGATCGGACGACATTTCAATTTGTTATAAAAAAAAAACATGCCGCACAATAAAAATTAACATGGAAAATAGTCAAATACTTCAGCCGCGCTGAATTCGTTTTATTGTTAGTATTTGTTTTTTTTTTCATCTTTTTCCGTTACTTACCTTTTATAATTCGTTTTCAAATAATATACGAAAATCATAAACAGATAAGAAATTATAAAACTTTTTAGTTGGCAAACGTGACATAATAATAATAATAATAATAATGCACGTGGCCGCAACGAGGAAAGTTAAACAAACCGAGTTTTTCGACGATACGATTTAGACGCTGCATTTTGTCTTGTACTTGTATGGAACACTACAAACTTTCCAAAACCCCTCAAAGTGTTTTTACTGGGTCTTGGGCATACAGGCAAATTAACATAAATGCTTTACATGTATACCATAGAATGATGAATTATGTTTTACGATTTTTCCCTATGTCATTACGTCGGTCAGTTATAATTAGGGCTGGGATTTTAATGCCCTAAAAAACCCCGAAAAATGTCCTAAAAAAAAAAATGCTTTTATGACGTAAAAACTCTAAATAATGCCCTAAAAAAAATATTATGTCCAAATTCTTGTACAAACGCACGCAATCGACTCGCTGTTGACCGTTTTACTTTTGGCATTTTTATATTAAATTATCAAAAAAAAAATTAACTAGAGTAATAAAACGGTGTTAACGACGACAAAACTCGTACTGAACGTCTAACGATAATATCATCGGACGTCGATTTTACCGATTTATGATTATTTAACAGGAAATGCGCGGGTAGAGGTTACTCAAACCTTGTCCGATAATATAATACGAATTACGAGTACCTACTTATAATCTGTTATATTTATTTAAAAACCACGTTGGTGTAAAAAACTTAAAATCTTAAAATAAAATTTCAAATTCATACACTTGGTTTCCAAAAACTCAAAGAATGCTCCAAAAACTCTAAAATGCCCTAAAAAATTAAGAAAATGACCTAAAAACTAAAAAATGCAAAATAAACTTTCTTGTTCTCGTTCAAATGTACATAAAACAAATTTGTGACAAGACGAGCATGGCACAGTAAGCTTTGAAAAACAATACAAAGCGCATCGAAATCCCAGCCCTAGTTATAATATTTTGGATTCTGAGCGTAGCCTATTGATTCCATCACGGTGTGTGATTTATTACGACAAAACGAATACGAAAAAGGGAAAACGTACGACAATAGATTCGTTGTTTTCGATTTTTGTATTTTTTTTTTTTTGTTATAACTCGGTTAAGACTAATCGTAAGGATTTGGAGTTATTCACAGAGTGTCAACGTATGTGTTTTCGCGAATAATTTGTCCAATACATTTCGGGCATTATTGTTTTTGTTGAAATCGAATGAAACCGTTTTAGCCGAACGGAAATTCACGACAATTGTCCACAGCGTTCGCCGTGAGTTTTACGGTAATGTTGAAAAAGAACAAAAAAAAAAAAAAAAAAAAGAAAACAATTCGTTTGTCGTGTATTAAAAGCGTTTGTAAAATGTACACATTTTGATGGAAATCTACTGAAAATTAACCGAACTCCGTTCAGAATCGTTTTCCGGTTAGAAATGTTACGTACAAATATAAATTTAATTTCCCTCTTCATCCGACATATATTAGAAGTGTGTGTCTCGGTTTTTTTTTTTTTTTTTATTTCCAATATAATAATAATACATTTTTTACCATTATTCGACAGATAGAAAGTACATATTTTTTTTAAGTAAGAAAAATAATATAAGTAAATAATGTGTCACCACTGTCAAATGACGTGGGTACCTGAGATTTTTTTTTTTTTTTTTTTAACGACGTGTAGATATATTCAAATAATAATATGTGCTCCGGTAAGTGAAAATACGGTGGGTTTCGAAAATATACGATATAGAGTCCTCCATACATTATTCATGGCCGAATAATAATAGTCACGTCGACTAGATAGGTAGATAGATTAGACTAGATAGATTTTATTTATTTTTTTTTTCAATTTTTTATTTTTTTTTTTTTTAGGACAGTGCAGGTATTCGCATCACCCCGGAACTAATAATCATTGGGCAAAGTCTGTTTTATTCGTGTTTAAAAGCGCGTCCGGTGCGGCGAAATATCATTAAATATATATATATATATATATGTTCGTAATCGATTGTTAAATATTTTCGAGCATTTTTTGTGGTTTTTTTTGTTTTTTGTATGGTTCATGCCAATAAAATGTCTATTAGCCGAACTGAAATGCTTGTAGACTTTACACGTGGTTCTCGGTGATGATTGTGCGTAATTACACAATCCCGTAAGAAATCCCGTAAAAATCGCGAAATATCGCCGTCGATTCAAATTATTCGCGTAAAAAACGAGTAAAGTGTAAATTCGTACGCCGCAATTGTATAAGTGGATTGACGGACCACACTTCGATATCTACGGATCATTATGAACGTGCCGATTATAAATTGATAAAGATGAATTGATAGATCGTCTTATGCAACTAATCGCTGTTGATATTCGTAATCGATTGGTAAATGTTTTCGAGCATTTTTTGTGGTTTTTTTTGTTTTTTTTTTTTGTATAATTCATGCGAATAAAATTTCTATTAGCCGAACTGAAATGCTTGTAGACTTTACACGTGGTTCTCGGTGAGTTGTAATTATACGCAAACAAGGAATAAGTATAAATGGATTGGCGCACCACTTCGAGATCTACGGATCATTGTGGACATGGCGGATTTAAATTGATAAAGATGAATCGATAGATCGTCTTATGCAACTAATCGCTGTTGATATTCGTAATCGATTGGTAAATGTTTTCGAGCATTTTTTGTGGTTTTTTTTTTTTTTTTTTTATGGTTCATGCGAATAAAATTTCTATTAGCCGAACTGTAATGCTTGTAGACTTTACACGTGGTTCTCGGTGAGTTGTAATTATATGCCAACAAAGAATATGTTGTGCGTAATTACACAATCCCGTAAAAATCGCGGAATATCACCGTCGATTCAAATTTTTCGCGTAAAAAACGAGTAAAGTGTAAATTCGTACGCCGCAATTGTATAACTGGATTGATCGGCAGACCACTGCGAGATCAACGGATCATTGTGGACATGGCGGATTTAAATTGATAAAGATGAATCGATAGATTGTTAGGTTCGTCTTATGCAACTAATCGCTGTTGATGTTCGTAGACGATTGGTAAAACGTTTAAAACCGACGTAAAAATATCACACGGACGACCGTGTCAAAACTCGAAAAGCGTCTGGCGAATCCGTGCCGCCGCGCCAAGAAAATTTTGATTTTATTTATTTTTTTTATTATTATTATTATTATTTTTTTTTTTTGTTTTTTTTTTTCCCCCGCCCGAGTGTAATTATATTTGTGCGCCAGTTGTCGATTAGTTTCGACGAGCCGATCGACACGAAGACAAACGAATACGATCGTATCGGATTCCTACGTTCTCGTTCCGATTAAATACTTGTACAACACCACATTGTACTTTTGATAAAACGATTTTTTTTAATTTTTTTTTTTTTTTTAAATAATTATCTTAATAATCAAACGTACAACATTGGACACATTGGTGATAGGGAAATCGTAGAAGGAAAACTGCGAGCGGCTAGCAATTGAATTCATCGTATCGTTTTCTATAGGTTTCGAACTCGATACTTCCGCCCGTCGTTAAAATACTGATAATTGAAAAAAAAAAAAAAAACAATTCGCTCTACACTTGTACTATTTTCACTATATATTCCATTTTTCGAAAATCGAAAACTATCGCTAAACCGCAAAAATACTAAATACAAATCCGTCCGTTCGGAACCTCACGCATTTCTCCGATTTATTATTTCGGTATACGAGGTATGACAATAAAATAACGAGACTTTTTGAATAAAAGTTGTTTATTTTAAAAATGTTATAATTTAATGATTATCACCTTCAAAGTACCTTCCCTCAGCATCAATACACTGTTGCATACGTCGCAGCCATTCTTGAAAACAGTGTTGCCAATTGCTTTCATTCAGCCCTTTTAGAAGTTTTGCCGTTTTCATTTTTACGTCATCAACTGTTTGAAAATGGGTTCCTTTTAATAAACTTTTAATTTTTGGGAATAAGAGGAAGTCACAAGGAGCAAGGTCTGGCGAGTACAGGGGATGTTGAAGTGCAGAAAATTTTTTTTCAGTTAAAAAACGTTGAATTGAAAATGCACTGTGAGCTGGAGCATTGTCTTGGTGAAGAACCCAGCCATCTTTCCATAGATCTGGTCGCTTCTTTCTGACACGTTCTCTTAATTTAATTAATACCTCTTTATAATAATATTGATTGACTGTTTGCCCACTAGGAACCCATTCAACAAAAATTATTCCCTTAATGTCAAAGAAAACAATGAGCATTGCTTTGAATTTCGACTTGCTCATTCGTGCTTTCTTCATTCTTGGGGAAGTTGGTGTCTTGCAATGCATGGATTGCCTTTTAGTTTCAGGATCATATGTAAAAATCCATGTTTCATCACACGTAATAATATTATTTATAAAAGATGGATCGTCTTTTATGATTTTTAAGGTGTCTGAACAAATTTCTTTTCGATTGAATTTTTGATCAATCGTTAAATTTTTAGGGACCATTTTAGCACACACTTTTTTCATATTTAAGTTTTCAACTAAAACTTTACGAACACTTTCTCTATCAATATTAACCATCTCTGCTACAGCTCTAACACTTAATCGACGATCTTGCCGAATAATTTTGTCGATTTTTTCAACGTTTTCGTTTGTTGAAGACGTGATAGGACGTCCAGAACGAACATCGTCTTCGACGTCCTCCCTTCCACTACAAAACCGTTTGTGCCATTCAAAAACACGAGCTCTTGATAAACATTCTTCACCATAAACTTCACATAACATACGAAACGATTCCGCGGCAGTTTTTTTTAATTTAACAAGAAATTTAATGTTAACACATGTTGTTCGATTTTTATATCTAACATTTTTCGGCAGTATAGTCGAACTCGCACTAATAACAAGGCTACTAACGTATAAGAAAATGAATCGATGCTATCAGTGTTCATAGTACTCTTAGATAAGTGTTTTCTAATCATATTTCAATAATCGTTTTATAGATAACGTTAATAGTTTAGGTTATATTCAAAAAGTCTCGTTATTTTATTGTCATACCCCTTTATTGTCGTACGTTTTATTCCGACCTGTTATCTGAGGGGTTTCTGAACATAAAAAATATCCGTGTCCAAAAATCGCGATATCCCAAAACGAGTACGGAGTTTAGCGTACAAAACAGCCTATGATGATAATTAAAGAACGTCTACTTTATCTTGGGATTAATAATTTAATTTAGTTTAATATTGTTTTATACAAAAGTCAAGACGTTTTTTTTTTTTTTTTTTTTATATTGTAAAACAGGTCGCGTTCAATGTCTTGAACATCTACACCATCGCAACGGTTCAAGTAAATAAAAGATCAATATTTCATACTCTAGATAATGTTTCGTTATCTTTAATTTTCATAATGAGTAAAAAGTTCTTTGAAAGGGGGGGACTCCTTTCTCTTCTCCGCGACGGTGTTTTCGAACAAATTCTCTTACGATAACATTATGAATAAGCCGTTCATAAAGACCCCGGGAGATCTTCATTTTTTTTTTTTTTTTTTTTTTAAACATTTATATGAAATTGAATGCGAATATTATTGACTCGAAACTTAAACACCAGGAAAGTGAGCGTTTCTGTTAACGCTATTAAAACACGGTGATTTGGACGGACTTGAAATTGCCAAACAACATTTTGGAAATTTATTATTATTTTATGGTCGATAAAAACTAAAAAAAAAAAAAAAAAAAATTAAAAAAAAAAAAACTCCAACAATTACACGGTGGAAATACGGATATGATTAGTGAGAATTATGTAAATAAATAATTTACGTTTTGAGTTTGCCGTGATACGTTATAATGTTAGTTTTTTATATATTAAAATATGGTCGTTAGGTATACCTAACGAGTCATTGAAATAATCCCGTCGAATTTTTGTTGTTGCTATTTTACTATGTATTTAACATAAATTAAACTCCGTCAAGTCACGTCAAGTCGCTCGTAAGTTTCTCGACGACGATTTAATTTTATTGTTTTAAATAGGTAAAAACGATATTAAAAAATCGACTATTTTTTTTTTCTTATTATTATAAAACTCGTGTTGTGCGTTATTACGTTTTTCTCGTTTCTCATCAAAATATGAACTGCTTTTGATTTATTAGTTATAGATTCGGAGCGAAACGATGAATTTAATATTGGTCTTAAAATGATGAGTGTTTTTTATGTGCTGTTTGTGAACGTTTTTTCGACCAAAAATCTCGCTTCAATCAACTACTCCAAGACGGGTAGCAAATTTTCTCTAATCGGCTCGTTGATGAGATTATGGTTTGATTTTTCTTGTACTTTTCTTAAAAAAAAAAGAAAAAAAATGGAGGCAGACCATAGAAGAAAATAGCAGTCGTATGAACGGAAATATTTCGCAACCAAAGGTTTCTGTTAAATTCAATTTTGGTTTTTTTTTTTTTTTATTAACTCACTGAAAAACAAAACTTTATAAGCGTTAAGGTATGACCGAAAATCAGAAAAACACATCAATTAATTTTTTCTTTCTTTTTATCGATCTATGCCAATTGATTATTGGACGTCCCGTAATAATATTTAAATATTCGACACGTGATTCGTCAGGAAATGTATTTTAGTTGTACGAAAGTAAACATTGAGCGCAATGTGGTATTTTTTTATAAGTACATTTTTTTTTTTTTTTTTTTTTTTGTAAGCGTTTTCAATTTAAATTTTTCAAGAAATTTTTAACCGAAATTCGGTCGGTATCGATTTTTTTTTTCATACAGTACGACAAACGATATAAACTAAAGTCTACTACACTTCCTGCCGTTCCGACAATAGTGGCCGCAACGTTTCGTTAAATATAAGTTTTTTTTTTTTTTTTTAATAAAATATAATTTTTCGAGAAAAAAAATGCATTATTTGTGTGTACGTTTTTCAAAAGGTTGTGGGTTTATTTGTTTTATTGTCGTAATTGTAAGTTTTTTGTAAGAATTGTTATAATTGTTGTTGTTTTACAAACGTTTACGTTACTGCGATTGCATATAAACGCGTGTTAAGTCGTAAAATCGTATTATTATACGAATTTCGAATTTTTTACGTCGCGACAAGTCATCGGTACCCAAACTTTTCGCCATCGATTTTTAAATAACGTTATTTTTTACGCTCATATTCAGCACCCCACCCCCCATGGTTCATAAATCTTTCCGGCACGTATGTACGGTATGAGGCCGATAAATAATATAATCGTACGAATTCATCGAGTGAAATTACTCGGATGGAATACAATATGTGATTTTAGACCAGTGCACGGGTGCCGTGCCGAAGACGCGGTTTTTTTTTCAAACATGGCGGGCGGGGTCGTGATAAGTGATGAAAGTCGTGAGACTTTAAACGTCTAGAACCACAGAGCCGGCTAGTTTCGACTGTTCGAGGTCAATAACGAATTACGATTGTTTACGGATTACCGGATGGCGGTGGTAGAAAACGTGTATGGAAAATCGCTGGGCCCGGTAAAAAAATAAACCAAATGTCTACACAACAGGTAAACCGGAGAACGTGGAAAAAAATTCCAATATCGGACCCCAAACAAAAATCATGTATTCTTTTTTTCCCCTTTTTTTCAAACTCAAATCTTACGGTCGCATTCTGCACTAATTCGGTGTCTTGTGGCAAATCAATGGTTCTCAAACGTTTCTCCGCCGTGGCACGTTATGATTAGTTTCTATAACACTTTGGTTAGGTAATGAAAAGAATAAAAATTACAAGCGTTTCCATCGACAGCACATATTGATCCGCGTGGAGAAGTTTGCTTCGATTATTTACCACCTTATAATTTTTAAAGAATTAAATGAACGGAATAAATTCTCCGCCGTTGTCGGTTGAAGGATGTGATTGGGCACGCGATACTTTTGCGGTAACGTCGGACGCTACATCACATTTACAATTAATTGTACAAGAACATCCGTTCGGAACTTCGATCTGACGGTTCATTGATGTTTAAATTGAATGGACTTACTAACTCGTCCGTTTTTAGAATTGAATTAACACAGAGTGGCCGATAATCGCAGAAAAAGCAATAAAAACGTCGTTACCAATTCCTACAACATACCTATGGCGAACTTGGTTTTTCCGTACCAATTGAAAATAAGAAACGTGAACGACTTCTATCAGTCCCAAAAAGAAATGCGAGTTTGTTTATATCGTCAATTCCTCCTCGAAATGAACAACCGGCATCAGGTACGCGTTTCACGCTAAAATTGTACAGCATTTAGACTTAGAGTTTAAATTTGGATATTTAGATTAAAATGTACATTATTTTATTGTTTACGTAATGAAATTTGTTAGAATAAAAAATTCAATTTTTCACGGCACACCCTATAGGATACACTCGGGTATAAGGACAGAAAATCTATAAAAAAAAAAACTTTTTTAAGGTATATTATTAGTGGCAGTGGCGTAACTGGGTGAACAAAAAGGGCAAAATAATATACTCACCAAAATCCATACCATTGAGAACTGGTGTAAATATATTTTTATTCTTTGAATCAAAAATAACCTAAGAATAATTAAATAACATAAAAAAAACTCTCAAGCAACTGGCATTAGGTACGCGTTTCACGCTAAAATTGTACAGCATTTAGACTTAGAATTTAAAATTTGGATATTTAGATTAACATGTACATTATGTTATTGTTTACATAATGAAATAGGTTAGAATAAAAAATTCAATTTTTCACGGCACACCCTATAGGAAACACTCGGGTATAAGGACAGAAAATCTATAAAAGAAAAAACTTTTTTAAGGTATATTATTAGTGGCAATGGCGTAACTGGGTAAACAACAAGGGCAAAATAATATACTCAACAAAATCCATACCATGAGGGCTGGTGTAAATGTATTTTTATTCATTGTACAGAAAAAAATCGATTATAAAACATAAAAAAGTATTATTCAACCGGCATCAGGTACGCGTTTCACGCTAAAATTGTACAGCATTTAGACTTAGAGTTTAAATTTGGATATTTAAATTAACATGTACATTATTTTATTGTTTACATAATGAAATTGGTTAGAATAAAAAATTCAATTTTTCACGGCACACCCTATAGGAAACACTCGGGTATAAGGACAGAAAATCTATAAAAGAAAGACCTTTATTTAGGTATATTATTAGTGGCAATGGCGTAACTGGGTAAACAACAAGGGCAAAATAATTTACTCGCCAAAATCCATACCACGAGGCCTGGTGTAAATATATTTTTATTCATTGTATAGAAAAAAATCAATTAAATAACATAAAAAAAACTATCATGCAACCGGCATCAGGCACGCGTTTCACGCTAAAATTGTACGCATTTAGATTTAGAATTTAAAATTTAGATATTCAGTTTATTGTGTTAGCTATTTTTTTTTGTTTTTTTCTATATAATTAAAATTAGTTAAAATAAAAAAATTCAAATTTTCACGGCACACCCTATGGGAAACACAGCGTTAAGTGTAAATTGTATTAAAAATGAAATAAACCCACGCGTGTGCAATCCGATAATGTAATATATATATATATATATATATATATATATATATATATATATATATATATATATATATATATATATAGAATAACGTGTACAATTAAAAAAAAAAAAAAAAAAATCACACAGGTATCGTAAAAGATTCCGTACCGGCGATTTTATCATTTCTCGCCGAGACATTAGCAAAACGCAATACCCGATTACAATTATTTTTTATTTTTATTTTTTTTTTTGTTTTTCATACGTGATCGTTAAAACAAAAACAAAAAACCGATATTTTTATTTTTAAACAGCCGGCGAGTGGTATTATCGTAATTGCGGAAAATATTATACGAACAATTATTAGGCACGAGCGAATGCCGATAAGCGCTAAAAAAAAAAAAAAAAAACGTGCGGTTTATCGTTATTCTCGTTGTCGTTGCCCGTCGTACGAAATTGATATTCTTTTGGTCAAACTGAATATTCATGATTTTTTTTTCATTTTTTTTTTTTTAAAAATAACCACGAGTATACACCGCCCTGATGAATATGGAACCGACACAAACGCATTATTTATAATTATTCGTATAATAATAATAATATTCAAACATATTTCCACATAATATCGTTCGAAATAATTAAAGATAAGTTGTTATCACCCTCAAAAAGTAATTAAAAATGTAAATAAAAAAAAAATAATGAACTAAAAACTGGTAGAAGAAAAAAAAAAAGATATCTGAAAAAATGTATAAAAAGAACCTATTAATAATTTATTTAAAAACAATTTCGACGTACTGTGATACCTGTGAGTTGTTCAAAGTGCATAAATTATTGTATTTTTAAAATAAAGTAAATAAATAATAAAAAAAAAAAAATTTGTTATGAAAAACGCCCGACTAATAAAATTAGAAAAAAAATCGTTTTCGTAGTCTTATGTTGCGGAAAAATCGCCTACGCCAAACGTACTACGTAAAAAAAACTACCTATAACGTGTAAAAACTATCCGTAAAAAACAATGAGAAAATTCCAATGCGTTTACAACTGAACATGGAAAACGAAACTTTTATACTCCGAATTTATATTCACGTGAAGAATATGAAACAAAAAAAAGCCACGCAGCCCTAGAGTGTGGGATTTAAAGGAGGGAAAAAAGTGTAAGTGTGTCATCAACGCCGAATATCTAATCGTGATTGTTTTTTTTTTCCCCCCCCGATACGGCGTGCGTGGCCCGACGAATGGTTTTTTTTTCTTTTTTTTTTTTTTTTTTTTTGAGCGATTATTAACCCCGCGGCCGTGGTTCGACTTACGGCGCGATCGAAAATTCGAAAAATCGAATACAGAGTAATACGATTATAAAACGTTAAAAAAATATCATCCGTGTTACATGCTCACGCTCCGAGAACTTTGGCAATTACGGGACGACGGTACGGTGAATAAGTTTCGCGTTTCCCTTTTCGTGCCGTATAAAGAGCAAAAATGATCCCGCGGGGATCAAAAATAGATAAGAAAAAGCCCAGATAAAAGAGACGGACAAAAAAAAAAAAAAAAAAAAAAAAAAACCCTAAAGTCGCCGGGGCCCGCGGGTGAAAGGAGTTTAAAGCCCCGGAAAAATATTCATATAATAAAACTAGGTCATCAGAATCCTTAGCAAATATTGTGGGATTTAGACATTTTTTTTTTTTTCTATTTTTTTTTTTTTTATTTATTTATTTATTTTTTTTTTATTATTATTATTGTTGCTATATCTACACGCGATGCGGAAATACGTTATCTGTAACCGGGCAGCACATTCATCGAGGGAAAAATATCGATCATTTTCGAATTCTCTTCGGACTATGCTTCAAAAATAACATAATAGTTGTTGTACCTAATAACTTGTAAATAATATCTTAAAATTTAACTGTTTTTAAATTTAATTTTGTGTACGTAATATACCGTGGTATATATTTAGTGGAAATCTGATCTAATTTCGAATATGGGAAACGTTATTGTAATCGTGATGTGTTCAATTATATATTTTTTTTTTTGTAGACATTATAACTCCCTGTGTTGTAACCCTCCGGAAAACAGTGGAAATAAAACTGTACCGGTATAATGTAAATGAAAAAACTTTGCGAAAATCCAACGGATTTCTGTCAATTTCGATTAATGGTTATTTAAAATCTAAACGTACCGCCGTTTTATTATTTTTTTTTTTTTTGTAAATATTTTTAATAGGTTTTTTTTCTTCTGGTTATTACTACACTGTGTAAAACAAATACAATATTTATTCGTCTAAGACATAAAATAATAATGGAAAAAATACATCATTTATGCTTATTGTACCTGATATTTGTACATAGATTGTATAATTTTCTATATGAGTAATAAGAAAAAAAAATATATAAAATAACGGACGACGAAAAAAGAAAGCTTTTTACGATAAACTCCGTCCGTTGGCCACAAATAGGCGCGGCTCTGTTTGACTGCCGAACGTGAACAATTGCCACAGAAGAAATCCGAAGTCGTATCCGAAAAATCAACGGACAGAAATAGTAAAAAAAAAATAAAAAATCCACGAAATCCCGGAGTAGAATAATGGAAGAAGAAAAAACGACAACATTAACACATAATATCCAATAATAAAGTCGGGAAAAACACAAATTTAGTCACAGAGGCGGACGTAGCCGTTCTAGGCTATGTTCGACGAGGAGTACACGAGACGAACAAAAAATAGACACGGACCAGGATAAGAAACGAGTCGAGTAACGAAATGGAGGCACGTGGAGATATCTGCGGCCAACCAATCGGACGATTAAAAACGAAAAATACTGCTGACGTAATATTTGTACTGCGGGGGTGTACCGGAAGCTGCGTGTGCGATTAGCTAATCGTATTACCTAAGTATATGAGGTTTATATAAAAAAAAAAATTCCTTTTTTTTATACGTCTGTAGACGGATACAGTGCAGGTGTTCGCGCCCGGACAGTTCCGATTATTCATCCGCCAAATTGTCCGGCACGCGTCGCCATCGTCTTGTCGTAACATTCCGCGGGAATAGGTATTTTACAATTTTATCTATTCGAATTGACGGTCGGGAGCGGCGGCGATGGATAAGAGGAATATATCCCCTCCGTGACGTCATATATCATCGATATCAAAAAAAAAAAAAAAAAAAACTACGTAAAAAATAGTGGTACGTTAAAAAAATCAGCCTTATCCCACACCTGCCTACGAGAAAATCATTTGATTGATGACCCCCCCCCCCACTGGTGGACGGAAAAAACGTTTTTTTTTTTTTTTTTTTACACAGATAATTCGATTCATCCGCGGGAAAACATTGTTTTTCAAACGTAGTCTTGTGAATACAAACAGTTTCCCGTTTTAAGCCCGATACGAACGTATCTGTATTTCACACCAACACTGTGTCTCGAGGACGGTACTATATTATCGCGTTGGTTTAATAACGAAACCGAAATGATGACACGGTTTGAAAAAAATAATGGGGGAAAAAAAAAAAAACCAATATTCCTATCGGTTAATCCGTCAATTTCACACGGCATTACAATTCTTCATAGGGAACAATTCCCAATGTTATCGCGGTTTCTCCCAGCCCGCATAGTTTTCAAAACGACGGATTAACACAAAGAACCATATGGTACACGTAGTTTCACGGGGGAAAAAAAAAAAGAATATAATAAATAGAAAAATTAACGCTATTGGTATTTGTTTTTACCCAAAAAAAATATCATTTTCCGTTCGATTATCCGGATAAACTCGTCCAAAGCGATTTCGTTGCGTAGTTGTGTAGTTGAAAATCCAAACCGAACGCATTTTATTTGTTTGCCGATTGTAAACGGGTCGGTCCGGAACAGTAATGCAAGTCAAAGGAAGTTATTAAGTTACTGTAAGTCAAGGACACGTACAGATATAAAGTTGGAATGCCTCAGCTGCGATATTACCCCGGATGACGGGAGGGAAGTGTTGTGTGCAAGCCGTACGTCGATTATCGATAGCTGAACGAAAAAAACGTCTAAATTTCGTATTCGCCAAGTTCGTCCCGGATACGACCACACTCTCAGACGGTGCTGGTATTGGTATTCTTATCGAGAGACAAGACGGACGGCAATAATATTGTCGCGAATTTATCCAGACGATAATATTCCGAGTGACGTCGTGCGTCGGTAACAGTGTTCCCGAACAAATCGACTCGTGCTCGGTCGGCACTACGGTGGTTTTTTTTAAATAAAAACAATTACAACGAAACAATTAAGTGACTTAACGAATTTTTATTTAGAAAATCGTGTCCGATTAAACATGTGTTAAACATTTTTTTTTTTTTTGAAAATCGTACCCACTAAAATCGTTAAAAGTCTAATGAAATAAATGCGGGCACGGGAAATTTCGAAAATTTTAACACGAAATCGCAATTTACGATTGTAATGTTTAATATACAAAACGGTTTTTCGCCCCCACCCCCCGTTTAATTTTGACGGCGAGGGGGTTGTGGGGGCCGAGGGAGAACTATGGACGTGCCTCCGTTTGCCGGCGGTTTAGGACCGGCGAAACCCGTAAAACAAATAATAAATCTACCGGGTCCGTCTCGCCCGCACCCGAACAATATAAAATATTTGTTTTACGGCCGCGTACTCGGGAATTATTACAAGAGAATATTTCGTTTTTGCGCGGTGCTGTACCGGCGGATGTTCGGGTCGCCCAGACGCGCGCCCGCAAAAAAAAAAAAAACATCCGGTAAGGCCATAAGAAATTTTATTTATTTTTTTTTTTTTATAACGTCGCGGTACAAACACTAAAAGATTATACTATAATAACGGGACGCGCGTACCGCCGCCGCCACTCCGGAAATACAATGTTTTCCGAGAGTCGTTTGTCTCGGGGGTTATTTCGTCCGCGTATGTCTTGTTTGGTAGAATTTCTTTGGTATTTTCCAGTGGAAAAGCGATAAAAAAAAAAATTGAAAAACATAAAAAAAAAATCGCTAAATAATGATCCGACGGCGCGTCGGTATATTCGAAACGATACGCGTTTCGCACGGACCGAGTGAAAACCCGAAATACAGAGTCATTCGGAACGTTTCGTCCGATTTAAAATGCTAACATATTTTTTTTAAGGTTTCGAACATCGTGTACGATAGATGAAATAAACGCAAAAAATGGCGAGGTGTAATTAATTCTAATTGGCAGAATCATTGTTCATTGATCAAGTGAATGCAGCCCGGTTTCGAGCGTTGGTCAACGAAATCTATAATATCCAATCCTGGTCCGAAAAACGGAAGCTGAAACTAAATCCGACTAAAAGCTAGGCTAAAATATTCACATTAAAAAGATATAACGATCCAATAAATATAAGCATAAACAATCAGATCGTACAATGGAACAGAAAAGATGACTCAGTGAAATACCTTGGAGTTTTTCTCGATGAAAAACTGACATGGAATATCCACATACACAAAAAACTTACTCAGGGATATGCCAGGATGGGAATTCTCTACCCCTCAGTGAATTACAAATCAACTCTCCAAATGAAATCTTCTCTCCTCCACTACACCGCAATAATCAGACCACTGATAACTCTTGCCTGTCCTGTATGGTCCGCTGCCTCTATAACTAAAATAAATAAAATACAAATCTTACAAAATAAATTTTTAAGGAAATGTCTCCAAGTACCGTGGTTCATGAGAAATCGCCAGATCCATAATGACACGAAAATACCCCTGATAAACACACGGATTAAAACCCAATTTAAAAATGTCCACGCCAAACTAAAAAACTTGGATAGTGCTCGCGTCATTACAATATAGGAAAAAAAAACACTCAATAGACGTCTGCGGCCTCGACTTCCCCAGGACATTCTCTTAACAGACACAGAAGACTCATCATCAGAAAATGAAGATCATTATTAATATACTAGACCTCATCGTTATTATTATTATATTCATATATGTAACTACATTATTATGTCACTCTCACTATTAATAAATTTATAATCATTTAAATGTGTAACGAATAAAATTGTAAAAGTTAAAAAGTTGTAATAGCACTAGGTGTGCTGAAACATTTTATAATTATTATAATAAATAAAAAATAAAAAAATATTGTCGGTACGGGGTATTTGCGAAAGTAAATCGTAAAAAATGATATCCACTGGATAAGACGGAAATTTCGAGCACCTATTTAGAAAGAAAAAAACATTTGTCGGTTTACCACGGAATATATAACCGTGTTACGCGTTATTTGTTTCAAAAATTACAATTTTTTTATTAAATCGTTTTTAAATACGAAATAAAACATGGATTAAAACTCAATTTAAAAATGTCCACGCCAAACTAAAAAACTTGGACAGTGCTCGCGTCATTACAATATAGGAAAAAAAACACTCAATAGACGTCTGCGGCCTCGACTTCCCCAGCACATTCTTTTAACAGACACACAAGACTCATCATCAGAAAATTAAGATCATTATTAATATACTAGACCTCATCGTTATTATTATTATTATATTCATATATGTAACACATTATTATATCATTCTCTCTATTAATAATTATGTCATTAATAAATTTATAATCGTTTAAATTGTGTAACAAATAAAATTGTAAAAATTAAAAAGTTGTAATAGCACTAGGTGTGCTGAAACATTTTATAATTATAATAAATAAAAAAAAACCCCTAAGAAAAACTATAAACCTGTGCCTTTGATACGGCACCGAACGCATAAACTTTAGGCGTGTTCGAGTATGGGGAGCATAAGGGCAGTTCGTAGCACATCGTTTCTTCGTCGCTGAAAACTATGCGACCATCAAAATATACATCCTATACCACAGCCTCCTGCATAAAAAATCTAACCGAATGTCGTTTCGATTTGTATCAGTAGGCTTTAATGCCCGCAACAAGTTTCGCTGTTAATCGCCGTCTGCTGCAGACCTTCCCGGTCCGCGACTTGAGCGACAGTCGGTTGACTTGCACGGCCTGCGCCGAAAACTCGCTACGATTCATTCCGCATTGTCTTCGGATACACGAGGACGGCCTGTGCTCTTGTCTGCGCGCAAACATCCCGTCTACGTACGATCTGAGGCAGTCGGCGGTGCGTGGATCTCGCGAAGACTGACCGAAAATCGCGTTGCGCGGTTATTCGAACGTTTGCCACGCGCAAAACGGTTTATGACTTTTTCATAATTTTTTTTTTTTTTTTTTTCATTTGGTCGTACACCACATATCAGACCACGTTGAAAATTCGTATCGTATAATATAGAATCGGACGCATTGAATATTCTTTTGCGCATTTTTGCATATTTAAGGACTTTTATGAATAATTGCATATTTTGAACGATAAAAAACTGTTAATAAACGCATATTTTTATTGCGAAAATCAATAAATATACTGGTATTTATACATTATAAAAAGCCATAGGTAGCCAATGTTAAGTTTAAATATTTAACGATTTTATCATTAATTCGTTTTTACGACCGATATCCGTGATTGTGTGATAGTGACTATACATTTTTTTTTTTAGTAAGTGTGTATGGGTAGACTGCAGTGCGTATTATTTTAGTTTTCAAAAAACGTATATTATTCTCGCCGAAATTGCCCAAAGTGAAACGTTCCCGAGCTGTTAGACAACGTAAATTTGTTTCAGAGTTCGTGCAGGATGTATTTTCAAAACAGACGATTTAAGCGTTGTTTTGCGTAAAGTATGTGAAGTAAAAAATGCATCTGAAAAAAAATCTAGGGTTTTACAACCGGACATTTCGCAAGTGGGGAAACATTTGTGGGCGTTACGACGCAAGGAGGGACTCAATGAATAGCAACGGCGCAGATATTGTTCTCTGACAAAAAACCTATATTAATATTTAGAGTACGTTTTTAAATCGATTATAGTTATAATTAAAATTTTATAATTTTTTTTTTTTTTTTTTTTTTTTTTTTTTAAGTGCATATTTTAATATACGTATATTTACCGAGCATGTTTTCGTCGTGCATTTTCTAGTATTTTTACCGGTCGTAAACGTCTTAACGCAGAGACAAGCAAGAGAAAATCGAAACCCAGACAATTTACCGGTACGTACACTAGTGATGGGCGATTCTTGAAAATGAATCGATTTTTTGAATCGAAAAGAAATGATCGATTCAAAAAACGAAATTTTTTAATCAATAGATGAGAAAAAGACAGGACGGTCGTTCGAAAGACGTGTCAGTGGTCGGCGCGAGAAAAAGATAGTGATTACTGATTAGTGAATACCGAATAACGATTACTGATTAGTGAAGAGGGGAGCGCGGTGCTCGCGAAATAATACACGGTTGACAACGCAATAGGTAATAGGTATTAGGTACGGTAAAGTGCGAACCTTGACTGTCAACACTGTAAAAAAATCGAATCAAAAATGAACAATTTGATCGATTCACATAAATGATCGGATATGGAACAACGTCCGTTGTCCAACGATTCGATTCGATAAATTTCACATAAATGAATTGATTCACCCGAAAGATCGGATCAACGGTCCGATTCGGTTTTTACGTAAACGAATCGATTCGCATAAAAGATCGGACCGTAGAGATCGATTCAAAAAATCCATTAATCTTTTAAAAGATCTTTTACGTACCACGTACACTCGAGAACTCCGAGCGGCCCATTACGCATTTATCGCGTTATTCGAGTTTAACAAATGCCGGGTGGCGGTGGAGAGTGGAGGGAGTGGTGATTTTTGATTATCCGAAACGTACGTGCACACTTGCCAATGTCGAATCGATAAACTTAAAAAAAAGTTTACGCTTAAATTGCCGAACGTAAACCGTAAAAACCGCCGTGGGTATCCGCCGTGCGGCCTCTCTGACGTATCGTTCCAATTGAGTATCGCGCGCGTTGTTCCGTAAATGTTCGTTGCCCGTCGTATTTGATTTCGAAAATAAATCGCGGCGGTCGTTACGCGCCCGTCGTTGGGTTCGGCGCGTAAATAATTATTTCCCAAAACACCCAAATTCGTAAACGACAAAAAAAATGAAAATAATAATAATTATTTTTAAAAAAAAACAAAACCACCGAGGTACGTTGTGTTTGCGCCCCGGACGACGGCCGTGTACGCGAATTGCGTGTCCGTCGCGCCGTTCTACCGTTTTTCCCGGGCACGATATAACCGCACGAGGTCTGTCCAAAGAGGTACCTTTGGTAATCTACACACGATAACATTTCGAACTGTAATTAGACGTATTGCCCGCGAACGAGTGGACATTTTTAAGGAAAAAAAACCCCAAAGTCGCTATCTTATCTCAGTTTAATATTGCACGCGGTTAAATCCAGACGGTTTGTTTCGTTCGCCGTTTTCGGCATGTCCGAAATTAACGAACAACGTTCGGCCGCACTCGTGTTTTGCTTGAAACTTGGTAAAAAATTTTCCAACGAAAACGTACGAAAATGATTAAAACCGCTTTTGGGGACGGATCCATTAAGTGGTTCCTCGACTTTCGAGTGTTTTAAACGTTTCAGGGCAACTGAAGACGATCCAAGTTCTGGAAAACCGACGACGTCATCCAGAAACGATGGTGTGGCGACAATTTTCGAAAAAAAAAAATGCGAAATGGCCGCCGGTTAACCGTTTGTCAGTTAAAAAAGGTAATCTCAATTGAGTCTTGTCGTGCGATTTTACAGGAAAATGTACAGATGAGAAGGGTCGCGATGCAAAATTCGTCCCGCGATTGTTCACTACGACACATTTACCGCTGTCGAATCGTGAATTTTTGGCTGATTAAAAATTGCTGTGATCCCGCAGACTCTCCCTGTTCTCCAGATCAGGATCCATGTGAATTTTACTTATTCCCAAGACTGAAATCTGCGCTTAAAGGACAGCGCGATTTCGCGGTGTAGAGGAAATTAAAGCCAAGAACTCGTAGTTTTGACGTTAGTACAGTTCCAAAGGACTTTTGAAAAACGGCTAGATCGCCGGGATCACTGCATATCGTCAGGAGGAGAGTGTTTCGATGGCGATATCTTTAAATAATATTTTTACATCATTTTTGTAATTATTTAATGGAAATTTCTGGTACTTTTTGAACAGACCTCGTACGTTTCATTGACAATATCGGGCAGTACGTTATGTGCAATAAAGTATTATTGGACGGCGCAATACGAGGTGATTTCGAATGCTTATACTTATTCTTATTTTTTAGGTTTCGAGCATACATTAAATAAACGCAAAACAAAAAAATTAAGGTGAAATTAATTCTAGTTAGCAGAATCGTTGTTTGTTCGTGAAAGCAGCCCGGTTTCGAGCATTTCTCAACGAAATCTATAATATCCATATGACTGTTGTTTTCAATAATAATAATAATAATAATAATAAAAAGCGCTATACACCTGTGCCTTTGATATGGCACCGAACGGTGAAAACTTTTGGCGAGTTACGCTCGTGTTCGAGCATGGCATTAAGAGTAGTTCGTACATCGTATAATATCGTTATTACCGTTCACCTTACCACTTAATGGGACGGTCGCTCCGTCACTGAAAACTATGCGATTAGCGAAATGTACATTCTGCACGGCCTCCTGCATAAAAATTCTATACGCGAATCGTTTCGATTTATATCAGTAGATATTAAAGCCCCAAACAATTGCCACCCGTACGGTTTCGTTGTTAAAACGCCGTCTCGGAACACGCCAAACACGCCGTTTGTGGAATTTCCAGTACTCGACTTACGCGGTCGGCATCATGTCTTACTTTTGCTTTTGCACAGACCCCCTCGAATCCTCAATCCGATAACACAACCGACGTATGCTCCGAGCAGTCAGTGCAACGATCCCGTAAAGACGACGAAATTCGCGTTGTACAGTTATGTACCAATGAGCATATCGACAAAAAAAAACCAAATAATGCCCTCCCCCTTCATCAAATAGGGGGGTGAGGGAAATGCGAAATAAAGTTTACTTTATCGAAATCGGAATTTACGATTCAAAACGTATTCATAAATATAAGAGTTATCTTTCGATCGCACTCCCATCAAAAAAAAAGTATTTCCTACAAAATCCGTGTCCTATTCATCAGTAATCATTTTTACTATTATTCGTTTTTTTTTTTTTACACGTATTATTAACTCTAATTCGAAATATACAACTGCACCGTACACGTTTTAAATGCTGTTTACTATCCGAATAGTATAATTAAATATCTTCATTATTAATAATAATTCACTATTAATTCCGCCTAAGCCCGTGTATTAATTATAGTTTTAATTCGAATAAGGTTTACTTTATCGAAATCGGAATTTACGATTCAAAACGTATTCATAAATATAAGAGTTATCTTTCGATCGCACTCCCATCAAAAAAAAAGTATTTCCTACAAAATCCGTGTCCTATTCATTAGTAATCATTTTTACTATTATTCGATTTTTTTTTTTACACGTATTATTAACTCTAATTCGAAATATACAACTGCACATGTTTTAAATACTGTTTACTATCCGAATAGTATAATTAAATATCATAATTCTTAATAATAATTCACTATTAATTCCGCCTAAGCCCGTGTATTAATTATAGTTTTTATAGTTTATAAGAGTATCTTGAACATTTATCGTTATTTCGCGCAATAAAATGATAATATTAATAGGCGAGACTTTAATCCGAAAATTAACCGACAGACTTTCGTTTTGATAAAACTCAATGGGTTAATTGTATTTTCGAAGTGCAAAACCCAAAGACGCCAAAAAAAAAAAAAAAATTTAAATATATATATGGATCCGAATAGGATTTACGACTTATCACTGTTTGATATTTGCCGATCAAATCAACTAAATTATTTTATCGTGCTAAACAAATACGCAGTTATAATTCAGATAATTTTCCCGATTCCTTAAGTCGGAAATAAAACTGTAATGACGGTCGATTTGATAAAACTACTATTTCGGCACGATCACGATAGTTATTTTATCAGTCGTCCAATTATTGCTAGTTTAAATATATCTGGCAGTAATTATTTAGTCGAAGTATATGAAATATAATGATATATGTGATATTTTCATGAAAAATTAATAAAAAAAGAACCAAATGGGGGGGGGGAAATTCGAAATAAAGTTTACTTTATCGAAATCGGAATTTACGATTCAAAACGTATTTATAAATATAAGAGTTATCTTTCGATCGCACTCCCATCAAAAAAAAGTATTTCCTACAAAATCCGTGTCCTATTCATTAGTAATCATTTTTACTATTTTTTGTTTTTTTTTTTTTTTTTTTACACGTATTATTAACTTCAATTCGAAATATACAACTGCACCGTACATGTGCACCGTATCATTTTTGTTGGGCCGAAACAGTTTTATTCAACTAAATCGGGAAAAAAACTTAAATGCACATTTTATTGTATGAAAATGGCCGAAACGTTTTGAAAATTCGTCCGCGTCTAAAAAATGTTAAATATTAAGTATTCTGTGGAAATTGCACGTCTCTGCGAACATTTTCAATTTGATTACAATAAAAAAACGACAAATCGAACACGGTGACACCGTCGCCGTAAATTTTCCCGTTTTTCCTACGTTTTTTTCCCTGGTTTATCCAAATTTAAAAAAAAAAAAAAAGTACAACGAAAATCGGGGAAAAAAAACCAACTGGATTTTTTCATAAAATGAACAACACTTGGAAATCGGAGCAGAATGTCGTCCGGCAGATTTGCGTATTACGTACAGAAAAAAACACACATCACGGTAAATATTAATATTTTTTTTTTTTTTTTCAACACCGTAATAATAACTATTATGGAAATTAAACGTTTTTTTTTTTTTTTTTTTGTTTTCCTTTCTGGCGAATATCCGTACAATTATAATTGATTCGAAAAACATATTAATTTTTTTCTGCATATTCCCTCTACTAGGAGTACTCATAATATTATTTTATTGAAATTTACTTTTTATTTTAATTTTTTTTTTTTTTTTTTTACACCGGATTACCGTACGAAAATATGTTTTAATAATTATATTCTATACAATCTCAATAGTTCATTATATACGAAAATACGCCGGCTGATTAATAATAGTTTTTTTTTTTTTTTATGATCATTTCGTTGCATACGAGTAAATACACTCGTCGAATGTACGCGTACATTCTATCGAATTGTATTGTTTTTTATTATTATTATTATTATATTTTTTTTTTTTTTTTTTTTGTTTTTCGCAATGTTCAAAATCACCCGCATTCTGAGCGCAGGCATAATAATACGACTGTTTAAAATGTACCCCTATGCTAATTACACCGACTGTGCGATCCGAGTTTTCGCACGGTCATCATATCAATTTTAATAAAACCAACGAAAATCCCATCGTTTATACGACGGCGGTAATATTAAAAATAAAAATGTCTTCGTCCCCGTCGATGGAACGCAATTCATCAAATCCGAGCGTATCGAGTACATCGTATCCGATTTGTTACTCGAAAGATTATTTTCAATATTCATACGGCTAATCGGTTTGAGAAATACGAACAATCGTTAAAAAATATTTATATTGTTCATTTACGCGACAGTTTTCGAAAAATAGACAATTCCGAAATCGGTTCGATTTCCCGCATTTTAATACTGGCGGTGCGAATAATAAACACGCACGTACCGCATACAATACGTTCGTCCTGTATTGCGGATTTATTTTCAAAAAACTTTTGTAAAACCGTACAGTTCGTAGTTATAAAAATGGATAAAACGTTTTTCAACATATTCCGTAAGTATTTTTTTTTTTTTTTTTTTTTTTTTTTCACGCGGAACGGAACGGGGCCCGTTATAGCACTACGGACTGACGTATTTTCGACATACGCGTAAATAATTCGCAATTTTCATAAACGGCAAACGTACGGTTTTACAGGGGCGCGGATCTTTTTTACCGGCGACATCGTTGCCTCTTAAATATATACGAGAAAAATAACATAACACAGAAAACACGATTTTACACAAAACGAATTTGAAAATTTAATTTACAGTGAGAAGATGACAAATTATGTTTATATTGATTTAGAAACTTATTTTAATGGAATATGAGTGTTATAACACACTATACTCATGCTTTCAGTTCTCGCCTACAACAATATTATTATTATAAAATTAGGTGTTAGTTTAAGTATAAATATCGAAATATTGATTTTTAGTTACGAGTCATTTAGTAACATGGCCAATTTTTTATGTTCGTTCTATGTCGTTCTATCAGTATAGAAGAAAAAACACCAATGTTATTATTATTTGCAAACAACTCAAAAACGACGATTTCTGTGTTATGTCGTTGTTGTAGCAAACAAGCGATATATATATATATATATATATATTACCGAGTTAGCTCTGGGGCACTGCAAAAAAAAAAAAAAAAAAAATCAAACGCACAAAATATACAAGTGATCCGATCGGATTCCTCCGCAGACTCTTAACTTACGCTCATCCTCACATCTCAAACCACGCCGTTCGCGCAGATCTTCACATTCCCAAATGTCACCGAAACAGCTGAGTTATAGCTACTCGAAATTCAGAAATCGCCTTCAATACCAATAGCCTAACCAATAGCCCGTGGTAAATTATTACTATCCGCCTCCGGAAGACTCAAGCGAACAAACAGATTGTGTAATTTCGAAATAAAATTTAAAAAAATACATTACCGAACATTGGTCGATAATTTCCCCCGATCAAACATCAAGCGGGCAGATGCGTTTTTATGCCTATGGTCAAAATTACTTAATCCGAAATTTACGATTTGCGATTTCGCATAGCGAAAACTGTAATAAATAATATTTTTGCTACGGTACGAACGTTTCTCGTAAGTATTTTTCTTTTTTTTTAATTGTTCCGTACAATATATTTCATTTTTTTTTTTTTTTGGGGGGGGAAGAAAAAAAGAAGAAAAAGCGAATATAATTTATTTCGAAATAATACTACGGGCCGTCATTCATAGTCTTGGCTTTTTGACTAATAGTCGTTACAATTAACCGTTGTTAACAAATCAGTCCAATCAGTTTTGCATTCCGGGTTTCGCCGGTAAGGCGTGTTTTAAGCAAAATAAAAAATAAAAAATAATAGTAATAAAAAACGGGTCGCGCGCAGGCATTTTAAGTGAAATTCGTCAATACGTTTCAGGATTCGGCAATATTTCATACCGTCTTAGAGATAATACGATCGAAGGGATAAAGGACAAAAAAATTATTCATATTTAATTAAATGTTTATGCTTTGGTAAAAAAAAAAATAGTTTTATTTTATTGTTTTTGAATGGCACGAAGATCGCCAATTTATAGAGTTTGCTCTTTTGAATATGATGACGTTCCGTCTTTTTATTTTCATACACCGATAGTTTAACACCATAATATTGTATTAACAATTATATCATCTTGGTTTTTTTTTTTTTTTTTTTTTTATTTAAACACTAATTGTGCTCAATACACTATTTTCCTGTAAACTATAAAACAAAAAAAAAATCATTAAAAATTACTTAGTCAACGAAAATAAACAGTTGAAACGTAAAAATGTTCAAAAGAACATAATCTATCAAATGACTATAAATAATAAAATATCAAAAAAATTACAATTCGAAATTTTTTTTTTATTTAATAAAACGTATGAATTTAATTGAAAGATAAATGTTTTTGTAGTCCTCGTCCGTGCGATTCATATTGACGTAAGAAAAATACAACAGAATTTGAATATCATCATTATCTCAAGAGATATCTTTGTCGGGTACCCTGGAATCATATGACAATTGCGTATTAAAAATATTCAATCGAGAATGCAATTATTGCCCTATTAGTTAGGCATTGGTGTACCACTTTTTTATTCTATAAATCGATACATCGGCTATATGCTCTCGAGTTATGATTGTACTGTAAAATACTCTACAGTTGTATGCGGTTTAGGTTTTCTTAAAAAAAAAAAAAAAAATCTCAAACTATATACGGAATTGTCGGTTGACGATAGGATACGAATTGCACGATTCCCAGTTGTTTTTATACGTAGACGATATTTTTAACACCCAAACTATTACCGTTAATTATTATCTGTGAAAAAAAAAAAATTACCAAACACAAAATTTACGAATTAAAAAAAAAAAAAAAATATATTAAAATCTACGTCGGACAATCGGTTCGTTACGGCCAATTCGAATGGGCAGTATTGTAAATATTTCAAGTGTACGGCGAATCAATATATCGAATTTGGTAAACTGTGAACCATCGGACGTGAAAACATCAAGCAGGGAAATAAAAAACAAAAAAAAAAAAAAAAAAGAATATCGTACTCGTAATCCCGAGTATGGCGCGACCGGAGTCGGGTTGGACGTACACGCGACTGTAATACATAAAAAATACTTAAAAATACTATAAATATCAATTTTCTAACGGATTTAAATTGTTACTAAAACACGTACAAAAAAACCAAAAAAAAAAAAAAAAAACGTATAATATGAATAATATTATAAATAATATTAATGTTGTGACCGTATATCCAAATATACGCGTTTCGAGTCGCAAATAGTACGGCTCCGGATTACGGCGACAGGCGTGGTTTAGAGGCCCGGGGTAAAAGGTAAAACAAAAGATGAAAAAAAAAAAAAAAAAAAAGAAACGGCTCCCGAGCAAAGCTATTCGAAAAACTAATAACCACGAGAGAAAAACAAAATGTCTATGTGTGTTTGAGGTAGTTTATTACTTCTTAGCGGGTTTTCGCGAAAAATTACGTTTCTTGTTGCGCCGGAATAAAACACGCGTACGAATTGAATTTGTTTTATGTATTTTTTTACTTCACTTCTCGTGTAATATTCCGTCCGTAAAATTATACGGATTTATTGCCGACGATTTTCATTTTTTTTTTTTTTCCCCCACTCGAGTAATTAAAAATCGTTGGCCGGCCAACCGAACGGTTCGCATAATCTCAACACCTTACCACGTAGGTACGTGGAAAAAAAATTCCAATTCGAATATAACCAAAGTTATTTTTTTTTTTTTTTTTACTCTCGGCGTTAACCGTAACGCCGCAGTACGTTGAAAAGACGAACCGTTACGGATTTTAGCGGGTTTTAGCGTTAAACTCGGCGAGTTGTGTTTATTACCACCTCTCCCGATCGCTACGATTATTTTCGTCGTATATACGAGACGATCAAAAACCGTCTCGTTTTAATTATGTTTATTTTTTTTTTTCATTTTATCCTATCCTCAGAACACTTACCCGGTGGTCGACGGAGCAGGCAGGACCCCCGACGCGGGTCCGGGCGGCGAGACGGGACGCTGGCGAACGGGCCGACCCGCGGAACCGGACGATTCCGCCGAAGAATTACTGTGATCGGGTCGAGGTTAGTAAAAAAAAAAAAAAAAAAAACGAACAAAAAAAAAAACAATGAAAAACGGTCGCGTTAGATCGAACACCGAGTGCGGACGAATAAACAAACGGAAAACTAAAAATTACGGCGACGACGACGACGGTGACGGATACGGGACAGACGACACTCGGAGACCGCATGCAACAGAGTCCGGTGCGGAATGTTTTTGCGGCGGGACGCCAGGCGAGAGAGCGGCTCGTGCGGGACGGGAACGCGACCGCGGTGAACAGCGCGGCGGCGGCGGCGGCGGTCGTCCCGAAACGGTTTTTCCGCGCGCGCCCGAGTGTGCGCCCGGCCGCCGGTGTCGCGGGCGGTCCGCCCGGCGGCGCAGCCGTGTAAATTTGACCGCCGCCTCCGCCTCCGCCACCGCCGCCGCCGCCGCCGCCCGCGCCCACAACCGACCGCCGCCCCGTCGCCCAGTCGCTGGATTTTTGTCGAAATTATTTTCCGCGCCTTTCGCAACCATGTTAACAAGCTCAAAATCGTCATTCCGATAACCGAACCGCCGCGAAATGTCTGTATTGACGAATTTCCCGTCGCCGATAACGAATTCAATTTTCGTTTAATCCAAAACAAATTCGGTGTTTCCTGCGCTGTTTCCGATCGCCTTTGGTCCGAGAAAGATATGAAGCACGACGTTCCCCAGAAAGCCGTAGATTTTTTGCTCGAAAAATACCCAGACTTAGATTCTCATAATATGAGCGTGTGCAATACTTGTTATAAAACTCTGCTCAGTAGCAAAGTTCCCCCTGATTTACCGCCTCTCGATCCTATCTCTGAACGATTAGTGTCGCCGCGTCTTCCATTTAAAAATTTAGAAAAATGTACACTCAATAAAAACAATTGCTGTCTTTGAAAAATAAATAAATAATTCCTGTCTTTGAAACTTGTTTATTTTTTACACGTGTTAAAAAAGTTACCTACAGTTTAATCCTCGTCTCCTCGTATCTAATACCAAATTGACATCGACATTCTTATGTCAACTATATTCAGTAGAAACAAGACATATACATGTACCAATGTATCTGTATGTAGTGTAGATACTCTTAGTTTTTTTTTTTTTTTTTTTTTTACACTGCTTTCAGTCAGATTTAAATCGAGTAAACGTTTAAACCGCGATTTACGTGGATTCAGTTGAAATTATCTAAAAATTCTTTTTTTTTTTTTTTTTTTTTGTTAACGAAGGCGAACATTATAATTGTAGAACGGAACGGCGGGAATTGGCTAGCCCAACACGTATTCGCAACTACCGGTTAAACGGTTACACGGAAATAAAAATGACCGGATCGTGTAAAACATATAAAATCCTACACGAATGGCGTGTATTACGCGTTATTTTATCATTTTTAATAATATTCGGTCACTGTTGGGACGGCGCAGTTTTACAAGCAACACATTATAAAACTTTTCTAAAATCTTAGTGGGTTGACGATATTATAAATCAGTATATTGGAGAGGACGCGTCGTAAAACGGCGAAAACGTTTACAATATATATATATATATATATATAAGATTATTATTTTATGACGAACACGATATTCGACGGTATTTATTACCAAGATAAATCTTCAAAAAAAACATTTTTAATTAGCGGAAAATAAGGACTTTAAATAAAATTTAATTCTCAAAAAAACAATGTCAAATTACACATTAGATAGAATATACAAACAGGAATTAACGACTATATATATATTTGAATTTAAATATTTAAAACTCGTCCTGTGGGGTGCTAAACAAATTTTATACATAGAAAATGACATTTCTACATCAACTGAAACAATTGTTGCGTAGTTGATAAAAACACAATCGTTTAAATCCTACTGTTCCACATCGGTGTTCAGTGCAGTGCCACTAGGAATGTTATAGATTTTTTTTAAGTTCTTCTCGTCCATTATTCTCTGTAAAAACGCGAACGTTTGGATGATTTATCTTCCATCGTATTTCTTCGGTATTATTAGAAAAAAAAATTATGTAAATAATAGCTGATGTTAAAAATCAGTCTCATCTCGACCTCCGCTCACGACAAAACCATTTGAGCGCCACTGGTACCGATATCTGTTTAAAGTTTGAATTTTTTATTTTTTTTTTGATATTGTTGACCACCCGATTTTCATCTCGCCCAAGTAAAAAATAATTTCACTAACCAAAACAACGGTAAAACACAATAGTCGCTCTTCCCCCTCCCAACCGAACTATTAATTTTTTTGGACAAATATTTGTCGCTCACCCGAATCAATAATTAAGGCGAATTATAATTTTCTATTCGGTCGAGTATTATAATATTATGTCATTTGTAATTTTTTAATAATAAACGCAACTAGTCGACTTATTTCGCACGCATGTCAATAACGTACGGACCACTATTGATATTTACAAATTATTTAGACAAAATAAAAAATGTATAACTCTTCAGTACATACTATTTCATTACATTTATGTTTTAAAATGGGGAAAAAAAAAAAGTAAACGCGTTAAAAAGTTTATTTTATGTTTTATCGATTGACCAAGTCAATTTGTAAGATTAACTGTCCTTTAAACTTTATAATGTCAAGTCAATTAGTGTTTTTGCATAATTGCCATTGTCATACATCGAATAGGTGTTATGAGTGTGTAATATTGGAAAAAACATTTTTTTTTTTTTTTTCCTAGTCATTTTTTCTATCGGTTTTTGTATTATGTAAAAATCATAACTCAGTTAACATTGCTATGCAAATGGACTGGTTTTTTCACTTAAAATATTGTACTTTTCGTTAAAACTAGCCCTTTTGCCGTTAATAAACAAATGTCAAATTGTAAATTTCATATTTTTATTTCATTATTTACGATATGTAACAATAAAACAGTTTTCAATTTGCTGTTAACAGTTTTTAAAAATTTATTAGGATGAATTTTCATAAAAATTAATTCTGAATAGTTACTGATATAATTTAAAATTTCAAAAATAAAAAAATTTATATGTATATATTAATTTTATTAGTATTGCTCTTCATGATTAAATTATTCAAAAAAAGTGTCATACAATTTACGAAACGTAACAATTATTACAATCAATACTACAATAATAAATTCCGTCTCGGCCATCGTGCAATATGGCAAAGACGTTTTCACGTAAACCATATAAAAATACATTTCAAAGATAAAACGGCCATCCGTCGAATTTCTAGACGAAAACCTCGTCGGCGGCTCAAATTAATTGTTAAAAATTAAGAGGTATTCAAAAAAAAAAAAAAAAAATGCAAAACGCGATTTTTCGTTCTTTCGGCAATGAGTATAATATCCAGATAATATTTTTATAAAAAAAAGTCGGCGAGAGAGGTCGTCTTCGAAACGTTTTCAACTACAAAATTGTATAAATAGTATTCTATCTCTAAAACAGATTTTCCGGGCTCTACGTTTGGTATACGTGAAAACATTTTTGCTATATTGATCGTTCGAAGACAAAGACGGCAAATATTACTGTGGCGACCTCCTACACATGACATTAGTGATTTCCGATATAAAGACAATGAATTTCCTACACACCGAAGGACGTTTATTAAGGGAATATTACAACTAAACGTCTTTATTTTTTTTTTTTTTTATTTTTAACATAATGAAACTCCACACACGTTACTGAGGAAACAAAAAAAAAAAAAAAAAATAATTATTATTATTATTTTTACGATAGCGCATGAATTAAGTAAATATTATATATCGTCGACGGTACACAAAAAATGTCCAAGTCGACTTTTAAAGATCTCAATATGTTGGCAAACTACAAATTTAATATGCGCAATGGTTTAAAAAGAAACAGTTTTATAAGATTTTCAACATTTTTTGTCTTAACAAATTTGCGAAAAAGTCATTGAATTATACCATACTATATTTTGCAACTATATGTTTCATTATAACTAAGGAAAGTCTCAAGAATCAAAAAAAATAATAATAATAAACCCAAATTCGACAACTCATAAATCGAAATTATGCTTTGCTAATATTAGTCAATAAAATACATTTTTATTTTAACTAAACTAATTTACAAGATAAATCTATTTCTACAATTTCCAATTAATCTACGGAGCACTGGGGATTTGTTTAGAAATGATGATTAAAAAATAATAGTTTGATTAGTTAAGTTAATTTACAATGATATTCGACAATTGTCAAAACGCTGACTCGAGACGATTTTTTTACGCGGTTTTTTTTTATTACGAGTTACCTATCAGAGATGATTATAGACGTTGTACCTGATTAATCGCTAAAAGTTACAAAAGTAACGGTTTTACGTAAATTTGACGAGTGTAACCGATTACTGGACGTCCCTGATTGTTCCTACTCAGTGTAAAATAATCATTGTGGAAAAAAAAATATATATATATTTATTTTCGGAATAAAAAATTCAGATTCAATTATTTGGGCCTGTACAACGCGCGTGACTTTTCCCACTTTTTTTTTTTTTTCTTCGGATTTTCCCGTTGTTAACGTTAAATACAAGACATATCAAAATGATTAACACCCCCGGACGAACCAACTGGAGAGAGCATTCACAATGAGGAACTGCCGTTAAATTTGTAGTGCAAAAAACACGTGCACAATGTTCGAATGCTAGTTGGCTGCAGCTAAAAAACTCACCCGGTAAAATATAATATCGCACCTACTCGTATGTACGTACACGGCCACGACCGGGTGCGATGGGTACGACAAATTCCAATGGCCTCCGGACGAAAATCGCGATATATAAACGATATTATCGTTGTTATTACTGCCGTTGTTATTAATGTAATGCGCGCGATACAATAACGAGACGGTTTCCGTCTTTTGTTGGATCGCGAAACAAAATCGCGTCGTCGTCATATACCCGAAAATAATGACCTTGCGGTCCGCAAAACCCTTAGCGGCGGACGAATCGCTATAATTTTAGCGACACACGACGTAACTGTATGACGTCGACCTAATGGCCCGTGGCCGGAGGGCGAAACGGTAATGGTAGGAATAGAGTAAATATTAACACCGCCGCCGGCCCGAAAAAAAAAAAAAAAAAAACCCTAGGATTTCGTTCTGACCCGAAATAATCGCCCGACGCCATTGGCCGGCCAGGGGATACGTAAGATACGGTATCTACGTCCCCGGAGTTATACGAGGTGTGTACAAATAACACCGGGACTAAAATTTTTTCTACGCTAAAAACAATAATCGTATCGGAAATATACACACGTATCAAATAATAGTAGAAATAACACTCAATTACGTTACTCAAGCCACGAGTTATTATTATCGTTTCGTACCGAACGACCTGAAAACCATACGGACGCACGGAATCCAACTATGGGGATCGGCGAAAATGTCTAATTCAAATAAAATACAGGCAATTCAAAATATTACATTTCGAAAAATTACAAATGCCCCACACCCTTCGTCACTAACCTGACCCTTCACAATAACCTAGGCATCGAAACAGCAAGAGAAGAGGCTGCTGCATTCGATAAACGTTTTTATATTAAAATTGAAAACCACGAAAATCATCTGATAAAAGGCATACATATATCCGGTCACTTAATGGAAATCACCGTCGAAAAGAAAAAAATGGTAAAGACATCTTTAAACGTAGATTCCAAGTCAAGTACTAATAATAGGTGGCTCCTTACTCACGCAACCCCAATAAACGTAATTATTGACGTTTGTTTTTTCTTCCATATTCGCATATACTTGTTGTGCTTAATTGTATAGATTGTATATTTTTTATAAAATAAAAAAAAGTAATGAACGGCAATTCGTCGATGTCATATACTTTTGTCGTGTCATGTCGAATAGACTCGAGCAGCGTGTTTGCATTCAATTTTGCGTTCAACTCGGTAAATCGGTGACTTTTGAAATGATTTACCAGAACCATTTGAAATTGAAGCAATGGTCAGATTTAAAACAGTTGGCGCAAAGTTTTTTTTGGGGGGTCGTGAAGCCATTAACGATGACTCCCTTTTTCTGCTCGACCTTAAACTTCAATAAATGTGGAAATGGTGGCAAAAGTTCGATTTTTCAAGGCCTAACTTCTTATGAATTAGTTCCAACCGGTCAAACGGTTAATCAGATTTACTTCAAAGATGTTTTAATTAAATTACGAGAAAGAATCCGAATGAATCGTTCAGAGAAGTCCCAAAATCTATCGTGATTGTTGCACCACGACAACGCGCCTGCTCATTCGACCTTGCCAATCCGTGAGTTTTTTACCTGGTACAAAAATTCCACATTCACCTTGTGATTTTTTTTTATTTCTAAAAATTAAAACTGACCTCAAAGGACAACGATTTGATGATATTTAAACAATTTTAAAAAATGCAGTGGATCAACTTGAACCACATAATGTTAAAGAGTTCCGGCATTGCTTAAAAAAGTAACAGAAGAGATGGGATTAATAAATAACATCAGGCGGTGAATACTCTGAAGGAGTCATAATTTAACAAATTATTTGTGTATTTAAATTTTTAAATAAAAAACCATAATTATGTGTCTAATATAATTTAAGTATTTAAAAATATTGTTCTGTAATAATTATTAATAAAGTATTGTAAATCTGTTTTATTGTTATCAATTGTGTATTAGTTTTTGTTAAATAAAACGTATTGTAAATCGTTATAAAATGTTGCCATATTATATTTTATAAATGAAAAAAAAAAAAAAAATGCAATACATTTGTTCTTTCTGTTTTGAATATTAGCGTAAAATCATTGATTATATAAACATAACCTACTAATAGGTAAGCCTGATAAAATGCCTACGTTATAAATACAAAATTTTACAGCCGCACAAGAACCCAAACCCGAAACGAATCCTCGGGCATTGGCGAGCCATACTTGAGGGGAACACTAGTTAAACAGCATCTTTTAAAAAAAAAAAATAAAAAAAAAAAAACGAACGGCCTCCCCTGAGAAAAATCCCAAATACACCACTGGGTTTTAGCGAATCCGTTTTACACTATGGAATGTCGTCCATTTTTGTTTCGTCTGTTCGCCAAGAACATCGGGTACTACCGTATATAATTCTCCGTTCAGGAACACTCCGGGGATGCGGTTTCTGGTTAGTGAATTTTCGCTAGTCGACGCGTTCGATCGGGACGCGGTATTCGATGTTCTTGCGGTTTTACAATGCTCGCGGTGAAATTAAATGCGCCGAGAACCTTGAAAATAAAAGTAATAATAAAATCGAAATTCGCCGGTAACGATACACATCCTGACGGGCGTGGTCGGCGTATTATACAGAAGAAATCCGTCACTGCCGAACCCCATCAATAAGACGCCGCAATGATAGAATCGTCGTAAATGTCGTCGAACGTAAAACCTACGCCGCCGTATAGAAAATGGGACCGTTCTTTTTCCCGTCGACGTCTTCATTTTTTTTTTTTTTTTTTTTTTTTTCTGCAATATTTCGTCGCTCAAATACGACAGCCGGAAAATACGGGTTTTTTCGGCGGAGAATGGTTTTTTTTCCCCGCTCCCTCTACATCACCGTCTTTACAACTACCGGCATTATAATATTATTATAGAGGTATAGATACTGTCACCGAACCGCGTATAAAAAAAATAAATAAATAAATAACGTAGTGAAATTGATTTTTACGAGCGGAAAATTATTTAAAACAACCGAACACTGTACGTGTGTTATTGCAGTGATAGTTCTGGTGCACTGCAATACATAAACAGAATCGTTTTAATAGTATTTGCAACGCCCGCTGGGCACCGACTGGTTTTTTAAACGATTCGTTTACGGTGACACAAACCGTTGTTAAAAAAACTTTAAACTTAATCGGCTAGTGCGCATTCTGATTCACACACACGCCCTCTCTATACTCGCTTATTTAACGCGTTAATCTGGATACGTGAATTATCCGAGCAACGTTCGGTCGATAGTGTTTAGATAAATTAAAATTAAAAACCGTACCAATTCGTTAATGCAAAAAAAGCCAATTATCAATTAAAATTGTCCGTATTTTCCGTATAAAATGAGCATTTTAAGGGGATTATAAAGAGTTATATCAAAATAAATCGGAAAACAGTATACTGGAACTCGAAAATTATTTACACGAGTGGTTCATTAAAAGGAAAAAAAATTAAAGTGTTTTCGGATGTGCGCTATTTTTATATGAGCTATTTACTAGTTGTTTTTTAATAACTAGTATGACGAACCGTAATGCCTTGTGTTAAATTGTTGAGCATTTTAAAGACACCAAAACACGTTTGTTCGCATAAAACCGCACAAAAACACACCGTAGTTGAAAATAAAACTCAAGAAACGCCAGATTTTTATGGAAATTGCACCACGTAAAGAAAAGGCAAATAGTAAAAGTATTCGGTGAACGTTTTATGTATTATTAAATGAATTACAAAAAAAAGCAAAGTCGAAAATAACGGAAACCGTTAGCACGTTAATATTCCCGATATTCACCTATTATTAAGGACTTTACAAAGAGACTCAATAAACAACTTCCCCAATTCATCTGATAGATCTGAAATTCTACAATGCTCTTTGTCGTTTTTTTTTTTTTTGTTGACTGAAACAAAAAAATCCAGTCGTCCCTCGTACGGAACAATGATAGTAAATAGGACACTGATAAAGTAGGACACAGAGAAGAATTTAATTTATATCTGTATGCAACGATCAATCATTGCTAACGAAAAATGATTCTGCGCAAAGTTCGGTTAATCATTGTTTTTTAAATGCCGTGATTTTTACGACGATTTCCGTCAAAATTTGATTATATAAAAAAAAAAAAAAAAAAAAAAAAAAATACTTCATCACGCTCAACCGTTTACTTTATAACCGTTACGGACGACACATAATGAACTTCGTATCGAAATTTTGTGTACAGTTTTTGCTAGGCCAAACAAATTTTATTGTCATAAAATCGAAAAAAAATTCGAAATTTTCAAACGAGAATGTAAAGTTAAAAAACATTTTAGGATTTTCACCGTATATTGAATTTCAACATAAAAACAAAAATTTAAAATAACACGAAACCGCTATTGGGTATAATATTTCCGTTATTCCTAATAATTTAGGAAAATAAAAAAAAAAAATGATTTCCAAATAGTTTCAAAGTTTAAAATAATAAAATAAAGCTCACAAAACGTTTTTTTTAATTTATTAATTTTTTTTTTTTTATAATTATTTATGAAAGATTTCTGGTAGGAAAGTTGATTACGAACAACAATATACAAAATTGCACATCGTATTAAAACCAATACAATCCTCGCCTTGATCAGAAACTTAATGTGCAAAACGTTTGTATTATGCGCCTGTACTACTACTAATAATAATAGTAAAAAAATTGATCAGCAATTTTATTGCTCAAATTTAAAACAAATATTTTATAACATAATTCACAATTCGAATTTTTCAATCTGTCGCGGTTCTTACTTAAAAATCGTTGTATTCAAATCATAATTGTACTAATGAAGACAAATAATACTACATTATGGTACGTTTTGTTGAGTTGGTACATTTAAAAAAAAAAAAAAAAATACAAAATACAAAATCTCCATAATAACGACGTTCGGTGTAAAAGTTTGTTAAAAAATGTCCCGGTTTTTTTATATTTTACCATTATACTTACGTTTTTTTTTTTTTTTTTTTAGAAATGCCATTTCTTTACAAGTACTTGTATTTTATTTTTTTTTTTTTTCTGTCGAGCGCAAGAGAGCGGTATGTTAAAAATTGTGTTCGCCCGAGGCGACAACAATAAATCCATATCTCCGGCGAACGCAAAACACGAGTGAGTCGAACATTTCGATAAATTTTGCAGAAATAAAATATATGTACGGTCAAATTTAAAATTTCATTCGCATTTTTATAAATAAATGGGTTTATTCCGCGGTAGACAGATCGATATGCGAGTTTGAAACGTATTTCACGTTTCTATATTTAAATCCGCTGTCAGAAATTAATAGGTATCGCCGTTTGCAGGGAACACAAAAAAAAAAAAACAGAAATACTAGTTTTATTGTTTTACACTACAGCATAGGTACGAATACGAGAACTAAAAAAAAAAAAAAAACGTAACGCGTTTTTTGGATTTATGTGTTTTGTTCTCTCGCGTAATGCGGTAAAAACAAATCCGACCGAGACCGCCGTGGTCCATCCCGTCAAAGTCGTGCAATTATTCGCCGTTTCCAATCGACTTGAGCGAACCGAATTTATATAAAAACATTTCATTTCTGCGTGTTTGGATTTACACGTTGGCTTAAAAAGCCAAAAAAAACTAGCACAACCCGTTAACGGTGTAAATCCGACATTACGAGGTCCTTTACACAAAAATTACTAGGATTTCATTTTTAATAATTACAAAAATGAAAATACATATTATTTGAAGATATCTCCTTCGAAATACTCTTCTCCCGGACGATATTCAGTGATCCCGGCGATCTTGCGAATTTTCATTAAATTTACTTTAATATTTTAGTTAAAGTCTTCACCGTACAAGAACGAGCCCGAGCCAACCGAGGTCCGTAAAATACCGAATTTTTTTTGTGTTAAAATTGTTATTTTTAATCTCGATTTTCGAGATTCGAATTTTTCGAATATTTCCGAATTTTTCGATTCGGATTTCTTTTCCAAAAATGCCGCACGCAATACTGTAGTTTATCGAAATTATATGTTTAAACTGTCTTGGTATTATGTCTATAATAAACTTTACGTACAAGTGATTAAATAAAATTATTGTTCGTCGAGAACGTTAATACGAGGTCTGTTCAAAAAGTACAAGGATTTTATTTTTAATATTTACAAAAATGAAGTTACATATTATTTAAAGATGTCTCCTTCGCAATACTCTCCTCCGGACGATATGCAGTGATCTCGGCGATTTTGCCATTTTTCAAAAGTCCTTTGGAACTGTTCCAAAATTAAAGATACGAGTTCTGTTGCCGTGTTCGCTTAAATTTCCTCTACATCTGAAAAACGCGTTGTCCTTTAAGCGCAGATTTTAGTCTTGGGAATAGAAAAAAAACACATGGGGCCTGATCTGGAGAATAGGGAAAGTCCGCGGAACCGCAGCAATTTTTTTATCAGCCAAAAACGCACGAATCGACATCGTTAAATGTGCCTAGTGCATTGTCGTGGTAAACAATCGCGGAATGAATTCGGCACGCGACCCTTTACATCTGTACATTTTCCTGTAAAATTGCACGACAAGACTCAATTGAGATTCGCTTTGTTAACACGCGAACAGTTAATCGGCGGCAATTTCGCATTTTTTTTTTTTTTTTGGCAAATTATCGCCACACCATCGTTTCTGGATGAAGTCCACGGATCGTCTTCAGTTGACCGACGACTGTCCTTGAAACGCTTAAAACATTTCGAAAATAACGGGACGACTTAAGGAATTATCCACAAAAGCGGTTTTAATCATTTCCGTACGTTTTCGTTTCATCATTTTTACCAAGTTTCAAGCAAAACTCGATGCGCACGTGCTGTTCGTTAATTCCGGTCATGTCGAAAACAAAAGAAAACAGACCGGGGTAAGATAGCGTATGCACGTACACCGTCACGACCGGCTGGGATGGAACGTCAATTTCCAATGGCCTCCGGACGAATATCGCGATGTATAACCGATATTACCGTTATTACAACTACCGCTATTATTAAAAAAATATACGCGACCGATACAATAACGAGACGATTTTCGTTTTTTGTCCGATCGTGAAATAAATCGCGTAACCGCGTCGTCGTCGTATACCCGAAAATAATGACCTTGCGGTCCGCAAAACCCTTAGCGGCGGACGAATCGCTATAATTTTAGCGACACACGACGTAACTGTATGACGTCGACCTAATGGCCCGTGGCCGGAGGGCGAAACGGTAATGGTAGGAATAGAGTAAATATTAACACCGCCGCCGGCCCGAAAAAAAAAAAAAAAAAACCCTAGGATTTCGTTCCGACCCGAAATAATCGCCCGACGCCATTGGCCGGCCAGGGGATACGCAAGATACGGTATCTGCATCCCCGGAATTATACGAGACGCGATCAATAAATACCTGGACTGATATTTTTTTGCCACCCGAATGTTCTCTATAATATAATATTACGAATCTATGCCGTTCTATCGATTTGCATAGCGCGAACATTACAGTAAATTATTTCGATTATAAATACCCTTGAGTACTTGCAATACGTTATTAAATCGTAGGATACCTACCGTTAGTCATCGATCCGGTCCTATCCTAACCGACGGTTTCTCAGTGGATGTTGAATGCAAGAAACGGTTTGAAGACACTAAAGAAACACTTACAAACAATAAAGTTACTTTATTGACCGAGACCGAGCAACCCGTACAAATGTAAGGCGTGATAACGACGGTCTGCCCCTATACATCGAGTCGACGCTAAGTCTAAACTAAGTCTAAAAAATTATGGTAACCCATATCCGTATATATAGCCAACTCGAATGAAGAAGCATGCGAAAGTACAAATCGCTTACTTTAAGCACTTAAAACTACTCTCTGAATAGTCGTAATTCTCAATCATAAACAATTTATATATTTAAGCACGTAGTAACTATAAAATGAGTTTGATCGACACACTATGTGCAAGTGATCGCGGTTTAACCCGATTACTACGTTCTGTTTGAAAAATCGTATTGCAATAACAGGTACACGGTATTAAAAACACAAAATAATTGGTTTACGATGATAAATATATATCGAATATCCCAGAGTAAAATCCAAGACGTATCGATTTTGATCGATTTTGACCGATAACGCGGAGTGCCGTTCGTTGGAAATGCACTGCCCAACGTCGAGGGTCTGTTATGAATAAAATACAAATTGTCATTGTCGTTTTTATTTTTTTTTTTCTTATTGCTGCCGTCGACTAGGACCTCTGGAAATATTTATCGGCCCGGCAGTTGTTAATAATGCAGATCGAGTAAAGTGGGACTAGGGTACACGCGCATTATCGCGCGGCATCACTTTCGCGGTTTTTGTTCGTGCACTAACACCGGGCCGCCGGGAGGGGTGTATTTAAAACAAGAAATACGATTCCGCCGCGTACCCTAATGGATTTGTTCGCGATTATTTAGACAATAAACCGCCCGTAATACGGCGATAATGTGTAAAGGGCTTTAGAGTTTTAAACGCAAACGACACGCGGCGAAACCGTATTATTAGCAGGATTTTGCGTACCTCCACATTTCCGCGTATAGAAAGAGATAGAGACTTACTATATATTTGTCGGATGTGCCTACTGCCAGATTCAATTCGAATAAAAACGAACGGGATTCAATTGGTTGTGCACGGCGCGGCAAGGTTCATAGCACGGGATCAAATAAATAAATGAATAATCGTTTTTATTATTATATTTAAAAAAAAAAAAAAAAACTGCGCGTAAAATAATCACCTATAATTTCCATACGCGTGTACGCGCGTTTTCGGCGGAGGATATTAATGGAATATTCATGAAATAACCCGCGAGACGGATAATTCGATAATAGAACAAAATTGTAGTCGTAACGAAGCGGATTCGATTTACATAGCAAATTATCGTTCCGGTCTGTCGGTTAAACCCGCTGTTTGCACTCGATTCTGTTTACCGTGCGAACATTGATTTTATGAATATTCAATATCCAATAAATAATAAAGCGCGTACGTTCCGTACGTATCCGATGTCGTATTTTCCGCCGGCCCGACGTGTGCGCGCGTCCGATTATAAAGTAACTAACAATTAAACCCGTATCGGCGGGTTTAGTGGCTCTGCGGTATTAATTCGCAATCTCAGACGTCTGCGGAATATGTTTTGCCGACCGAACGCGGACGTGCACGCGCATTTCGCCCGGTGAAATCTACATTAACATTGGCGCGGAATTCGAACGGCGGAAATATACTGCACGGCGATGTTTCAACGCCAACGACAAGACGGCGGCAATCGGGAAAAATAACGACCGTCCTCCACGGCGGGCGGGCGACCCGCCGTCCGAATTCGCTCGCCGAACGCCCGTCAATTTTTAAAAAATAATCGCCGCTTAGAATAATTTCTCCCGTCCGGTGCCCGTTGTCTTAGCGCGGAATACCGTGTTCGCCGCTGAACGTTCCCGGCGTCGGCGTCGTTTTATAAACGCAATACTATTACAACACGGGGATTTGCCGAATGACGGGAAAACGTCCGTCTAAACGCACAGTTCGGTCTAACGTTTTGCAAAGATAAATTTTACACGTTTTGCATAGACTTAATGCAATGACGGTGGAGAAGCAGACGGAGAAGAAGAAAAAGAAGAAAAATAAGTAAAGACCGGGCGATACACTTCACGGTCTTAATTTATAGGGCAATTCAGTTTTAGCACCGAGAGCGACTATAAATTATAGCAAACGATTCTGAACGGAGCTCAGTAAACTGGCAATGTTATAGAATTAGTACTGTTTCCGTTTCTTGTAGCCGAGCTTTCGAGAAACTAACAAAAAAAAAAAACCCTCGACGTGTTGTCGTTTGTCGTAGGTTATTTTTAATATTTTTTTTTTTTTTTTTTTGAAAAATTGTCTTAAATCTTGAATAATGTCCAAATAAATTACAATCACGAGCGACTTGGGGGAAAAAAAAAATACAAAACTACAAAAATTAGCTCTAGGGTTTGAACTGTTAAGACGTTTATATATATATAAAAAAAAAAAAAAAAAGTGTTTCCAATAAAATAAAACTAATTATTTCGAGATGCTCCGAATCTGAAAGGGAAAATCGATTGAACCCCGTTTCTTGTCGCCGAGCAATCCAGAAACTAACAAAATAAAAACCCTCGACGTGTTTATTGTTTGTCGTAGGTTATTTTTAATATTTTTTTTTTTTTTTTTGAAAAACTGTCTTGAATTTTGAATAATATCCAAATAAATTACAATCACGAGCGACATGGGGGAGGAAAAAAATACAAAACTACAAAAATTAGCTCTAGGGTTTGAACTGTTAAGACGTTTATATATATATATATAAAAATAAAAATAAAAAAGTGTTTCCAATAAAATAAATCTAATTATTTCGAGATGCTCCGAATCTGAAAGGGAAAATCGATTGAACCCCGTTTCTTGTCGCCGAGCAATCCAGAAACTAACAAAATAAAAACCCTCGACGTGTTTATCGTTTGTCGTAGGTTATTTTTAATATTTTTTTTTTTTTTTTTGAAAAACTGTCTTGAATTTTGAATAATATCCAAATAAATTACAATCACGAGCGACTTGGGGGAGGAAAAAAATACAAAAATTAGCTCTAGGGTTTGAACTGTTAAGACGTTTATATATATATATATAAAAATAAAAAAAAAAGTGTTTCCAGTAAAGTAAAACTAATTATTCCGAGATGCACCGATTGTAAAAGGGAAAATCGACTGAATCCCGTTTCGTTTGTCGTAGGTTATTTTTAATATTATTTATTTATTTATTTATTTTTTTTGAAAAATTGTCTTTCATCATGAATAATGTACAAATAAATCACAATCACGAGCGACTTAGAAGGGAAAAAAAAAATACAAAAATTAGCTCTAGGGTTTGAACTGTTAAGACTTTTATATATATAAAACGAAAATAAAAATGTGTTTCCAGTAAAGTAAAACTAATTATTTCGAGATGCTCCGAATCTAAAAGGGAAAATCGACTGAACTCCGGCATTAACTCGACTTTTATGTACTTAATGTTTTTAATTGTTATCATATTCCGGTCAATATTATATTATGATAAATATTTAATACTCGACTTATCCGATATTTTGAATGCGTCTGTTTGTTCTTAATAATAATAATAATAATAATACTAACAACAAGTACTCCGCGCAGATAAATTATGAAAATCGTACTTAAAAACGACGAGAGGTATTACCGGCGAGCGCGTTTAACTTTTCGGAGAGCTCTTTCTTTGTGTTTTATAATCCACCGTCCCGGAACAATATGATTCCGAATATCGTTAGAAAAAAATAATAAAAGAAAATAAAAAACCTGATAAAAACAAATTATAATAAATTATCGATTTTACTACGGTAGTAGTTTCTGGAATACTTTACCAAAATGTTAAACACATCGGTTATCGCAGTCGGTAAGTGTAACAAAATAATTCCCGGATACTTGGTTGTATTTGGAATATTTTTTCTGGGCTTTAGAGTCTGGGTTCGTTCGTTTTATTAACGTGGCCGCGACATACAATATAAATGGCATTATTTAATTGTTAACATTGCAATAATAATTCGAGTAATTCAATTTAGTTTACTTATCGGGTTTCCATACACGTGCGTAGATAATATTTTTTAATGAACGTTTTGTGCACAAAAAAAACTATAATAATATTATTTTTACACGGTCAGTGGTTATTTTCGACAAATAGTGTTCCAACTACGAATCGTATCAACTATGTACCGATTGAATGGCAAATATTTAGTAACCGATTGAAAAATAAATAATATACTAAGCGTTTAGAATTATATCAGAAACAAATAGTCTACGAAAGTTTATTGTTTTTATTGTTTTTATTTTTTAACTTGGGTGTCAAAATACTCAGTATGCTCAGGACTATCACATTTTCGGGGTTTCGTTGATAAAAAGGTAATTTGCACTCTTATTTTTTAAATCCCAAAGTATTGTGGTAAGACGAATGTCTCTAATCGAAAAACAATTTGGGTCGGATTGTGCTTCGATACATGGTAAAACGGTCTCTCTAAGTTGAATCCTCTAGAAGTTATGAGCAATCGATAATTTGAGTCGGGGTTGATATTTTCAAATTTCTCTTTCGACACATTTGTCGTCTGGCAAAACCGTTGCGTTATTGTTATATTCAATTTCAAAAATGTTCGATTATTTTTAGTTAATTCTTGTTTTTTTGGTCATTCGAGTCGTCAAATATTCCTTTCACGTCTATGATTTTCTGATTCTCAAATAAAAAAAAAAATTTTTTCCTATATACCTTTCGTTTTATTTTTCGTTCCGGGATATATAAGACGTTCAATTCTAGTAATTTTAAAGTTGATAATAATTTCAAAAATCCGTAACTCGTGTCCGATTCAACATTTTTCTGGCATGTTGGGTGTCAAAATACTCAGAAAGCTCAGTGATGTCACATTTTTGGGGTTTCGTTGACAAAGGGTAGTTTGTGCCCTTATTTTTTAAATCCTAAAGTATTGTGGTCAGACGAATGTTTTTTATCGAAAAACAATTTGGATCGGATTGCGCTTCGATACATGGTAAAACGGTCTCTCTAAGTTAAATCCCCTGGAAGTTATGAGCAATCGATAATTTGAGTCGGGGTTGATATTTTCAAATTCCTCTTTCGACACATTTGTCGTCTGGCAAAACCGTTGCGTCATTGTTATATTCAATTTTAAAAATGTTCGATTATTTTTAGTTAATTCTTGTTTTTATTTTGGTCATTCGAGTCGTCAAATATTCCTTTCTCGTCATTGTCTTTCTGATTCTCAAATAAAAAAAAAATTTTTTTTTCTTATATATCTTTCGTTTTATATAAGACGTTCAATTCTAGTGATTTTAAAGTTGATAATAATTTCAAAACTCCGTATCTCGTGTCCGATTCAATATTTTTTTTTTTTTTTTTGTTTTTCCGAAACTTTTATTGATACAACGTGTTAAAACTTTAACTAATATATTTGTACGCGTACAATTCGAACGGCACCGCGATAAAAGCAACTGTGTTGCTAAGTCACTAGTTTTTAATCGCTCATATTATACCGTATTGAAATACGTCCGTTTATTCGCATAAAAAAAAAAAAAAAAAAAAAAAATGGCTTCCGTATTGTATTAAACAACGATAATATGTGTTTCGAGAACAAATATTTTGAAAACTTGTGTCCGTTATACCGTACGAAAGCGGTGTGTTCTAAGCCAAAACGGCTTAGAAAGTTTAAAAAGACGGATTAGAGTGCCCGGAACACGTGCGTACGTGCAGACGTTCTCCGCCGCTCTTCTAAACTTTGAATTATAACCAAAAACTATTAGTACGACACATTTGCAATATACACGCCGAATCGTCTAGAAAAATATTTCATATTCGATCCCGGTTAAATCGAAGTCCAAAGTCAGTATGACACCATGGCGTTTTGGTAATAAACAACGAACCATGTGTGTGTGTGTATACGAACGAAATGTATTTGAATATTTTCTGTATTATGAATTATTCAAAAAAAAAAAAAATTATAATCGTGTTATCTAGGGTTGTGAATTTGTAGGAAAGTGCATTTTTTTTTTTTTTTTTTTGTTTAGCTGATTGTGAAACGTAGCTTTCTAAGTACATAATTTGAATTATGCAACAACGAATCGATTTATGAAACTTTCATTTTGCAAATTTTAACTTTTTAATTTTTAAGTCCATTTTTTGAAATTCTTAATTCGTATTTTTCTTCTTAGTTCATTTTCCGATATTTTTAATCAAATCCCGTCAATTTTACATCATTTATACACATATTTTTTATCTTACACAGGCAATATATACGTCGAATTTATATATTGTAAAAAAATATTTAACACAAGTTGTGTGCACGTTAAGTAAAGATAAGGATTAGATAAAAAATTATATAATACACGTTTAAAATGGCAAAATTTTAGATTCGTTTTTAATACCCTAATTACGAAAAAACAAAAAATAATAATCACATTATCTAGCTAGGGCTGTGAATTTGTAGGAAAGTGCATATTTTATTTTTTTTTTTTTTAGCTGATTGTGAAACGTAGCTTTCTAAGTACATCATTTGAATTATGCAACAACGAATCGATTTATGAAACTTTTATTTTGCAATTTTTAACGTTTTTAATTTTTAAGGCCATTTGTTGAAATTTCATAAGTCGTATTTTCCTTTTTAGTTCATTTTCCGATATTTTTAATCAAATCTCGTCAATTTTACACCATTTATACGCATATTTTTTGTCTTACACAGGCAATGTATACGTGGAATATATATATATTGTAAAAAAATATTTAACACAAGCTGTTAGGTAAAGATAAGGATTCGATAAAATAAGGCAATAATGCTTAGATTAATTATTTATGGGCTTGTGATAAATCGTTCTCGAATCTCTAGATTAAGTTAGTCGAATGATAATTTTAGTAGGTATCAGACATCTGTAAACTATCCGGCACTGTCGTCTAGTTTCTATTTAGCTTTGTTCGCGAATGTACAGCGAAGTGGATTTACAAGTAAAATGCCGAAATCTAAAAACATCGCGTCGACATTGTGAGTGTACGTCAACGAATTCAGACAAATAGAATTATTACAGAGAAAAAAACTTATTCAACGTTCGATATTCGATCGACATTTTTATAATTTTTTTTTTAATGAACACATTTTTATGCATATTATAAATGCTCTAATATCGGTAATATCAAAATTAATATAAAAATTAAATAAAATACCAATTCAAGTGCACTTTATATTGCATTTGTTGAGACATTAAATGCGTATTTAATTGCGTTTAATGATGTTTGTTGTGCATTTTTAACGTTTTTTTCACTGCGTTTTATTCGCAGCCCTAGTAATAGCTGCGCGGATTGCACGATATTATACGTCCGGCGTCGATGCAAAATAATCTTTTAACTGTGACTATGTGGGTACTTTTTTTTATTTTTTTAGATTTTTAGATTTTGACACTATTTAATTGTTAACATTGCAATAATAATTCGAGTAATTCAATTTAGTTTACTTATCGGGTATCCATACACGAGCGTAGATAATGTTTTTTAATGAACGTTTTATGCACAAAACAAACTATAATATTATTTTTACACGGCCAGTGGTTATTTTCGACAAATAGTGTTCCAACTACGAATCGTATCAACTACGTACCGATTGAACGACAAATATTTAGTTACCGATTGAAAAATGAATAATATACTGAGCGTTTAGAATTATATCAGAAACAAATAGTCTACGAAAGTTTTATGTTTTTTTTTAACTTGGGTGTCAAAATACTCAGAATGCTCAGGGCTATCGTATTTTCGGGGTTTCGTTGACAAAAAGGTAATTTGCGCTCTTATTTTTTAAATCCCAAAGAATTGTGGTAAGACGAATGTTTCTTATCGAAAAACAATTTAGGTCGGATTGTGCTTCGATACATGGTAAAACGGTCTCTCCAAGTTGAATTCCCTAGTAGTTATGAGCAATCGATAATTTGAGTCGGGGTTGATATTTTCAAATTCCTCTTTCGACACATTTGTCGTCTGGCAAAACCGTTGCGTTATTGTTATATTCAATTTTAAAAATGTTCGATTATTTTTAGTTAATTCTTGTTTTTTTTTTGGTCATTCGAGTCGTCAAATATTCCTTTCTCGTCATTGTCTTTCTGATTCTTAAATAAAACATTTTTTTCTTCCTTTATATCTTTCGTTTTGTTTTTCGTTTTATATAAGACGTTCAATTCTAGTAATTTTAAAGTTGATAATAATTTCAAAAATCCGTATCTCGTGTCCGATTCCATATTTTCCTGGTATGTTGGGTGTCAAAATACTCAGAATGCTCAGTGCTGTCACATTTTTGGGGTTTCGTTGAGAAAAGGTAGTTTGCGCCCTTATTTTGTAAATCCTAAATTATTGTAGTTATACGAATATTTTTTATTGAAAAAACAATTTGCGTCGGATTGTGCTTCGATACATGGTAAAACGGTCTCTCTAAGTTGAATTCCCTAGAAGTTATGAGCAATCGATAATTTGAGTCGGGGTTTGTAATTTTTAAATTCCTCTTTCGACACATTTGTCGTCTGGCAAAACCATTGCAAAAAAAAAAAAAATGCGTTTGTGTTTTAACGAAACAATTTAATAACAAACAGTCACCATAATGCAATGTACGAACGGTCGAAAGAAACCAATTTATCGATAATTATCTGTAATCCTAAAGTCAATGCGGTTAAAAATCCCCCCCCAAAAAAAAAATAAATAAATAAATACGTTTCGTATTAAATATCCTAAAATTTTCGTTTACCGGATTTTAATACAATTTCACATAGGGCATGTATTATATCGCCCGAAAATGGATTTCATTAAAACGGAAAAATGTTATTAAAAAATAGCATAGACCGTCGTTTTCAATAATTCACAACCGGAACCACAGTAGAAGTATAACGATTCGGTTGGTATTGTATAATGTAATAAATTAAAATACGTTGTGTATAAAACGACAATGCCATTTCAAAACACTATTTTTTTTTTTTTTTGGCGGGGGGGTAAACAAGTTGCTCGGTAGACCGGGTTTTGAATGGCGATTAATTTTTTAAGTGTATAAGGAAAACAATATTTCATTATGTTAAATACGGGAAGATATTGTCGATAAAAGTACAGCGATCAAACACAACCCCGAACGTAAATATTGTATTTTAGCCCGACGATAATGCAATTTATAAACGTCTAACAGTTACTTTTTAGTTAGGTACCGTAAAAAGTAATTAATAATAATAGTATAAATTTGCATCTTTGTTAGAATAATTTATTCAGAAAATCAACCAGATCTAACGAAGAAAAAACTTATTCTCGTATTCTCCCATCAAAAACTTTTGAACAATTTTTAGACTTCTTTAGCGAACGAATAATTATTTTTACTCGGATCATTGTGTTTGATTCGGATGGAATTTATATTACTCGAAAAAAGAAATGATTAATTTAAATCGAACTCGAACCCTTTTTCTATCTTAATCAATTGAAATACAATAAAAAAAAAAAAAAAAAACAATGATATATATATTGTGAACAATTGAATTTATATCGAAGTGAAAATCTTTAAAAAATAATTAAATGAGTTTAAAAATATTTAAATGTGGTATTTATAATTATTTTATTCGTGGTCGGAAAACGTTTCTCAATTACTCCTACTCTTACTCGCTATTTTAGAGCGAAAATGGTAATTCTTTCTGTTTTTTTAATATGTTATCATTCGAAATAAAAATGTAATAATTGTGTGTCGATTCCGTCCGTTGTGAACTCATAAAAAAGGAGCAAACATAATTTAAATGTTAAGCATTGCGAAGAAGCATTTATATTTAAAAAAAAAAAATCCGTATGCTCTCTGTCAGAATATTCGCATTATTCGAACTTTTGAAATGAAATTGATAAATCTCGTATACAATTTTCAAAGATTTCTGCTCGGCCACGACAATTGTAGTCACACTATATCAAATATTTGTTAAAAATACTAAAAAAAAACCGCCGGGAAATCTGGAAAATGTCGCCGCGTCTGTAAATTGCTAATACTAATATTCCGTGTACATTTCGGGTCTCTGCGATTTTTCGAGACCGAATTGAATAGAAAAAAACAAAATCGAAAATAGATAAATCGTTTTTTTTTCCAATGTAATACGACAAACAAATGTCTGGTAGACAAATTGTTCACAGACGGGAAAATAAAAAAACTAATTTAAAATTTACATAAAAAACCACAACCACTGCCTTCAATGAAATAAAATACCAATAATAATTATTACACGGTCTAACAAATAATAACAAAAAGACTATCAAAGTAGGGAATTTAACACAATTTTAGGCGCACGTCCTGTGGATTCACTGTGAATTAACAGAAGAAAAAAAGTGTAAACGGCTACAGGTGTAATTAAACAAGTGATCGGATTTATAACTGAAAATCCAGAGTTAGCGAATAGAACGTTCTACACGTTTGAATGTAAAAAAATATTCCAGAAATTAAATATAGGTATTTCTCGCACAATTCCTAATTGCGTTTTATAACAATAATTACAATGCGTGCAAGTTGTGAGTACTAAAATGTACCCGGGTTTGTCTATCAACCGCCGTAGGATTGTCTATTTTTTCATATCCTATATAAACGCGAAACAACTTTCAACGGCGTTTCTACGGGACGGCTAACCCCACAAACTAAGCGACACCTTTTGGTTGATTTTTATTTATTTTTTTTTTTTTTTTTTTTCTGTTGTGTTCGTAATTGTCGGTAAGGATATGTCTCAAAGCACCGTGGTTCATGATAAATCGCCAGATCCATAACGACACGAAAATACCCCTGATAAACACACGGATTAAAACCCAATTTAAAAATGTCCACGCCAAACTAAAAAACTTGGACAGTGCTCGCGTCATTACAATATAGGGAAAAAAAAACACTCAATAGACGTCTGCGGCCTCGACTTCCCCAGGACATTCTCTTAACAGACACAGAAGACTCATCATCAAAAAATGAAGATCATTATTAATATACTAGACCTCATCGTTATTATTATTATATTCATATATGTAACTACATTATTATGTCACTCTCACTATTAATAAATTTATAATCATTTAAATGTGTAACGAATAAAATTGTAAAAGTTAAAAAGTTGTAATAGCACTAGGTGTGCTGAAACATTTTATAATTATTATAATAAATAAAAAATAAAAAAATATTGTCGGTACGGGGTATTTGCGAAAGTAAATCGTAAAAAATGATATCCACCGGATAAGACGGAAATTTCGAGCACCTATTTAGAAAGAAAAAAACATTTGTCGGTTTACCACGGAATATATAACCGTGTTACGCGTTATTTGTTTCAAAAATTACAATTTTTTTATTAAATCGTTTTTAAATAAAAAAAAAACCGTCTATAACACGGCATTTTATTGCATAACTGATTATTAGTGCCGCTGATTAGACTTTTCAATGGTTCTGGCGGGCGGGTCAACGATTTCGTCAAATAGAACTTTTCCTATAGCACAGCAAAGACCGGGTACTTGAAAAGGCCTTTTTTTTTCTTTCTATTTTTTCTTTTTTTTTTGCCAACAATCACGAATCGCACTCATATTGCCAATAGAATCATAGGGAATTATGTGTTCTTTACACCGCCGCGGAGGATGTGCGTTTCGTTTTGCCCATCGCGTTCAGCGGCCAATATTGGATTTCCTTTTGGGCATTTTCTCAGGGAAATAGCGATTGGAAACAAATTCAGTATTCAATTTAATTTAATAATTTTTTTTTTTTTTTTTATTTGAACAAGGATTCAATTGGTTAACGAAAACTTTAGCGTTGGCCAGGGGACGTTTAAAGCTATTGATATTGATATTGTTTTTTTTTTTTTTTTTTTTACACTCTGGTGAAGCCGGGTTGTGATTCAGCAAGTATAAAATAAAACGCAATTTTTTTTTTTTTTCACATAACCAATTAGCATCATTTGCACATTAAGACAATTTCGTACATAAATAAAAATCCCCATATCCTCGGGGCTATAAAACAGTGTTGATAATAAAATAAAAATAAAATAAAATATCCTCGATTATTTTAATACAACGTCAGTACGATGCGTACGCATAATATTAATGAACGGGGGTTTTTTATTTTTTTTCTTTTTTTTTTTTTTTTGTACGTTTTAACGAAATATAATACTCTTGTTAAAACTCGAGTTTAAAATTATGTTTGTGTAGCGGAATAATTTTTATGCAACGTTATAACGTCCGTCCTGCAGAGGTATAATAACGCGAGCATGTAATCATCGCCGTGGCTTTAATTAATTAAACAACTCCCCGAAAACTTTCCAACATCAAAGTGTTAGCGAATGAAAATCGGGGAAATGCGTTTCTTTCGGTTTTCCGTGTTTTAACCGCCGAACGACGTGCGATCTGTGGAAAATCACTCGAAATTTTCATCGAGCCACCCACCGCCCACCACTCCACTCACGCGTCGTCCTCGCAGCGCACTTGTCTTCGTACGAGACTTCCATCAATAGTTATTCATTAGTTTTTCAGAACAGTAGCGCAATTTATCTCTACGTATGACTCGGATTGTAAATATTTGTAATATTTCTAATTGTATTGTACTTCGACAAGGCCTGGTATCGTATTTATCCGGTCTCTCTAGTTTAGTTTATCAATTACAAATATATCCGTTTATCGAAGTCCTGCGATAATATGCTCTGTGTGTGGCCGGCGTCCAGTATTCTCAGCGATAATAATACAAAAGTCCTACAATAGTTTTAAAAAAAAAAAAAAAAAAAACGGAAACGGTGGTCGTCGCCTCAGGATTTCATTTTAGCCGACGTACCGAATTTCTTTCTCTTTTTCTTGTTGTTCTGGGCTTCGGAGGATCCACCACCACCACACTCGGGCCTGTTGCTTTCTCTTCCCGATTTCGGATGGCCACCATGGTTTCAATAGATCTTTCCGCCTCGTTCCGGACATCTCGGAGTTTTTTTTTTTTCTTTTTTCCAATACGGAATCGGCATCGACACGGATTTTATCCGCACGTTTTGGCGCCTCCGAGTATTGGCGAGACAAAAAAAAAAATTGTAATCATCTAACCTAATCTAATACAGACGTATTCAGGGTAAAATTCCGAGGGGGGGGGGTGCGTAAACAAATTTGTAATACATAAACTAAAAATACATAATCGTATTATTTTTTTAATGATAATATTATATAGTAAAATATATATTACAATATTGTATACAAACTATAAATAATAATAAAAAAATATGATTAAATACAATTTAAAATCGTAAAACAAAGCAACTGGGCTACATCGGCGGACGGACAATACAGTGAAACCTGTTGGACGATCTTCACTGTGGCTATAACTACATAATTTACAAATAGGTTTTTAATATTTTTAAATGTTAAAAAAAAGAACGTTCTGCTGACGAAGTCGACACTGGGGGTGTTGCAAGTGTGAATATTAAACACCAAATGATTGGATAACGGTCCATCGACATGTCGCATATAGAATCGATTGAAAATTCCGGACGCTATTTAACGGGATCCTATTTTAATTTTTTTCAATTCACACTTTCAATTATGAATCAAAAGTGTCATAAGTGGATAAAAAAACTTTTTTAAAAAACAATGCATTTTTTTTTTAAGTTATTGCTACTTGAATTTAATTTAATTAGAACATTTGGAAACAAGTTTTACTAACCAGAAATAATGTAATCGTGTTTTATTAATCACATGAAGTATACAAACATTTTTTTTTTTTTTTTTTTTTTTTACTCAATACTTCTGAAAAACATGCTAAACTGGCAAACAAATGTATTTATAAACCGATAAGGTCCGCCGTCCGACATGATTCAATCGTGAAAATCGCGAAAACATATACGTTTTGTCATTTTCTAAAATATATGATAACGTGTGTAATGACTGGGAAATGTACAAAAAAAACTGTAGTTGTACAATTATACATAAAGTTTACAGTTAGTAGGGTGGGTCAAAAAAAAACAAAAATTGTTTAATATTAGAAACGCAATAATGCGGGAAAAATAGTGGTTAAGTATCCTAAAAAAAAAAAAAAAGGAAAAGAATAATGAAACAATTCTAAGTGTCTATCATTAGTTCGCGCGTCAAGCCTTAAATTTCAAAAAATATTTTAAATCTTCAGTGAAACTAAAAAATTGTATACATTGTATGTTGTACGTTCATCGAAAATTTGTATATAGCTAGGTATGGACCTAAAAACATTCGGATAATTAAACCATTGTACCTTCAGTTCAACGCGTGAACTCGAAATTTGGCCAAAATAGCTCGGCAATCCCGAAAATATCTTATGTGCAACGGCGGTAAATGAACGGCTGTCGGTGTTTCGGAGGTTACTAAAAGCTAGACGGCCGCAATCCATTGGAAAATCGATGAGAAATTTTCTACCATCAAAAGTTATCTTCACGAAGCTTCAGACTACACTGAACTCCTTTACTGGACTAACTCCAAACTCTCGTCTCCTCCGATGATGGATCATATTTCTACGGAGAGTCTCGAAAAGCTTCAAAATACAATAGTTACACCGGAGTTCGAGTTTATTAACTTTTCGTGTCACGCTCAAAGTGTGGATCGAATCGTAATGCTTGCTATGGAGTCGTGTAAAAAAATTATGTTGAGAAGAAGACAGTGACGGTTTTATACGGGCAACTTTGCTCTCGAGATCGGCAATGCCGTTATTCGATTGCGATGAATAAATAATAACTATCCCGACACATTTGTAAGAACGCTTAAATAATACTATTATAAACTGTCCTGTATATTGTTGTTTAGTGTTTGTACGGTTTTAAATTTTATTTATTTTATAATTTCGCTGAAGATTTGCAATATTTCAGTTTGTTGGGTAATTTTTCCAAACTTTAAGCCCGATGCGCAAATTGAAATATCTTCACATAGATTTTATTTAAATTATTTTTACCATATACTAAACGGCAACTTTCCCGTGCTATTGCGTTTCCGAAATATATAAATCGTTATTTTCGACCTGCCCTACTAGACAAGGGATGCTAGTCTAGATTGTTAATACATCCTGGCGATTTTTGGAGTATTTTCGTTTTTTTTTTTTTGTTGGTTTTATGTAAATAAATCATTAGAAATGCTTAAAAATTAGACGCGATGGTCTCCGTAAGTCAAACTCGGCGGTTAAAACAAAGAAAAAGTCGAGCGTTATTTTTTTATTGTTTTATTATCGTTAAAAGTCGATATTTCGATGAAAATCGTATGAATCATATCGATTATTGATAAAAACAAACGAAAATTAACGTGTAACTTTTCTTTTTTTCGTTACGAATTAATACGATTTACGATTATTGATTAATCAAAAAAAATGTATAACCGAACTTCTAAAGAAGAACAAGAACAAGAGAACAAGAGAGTGTACTAATAGCGTTATATCAATTGACTTGTGCATTGGTTGTAACCGAAATCTCTAGCGGACTCGTAAAAACAAATATTCATTAATTCCATCATCACTGCCCGCCATGATAATTTCATTTATTAGTCGTTTTTAATCAATGATATTGTGAAATAAAATTAAAACGTAAAATGTTCGAAAGTTTTACTCCGCGGTGCTGTGCGGAATGACTGGCCCCGAACTGCTGTTTCGTACACGAAATTCTTTAATATAAGTAACTTTTCGAAAAGTTTCGGCTCTGGTTATTTAGTTAGTCGACGACATTTGAAAACTTTTATGGTTTTTAATATGCAGGAATTGTGAACGGAGAAAGTCACGGAAAAAAAAAAAAAAAATAATGTTTCGAATTATAACCAATCTATACCTAACATATACATTATTGTGATTATAGGTACTTGTGTAGTGTGATATGATTCACTGTCTAATGTAACGTTGTTTTTTTTTTTTTTTTACGCGATTGTATTTCCACTGGACGTTATTAATAAATATCGTGCCATAATATTACCGCGCGGCCGTGACTAATGTTGTCTTTTATTTAAAAAAAAAAAAATTGATGTTTTTTTTATTTTAATATCACACCGTACCACTCTACACCTCCGAGAATTCCGTTATAATTAGTGTTCTATGGTTTTTTTTTTTTATTATTATTCTGATTTATACCGTTTTTTCCTTCCTTAATCAAGTCATCAACCCGATGTAGTCTTGAGCGGTGATTGAAAACTTTCTATAATATTATTCGTAGCGTTTTAGTTCAAATTGACGGTCCGTTGAGAAGCTAATTGTTTGCAATTGTTTGCAATTTTTCAAGTAATAGCAAAAACTGCCGGGGGGGGAGGGGAGGTAAACCAAGAATATTCACAGGTTTAAGATATTTTGTCATTATCGATTTTGTTTTAATTCAGTTCAAAACAATCGTAGTAACGTGACATTTTTATACGTGTATTGCTTTTATTTAAACAGAGCAGTAAAATTTTTAACATTTTTTTTTTTGGCAATTTTCGAGCTAATTGTAGCCAATTAAAATTGTCGAATTTTTATTTTTTTAGTTTTTATTCGGTTAAAATGTCTTTGACTTCTCGAAAATGATCGACAATTTTACACAAGGTTCGTTATAAGTGTTTTTTTGTTTTTTTTTTTTTTTTTGCCGTATACAAATATCGAAATTATGTAGGCACGTTTTTTTTTTTTTTTTTTTATACACGTTTTAAGTTCAGATTTTTACGGAAATCGTAAAACATCACGGCGTTTCGAAACGTGATTAATCTTCGCTGAAAATCATTTTTTTTTTCCCCAGCAATCGTTGCGGACAGATATAAATTAAATTTTTATAATTATATTACCTTTGCCACTTACATTTCCCACCTACACGGGCAGTGGCTCGCCCATAAGCAGTATTATTTCTTGATGTTTGTAAGAAATTATTGCGGGGACCTGAAACATTTACATGGAATACTTAATTTACGTCAGAATTATAATATATATATATATGTATTATTTTTTTATTTTTTTTTTTTTTGTAAATAACATCGTAAAGTAGTAAATATAATTTATATAATATTTGATTGGTTCGCGAAATATCCCATTAATTTACGTTTTTTTTTTATCATAATGTGAAATTTTATAAAAAAAAAAAAAAAAAAAAAAAAAAAAAAAACGTTGCCAATTATAATGTATCCAGTATTCTGTATGGTTTCTACGAAGTTGTCGTTTGAAATAATGCATTTTTTATGACGGAAATTGTGTGTAGAGTAGTCTCGTTCCTTTCATAACTTATATAATATTATTTAATACATTTATCGGTACAAAATATACGATGTTTTATATATTCGGTCGACCGGAAATTGTTTGTGAATTCCGAGGTAAATTTCCATATTGCAGTATTTCTAATCAAATATTTTACCAAACGACGATAAAACTGATTTCCTTTGACATTTATAAAAAAAATAATAATAATAATAATAATTTCATAAGATAAAAAAATAAGTATATTTCTAACACTGGGCATTTCGGTATTGTTTCGCTTACAATTCGGTAATATCACGCACGTTTTAATATACAAGGGAAACAAAGATTGCGCGCTAAATGTCTAAAAATGCGTATGCGAAATTTATCGTACAAAAAAATTCATAGCGTTGAGAAATACATTTTTTAAAATAATACACATTTTTGGTTATTTAGATTACATATATACGAGGTCTAATCAAAAAGTATCGAGACTGATAAGATAAATCGTAATCCGGTGTAAGTATGAACTTGCACGTACTGTATTAATCAAACTTTGTATGTTGGCAAAATATATTGGGCATAGATTAGATTAAAATTGTCTCAGTCGGCTTCTAGGTGCGATTAAGTGGTTAAGTGTGTTTTTACGTCCCGTCGGATTTCATTATGAGCGAAAATATGGAACGACGAGTGTGCATTGAATTTCGCCATAAACTGGGAAAAAACGGCTACTGAAACGTACGAAATGTTATTGTTAGCTTATGGAGATGAAACCGTGTACCGTGCTCGCGTTTTTAAATGGTTCAAACGATTTAAAGAGAGTAGAACAATTGTTGAAAGCGATGAACGTGAAGGACGTCCGTCAACAAGCCGCAACGAGTTCTTTTCGACTGTCACGGTATTGTCCGTCGTGAGTATGCTCCAAAAAGGACAAACCAGAACAAAGAAGTACTACATTGATATTCTTCGCCGTTTACGAGACGCTGTACGAAGAAAAAAATACCCGAGTGTAAAGAGTCAGGCTGTTGGAAATTGCATCACGACAATGGTCCAGCCCATTCGGCCCATGTTGTGCAGCAGTTTTTGGCCAAACGTGATATATCCCAGTTGTTTCTCCACGCCCCCTATTCACCAGATCTCCTAGCTCCGTGTGATTTTTTTTTTTTTATTTTCAAAGATAAAAATAGCGCTTAAGTGTAAACGTTTTCAAGGTGTAGATGAAATAAAACGAAATGCGACGGAGCAGCTGCGAGGAGTTTGTAAAAATGACTTCCAGAGGTGTTTTCAAAAATGGCAGGAACGTTGGACAACATGTATAGACTCAGAAGTACCATATTTTGAAGGAGATTGATTGTAAATATCTTTATCTAATAAATATGTATATTTTTTATTAACAGTCTCGATACTTTTTGATTAGACCTCGTATACATTGTGTCGAACGTGGTTAACTCGAAACACGTCTGTGTCTCAAACTTTTTCGCCGGTCCATAGAATCGCCTATTTTAAACAATGCGAACCAATAGGCTAGGTTTGCATTGGAATAATTTCGTGAATATGTCGAAGATTAGATTTTTTCTAAAGAAAAAAATTTATAGAATTATGATAATTCATAACCCGTGTGCGTACATATTTACTATCGAAAATAAGGCATTTTAAGCGAATATGTCAAAAAAAAAAAAAAATATGGACGGTGAAGGAATCGCGGTACGAACGGTTACTGTAAATAACTGTGACGATGTGTGGCAAGGCGTAAAGAATTCTTTTCGTTATGGACTATTTCGATTCGGACGGTTCGTCATCTGCGAGGACCGACGGAGATTTAAGAGGCACAAGAACGTACCGAAATCCCCGTCCCCGGGACAGTGCACAAGCACAGATGCGTTTTAACGAATTGTGTGCGATTTATTGAATATTTATCGATTTTTTTTTTTTTTTCTAAGCTTTCAAATACAATTGAACGGTTCGTTGCGAATGCTGCGTTAAAACCGAAATGAATACATTTTTTTTTTTTCAAAATCATTATTGTTTATTCGTTTGTAAAAAAAAAATCATACTTACGTATACGAACAAATTAGATACATACTCTTTTGAAAACATTTTCCGACTTGATATTTCGCTTTTTGATTTTCGGATTACACGACATTGTTCGCGTCGGTCCCCATCGACATCGAGTTAACCGAGTTCGACGATTATTTATTGTTTCGTTATTCGTATTGAATGTTAATGTCTGAAACAATTTTTTTTTTTTTATTTTTTTAAAAATATCTCGTAATATTTACCGAATATTATTGGATATCATAGACGCCGAGATTGTAACGCGGTTGTTGTATGGGATTTTTTTTTTGTCGTACCGGACGGAAAGTAACGGGGCGGCCGATAACGTATCTCGCGGACAATATATTTTTAACGGCGGCACGTTGCGCTCGCGGTCTCTAATGCGTTTTGAATTTCCCCGTCGGGAAATTTGTTATCCGTTTTCCCGCGGAACCACGGGAATAGGAAGAGAGAAAAAAAAAAAAAAAAAAGAAAAAAAAAACACCGCGCAAATCGAGTTGATGGTACATTAACCGCCAGGCCCGCATACGGGATACGGGGGTTTAGGGGTTCAAATTCCCCCCCCCCAACCATCCGAAATTTGTTACGTGAATATAATAAAACAAGCGCTTAATGCTTAACGTTGTAGTTTAGTACACTAAAGTAAGAGAAAAATATTTTTAAAAAAAAATTCCAAGCGCGTATATTCGGTTCGCGCATCGGGCGTTAAGTTTGGAAACAAAAGTCCGAAAACCGAAATATTAAAAAACAGTCGGGCCGTTAAATTACTGTACACCATTTTATAAGCATTCTCGCGGAAATGTTTTTAAATTTATTCATTTCAATTGAATGACGGCATTGCCGATCTGGAGAGCAACTTATGAAAACGGTCTCGGTTTTCTTCGCAACATAATTTTTTTTTTACACGACTATCGATCGACTAGGGATTTCATTTACGACCGAAGCGCAAGTCAATTGATATAATTTCCACACTCTCTCATTATTATTCATCTTTAGAAGTTCGGTTATACATTTTTTTTGATTAATCAATAATCGTAAATCGTATTAATTCGTAACGAAAAAAAGAAAAGTTACACGTTAATTTTCGTTTGTTTTTATCAATAATCGATATGATTCATACGATTTTCATCGAAATATCGACTTTAAACGATAATAAAACAATAAAAAAATAACGCTCGACTTTTTCTTTGTTTTAACCGCCGAGTTTGACTTACGGAGACCATCGCGTCTAATTTTTAAGCATTTCTAGTGATTTATTTACATAAAACCAACAAAAAAAAAATCGAAAATACTCCAAAAACCGCCAGGATGTATTAACAATCTAGACTAGTACTCCAACCCTAGTCTAATAGGGTGGGTCGAAATTTTAAAACAAAACTTTACGCACACGCGTTGTGTTCATCGCATTGCTTCCATCGCGAAAATCGCCGCACGACTGAAAAATGTTTTCGTAAAAAATGCCATAAAATAAAAACGAACATTATGGTTATCGATTTCAAACAAACGCTCAAATTCACGGTAAAAGTTACTCTGTCGGAGTTTCGTTATCTTCATTGATATAAATATTATTAACGCAGACCGGGTATGTATTGATCACACCTTGGTATAGATATTATTTTAACCAATAAATCATATTTTCCACCGTATGGAAAATGACTATAGAACTATACGTTTTTTTTTTCTTTTTTTAAACAAACGTGTTCAATAAATACGTTATTATGAAGTGAAAAATGACCGACTGGCAATTTGACGGTGTTTTTTTTTTTTTTTTTTTACATCGTTGCTACGCTCCTAGTACGGAATAGTGTTAGTTAGTAGGCCACTGATAAGGCAGGATTTAGAGAGGATTCCAATTTATATCTCTACACGAAGATAAATCATTGCTAACGAAAAACGATTCTGAGCAAAATTTAGTTAATCATATTTTCGAATGCCTTTATCTTCTTCCGTCAAAATCTGAACTTCCATCGGTCGGAGAGAAAAAAATGTGCCTATCGATATTATCATTAGCCAATATGCGTGCGCATGGATATCTAATTTCGGTCACTCGTTCACACAGTTATAAAGGATAATTTAAAAGGCATTTTCTCCCGAATGGTCGGGATTAGTCGATTACCAGATTAAAATTAATAATTACATTATAGTCGTTACCGTTATAGATATTACACGTTACAAACTACCCGTGATATCATATAGATTAGTACAACGGAGGCGTCTCAATAGCGCGTGCGGCTAATAAAAATGTCCGGTCTCCTTATTTCCCCCATTGGCATTAAGCGTTTTTAAGCTCTCTTGTAACATTACTACACATAGTAGTGTCTATCTCTGTTCCTCGTGAGCGCACGCAGTTTCGTTATCTAATAAAAACCCGTCTGCGATCCGCCGCTCTCCAATACAATTGTCCGCAGTTAACTGCCGATTGAATTTCTAGGTCTGCCGACTCGATGTTCTCCCGAACACAATCTGCCCGCCGCCGCCGCCGCCGCGATCTCCCGTAAGCCCTTTATCCCAATCGAGTAGCCCGCAATCCCGTTCCCGACGAAATATCCCGATTGTGCCGGACACGGGCCCGCGTATCTCCAACCGAATCGAGACGTTCAACTGAACCCGCGTTGAACACCGACGTACGTATGCGGACGCAATCCTATTTTTATAAAAAAAAAAAAATATCGAACCGGGTAAAACAATACGAAATATTTCACAAATTAAAAAACAATGAGAACCTACAATTGCCGTAATAGTAAATAGTAAACACTCAAGTGCGTTGTTGCACCGATCGACTACCGTTCGAGTACGGTTAATGAAAATAATAACGAAAACCGTACGGCGATTAGACGACGGACGGCCGCCAATGCGAACAGTGCGGCGGATTTATCGTTATTGGTTTTCTTCGGGTCGTATTAATGTTTTCCAATTGTGCTTTGACGACTGTATGTCGTCGGCTGATCGGCGGCGGCGGAAATCACTTTGAACCCATTGGAAACGGATCGTTGAAAACGGTCTCAGACGATTTATTTTAGACTATTTATTTTTAATAACGTCGCGGTAAGGCGTGCGCGCCCGGTTGGCCGTACGCGGGAGCGCTAAGTGAGGTGGTTTACTGGCTTTTAGACGGAAGAAATACGGTAATAATGGAGTGGCAACCGGAAACGCCGTAGGTAACGGTGGAAATGGATTGCCGGGAAATCATTTGGCACCATTACCGAACGTCACAATGGAAATATGGCACAATGTGTTTCTTTGAAGTTCGACATTATTTTAAATCCGGCGAACCGTACAACACGAGATTTTGTCAACGCAAGTCCCTCTTTTGATTGTATACGTATACATATTCGTATACATTTGTTGAGTTGATGAATTTAATCTAGGGAAGTAAATACAATACATTACAATCATAATGTGTTACGAGCTAATAAAAACAATTTCTGTTTATGTCCGATTGACGTAGAAAAAAAAATTTAAAAAAAAATCAGTGATCTTGATGTAAAGCCTCAAATGGTATTTATTCGGGCAAAGTGTTGTACGGCGTGAAATAAGATTTGATCGCGATAGTTTTTGGTGTAGATCGTAAACGAATGGCATCGCGCGTTAGTTTTTTTTTTTTTACTTAGTATCCTTGCTGCGAATAGCGTCGTGTGGGACGATAGAAAGAGAAACCGATTGCGATCAAAAACAAAAAAAAAAAAATTACGGTAAAACAATTTAAAAATTGTATCCGTCGGTGAACTAATTTCAACGGGAAAGTATTTAAGGAAATATATATCTCTTGTCGGCCAGTCAAAACGAGTAATTGCCTGTACGTCTTTGCACGAAGAGGCTAAATAATTAAAAGATAAAAACGAGGTGAAATTTGTATTATAAGACATGACGTTACAGTTTAAAGACACAAAACAAATTTGAAAAAAAAAAACACTATACGGTCAGATCCTGATAATATATCCGGCATTGAAAACATAGCGAGGTCAAAAAATTAACTTTTTCTTTTTGCTAAATGTGTTAATTTTTCGTAAATACCAGAATGTATAAAATGCGTTTATTTCTTCATCGTGTACGTTGTTGTTTTTTTTTTTTTTTTTGTATATCGCAAAAGTGAAGTCAATTACACGAAATCACGATAATCGTTCGTCAATAATCCGGAGCAATTTACGACATTTTTTTTCCCCTATGTCGTCGGCGAGTTCCGTGGCATTTGCATCAATATTAATACGTACGAGGTAACTATTTTGTTCTTCATTGACTGATTGTATAGCAAATAGCAACTCTTTTCGAATTGAATGAAAAAAATTAAAAAAAAAAAAAATGAATTAAACTCCTACGTACAATTATAGTCGAGTGAATTATACGAATTGTTTCCGGCAAAATACATATTTGAAATATTAAGCGCCGATTATTCAAGAATACACTTTAGAAACTGGACGAAATGAATTCGTTGTGTTTGTTAGTAGCGTTCTGACTCCAAATAATCGACTCTAGGGGGTAGTTATTCGGTGGTGGCGAATTAGTTTTTGCCGGTACATTGGTGTGGCCGGTGTTTCGGTTTTCCTTGTGCATTTCTCAACGACGGCGGAAAAATGTCCGCGGGGCCAATTGCGAACAGACGGGACAGTTACCCGGTAAGTGTAATACGGTTTAGTTTTGTAAAAAAAAAATTGTAAAAGTTTATAGTTTTTACGTATTAAAAGTACGCGTCGGTTCCGGCACTGGAGTAGTAACGCGCGTGGGTATTGCCGAATTATTATTATGGATTTTCAACATTTGTTTTTTTTTTTGTTTTTTTTTTTAGGGTCGTGATGCGGGCTTTTTAATTAACGTACACCGCAACAGTAATAGTCAAACGAACCCCTTGAAAAAATAAAAAAAAATAAATAATAAAACATATCGTATTATTATTATACGCGAAATAATTCGGCGTGGGCCGCACGTAGGCTACCCGGTATAGGATTACAAAAAAAAAAAAAAAAAAAATACTCGGCATCAACGCCAAACGAATTAATTACCCGAGGAAATTTCCGTTCGGAATTATTACGTTTCGAAAACGGTGTAAATAATACGTTTAGTCAATAACGGTCGGCAACACGAAACTCCGGGACTAAAAAACGACGTATATCAATTACATAAAAAAGGCGGCTAAACGATTATTTTAATGAATTTTTAACGGGATACCAATACGGCCGGGACGGAACCGTTGAAACACGACGGTGTTGGCGAATCCGTTAGGTACGACAAACGATAACGACAAAATAAAAGAGAAAAAAAAAAGACGAAAAAAATACGGGTCGCGGTTATCGGAGTACCCGCGTATTAAAAATATATTAAAATCCCGCGATTATTGTACACGGATATTTTTTTTTTTTTTACCCACGTGTATTTATTGTCCGTAATGTAAACACCGGACCCCAATGTGATTTTATTAATTCCGGTAATAAATGCGTATAAAATTATTTAGAAATGTAATACCCGAATAAATACGAGTTATACGTGTTGGGTACAGAACAGAAATCATGAAAATCAATTACAATTCTACCGCTATCGTTATTTGTAATTTTTTTTTTTTTTTTTTAAATCATACGGCATATTAATTGGTGAAAACTTTTCAATAAACATATATACAACATTAAACAAGAGAAAAGAAAAAGACTATAAACTATAAAATAAATATAAACATAACATATAAATACAATAGGGTGACTGCAAACACATCTCTTGCTCTGAAGGTGAGCTTTCAAGGGTACTAAGCCAATCTTGTGCCTCGCTGCATCCTTTGTGAAACCCTACTATCACTCCTTCATGCTTTGTAAGAGGGCATACCTCTGCAACGTGTTTGATGGTTTGGACCTGTCCGCACTCGCCGAGTGGTGTATCTACCATTTTCCATTTGTGTAAAAGGAAATAACATTTGTAATATTATATTATTGTATACGATTATTTTAAACTGGTTTAAAAAAATATATCGTATCGCCAACATAACGGCAAAATAGAAGTTGTTTAGCGTCCGAGACAGTGAATATGTCGGCTTTCCTTTAACAAAACGAACAATTTTTGTAATGAGATCCCGGGTTCGGGTTCGTTGTTGGTTTATTGTTTACGAGAACTGTTCGAAAAGCACAAGGATTTTATTTTTAATAATTATAAAAATAAATTTAAATGCTATATAAAGATATCTCCTGCAAAATACTCTCGTCCGGACGATAGGCCGGGTGATCCCGGCGATCTTGCCGTTTTCCAAAAGTCCTTTAGAACTGTCCCAATGTTAAGGCTACGACTTCTGTTACAGGGTTCGCTTTAAATCCCACTGCATCTCGAAATCGTTGTGCTTTAAGCGCAGATTTTGGTCTTGGGAATAGAAAAAAAATATAATATCCGCGTTCGCTTTAAATTTCCTCTACACCGAATAACAGTTACCACATATCTATTATCCAGATCGATTTTAATCCGGTTCACCTTTTGTCTTTACCGAAATACATTATCGATTATGTCGTCTTAATCAACATCGAGATAATATTTTAAATTGTACACGTCTTAACACTGCATACAATTTATGCAATTTTGACAAAAACTATTTCGATTGAAACTATCGTCGTTTTTTTTTCTCCTACCGACACGTATACATTTGGTTTTTTTATGTGTTCATCGTTTTACTCTCGTAACTTGTTCGATTATTTCGATTTAACCGTAGTCCGTTTCGATTTTCGTTCGTTCAACGGCCAAACGCGAGGAATTCCAAAAACGTTTTCCAGTCAAATAAAAAAAATAAAACAATTTCGCGATATTAGTTTCCTCCCTGTATATCACTACGCACTAGTTTCGGGTAGTGTATTCGGATTTTTAAATAATCGAATAACCGGAATCTGATATTCGGAATAATGGCAACATCCGAACATGCTCGAATATATACGAATTTCAGTATTATTCGGATATCTGAATACGAGGTCTATTCCAAAAATTACCAGGATTTTATATTTAATAATTACAAAAATAAATTTACATATTATTTAAGAATATTTCCTGCAAAATACTCTCATCCGGAGGATACGCCAATGATTCTGGCGATCTTGTCGTTCTTAAAAAAGTCCTTTGGAACTGTTCCAATGTTAAAGTTATGTGTTCTATTGCCGCGTTCGCTTTAAATTCCTCTACATCTTGAAATCGTTGTTCTTTAAGCGCAGATTTTATTCATGGAAATAGAAAAAAATCACCTGACCAGGATAATAGGGAGAGTCCACGGGACCACAGCAATTTTTTTATCGGCCAAAAATTCAGGAATCGGCAGCGTTAAATGTGCCGGTGCATTGTCGTGGTGAACATTCGTGAAACGAATTTGGCAGCGCGACCCTATTCGTCTGTACATTTTCCTGTAAAATTGCATGACAAGACTCAATTGAAATGCCATCTGTTAACAAACGAACAGTTAATCGGCGGTTATTTAGCATTTTTTTTCGCAAATTTTCGCCACACCATCGTTTCTGGATGACGTCGACGGTCTTCCAGAACGTGGATCGTCTTCAGTTGACCTCTGGTTGTCCTTTTAAAACACTCGAAACTCACGGAATCACTTAATGTATTATCCACAAAAGCGGTTTTAATCATTTCCGTACGTTTCCGGTGCATCATTTTTCAAGCAAAACTTGACGCGAACGCGTTGTTCGTTAATTTCGGACGTGTCGAAATCGGCGAACGAAGAAACTTACTGAATTTAACCGCGTGTAATATTAAACTGAGATAAGATAACGACTTCAGGTTTTGTTAAATATATTCACTTGTTCACGGGGAATACATTTATTTAATGTTTGAAACGTTATCGTGTGTAGATTAGCCGTAATAACATTTATCCTGGTATTATTTTGAACAAATCTCGTATATAAGACACTAACACTTTCGGAATAGATTACCTATTACCTTGCCAATATGTCATTATAGATTGTTATTATTTTTGCCACTATGTATTCGTTTGTTGGTACAATTTGTTAGTTATTTCAATTCATATTTATCGTATTGTCTACAACTGTCTGGATTAGATTTATTTGGTCATTATCATGACCTAAATTTGGTATCTCAAAAAAACAAAACATTACGTAATATTATAACATGAAATTAATCAATTAATTTGTAATTTATATTTTTCAAAAGGAATTCGAATTCAAAGTTTATACGAAAAAAATATTGTATTATTTTTTATAAAATTACTTATCAATTTTTTTGTTATATTTGTTTTATTCGTGTTGGCAATTGAAATACACAATTAATCTTCTTATTCGAATATTCGATCGTTGACTATTGTAAGCACACATGTGCATGCACTTATCAATATTGTATTTCACTCGTAATATTCTAGTTATGAAATAACTGGTTAAGGCGTAAATTTCATTTGTTATACGGATGTAGGATGATCTTAATGATGGCAAAAATACTTTCGATGTATAGATGGGCACTTGCTCTCCAAACCGTCGAACTTTGTGTACAGTCACTGATTTATGTTACAATTATATTTACATATGCACAGGGTGCGACAGAGCCGACTGACCAGTTTTGATGAGCTATAAATAACGTACAGTGAAACTTCGAGAAAAGGTTTTTTTTTTTTTTTATTTAAATCAGTATTCGATCTCATTTTTAAAAATTATTTTTTGAAAATTATATCTCCAAAGTGGCGGCCGTCAGCATAGATACACTGTTGTAGACGATCTCTGAAGCTCTCGTATGATTTTCGGCACATATCGACTGCTATGGCCTCGGCTTCCACGGTGATTTTCTGTTTAATCCCTTCTATGGTATACGGGCGATGTCTGAAAACCTTATCCTTGAGGTAGCCCCAGAGGAAAAAATCACACGTGCTTAAATCCGGGGACCGTGCTGACCAGCCTATGTCTCCTCTCAGCGAGACTAACCGCCCAGGTAACATTTGTCGCAAGACAGCAAGTGAAATTCTAGCTGTGCGCGCTGTAGCTCCGTCTTACCGAAACCACGATATACACGTGTCCAGACCGTGATTACGAATAAAAACGGCATTACCGTACAATTCAAAATATACCACTCATTAAGGCCTGCTCTTATCTTATCACAGGCTAATGACCACATTAAACTCGTCAGTCGGCTCTGCCGCACCCTGTATTTGCGTAATCACAGGGTCGTGTTATTTATCTACATTAAATACCTAAATAGTTGTTTTACTCGCTACTATGAGTTATTAATGAATAAAACAATAAAGAAATCGCGATAAATTCAATACGAACAAAATGCAGTGTAAAATACACGGGTAATGTCGGGCAGTATTTCAATTACAGGTTTCAGTTTAGAATACACGTGTAATGGCGAGCTCTAGATAAAAAAAAAAAAACGCTTAGCCCGTTGCTCGGGCAGTGGACGGATGTGACGTTTCCCGTCGGCAAATCGGCCGTCGACCGTGTAAAAATCGATTATTGTCCACGTGCCCGTCGCATTCTGTACCCGCGTTATGCAACGCAACAGTAAAATTTCTATCCGTTTTCCCTGCGGAGGGGTATCCGTTGGTTACTTTGGCGACCGGGCCCGGTATATCGCCCGAACACTGTTCGCGGTTTACAGTGGAGCACCTCGGAAACAATTATATCGCGGAAACCGAAGATTTGCCCGTCGACCCGGGGCGATTGCCGGACGGGTGTAACGCCCAAACCACCGCACGAATGTTCGCCCGGACGGTTTCCCGTGACGTTCGTGTGATTAGGCACTGCCGGTCTGGCCGGACGACGTTAACGGAACAACGGCACGTGCTCTTGTCGACATTTAACGCCGGGGGTCGGGCGTGCCCGGGGCACCCGTCTCGTTACGCGTGGCAGCCGGGGAGACGTGACCGGATCGGCCGCGGACCGCGGCCCCCGGAGCCCCGCGTTTTACAAGAGTTCTGTGGTTAATTGCGCACGCCGTTCTGCGTGCGGTGGACAACGTAAAAGATTGTGCCACGAACGTTCCGCGAGGGAATCTCCGCGCGTACACGACGCGACGCCACTTATCCGGGGAGTCGGTACGAGTAGGCGCCTCGATGTCGCCGTGTCCGGTGAGAAACCGCGCGCAGAAATCGCTCGGAAACGACGGCGTCCGTACGAGCGCCCCGCCGGACATTGGGCATAAATCGGTACGTAACTGGACCGGTGTTTCAAGGCGGAATTCCGCGTCTCTTGGCGCACGGCGACAACACAAGAGTCGATGTCGCGCGCGCCACCGGATCGACAGACAAATTTCGGTTTCACATTTGCGCCTTTGCCCGCCCCCCCCCCCCCGGGGAAAACGCCGACGGAATAATCGGAAACGACAATCGAATGGGTATAGAATTAATTATAGCGGTTCGAGGAGACACCGGCAAATACGATTAATATATTCGTTTGGTATAGTCAATATTCTACGTCGATCCGGGGGCGTTTTGGCGTCACCGTTTGTAACACGCGCATTTATTGTTTCGATTAATGTCAACTCTGCGTGGCGTGGCCAATAACGGCGAGTGAAGTTTTGTTCGTATACGAGTGTTTAAGGAATTGTCCGCGTACCGTTTTCGTGAACCACATAAATTCATCGGCGAATTGTCGACCGGTGTGTACAATGCGACAATATGTATAAAGTCACGGAGATCCATAATCGGGAAGCTCTCCGAAACTTTTATCTTTACCGAGAAACATTATCGGTATGTCGTCTTAATCAATATCGGGATACAATTTTTAATTGTACACGTCTGCATAAAATGTATGCGATTTTGACAAAAACTATTTCAAATTAAACTATCGTCGTTTTTTTTTTCTCCTACCGACACGTATACATTTGTTTTTTTCATGTGTTCGCCGTTTTACCCTCGTAACTTTTTCGATTATTTCGATCTAACCGGAGTCCGTTTCGATTTTTACGTTCGTTCGACGGCCAAACGCGAGGTATTCCAAAAGCGTTTTCCAGGCAAATAAAAATAAAAAATAAAACAATTTTGCGATATTCGTTTCCTCCCTGTATATCACTACGCACTAGTTTCGGGTAGTGCATTCGGATTTTTAAATAATCGAATAACCGGAATCTGATATTCGGAATAATGGCAAAATCCGAACATGCTCGAATATATACGAATGTCCGTATTATTCGGATATCTGAATACGAGGTCTGTTCGAAAATTACAAGGGTTTTATATTTAATAACTACAAAAATAATTTTACATACTATTTAAAGATAAATCCTGCATGACACTCACCTCCGGACGATACGCCAGTGATCCCGGCGATCTTGCCGTTTTCCAAAAGTCCTGTGGAACTGTTCCAATGTTAAAGTTACGAGTTCTGATGCCGCGTTCGCTTTAAATTCCTCTACATTTTGAAATCGTTGTCCTTTAAGCGCAGATTTTAGTCATGGAAATAGAAAAAAATCACCTGACCAGGGGTGCTGGATAATTCGATTATTAATATGTGCCGGGCACACGTACATTACAGGGTTCAGAAAAAAAAAAAAAAAAGGATTTTTCAAATTTGGAATCGCAATAGCTAGAAGTGGGACATATCTTTGAAATAAAAAAAAAAAAAAAAAATCAACAACAAATTAATAGACTAGATTTTTATTTTAATCGATCCAGCGTAAATAAATCGATATATAGATAAATAGATATATCGAAATTACCGTCAAATTTTCAAAATCATATTTTTATTTTATCGTTTAACATGTAGTTTATGTGTATCCCGAAAAACGAGGTTAGTAGTAATTTCTACAATCAGTCATTCTAATATCAGTATATAGATTTTAATTTGCAAATTTTTTCTTTTTTTTTTACAACAACTATAATACTGCATTTGTTTAGAACGTCTGTATGGGTACAATGATTAGCGTGCCCAATAACGACGAGTGAATGTTCGCGTAGTTTTATTTCGTATACGAGTGTTTTAGAATTGTGCGTTTTCGCGAACCACATAAATTCAGCGGCAAATTGTCGACGGAAGCTTTCCGATACGTCCCTGCGGTTCGTTACGAACCGTTTTCTTGTACTCAACCGAAATACCCTCGCGTGGAAACCGAAAACATAAGAATTCGTCCAAAGCCGCACTTGTAAGCGCGTACAAGATATTCGATTGGAATTGGCGAAATGATATAAAGACCGATTTCGGAGCAATAATATACCCAATGTACCCGCGCGGTTGCCGATGTCGGTAACACTAATATATGAGTGGCAGAAACATCCGCGAGGCGTTGACAGTTTGCCGAGCAACGGACGCATGGCTAAAACGTTCATCGGGTGTAAATTGATGATCTTGGTCATCAGTGGTAAATGACGAATTCCCCGGGTCCGGGGAAACTAAGCAACCGTTGCACGCAGACGGTACATCGGACTTCTGGTACAACGAACTACATTGGCCACACGATTCGTTTAAGCGGCACCGACGCCTTGCGACTCGACATCCACGGCCAACCTGAATACAAATGTAACGTGATAAATATCTATTCGATTACACGTATATAAACATCTATACGTGTTGCTCTATTACCTTTCAGTCCGCCAATTCTCCCGACTCGACCCGCAACCAATGGCCAAGGGGTTTACGGCTCCGTTACGCCCATAATTAAATCCATTAGCTTTTGTAAACCAATCGGCTTCGAGCCGGAAATTTCCTTCGTCTACTACGAATATAATTTAATATATCTTTTTTAATTTATAAAATAATTTTAAAAAATATCTTACTTGTTAGGCGCATATATGTTAATTATGTTTACTGAGTGGTAAAATGTAGTATAGTCATACGAATCCGAAAACTGCGCTATGATATTTGTTTTTTTTTTTGTTTTCTTTTTCCTTTTACACGTCGACTTGTTTGCGAAATAAATCGTACATAAAAACGCACTCGTTTTTCGTACGATTTACGAAAAACGATATAATAAATTGTATTTGGCAATTTTTTAACCAGCGCGGTTAGGGAATTTACTGTAATTTTACGATTTTACGAAATCTGCAGGGTCGGTACGTTTTACATTATAATATACCGTAATAATAATAATAATAATAATAATAATAAACGTATTCAATTCTGCGCTTGGGAAACAATTTCGCACCCGGGAGAAACAGTAACTATTAGACAACCCTTAGGGTTTCCATTATCGTTATTCCCCTGTGTTCGTTCCTTATCGAGAAACCGTTCGGAAATGTCGATATCGACGGAAGTGTGTGTGTGTGTGTGTGTGTTTTTTTTTTCTTTTTTTGCATCGCATTGCATAAAGTTACATGCAGACAGAACCGCTCTGATTTGTATTTGATTGCGTACGAGCGCACGGGAAACGGAAGTATCGATGTTAAAATGACAATGGAACCGTCGCATTTCCAACGACGGTTCGAGTTCAATACGCGGACGGACACGTTCGGTGCAAAAAAATGAAAATTCGACGTGTGTTTATATCATGTAAACGGGCTCGGACAAATTTCAGTCTACGCTCCAATATAGAATTACAACGATATTATTTTATACAATTTCGGACTCCCGTCCAAATGACTGACGGGCAGTAGCGTAATATAGATAAAAAGTGATTTTTTTTTATTTATTTATTTACCGTCAAAATTATCGTCCAAAACTAAAGTTCCGTCTTCGACGATTAGAAGAAACGCGAAGCGGGCCAATCCGTACTAAATGATTCGTCAACGATCGCAAAACGGTCGTTTTTTTATCCTTACAAATCTCTATACCTAATCTCTATGATTCGATTAATCTAAATTATAAAAAAAAAAAAAAAAAAATGTCGTAAATTACTGATCACGAAACAGTGTACGGAAGATCCCCGTTGAAGCGTCGCTGTTTGTGGCATAAATGTTTATGACGGGTGGCCTTTACCGTACGGTAGAAGTAAAAAAAAGTTCGATATTTTTTATTTCTTCCCCTCCCCACGCCACGTTATTAAGTTCGTTATCATAAGAAAGTAGTTTTAGTGAAGTTTGGTAGTGATCGCATCATCACTACAGGTGCTCCTGGGGGGGGGGGTTGAAAATTAGACAAAGAGGGTATTTTTTTTTATTATTAAATTTAAATACTGAGCAACTTACACAATTTTCTATTCGAAGTTAATTGTAGAAATTATTGTAGCCAATAAAAAAAAAAAAAAAGCAATATATAAATATCGTAAGTCCTTTATATTCCAAATTATTGTATTAATTACGAAATATTTCATTTATTTCTTAAATACTTAAATACTGTTATTTCTTCATAGCGGTTTCGAACCGTCTGTTTATCTATGTACAACTCTTCCCGCAGCATCGTTTGTGACATGAAATGATTTTAAAAAATCAAAGCTTTTTTTGAAATCTTCATTTTTATCCCACAGTGACGGAAGCTGCACCAAAAAATGACACTGTTGATCCAAACATTTAAAAAAAAAAAAAAAAAAAAGCGGCGGATTCAACGTAAATGTAGCCGTTTTAGTTGTATTCTTTAAATGACCCGGTTCTCTGGGTGAAATTAGCAATTGGTTTATTAATTTCGGTGTTTAGTTTATTTATTTGTATAGCATCAACCGTTTTTATATTTATTTCGTTTGACAAATTACTGTCGAAAAATGCCAACGCTGCTGTTTACAGGGGCTAGGTACCACATAATTTGTTTGACGGTCGACCGAGCAAACGCCTTAACATATTTAATATTTGCATATCCAAATTAGATTTTCAAAAAAAAAAAAAAAAATCAAGTCTTGGACTGGAACTACATAAGCAATAGATGCACAAAACCAAGCTTTTTTTTAAAAAAACAATTGAGTTATTAGCAAACAAATATATAATATATAGGAGCTATTCGACTGGTGCCGTCCAATATATGATAATGTCGTTTCGACGTAAATGCAAGTTTAATATTTTAACGAAATACACCTAATCGATTTAGATTAAATCAACACATGTAAGTTTGCCGGTCCAAAACTTTCGGTATTGACATAAACTCGTTTACTTTTAAATTAGTTTAATAGGAAGTTGGCGGCACGTGTCAAAATCTTGACGGAATTCAATTGCTCGCCATGCTCGGCCCGAATTATTAACGGGTGCACTTATTGAGTGGCCAGGAGTAATACAAGCGGAGAAGTGTTTTTTTTTTTTTTTTTTATTCGCATTTTCCAAACATAATACACGTCGTGGAATTGTGGGACATTGTTTTAAATATTAAGTTTTAACGAATTGAAAGCATTATTTCCTAATCGTTTTATCACATTAAAAACAAAAAAAAAACTCCAGACAATGTGGGAGCACGCTGTGTCCGTCCGCATCGGTGGTTCTTGGACGTGGGCGGTACCGTTTGCCATAAAGGGTAATTCGATCTCTCAAGAGGGTAGTAGGTTTGTGTGGATTCACATGCGGGATGATGTTTGACTCGGACATTAAATTTCCCGACAAAATTGATCCTGTCTTATACGACAATTTTAAACAACGAACAGTTGAGATTTGGTACCTTTTTGAAAAAATCAATAATGTCAATTTGACGCTTTAAGGAAATTAAATGAACTTTGAAAAGGCCAAAGAGGAAATTTTCTCGTTCATTTCCAAGGTTGATGTTCAGAAAACGAACACAAATCGCCAAGAACTGAGTGTGAATCTTAAGGTATGTTTGGATGCAAATGATGTGATTCTCGTTAGCATAATTTTAACTGATCATATTTTGCATCTAAAATAGGACATGAAATCAAGATATCAAGACATACTCGAGCTACAAAGCCCTAATTGGGGACCCTTCAGGTCCATTTTTCAATTGAATCGGTGGAAGATCTCAAACCTTATTTACAAATTAAGTTTATCGATCTGTGAGACATAAATTGTTTTTAAGCAGGTCGGTTACGAGTTTGCCTAGACCAAACTTAAAAAACCTATCTATAACTATGGCAAAAGTTAAGTTAGCTTCAATTCTTCCTGTCAAAATGTCTCTAACCGAAAAAGGACTCGGCGTTGTTCCGCTTTTGACAAACCAAAGAAGTCTGATGGAAATTTGCCATTAAGGTGAACGCTTCTTAAGGTAAATTCTTTACGGAATGTGGAATCGAAGAGTTAAAAATTTAGTATTTGCTAAATACTAAAAAAGGCGTTTTAATTTTAATTCGGAGTACCGAACCATATCATATTTTTGTCGATATGTACGAGGTGCCGAACCGTACAAGGTTAAGAACCTTAACAAGTCCACCACAAGGATTGGCCCGAACGACTGACAAATAATTGTTTAGTTTTTTGCAATTGTATTATGATAATCCGTATCGGGCAATCGGTTAATCCAAAAATCGATTGAACACTAAAGTCGCGGTTATAATAATACTAATTCGCGATGGTTCTCGGACGAAAACGATACCCGTGATGTTTAATATAAAACGTCAATACGCCCGAACCTAATCCGTCGTTGTTTGTGAAAAAGTGAAAAAAAAAAAAGAAAAGAAAAAAAGCCATTTGAATTATAATAAAAGACCAAACCGCCGTCGCCCGCGTTAGACATGACTATACCTACGGATGGGTATCCGTCGGTATTGTAATAAATTCCGAATTCAATTGGCCCGATAAAACATACCGCGCCAGAGGTTTAGGGGTTGAGTTTTGTTTTTTTCTTTTTTGTTCTGGCAAACGGAAAAAAAAAAAAAACAATCGTCCCCCCCCCCCGAAACGTTTAGGCGACGAACCGGGAGGTAAATAAAAAAAAAAAAAAAAAAAAAAAATGCTCCCTGACGGACGGCCGAGGGTACGTGACACGTTTTTGTGCCCTCTCCGTCCGGTCGCGAAACGATGTGTGTGTGTGAATACCCTTCCCTCAGTCTTTGTCCGGCCAAAAAGATTAAAAAAAAAAAAAAAAAAAAGTCATAGGGGAGTAGTCGATGGGCTCGAACCGTTACGGTCAGTGCCGAAGACAAGTCCGTGACCCGCGGACCCGTTTGTGTCGCCCATTGTTGTCGCCCGGCACTCCGGTCGGCGCGCCGGAATGGGGCGGGCCGTCGCCGCACGGGAAGCCTTCCGAATCCCGGATCCGGAGCGAATTAATTCATCGTCCGCCGCCCGCCCGGTTGACGCGTCGCCCGTCGGAATTAATTACGTTTTAAACGCCGCCGGGCGACGGGGACGCGGGGAACCGGCCGGCCGGACGAGCGGCGCCGCGCCGGCTGCGGGGGGACCTGGTAATGAACGCCGGCGTAAAAACGATTGTGTTCCTTTTATCGCCCGGCTAATATCAATCACGGACCGACGACGAATAATACAAAACGTCCACCCTATAAATAATAATAATAATAATAATAATAATGGAATGACCAAAAAAAAAAAAAAATAACAAAAATATACCTCCTGCCTCCTCTTTTTAAACGTCTAAATGCGTTTAATTTAAACTGCTATACGAGTCGAGCCGTCCGCCGGTTTTATTTTTTTTTTTTTTTTCGTTTAAAATCCCTATATTTGTATCTTCTATATCTTGTCCCGGAAAAATCTATCTATATAAATCGTTTTTTTTTTTTTTTTTTTTTAATATTAGTCTCCTTCATAGTATTCACCGCCTGATGTTATTCACTGTTATCGCAACTCTCCTGCCACTTTGCGAAGCAATGTTGAAAGTCTTCGACTTTAAGTTGTTTGATTGGATCCACCGCATAATTGTTTTGATATCGTCAAATCCGTTGTCCTTTGGGGTCAGTGCTAATTTTTGAAAATAAAAAAAAATATCACATGGGGCAAGGTCCGACGAATAAAAGAGGCAAGGTACAATTGGAATTTGTTTATCAGCTAAAAAATGCCCGAATGAGCAGGCGCGTTGCCGTGGTGCAACAACCACGACCGATTCAGGAACTGTTCTGAATGTCGCACGAAGAAAATTTCAGTTAAAACAGATTGGCATAGTCAATAGGAAATATTACACTGACTAGAAAGTTCTCATACCGTCATTCGTCGATCTGATCGAATAAAATTCTCGAATTTTTGCCACCACTTCCACATTTCTTAAAGTTGTAGGTCGACCAGCACGGGAGTCATCATAAACGGCTTCGAGACCCTCCTCAATAAAACTTTTTCGCCATTCAAATGTTTCAAATCTTATCGTTGCTTCGTATTCAAATGGTTTTTTTTAACAATTTCAAAAGTTGGACGGGTGTTTTTGTCGTGCGCTCGTATTTTGCGAATAATCATTCTGTGATTGCTATACAAAGAGCATTTCGTCTACATCTTGGCATTGCACGCAACGAATCTGTGCCTTGTGTCGACACTATTAAATTTGATATTCGACAATTGGAAAATACTGGAAGTCCATCCTAAGTGGACGTGGACACGGAGCACACAGGACGGTAAGAACCGCCCCAAAATGTCCAGTTGGTCAGAGAGGCAATCGAGCGGTCACCAAGACGCTCTGCCCGGAATCGAGCGGTTAGCTTTGTTGGAATGTTATGATTTTGGAAACGTATCTGCAGCGCGGGTTGAAGGAAATGATTGTAAAAAAAAATTTTACTTGGGAGACGTATGATTTAAACAATATGGGGCTAGAGTGTACACAGCTCGAATTTCGCTTGCTGATTTGCGACCAACGTTTCCTGGGCGGTTGGTGTGACATCACAAGGGATGACGTAGGCTGTCTGGCACGTTCCCCGATTGAAACATGTGCGATTTCTCCTCTGGGGGTTCCTTATGGATAAGGTTCACAAACGTCGCCCCCATACCATAAATGACCTGAAATAGTGAATCACCGAAATACTATAGCGGCCATACCGATCGAAACGTGCCGAAAATCATACGAACACTTCCAGAGATCGTCTCCTACGGCAATGTATTGTTGCTGACGGCCGCCATCTCGAATATATCATTTTCAAAACATAATTGAAAAAATAGGATTTCCCAATAGTTTTAATAAAACAAACCGTTTTTCTGTGAGTTTTAAAGTTTGTTAAACTATATATATATATATATAGCTATAGTTCCACATCAGTCGGTTCCGCCTCACCCTGTATATAGTTTTCAAACTGCCTAATAAATAGGCGACACCGATCGACGAGCACCGCCATTTGGAAATCAAGATTCGTACACGTATCCGGTACACTTTGAGAACTCAAAGTTTAAAATCCATCCGTCGATCTTTTCCGCTGCCGGTCTGCGCACAGCCAACCGGTGGGTTTCGGTGGTTTTACACTAAAATTTCGCCCGGCGATTCAAACTGCAGCCTCGGAAATAAATCCCTACGCGTATTGTCCACGCGAAAACGGTGTTTTACGAAAATAAATAATCTATCGGGTGTACCGCACTGTTGCGTGCCAGTCAGAGAAAGTACGGATACGAGTAGAAAATGTAAATCGAGTCTAAACTCAATGACGGCTCAATTTATTGCGCACTGTTCGAATTTAGGAGCTACTAAACCCGGGTCAATTTTTATAGCTTTACAAGCGTTTCGGAATGGCACGACCGGTCGGCTCGATGTCGACGTCCCTTTTTTTGGTCCGGCAATACCCCCGCCTCCCGGAATGGCCGTGAGGCTCTACTTCGGGAGGCGGGTCGCCATCGTTTCATCATTCACGAAGAACACATACGAACAAATAAATACAAAATGTAAAAACCGTTTTCCCCTACGACGGGGCGGGCTCACATAAAATGTGTACATAAACTTCGCGTCCCTACCGGGGAACGGGCAGTAGCCAGGCCGAAGCCCACTTGCTGCCCTTTACACTAGTAAGGGGGGACACTTCCTACCGGTCCCACGGCCGGCGGCGTCGAGGGCTTGGCGTTGCCGTTCAGCCGATTCCTTTTCCGCGACGACCGTCTCGGCGAAGTCGACCGCGGCTTTCCAACGATCTGGGGATTCCAACACGAGCGACACCAAGTCGCCCGGTTCGAAAGGACCTGTCCTCCGGACCAGGCACTCCCTGTCCCCGTCAAACGCCTCGCAGCGCATGAGGGGGTATGGAGAGCGTCGTCATCCTCCTCGTTCTGCTCACCGGGAAAACCGCAGTGAGAACACCCGGGGTGCGGAGCTCGCCCGATCCGATGAAGGAACGAGTTAAAGCATCCGTGCCCCGTGAGAAGTTGAGTGAGGCGGTAGGTCGTCGATGTCGGCGTCCCTGTCTGCACATGAACCTCACTGACCGACCGATTGACTAAATCCGAACCAGAACCACCTGCTCTGGGCCTTCTTCGACTGGTGGTGGTATCCGAAGTGTTTGGCTCTGTCCACGTCTTTGTGGCACGGCTCTCGGACTAAATGGTACTTGCCGACCGTGCACTGTTTGCTAATTGCACGTGTCAAGTTCACATTCTAATCGGTTGCCAGGCCTCGCCTTGACATAATTTTCGTATAACGAACTAGGCACGCGCGTACCTATAATAATATGTACATTATGACGCGATGATCGTCCTTGTTACATGTCCGGGAATCGCCTATTATTGTCAAATAATACGTAAGGTCAGGACAGAGTCCGTAACAGTACGCCCTTCTTTCAATTCAAGTCCGTTTATTCGAACGTTTTTGTCCCGGGAATATTTTCAACAAAATGTATATTGTCGTCTCGAATGCCTAATATTTTAAATATAATTAGGTTTCCGATTTGTTAGCGTCGAGACGGTTTTTTTAAGTACATTTTAAATGTATGTTATTTTAAAGTTAATAATATCTTAAACGAAACGGGTTTTTTTTTTTTTTTTTTTTTTATACACGTCTTTATCTTGTAATATTATTTAAACGTATTTTGCGGAAATTAAACGCGCTGTAAAATTTATATAACTTACGGCTTTGGTAAACGTTTTTTTTCTTTTCTTTTTTTTTTTTTTTTAATAGTTTTTTAAATAATTTTCTTTATAATTTAATATGCACGAGAAAGTCCTTCAAATTACAAACTTGACATATTATTTGAAAAAAAAAAAAAAAAAACAAAATAACCTTATGATGATATAATCAAACTGAACGAAGGGAAACTCGTTAAAAAAAAAAAAAAAAAAAAATGATATTGTTGCTCCACCCGGGTATGTACAAACAAGCGAATTTTTTCCACTATCCCGGCGGAAGTGTATCGTTTAAAGATTAAAGACGCTTGAGGGAAAACATTTATGAGCATTTAAAATACTACACAACCGTACCGTAACGTCTGCAACAGAATCGCCGTCTTCCGTTATCTTTAATTTATTTATACGTGGACGGGCGTGTTTTTTTTTTTTTTTTTTACAAAAAGTATTTTAAGAATGGACGCGAAACTCGAATGTATATTTGAACACCCGTGAGCCGTAAGCCCGAAGCGCGCCCGTCGGCGATCACTTTTACACGGTTTTTCTATGTTGGCGTTTTGTGTTTGGCTCTTCGTGTTTTCGATTCGGTATTATTTCATGCGAAATCCCGTATCTTTTAAACGAACGAAAACCCGGATACGCCCGTACACAATGCGAGCTTTTCGAAACTTTGCCTGCAATTGTCTCCTGAACACTTTTCCATTCGTCTTGACGGTTGTTAGGCGGCGTTCCGGTAGGCATTTAATGAAAAAACTTAAAAATTCGTCACACAGTCAACGCGAATTGTCGGGCCATTTGAACGGCGTGTAATGACATTTTCAAAACGCTCCGGTGGTTCGCGCGCTAATTGTCGAGCGTTCGAAATTGTCGAGAATTGTCCCGTTTTTAATCGGTTTTATGCGGATAAAATCGGTTCGACCGGGCAGAAAATTTACGAAAATTGAAGAACACAAGTCGTGTGCACACTTGATGCGAAAAAGAAAAACGTTTAATAGGACTTTCAGGGCAATTCGTACGTGCTACAACGTTTGGCTATTTTCGTTTTGTCCGATGACGACTTTTTCGGGCTCTTATAAAACGGACAATTGTAGTTTATTTTGTATTCGTTGGCGGTAGAATTTAAATTCCCTCCCGGTCCCCACGCCTTCCCAATTTCCCACCAACAACAGTGGCGTGCCCGACCACGGTGTGCAGTATTTTCGGCTTCTTGGTTTTTCGCGTAAACATTATTTGAACTGTTCGATTCTCTCGGCTGAGTACAATATGGCTCGGAATATGAAACGCGTAACGTGATGATTGATTTTTGCGTAAAAAGTTTTGCGTTTTTCGCACCCGATTATTGCATTTGTGTATAGGACGGGAAGCAGAGAACACTAAACCTACGCTGGGTTTTCGCAGTTACCCTTCTCTATTCGCGTCTATTTTCCTCACCGGGATTTAGTGAACCGGACCGGGTTGTACGACTCAAAACTACGTATAGGCGAAGTCACCGTTGACCGACGGCTTCCCAGTGGAAGAAAATGGAATGGAAGAAAATGTTTGAAGACGATAAACCGACACTTAAAAACAATAATGTCACTATATTGACTGAGACTGGGCAGCCCGTGGTTCACACAAATGTAACGCCCGATACCAACTGTCTGCCCGAACATCGAGTCGACACTAAAAACGGCCGGCCGCACACCAAAAGAGCAGAACTGCTTTAAACAGTGTTAGTCGGCCAAACGCAGTTTTTTTTTTTTTTTTTTTTTTAAATGGAACATAGGGAATTACGTTGTAAACGTTGTATTGATAAGACAAAAACAAAACGAAAACATTTTCGCTTTAAACACCATCAGTCATGACAGTCATACTGTCTGAAGTGTCCTACATTTTTCTTTAATCGTGAATAGACAACGTATAATCTTTCTATTTTGTATTTTGTTTTTATTTCCATGCGTTCAAATTTAATTTAAACAATATTTGTATTTATAATTATAATTATATTTTTAAGTATTTAACATTATATTATATTACAATGGCTTGTGATAGTGAAATTTCAGTAAGTCAAATAATACAATTTGTATTATCAACTTTAAACAATTATATTGATGAACAAGAACAAAAAAAATCAAGCACAAATGACTTCATTTCAAAATGGACACAATTTATATTCTTTACGGATAGGACAAGATGGCGGGCAAAATACGAGTAATTACTACAGTGCTTTTGCATCCAATGTTACATTGCCTATGACGGACAGTAGCAGTTCATATTATTAAGTTTACAAGTATACCCATTTTTATAAAAATAATAATACGAAGAAAAATAAAACAGTAAAAATTATTAATTTTAATTTAATACGTATTGTAAAATTTAACGTTTATAGTTTAAACAGTTAAATGTCAAAATAAAATATTATCCTTATAAAGTATACCTGTATAATATCTTACCTATGTGTAATTAAAAGCCTTTCTTCTGGAGAAATACTTCTTCTGAAATTAGTGTCTTCTTTTCTCATTTCCTCTCCTATTTTCCGTATGATAAAATCAAAAGTTGTAATACTAACGCGTGTATAGTTTTTGAATTTTTTTTTTTCATCTGATCGTAATTCACATATAAATGATACAATAACATTGTGAGTGATACGTTTTCTCGTTTAATGGATGTACCCATACCTTTTTTTTTTCCTGTTCTTCTAAATTGTGTAAAAGGTACCGCATACAAATCGCAACTTCTTCGTGAGATGACATTTTCGAAACTATATAGATTTATATAATATATTGTTTGTCATGTCTTGTCTTGACTAGCTGATATGCGCATACATAAAACGAATTGTTTTTAGTGGACTAATACAAAAAAGACTAACGATGACTAACACAGTTTTGCTCTTTTGGTGTGCGGCCGGCCTAAGTCTAAGCTAAGTCTAAAAAATTATGGAAACCCATATCCGAATATATAGCCAACTCGAAAGTAGAAGCTAGCGAATGTACAAATCACTTACATAAATCACTCAAAACTACTCTTTAAATAATCGTAATTCTCAATCATAAACAATTTATATATTTAAGCACGTAGTAACCATAAAAAGAGTTTGATCAACACACTATGTACACAGTAGTGATCACGGTTTCACTTGATTACTACAGCGATCATTACCAACGGGATCGATAGTAATGACACGGATATAATAATTTGAAAAATTTTAAAGACTCGGAAAAAAAAAACAAAAAACTTTTAACTTATGGAGTTTAATTGGATTATCTACCGGATAATATTACTGGCAACTGCTTGAATATCTGTTCGAGCTGGAATACGATATATCGCAATTAAAAAAAAAAAAAAATCACTATATAACAAAAATGTATCGAAACATAAAAATTATTCGAAAAATCCAGTGGTGCACCGTTAGTGGTGGACGTCGCGTCCCCTGTGGATTAATAAACCAGTATCGAGACTATTCATAGGGTTTGATATAAATGTCCGGTTATTATTCGTATGCATTTAAATTGCAAGTGTACGATAAATATACGATGATACCTAAAGATTTGTCAATTATTTTATATTTAAATTCTGAGTGTAAATGGTATTTTTTTTTTTTTTTTTTTTTTTAGTATTGAAAATGCTCCAATTTTTCCATATGGTACGTTATTTAAACAAATTCTCTATTTGTTCCCGACAATTGACCGACCAGACCGTTTTGGAGGGTTAGGACGGTGCCCGAAATTCGAATATCGTCACATATTTTTTCGTAATGGTATATCAGTTAATTTCACAGTACTTAAACCAGGGACTGGAACCATAACGATTTTTGCGATTCTGGTGCCGGTTCGGTTGTTAAAAAATAATCAGTTCCAGTTCCAATTCCGGTTATTAAAGTTATAACATACGGGTTCCGGTTCCGGTTATTACAGGTTCTTTGAAATGCATAGTTTCAAAAAGTATTACCTGTCACTTATTAGACTTTTTTTTTTTTTCTTGTCAATAACAAAACTACCGACAAAATAACGAAATTAATATTTCGTGACAACAATGAACACTGTTCGTATTATTGTCATTCACGCTATAGTGAATGGTCGATTTCGAAATAGCGGGAAAGCAATTTTCAAGTAAACTTCATGACGAATTCAAGCATGTTTTCAAAAGTTTTATGACGAGTCTGTACAATCGGCATGATAACGTTCTATTTTGTTAGAAAACCGTTAACAGCGAAATGTTATTACTCACAGGTATTCTCGTTGGAAAAACCAATTATCGATTTTGTACCGGAATGTTCGAACAATTTGGTAGATGCAAATCGGGGACGGTCGTGTATATTAAAACGATTATTTCCCCGGCAAAAATACAATTGTTTTATAAATGAAAAATCGTCAAATAAAAATCCAATTTCCATGGAAACAAGACAAATTGTGACATATCGATGGAATCGGAATCCAACTCAAATAATATGTCCGGTTTTATCGTAGAACCACCGATAAGAACGTAAAAGGAACCGAAAACGTTTGTATTTTATTTAAATAGTCCGGGTTCCGGTTCTGGGTTTTCCGAATCGAGAAATATGGGTTCCAACGGAGGTTCTGGTTCTAGAATTTTCGTCCGTTCCGGGCCGGATCCAGTACGCCCGACACAAACTGTATTGCTCGAACTTTCCGTCTACGCACAACAGTGACCTGTCCCGTGGTCGTGGTAATTCGGTTTCATCATTTCGGCTGCGACCGTATACGGTTTTTTACGCTGTAATCAACAATTGCGTTCATTCGACAACACCGCGAAACGAAAAAAAAAATGATAGTTTTATAAATGAAAAATCGTCAAAGAAAAATCCAATTTCCATGGAAACTAGACAAATTGTGACTTATCGATGGAATCGGAATCCAACTCAAATAATATGTCCGGTTTTATCGTAGAACCACCGATAAGAACGTAAAAGAAACCGTAAACGTTTGTATTTAAACGTGGTCGTGGTAATTCGGTTTCATCATTACGGCTGCGACCGTATACGGTATTTTACGCTGTAATCAACAATTGCGTACATTCGACAACACCGCGAAACGAAAGAAAAATGATAGGATAAAAAAAAAATGAAAAAAAATGTAAAAAATTTAACGAAAGTTAACCTATTCCGAAAGACGGGGAACACAACTTTTTAAAACATAACCGTAATATTGGGTACGTGTGCGGTTTTACGAAGTGCAAACGCGTGTCGTTTTGAACGATGTGGCCACATCTGTTACGAAATAAATGTAAAGGAACCGAGGACGGATAATTAAACTCGAGGCTTTGTATTACATTTAGTTTCGGTTTACGTAATATGTTAACGTATTTGTCACGGTGGCGCGTACAAACGGATTCATCTCACCGTGCAGGCTTAACTATAGACGGAAAAACCGTATAAAAAAAATACGACAAAAAAAAAAAAAAAAAAAAAAGTTTTCCGTAATGGCCGACGTCCCGGGGAAAAATGTCCGTTCGCGGGCAATTGTCGGAAAACACGCACAGCCGCCCCGGCGTTGCGACGGGAATAAAAAAAAAATGCGTCCGTCGATTTGAAAACAACCGCCGGCGTCGATTATTTCACCGCGAAACGACACTAATCGCGATTTCATTATTGCAGACGAGTAATTTATTAATTATTGCCGTCGGATTCGTGTTGGGTACTTGGCCGTTGAAATCAATGGTTTTTCCGGTCGTGTTGACCGCGATCGACGTGGCCACGGGGTCCCGGGACAATTTGTCGCCGACCGCCCCGGCCTGGCCCGTCGGCATTCGCGGTTTTACCGGCCGTTTGGCCGGCACATTTCTTCGGCGGAACGCTCGCCGGAACTTCCGTAGAAGCCGCTTGCATGTTATAGTTGCGAACACGAATAAAATTGATAAAATCGCGTCATTGACACAACACGTCGGTTATTTGAATCGTTTAGGGCCGATGTTTGGCGACGAAATCCGTTTGTTTCTACCATTCTTTACTGTTGTCGTTTCGGTTCACCCTCGGCGTGCCGTACGCAAAGGCTGTAGGTTAGTGTTCGGGTTTTTCCAGAAATCTTTAATGGCTGAACGCCGAGGTTTTAGGTCGAGTTGTTTGAGTTATACGATGTGCTTTCAAATATTAGTTTACGTGATGCCGCAGCCCGGTCAAATGTTTCTCATTACACGCTAAACAGGATTTTAACGGTTACACTATTATTAGAAAACGAAAGTGGTTAGGCGGAAAAGAAGATATCGTAGTAGCCAGAGCGGTGAAGGGTGATGGTTCTTGCGAGTGAGGAAAAATGATGCCCGTAGTGTAAATGGACCATTTTTACGTCAAAAAAAGCAGAGGGACCCGGCAAAGCGATTGTGGAAATGCGATTTCGGAATACAGTAAGCGCGGAGACAATTCGAAATTGTTTTCGTCACGGTGGATTCAGAACAGACGACAGAACAGGTGACGGAAACGAACACAATCTTCCTGGAAAACCAGTCGAACTCTCAGAAGCAATGTGTGGAAATTGTATTGACTCACACCTCGGCGTTGCACGGGTACCAACCGGAGAAGAGATCTGTAATGCGGTTATGAATACTCGAACAATCGAACACTAACCAACACTGATGAACAAGAAGAAGAAAACAGCGAGGCGACCACGTCGAGCAAAGAAATTGTGAGAGCTCTTAGTGTCCTCAGGAGAGCGGTCCAGCACCGTGCAGATGAACGAGGCTCTGAGCAACATTATTCTAACGAAACCATGGTACATCAAGTTACTCGACGCAAGAATACAGACGTCGACGAATACATATTTTACATAATATAAAAAATTAATTTTGTTTTTTTTTATAGTCAATACATTTGTATCGTTATAAATAAAACCAATTGTTTATTAGAGACATTAGGTTACGTGGCATACGTTCACTTTGGTCCAAAAATGTTCCTAATGAAGCGGCTTCTACTGTATACGGTAAATTTTTTTCAACAATTTTTACCACCAAAAAAAAAAAAAAAAACGAATATATTTTTTTTGTTTGCAAACCGCGATCTCGTTAATCGCAGTGTAATATGTATTGCCGGTGCGTTTTGTACGAGGCCCGGGTACGTTTTGTACGAGGATTTGCTGACTTTATTCGAAACACTAAATCCGCCACTGCCCATCGGTCACCTCCGCGAACGTAAGTGCCCCCCGAGCGTATATCTTAAAACCCAATCAACGGATTTCTACGACGGGTTAAGATAGACCAAGGGCGGAAAATGGAAAAACCATATTACAGTTGTGGCGGCTGCGAAACGGGCGGGATCGCTGCATTCGATAGGCAGGAAAAGTGCACGATTTGGATGATTAATCATCGGCTTTGGCATTAGTTTTTTTTTTTTTTGTATCGCATTCGAGACGGCCGCCAACCTCGATACGGACAGGACCACTGATTGGTTTTCGACAACCCGCACCACCTATTGTCCCGTGAAAAAAATGCCCAATTGTCCCGGCCAGTATTTTCCCGTACTCTGTCCAGGCCCACTATTAATTTATCGTATCCTACAAACGCGTTAAACAATTATTATTATCAATGATTGTGAATTTGTATACGAGCCACGTCCAGAAAGCAAGTGTACTACTCGATATTTGTAGGGTTTAAAAAATAAAAAAAAAACAAATGGTTACATTGGTATACGTGTAAGTTATTTTTCCACATAGTCGTCATTCATCTCGATGTAGGTGGGTGAGGCGGGGGATTCATTTTTTGATGCCTGCCCCGTAGAACTCTGCCACCACCTCCTTTGTTCGCTTGTCGACCGGGGGCCTTCGCCTCCTAGTCTGTTGCAAATTTTTGTCCATCCATGTGCATCTTCAGGGAAGTGATGTAGGTAATCTGAAGGCGCCAGGTCGGGGGAATGCGAGGGATAGTTCAAAACGTCCCATCCAAAGTTGAGTCCAGCAGTTGCTTCTTGACGTTGTCCGTGTCTGGTCGGCGTTGTCGTGCAGCAGACGGACTCTCTTTACTTTCTGTGAATGTTTCGTGCAGCAGAGATCTAGAGAGAGACACGGAAACATTGCGGAAAGTCCATCGCAGTCAATCTGCGATCTTCGCGGGCTGCATTTTCGACTTTTTTTCACATGCTCGTCAGTCGAAATCGACGTTTTCCCACTCCTCAATCGTCATGCACGTTCGTGAGGCCATTTTGTAACTGCCCACACCGCCATAAATCGTTTTTACGTTATAAAAAATCTCAAGTGGAGATTTCTCCTTCGCGACAAGGTAACGGATAACGGCGCAGATTTCGCTCTGGACGGCAGAATCGATTGACATGTTTCACGAGAAAAATTACTGTGACGACTGTTTTTTTTTCAACGTATTGAACTCGTTCTTGTATTGTTTTAAAACTGAAAAGTCATTAACCACGCGGTAGTGTGACAAACACAGAAAAAAATTCGGCTCAGTACATTAACTTTCTGGTCGTTTGTTTTTTGTCTTTTTCGTACCGTCTATGCGCGCAGAGGGTACAAGTATGTAAAAATGGCTAGTTTTATGGCAGATGGCCAATGTAGTGTAGGTGAATTTCGATCGAATATCTTATCTCCAATCGCCACCGGCACGAATTGCCGCCCAAATCGTAAGAAATTTTTTTTTTATTGTAATTGACGTGTTGTTTAGTTATTTGGTGTAGGTTTTAAGGTAACCGGGCTGGCCAGTCTGTGCCCCGTTAGCTCGTGAGTTATTATAACAATACTATTGAATTTTTTATTTTTTATTTTGTGATTTGTCGTGGGCAACGAAAATACAGCCATATTCACATTATTTAACTTGTTCAAGTCATTCCGCTGTAGGTGTAAGTCTACGCGCCCACAAATCTATACACCCCGCACCACACGCACTAGTGCCCGCTGGTTTGCCCGGCCACCTCCTTTTGGGAACTGTACAAGACACGCGCAAAGTCCGACGTACTAATCGAATTGCGGACGAATATTCGGTGCCCCCGGGTTTGAGAGATTTATATCATCGATCCCCCGAGCCCGATCGTTTACGGCGACCTCGACGTGATACTCAGAAAGGTATAGGTTTTCTTATTAATCATTCGAGTCGCGCTGTATACAGGCGTTTATCGTGTTGCCGGTACCTGTCTGCTCCGGACCGATCTAGCGTCTTGTTTTCACTTATCTTTCGCCGTTCATTTTTCTATTTTTTTATTTTTTTTTTTTTTCTATTTTCTCCCCCACGCGTTTCCAATCGAAGTTATTCCTCGAAACCCGTCGTCGCGCGTCAAATGTAATTGTCGCCATCGACGTGCCAAACGGGCATATTTTTTCCCCTAGGTTTCGCTCGAAAACCAACGCATAAAACGCTTACGACGAACGTTCGCCGAGTAAAAAAAAACGGACAACGGACGGTGTTTAGATGGAACACTGCGTATTTATCGTATCGAGGTGCGTTATTTAAAACCATTAAATCGCGCCCGAAATTGTCTGGTTAACGTTCAAACGCGAATAAGCTGCAAATCGAGTGCGGTGTAATCCGTCAACAAGCGGTCGGGGTTAAACTAACGTCGTTAATCGCGGTAAATATTTATCCTCGGCGAAATCGGTGGGGTTTAAATCATAGGCGGACGTTTTGTTTTACACGATAATATTAAAAAAAAAAAAAAAAAAATGTTTAAAAAAAATAAACGAGGAAAAATACGTACACAATCGAACGAAAGTATTTTAAAACCGTCGTTCAGTGCGCGTTTTTTCAATATAATACAATAGAAATTAATAATAAAAAAAAAAAATGATGAAAACAACGACCACCGTATTATCCGCGCGACAATTTTTGTTGTCGGATTATTTTAATACGACGCGCGCCGATGTCGAAAGCTCAAAAAAAAAAATGCTAAACACGTTTTCCGTATATTATTTCGATAGACAGACAATAGTTTCGATACAATTCTTTGTACCTACTTAAGCGGTGTGCTTGTTAAAAAAGATAAAAAAAAAAAAAAAAATACAACTGTGCGCTTATCGTCCTCCTCCTCCTCCTCCTCCTACTGCTCCTCCGACATAGCTACTAATAATCATCGGATACACGTTCGAAATGCGGTTTCGGATGGCTTTGTAAGAAAATAATTATTTTTATTTTTTTTTTCAGCGTCTTTAAAAAAAGATCCGTCGAGTTTATTTACCGACTAAGGCTTCGCTTTTTGTATTTATTTTATCTGCAAAATTCAGTGAAACAAAGTGGTTTTAGTTTGATATAGTCCGTTGTACATTATTTTTATTTTGTTTTTTTTTTTTTTTTTTTTTTTTTTTTTTTTTTTTTTTTTTTTTTTTTTAATTAAGCACGTCTTGTTTGCACAACCATCAATCGACTCGCAGATAACATTACCGACCCAACGGCCGAAAAAAAAGAAAAAATAATAATAATAATAATTTAAATTACGATTTTTCCGATATTCCTGTCGACCGACATGGAAATATCTGAGCGAAAAACCATTAGGATTATTATATTTATTCGAAAACGTAAATATTTCCCAAACAAAATAATTCAACCACCGTGTGTACGTTTTATTAGATCGAGACTATCGTGCGAAATACAACATTTCGCAACAAAACAACGGAAATGATGGAATTTTCGATTACTATTAATATTCTTCAAATGAAAAATGAAATTAAATCTCGGCAAATCTATTGATACGACTATCGCTCTTAAATGTGGTTACTCTGTCCGCCTGTTGCGGCGAACAGTACGGTTAAATATTACCCTGGCAACAGCGTATAAGGCTAATCAAAAAGGCTAATCCTTAATTCTCGTTCTCGTACTCGTAAAAATATACTAATCAAAATATGAATTAACAAGCTTGAAAAACGAATTGCTATAATCCATAAGTCACGTTTGAAACCTAACCAAACCTATAACGGGGTATACAACTGAGGGGCGCGGCAAAACAAAAAAAATCCAATCTAAACAAGGTCTAACCAAAATATTTGGCAAATGCAACTCCCCGCAATGCGTTGCGTACGAAAACAATCGGAGGAGAATCCGTAGGATTTCGTAAGCGATTCTTGTCTGGTGTTGGCGACCACGAAAATCCTCTCGTCTAGCAACAAAATACCCAAACTCTGTCTGACGTCCCTCGCAGCCGTTTGAACATGAAGAAACGGCGTAAAGACGTTTTTAATTTTTAATTTTTTCTTTGTATAACGTTCCTTCTCTAGCCAAGGATTAAACCAAGTAGTGTTTTGCTAGAATTGCCGTGCTAAGGGCCACTGCCGACGGGTGACGGCTCAATTCCGTACGTATTTTCTTGTAAAGAAGTCGATTATATAATTTTACCGAGCAAACCGAATCCGAACGCGGACGCGAACATACGATGTCTAATCAAAAAGTATCGAGACTGTTAATAAAAAATATACATATTTATAAGATAAAAATATTTACGTTCAATCTCCTTCAAAATATGCTCCTTCTGAGTAAACGGCGAAAAATATCAATGTAGTACTTCTTTGTTCTGGTTTGTCCTTTTTGGAGCATACTCACGACGGACAACACCTTGACAGTCGAAAAGAACTCGTTGCGGCTTGTTGACGGACGTCCTTCACGTTCATCGCTTTCAACAATTGTTCTACTCTCTTTAAATCGTTTGAACCATTCAAAAACGCGAGCACGGGACACGGTTTCATCTCTATAAGCTAACAATAACATTTGGTAGGTTTCAGTAGCCGTATTTCCCCAGTTTATGGCGAAATTCAATGCACACTCGTCGTTCCATATTTTCGCTCATAATGAAATCCGACGGGACGTAAAAACACACTTAACTACTTAATCGCACCTAGAAGCCGACTGAGACAATTCTAATCTAATCTATGCCCAATATATTTTCCCAACATACAAAGTTTGATTAATACAGTACGTGTAAGTTCATACTTACACCAGATTACGATTTATCTTATCAGTCTCGATACTTTTTGATTATACCTCGTATATATGTAATCTAAAGAACCAAAAATGTGTATTATTTTTAAAAATGTATTTCTCAACGCTATGAATTTTTTTGTACGATAAATTTCGCATACTGAAATCCGACAGGACGTAAAAACACACTTAACTACTTAATCGCACCTAGAAGCCGACTGAGACAATTTTAATCTAATCTATGCCCAATATATTTTCCCAACATACAAAATTTGATTAATATAGCACGTTCAAGTTTATACTCAAATCTTATCAGTCTCGATACTTTTTGATTAGACCTCGTATACTGTACACGATAGTGCACGCTACAGCGTCCGCCGGATTTTAATATTTTTACACGCGTCGCGTTAAAAAAAAAACCCCCGGCACAACGGTACTCCCGTATGCTTTGAAAAAAAAAAAAAAAAAAAAATTGATTATTTACGCCGGTGCCGGCGAAACGGAGAGACCCCGAGGCGTGAATCCAAACCGGCGGATCATAAACGCTAAAACGCCGTGCGGCCACCGAGCTCGTATATTATAATCGCAATAAACTGAAAATTGAACGCGGGCCGGCCGCGGGCTGGCCGACCGTCGTCGGCGGGAAGTGTGCCCGAGGGGTTGCGGTTATTCCGTCCGGAGCGTTTTCCGCAAGAGAAAATTTATCGTTTCCCCGTCCGCCGCGCGCCCCCGTCCGCCGCGCCGGGGAAATTGAAAACGAAAATATTTGTCTACGGGCGCTATGCGGAATAAAATAAATGAAATCACCTCCGTCGCGTTATCAATCTTTCGGCCGGCTGTACACCGATCGATATCGATACCAGGCCGTAAGATTATCAACAAAAATAAAATAAATAAATAACAACAATTCTATCGTCTACACCCGGTGGTCGGCAACCATATCGATCGACCAGGCCAGTTACTGTTCCGTTAAATCTCCCGAACCACCTTGACCGCATGCAGATTTTAGTCTTGGGAAAAGAAAACGCGCACATGAGGCCTGCTGACCAGGAGAGAATGGAGAGACTGCGAGACAGCAGCATTTTTTTTTATCAGCCAAAAATTCACGAATCGACAGCGCTTAATGTGCCGGTGCATTGTCGTGGTGAACAATCGATGAACGAATTTGGCAACTGTACATTTTCCTGTAAAATTGCACGACAAGACTCAATTGAAATTCCTTTTTTTTTAACTGGCGAACGGTTAATCGTCGGCGATTTCGCATTTTTTATTCGCAAATTGTCGTCACACCATCGTTTCTGGATGACGTGAATCATCTTCGGTTGACCTCGGGTTGTCCTTGAAACGTTTAAAACACTCGACAGTACCACTTGATGATTTATCCCTAAAAGCGATTTTGATCATTTCCGTACGGTTCCGTTGCATCGTTTTTACCAAGTTTTAAGCAAAAATTGACGCACACGCGTTAATGACCGGCCTGGTCGTTGGATCGTAACGAAAATCGATTTTACCATTGTCGAATAATCCGGGTTTGCCATATCGCCGTATTCTACGGATTTACTATTATCGGTCAATCGGCATAGTCGGAATAGCCAATTGTTGTCGGTTGACAGACCATCGTCTGTCCTAAATTTCGCGTTTACGTTCCGAAATTCTAATTGGTTTACAATAATAAAACGAAAGCGATTAAAAAATGGTATAAAAACGTATCGTTCAAATAAGGGAATGAAAGTTGAAATTTTTTGTAGTTTTTTTTTGAAAATTAAGGCACACGATTTTCAAACGCGGATACACGAAATTTGCATGATCATACATAAAAACATGCAGATTTCAATGCAATGTTTCCAAAAAAAAAAATAAAAAATTACTGTTTACGACGAGATTAGCTAAAAACAACGGCAGTGTGTTATTGAAAGTCTGAAATAAATTGGACCGGAATGTAACTATAACCCTTCGTTCATAGCAGCACAGTAGTTATCAGCAAAGGAAAATAAAAAATTTTCCGATTGTGAATCCGTCAATGAAGCATTCGAATGCGCCTGACTCGCTATTTACAGACATGAAAAACAAAAGTAAAATTACGGGCGCAATTGTTTCAATTTTTACAATAAACGTATAATATCCGCCCCGACGGTCAAGCCTAAAAAATAGCAGTACGAGGTCTGTAGAAAAATTTCCAGGACAAATGTTATTACGGCTAATCTACACACGATGACGTTTGAAATTGTAAATATATGTGTTCCCCGCGAATAAGTTATAAGATATTTTAATCGAAACCCCAAGTCGCTATCTCATCTCAGTTTAATATTACGCGTGGTTAAATCCAGTCAGTCTTTTTCGTTCGCCGTTTTCGCGGAATATCCGAAATTAACGAACAACGCGTGTGCGTCAATTTTCGCTTAAAACTTGGTAAAAACGATGCGACAGAACCGTACGGAAATGATCAAAATCGCTTTTAGGGATAAATCATCAAGTGGTACTGTCGAGTGTTTTAAACGTTTCAAGGACAACCCGAGGTCAACCGAAGACGATTCACGGTCTGGAAGACCGTCGACGTCATCCAGAAACGATGGTGTGACGACAATTTGAGAAAAAAAATGCGAAATCGCCGCCGATTCGCGAGTTAAAAAAAAAAAGGAATCTCAATTGACTCTTGTCGTGCAATTTTACAGGAAAATTTACAGTCGCCAAATTCGTTCAGCGATTGTTCACCACGACAATGCACCGGCACATTAAGCGCTGTCGATTCGTGCATTTTTGGATGATAAAAAAAAATGCCGCTGTCTCGCAGTCTCTCCATTTTCTCCTGGTCAGCAGGCCCCATGTGCGCGTTTTCATTTCCGAAGACTAAAATCTGCATGCGGTCAAGGTGATTCGGGAGATTTAACGGAGCAGTAACTGGATTGTAATGTATCGATATAAATGCCCTTTATCATCTGCAAACTCAGCAACAGGCGTGTTTGGAGGGGTAGGCCGATCTGAAGCATAAACATTATACAGGACCCGGAGAGAGACCTCCACGCTGGAGCACGCCGGTATTTATACAGGCTAAACCCCGGAATGACGAGCCAAATAATCTCACGTGAAATCAACGGTCAGATAGGTACGATTTAATCAATAGGCGGTATGTTAAGTAATGCACCTACACGCGGTTTATTAAAAAATATACAATGTACATTATACGGTTTACATATTCCCATGGTTCCGATATCAACTAAAAAATAACACCCGTTTTCGCGACTCGGGGACGAAACGGAATGATAAAGACAATTTCAAGGCGGAAATAAAAATAAATTACGTTGCCAATAAACGACAATCGCCGAGACGTAAAAATTGTGTCGAACAGAAAGAGAAGAAACCGAGTGGGGAAAAAAAAATGGAACACTCCGGACCGAACGAAAACCACCCGGAATACCCGTTGAACTACGTCGGATATCATTTCGTGAAACAGTACTACGACTGTATGTCCCGGACGCCGGAGCAGGCGTGGCGTTTCTACGCGGAACGCGGCTACCACATGACCGTCTACGCGGACGGGACGGCCGCCGTCGCCGACACCTGGAGCGCCGTGCAGACGATGCTGCTGCGCACCGCGTCCGCGGACGGCAAGGACAAAGACGTCGTGGACATCGACACGGCCCTGGCCGTCCCGGGCGGACCGCCGGGCCAGGTGTTGGTGATGGCCGCCGGACACCGGTTCTCGCAGTCGTTCGTCATCGAACGCCAGACGTCGGGCAAACGGACGTTCGCCGTGGTAGCGTCCGTCACTAGATTCCTGCCGGACAACACGACCCGACGACCGCCGCCGCCGCCGCCGCCGCCGACTTCGGCCGGAACCGTCGGGAAACGACCGGACGACGGCCACTCTCCCGCCGACACTGCCGCGACCCACGGCACCCCGCGGTCTCGGGCCTCAGACGGAGCACGCCCTCTCCCGGATCTCGGCCGCTAAGCCTACGTCCGCGGGCGTGTTTAAAGAACTATTTGGCGTGTTACGGACAATGTCCTCGACGAGTTAGGTCGGGATTTTTAAATTACCGTAACCAATAGAATTAAATAGGTGTCGAATAAATAGCGTACGGCGTCCTGGGTACAAGTCCGGCATTATTTATTGTCGCCCAATAATATGTGAGGTTAGGACGGAGCCCGTAACATCGTCCAAATTGTGTATTTTTTTTGCCTTATGTTGAATTGCTGATTTGCGAATGTAAATCTACGGTTGTTTTGACAATCAATTGCCCAAGTGCAAAAGCCTCAAAATTATGAGGAGCTGAATTTGTCTTTGTTCTATCAGAACGACCTTTTTGATGATTTTCGTGGTCCAAGACCATACGTGACGTATCAATGGGAGTAGAGCGGCTATTGATGGTGAAAAAACGGTATCGTTACTAGGCCATTCCTTTTTTAACTCGCGGATCTAATATGTATCTAAATATGTAATTCGAATCAATACAAATTGGCATATGAGCGAGACCCCGGCCAATCTGTATGGTGTCATTGCTGCCTGCGCCCGGCTCCCGAATCATTCGCCTCTCCTTCTCGTCATACCACGGTAATGATCTCGGAAAGAGAGATCACTATAGTACTAAATTATAATATTCAGTAATCGACCGAAAACAAGACACGCATACGAGGTGCGACAATAAAATAACGAAACTTCTTGAATAAAACCTAAACTGTTAACGTTATCTATAAAACGATTATTGAAATATGATTAGAAAACATTTATCTAAAAGTACTATGAACACTGATGGCATCGATTCATTCTCTTATACGTTAGTAGCCTTGTTATTAGTGCGAGTTCGACTATACTGCCGAAAAATGTTAGATATAAAAATCGAACAACATGTGTTAACATTAAATTTCTTGTTAAATTAAAATAAACTGCCGCGGAATCTTTTCGTATGTTATGTGAAGTTTATGGTGAAGAATGTTTATCAAGAGCTCGTGTTTTTGAATGGCACAAACGGTTTTGTAGTGGAAGGGAGGACGTCGAAGACGATGATCGTTCTGGACGTCCTACCACGTCTTCAACAAACGAAAACGTTGAAAAAATCGACAAAATTAATTTATCAATATTATTATAAAGAGGTATTAATTAAAATAAGAGAACGTGTCAGAAAGAAGCGACCGGATCTATGGAAAAATGGCTGGGTTCTTCACCAAGACAATGCTCCAGCTCACAGTGCATTTTCAATTCAACGTTTTTTAACTAAAAAAAATTTTTGTACTTCAACATCCCCCGTACTCCCCAGACCTTGCTCCTTGTGACTTCTTCTTATTTCCTTCTTATTTCTTTTCCCATTTTCAAACAGTTGATGACGTAAAAATGAAAACGGCAGAACTTCTAAAAGGACTGAATGAAAGCAATTGGCAACACTGTTTTCAAGAATGGCAGCGACGTATGCAAAAGTGCCATTCTGAAATTGCCTAGTGCAGAAATTCAACCAGGGTGACCAAGGCTGCCGATCCGCCAAAACGAAACGGACAGCGTGGTGTCCGGGGAGCGGTCTAGTGAAATCTGACCCAACTACTCAATTCGTCAAGGTTTGAACAATATTATTCTGACAAAACCCTCACCATCAAGTCATTCGACATACAAAAACAAACGTCGATAAATACATATTTTACATCACATAAAAAAAAATTGTTTTTCATAGTAAATACTTTTTTTTTTTTTTTTTTCAAACCATAATTAAAAACAAATGATCACTTGTGAACAAGTGATCCTAATAAATCGGCTTCTGATGTACATGCATTGTACGGATTAAAACGATTTTGCAAAATTTTTTCGATAAGCAAAAGATATAATATTATAAAAAAAAGCAAAGTTTAATTATATGAATGTATATAATAATTTATGGCTTTTACTTGTTTGAGAATTTCCAAATTCAGTGACACAACAACGAAAGTTAAAAGAACAAGAAAATAAAATAAAAAAGAAAAATATCCCAACTTACAAAATATTATAAATATTTATATCACAATAACAAAATACACTCTCGTCATATAGTTTTAATAACATTATATTGTCATTTTCATAATAATTATATACATTAAATGATGACTTAAATTTCACCGGATGCGCGCACTCCGCAAAAAATGACAATTGTGTCGTCGAACTTAAAACTACCGGAATTGAAAATTAAAAATTGAAACTTCGCACGCAAATATTCCACATCACTGGCAACCACATAAGTCCAACTACTTATGTCAGTGAACTCCACGGCGCATTTTAGACGCATTTTCCGGCCCATCAACATAGGCTTTTGACCCAAATTTACATGGTATTCGTTTGTTGTCAAAAGGAATTTTGTCCAATGAACGGAGGCCCGTTGATCTTATCGCAGGACATTGACTAGGTATCAATGGGCTAGGCGACGAACTAATCGGCGGGGTAGGTTTTGGGTTGGGTAGTGGTTTAGGCCGCGGGATAGATCCCTGGGTGGATTGTGAATTTGGCCGCGGGATAGGTCGCGGGCTGGAACTCTTTGTGGATTGCAGGCTGGGCCTTAAGGTCAGTCGCCGTGTGGATCGTGGGGTGAGCCGTTGACTGCAGTCTGCGGGTGGTCGTGTTCTAAAATATGGAATGAGCCCTGGGCTGGGGCGCAGAGTGGGACGAGTTCTGATCCACGGGTTAGGACGCGATTTGAACCAGGGAATACGCCGTCTGATAGGTCGCAGGGTAGCCTGCGGAGTGAGGTGCGGGGTGATCTGCGGGGCGATCTGCGGGGTAAGCTGCGGGGTAAGCTGTGGGGTAAGCTGCGGGGTAAGCTGCGGGGTGAGCAGCATGGTGGATTGCATATTAGGACATAGGCTAGGTTGTGTGATTGTCCATTTGCTGGGTTCCGTGATGGGAAACGGGCTGGTTTGTATGGTAGTCCATTGGCTGTGTTGTGTGGTAGAACACTGGCTGGGTTGTGTGGTAGGACTCTGGCTGGGTTGCGTCAATAGCCATGGATTAGATTGATTTCTAGGCCATGGGCTAGATTGAGTGCTAGTCCATGGACTAGATTGATTGCTAGTCCATGAGCTGGATTGATGGCTAGTCCATGAGGTGGATTGATGGCTAGGCCATGGGCTCAATTGATGGCTAGTCCATGGGCTGGATTGATTGCTACCCCATGGGCTAGATTGAGTGCTAGTCCATGTACTGGATTGATTGCTAGACCATGGACTGGATTGATTGCTAGACCATGGGTTGGGCAACAGGCATTGCCCTTCAGGTCGGTACTCGCAGCGGTCTCCTGGCGTCGTCTGAAAATCGAGTTATAATGCTCACAATTAAATCGACTGCGTTGTTTAGCCGTCAAGACACGGCGCTAATTTATACACGATTGGATGCAGTTATGGGATCCAGATAATTTAATAGATGATTTACAGAGAATGAATAGTTCCAAATTTACAATTTATTATATTTTGTCTTTCCACACAATCATGCATCAACTGATACTCCTATGAGAAAATCAAACAAACCTATGTTAATAACCGCAAACAGATTTTTCCCACTAGCCATAAACCAAACGTTGTAAATGTCAATCACACAGAAAAACCAAAAAGCAACAAAAACAAAGCCTATGATGATACCAGCAAAATAAAAGGAACACCTCAGGGTATAATTGATTTTGTTAGATTCCGCAACAAACTAATATATGTAAAATGCTCAAAAACCTTGCAAATCCAATCATCGTTTAAAACTTCAAACATCCCAATCCAAACATGACAGTTTCATAAAAATAAAAATGCACTATACTATACATACCAGACTCAGAAAGACAAAGCTTTACGCATAGTCATCCGAAACCTCCAACCGTCTACACCAACCACAGATATCGGTGTAGCAATAGAAAAAAAAGGAATCTCATCATTGTCAGCCATGTGACAAATGTTTTCTAATAATCTCGAATAATCTCATTTCTTCTTAAAAAATTCACTCGCGAAAGACTTAATCACCGCAGAAGTTGCCCGAAAATTATCAACAAAAAAAAAACCCTATTTCAACTAACCAACATTTTTAGTCCTATTCTAGGACTCTGCCACATCCCTCTCGAGTGGAATGTATCAGTCATAATACTAAATCGCAAAATAAGTAAACCTCCAAATATTCCATCTTCCTAAAGTTGTAAAATACGTGTATCCAAACTAAAAGTAGTTAAATTTATTTTTTTATTTATTTTTTTTCGGTTTTATCGCTATGGTGATACCAGGTGTATCTTAATTCCTATACAAAAGAACGTTAATGTAAATTTTGCAGCAGTGCAAGGGTTAATAAATTGCAGCCGAAGCTGTTGCCAACGGATTCGTACGTTCAGATTCCATCGTAACGTCGTTTTTTGCATCTTGATCAGACAATATCGTCTAGAAAACGCAGCTTAATCGTACCGGATAAAGTACAACCGAATTTTCTGCACCTTTATCTTAAACGTAACCTCACTAAAGGAGCACATAACTTTATTGCCGAAAAAATATTGTTCGAATAAACCACAGGAAACAAAAAAAAAAAGATTAAAATTTTTTTTAACAGAATACGAGCACATTTAAGACGAGTAAGTTTTCGTAACGATTTGAGACCCCATTTGAAGGCAAACAAAATTTTCGATTGGATATTACGGTTTTTCGTGAACAACATTGTAGCGGCCGAATGAAAATAAATAATGACTGACATATATTTTTTTCCACGAGAATAATAATTATAGTGATCGGAAAAAAAAGTCCTAAACGTATGGTACAGCGAGAGCTTTGATGTTATTCGACATCGGATATGGGCGAAAATATGTCAAATTCTTGTCTACCTGCCATGACGACTCAGGTTCTTCCTTCTGTTCATCCACTTCCATAGGCTCGTAGGCGTCAGTTTCGTATGAATTGCCATAGGACTCCCATTCCATCGGCTCTTCATCTTTTACGTTTTGTGCAAACGGCATCATCTATAAGAAAACACATTGTAAAGCACACCGAAAATTGTACAACAAGATCCGGTGCAACGTTATTAAGACGTTACCTCAGGATAGCAGAACATAATTAATCTTGTCGGAAAAATATGATTCGAAAAAACCGAAGACCGTTGAGAACAGTTTTAATGAAAACAAAATCCAATACAATAAACTGATTGTTTGACGGAATATTCGACACGCCGATCGATGCCAGTCAATAATGATATTATCAGTGGCCACGGCAACACGAATAACATTAATACAATGTCAATTAAACCAGAACATTTATTATTTAAACGTAATTCTATTTTATAAAAAAACATATTCTGCTTTTTTTTTTTTTTTAAGTTATGAATATTGGTTTTATTGCTTGTTAGGAATTGAGCCGGTTTTCTCGTTTTAATTTACGTTTAAAATGCGATAGAACGCGAACAATTGTGATTTATTCAAATAAACACCTTCGCTCAGAATCGTTTTTTTTTCGTAACGATCGTAATTTTTATTTGTTTAACTTTTCCATAAAATCCAATACGTTAAAACCGTCGATTTCACTGGAATTACGAGACTATTTAGGGATATTTTTTAACGAATTTATTAAAACCCCGATTCGACAAATAAAAAATAGCTGCCTACCAAAATAGAAGAATAAAAAAACGCAGTGTTCTTTTTAATTGAAATCGCGTACTAATCAGCTGAAATTAACCTCGGGCACGGGTACGCGTATCTGATATTTTCGTATTAACAATAACAAAAAACAAAAAAAAAATACGTATGTAAACAGACGGTAAAATAAAACATTAGAACGGATTTTTTTTTTTACAAGGTTATTTCGAACGCGTTAGGTTAGATCGGAATGTATTAAAAAATTATTGTGTTTTCGAACATGTGGAAAATTCCAGCTGAGCCACAAGGAATTACCATGAGCAATAATTTGGGTAAAAAAAAAAAAAAAGAAAAACCAATAAAAATATTTGGTCAATCCGCCGATTTCTTTTCATCGTTGCACGTAAAGCCGCATATTTTATCGGCTATATTTCGTCCGCAAAAACGGTAAATTATTTTTTTTTCAAAAATTACGATATTATTTTAACATTTTTAGTATTGTATTTGTTAACGTTATATTATTCTATTAGCGACTGCATTGTATTTCGTAATGGATTGTTAAATTTTATTGCTCGTTAAGCCGTTTAAACTATTTACATTTGTCTGTCGTTCATTAAAATTGTTATCGATCAGTTTTTCCCCTATATTTACACGTCCAATATTCTCCTCGGCGCTCACTCGTGAATTTTAATAATATCCTAGGCGATTGGTGTTTTTTCAAATAAATGTGTTTTGTTTTATTATTGTTTTTTTTTTTTTTTTTTTTTTTTTTTTATATATATATATATAAATATATATTTTCGTGCCCTTGGAAACGGTCGTGAGAGTCATCGTCTCTCACCCATTCAGGTTGATACCTGAAACCTCCACTACTACGGTCGGATTAATAGTAGTCTTGTGGATGGTCGACCGCCGTTCTATTAGCTGTCGCGCAATTCCAACGGTGGACAAAAAACCGAAACCGCCATCTTCGTTGTACGGTTCCCGTTAGACGACTCTTGGGAATATTCAGGTTATTTCTTCTATATTAATACATATGTATAAGTGGTGACCAAAAAATAATCTCTGGTGGAGAAAAAACACGCGAGTAGCATAATAAAATAAAAAATATATAAGAGCGACGAGCAACAAAACAACAATGTACGAAGCTTGTATATAATCCATCGTTTATCCTACTAATAACGGACGCCAGCGTAACAATCGAAGTGGGAGGAACGCGAACAGTTACCGCTGACGTCTTAGGCGGTCGTCTCCTGAGGTCCTCCACCGAGCTGTAGCGCGGCTCAACCTTGCGGGAGCGCAGCTCGCCTGTATTTCCGACTGTCGGGCGTTATGAGCCCTCCAACACGGCACTCTTCTCTATGTCTTTTCGCACGACCACTGCTATTGCTGTTACGGCTTCTGCCGCAAAATGGCCTCCGGCTTCGGCGCGACTTTGGCTTCGGGATGCTGCCTCACGCTACTGCTCGGATAACCACATCATCTGGTTTATCTGTCAGCTCACCTCCCGAATATTATGCATGCCGACACGACATTCGATTCTAAACGTCGTGTTTAAACCTTACCGGCAGAGGGTTTTTTATCAAGGATTTCCTTCCACTAGGACGGCGCCAACCAACGCTAGAGTCCGCCCTACCCAATTTGCGTGCTATCCTTCACTGCTTAATGGTCCAATTCAACACTGACTTATATAACAGCTAACCCTCAATTCTAAAGGCCGTCCCCTTATCCCGCAAACTGGAGACCGAGCACGATCACCGTGATGTGCCGTTCTGAAATTGCCTGGTGCAGAAATTAAACCAGGGTGGCCAAGGCTGCCGATTCGCCAAGACGAAACGGACAGCGTGGTGTCCGGGGAGCGGTCTAGTGAAATCTGACCCAACTACTCAATTCGTCAAGGTTTGAACAATATTATTCTGACAAGACCATGACCATCAAGTCACTCGACATAAAAAACAGACGTCGATAAATTTTACATAACATAAGAGAAAAATTGATTTTCATAGAAAATAATTTTTTCTTTTTTTTTAAAACCAATATTATAATCGTTTTTTTCTTAATTAATTGACATATTTCATCAAAGTCTTAAAGTGATCGTAATAAATCGGCTACTAATGTACATGCATTGTACGGATTAAAACGATTTTGCAAAATTCGTTCGATTAGCATAAGATATAATATTATAAAAAAAAGCAAAATTTAATTATATGTATGTATATAACAATTAATAGTTTTTACTTGTTTGAGAATTTCCAAACTAATTAGTGAAACGTCAACAAAAGTTAAAAGAATAAGAAAACAAAATAAAAACGAAACAAATCCTAATTTAAAAAATATTATAAATATGTATATCACAAAAACAAAATACACTCTCGTCATATAATTTTAATAACATTATATTGTCATTTTCATAATAATTATATACATTAAATGATGACTTGAATTTAACCGGATGCGCGCACTCCGCAAAAAATGACAATTGTGTCGCCGATCTTAAAACTACCGGAATTGAAAATTAAAAATTGAAACTTCGCACGCAAATATTCCACATCACCGGCAACCACATTAGTACCACTACTTATGTCAGTGAACTCCACGGCGCATTTTGGACGCATTTTCCGGCCCACCAACATAGGCTTTTGACCCAAATTCACATGGTATTCGTTTGATGTTAAAAGGAATTTTGTCCAATGAAGGGAGGCCCGTTGATCTTATCGCAGGACATTGACTAGGTATCAATGGGCTAGGCGACGAACTAATCGGCGGGGTAGGTTTTGGGGTGGGTAGTGGTTTAGGCCGCGGGATAGATCCCTGGGTGGATTGTGAATTTGGCCGCGGGATAGGTTGCGGGCTGGAACTCTTTGTGGATTGCAGGCTGGGCCTTAAGGTCGGTCGCCGTGTGGATCGTGGGGTGAGCCGTTGACTGCGGTCTGCGGTTGGTCGTGTTCTGAAATATGGAATGAGCCCTGAGCTGGGGCGCAGGGTGGGACGAGTTCTGATCCAAGGGTTAGGACGCGATTTGAACCAGGGAATACGCCGTCTGATGGGTCGCAGGGTGGCCTGCGGGGTGAGCTGCAAGGTAATCTGCGGGGTGATCTGCGGGGTGAGCTGCGGGGTGAGCTGCGGAGTGAGCTTTGGGGTGAGCTCCGGGGGGAGCTGCAGAGTTAGCTGCGGAGTGAACTGCGGGATGATCTGCGGGGTGAGCTGCGGGGTAAGCTGTGGGGTAAGCTGCGGGGTCAGCTGCGGAGTGAGCTGCGGGGTGAGCTGTGGGGTGAGCAGCGGGGTGGGTTGCATGATAGGACATAGGCTAGGTTGTGTGATTGTCCATTTGCTGGGTTCCGTGATTGGAAACGGGCTGGGTTGTATGATAGTCCATTGGCTGGGTTGTGTAGTAGGACACTGGCTGGGTTGTGTGGTAGGACTCTGGCTGGGTTGCGTCAATAGCCATGGATTAGATTGATTTCTAGGCCATGGGCTAGATTGAGTGCTTGTACATGGACTTGATTGATTGCTAGAACATAGGCTGGAATGATTGCTAGTCCATGGACTAGATTGATTGCTAGTCCATGAGCTGGATTGATGGCTAGTCCATGAGGTGGACTGATTGCTAGGTAATGGGCTCGAATGATGGCTAGTCCATGAGCTGGATTGATTGCTAATCCATGGGATAGATTGAGTGCTAGTCCATGGACTGGATTGATTGCTAGACCATGGAATGGATTGATTGCTAGACCATGGGCTGGGCAACAGGCATTGCCCTTCAGGTCGGTACTCGCAGCGGTCTCCTGGCGTCGTCTGAAATCGAGTTATAATGCTCTCAATTAATTCGACTGCGTTGTTTAGCCGTTAAGACACGGCGCTAATTTATACACGATTGGAGGCAGTTATGGGATCCAAAAAATTTAATAGATGAATTACAATGACTGAAAAGTTCCAAATTTACAATTTATTATATTTTGTCTTTCCTGCGCAAAACAGTGTGTAAAGAGTGTTTTACTATTTCGTGATATATAGTTTGAAATTTTTATTTTGATGTTATGAACCTTGTTCGAATAAATTTTACATCTACCTGTTGTGTTTATTGTCGTTACGAACCTCGTCCGCCACGAGCGTGCTATAAACTGTCCTCTGTATATTTATACACTATAAGTAAAAATTAAATTGTCTTTTCTTACATTGTATGCTGTCGTAAAAGTAATAAGGAAAACACAACTTTTCACAATTTTCAATAACAAAATTTCAAAAATCTCGAACCCACTTATAAAAAAAAAACGTGAAAACTTAATTAATAACCCTAAAAATATGTGCGGACCTCTGTGCCAGCCCCGTGATCACCCGGCGCGCGGTCTTTAGTCGACAGAGATATCAACAACAGATAAAAAAATGAATGATTAACAATGAACTTGTTCCAATACCGTATTACACCATTTCAAAACTGGACTATCGAGCACGCAAAATCAATTGCGAGATATTCGCAAATTCCGTACATCAATCGATGTATATATTTTATCAACTGAATTGGGAAATAATAACGATACTTTTTCAATACCGAATACAAGACAAACTTCTAAACACAAACATGCATCAACTGATACTCCTAAGAGAAAATCAAACATACCTATGTTAATAACCGCAAACGGATTCTTCCCACTAGCCATAAACCAAACGTTGTAAATGTCGATCACACAGAAAAATCTGGAAGCAACGAAAACGACTCCTATGACGATACCAGCGAAATAAAAGGAACACCTTGAGGTATACTTGATTTTGTTGGATTCAGCAACAAAATAATATATCTAATATGCTCAAAAACCTTGCAAATCCAATCATCGTTTAAAACTTCAAACATCCCAATCCAAACATTATAGTTTCATAAAAATAAAAATGCACTATACTATACATACCACACTCAGAAAGACTAAGCTTTACGCATAGTCATCCGAAACCTCCAACCGTCTACACCAACCACAGATATCGGTGTAGCAATAGAAAAAAAAGGAATCTCATCATTGTCAGCCATATGACAAATGTTTTCTAAATCGAATAAAATCATTTCTCCTTAAAAATTCTCTCGTAGAAGATGCCCAATAATTATCAATAAAAAAAAACCCCCTATTTCACCTAACCTACATTTTTGTTCTATTCTAGGACTCTGCCACTTCCCTCTCGAGGTGAATATATTAGTCATAATACTAACTCCCAAAATAAGTAAACTTCCCAATATTCCATCTTCCAAAAGATTTATAAATCACCTTCCGTTTTTTCGCGAAACTTAACGATTAATTAATTCTTAGACGTGTATCCACAATAAAAGGTAGTTAAATTTATTATTTTTTTTTTTTTTTTTTGTTCGGTGTAAAAGCCATGGTGATACCAGGTGTATTTTAATTCCTATACAAAAGAACGTAGAAGTAAATTTTGCAGCAGTGCAAGGGTTAATAAATTGCAGCCGAAGCTGTTGCCAACGGATTCGTACGTTCACATTCCATCGTGACGTCGTTCTTTGCATCATGATCAGACAATATCGTCTAGAAAACGCAGCTTAATCGTACCGGATAAAGTACAACCGAATTTTCTGCACCTTTATCTTAAACGTAACCTCACTAAAGGAGCACATAACTTTATTGCCGAAAATATATTGTTCGAATAAACCACAGGAAACAAAAAAAAACAGATTAAAATTTTTTTTAACAGAATACGAGCACATTTAAGACGAGTAAGTTTTCATAACGATTTGAGACCCCATTTGAAGGCAAACAAAATTTTCGATTGGATATTACGGTTTTTCGTGAACAACATTGTAGCGGCCGAATGGAAATAAATAATGACGGACATTTATTTTTTTCCACGAGAATAATAATTATAGTGGTCGGAAAAAAAATCCTAAACGTATGGTACAGCGAAAATATGTCAAATTCTTGTCTACCTGCCATGACAACTCAGGTTTTTCCTTCTGGTCATCCACTTCCATAGGCTCGTAGCCGTCAGTTTCGTATGAATTGCCATAGGACTCCCATTCCATTGGCTCTTCATCTTTTACGTTTTCAGCAAACGGCATCATCTACAAGGAAACACATCGTAAAGCACACCGGAAATTGTACAAAAAGATCCGGTGCAACATTGTTAAGACGTTACCTCAGTATAGCAGAACATATTTAATCGTGCTGAAATAATATGGTCCGAAAAACCGAAGACTGTTGAGAACAGTTTTAATGAAAACAAAATCCAATACAATAAACTGATTGTTTGACGGAATATTCGACACGACGATCGATGCCAGACAATAGTGATATTATCAGTGGCCACGGCAACACGAATAACATTAATACAAAGCCAATTAAACCAGAACATTTATTATTTAAACGTAATTATATTTTATAAAAAAATATATTCTGCTGTTTTTTTTTTTTTTTTTTAAGTTATTAATATTGGTTTTATTGCTTGATAAGAATTTAGCCGGTGTTCTCGTTTTCATTTAGGTTTAATATGCGATAGAACGCGAAAAATTGTGATTTATTCAAATAAACACCTTCACTCAGAATCGTTTTTCATTCGTAACGATCGTAATTTTTTTTTGTTTAACTGGTTTGTTAAATCCAAATCGTCGATTTCAGTGGAATTACGAGACTATTTAGGGATATTTTTTAACGAATTTATTAAAAACCCGATTCGCCGATTAAAAAATAGCCGCCTACCAAAATAGAAGAATAAAAAAAACGAGTTTTATTTTTAATTGAACTCACGAAATAAACCGCTGTTATTAAACTCGGGCACGGGTACGCGTACCTGATATTTTCGTATTATCAATAACAAAAATCAAAAAACAAAAAAATACATATGTAAACAGACGGTAAAATAATACAGTAGAACGGACTTTCTTTTTACAAGGTTATTTCGAACGCATTATGTTAGATCGGAATGTATTAAAAAATTATTGTGTTATCGAACGTGTGGAAAACTCCAGATGAGCCACGAGGAATTACAATGAACAAAAATTTGGATAAAAAAAAAATAAAAAACAACAACAAATAATAGTTATTGGTCGGTCGGCCGATTTGTTTTCATCATGGCACATAAAGCCGGATATTTTATCCGCTATATTACGGACACAAAAACGGTAAATTATTTTTTCTCAAATGTAACGATATAATTTTAACATTTTTAGTATTGAATGTGTTAACGTTATATTATTTTAATAGTGTCTACATTGTATTTCGTAATACATATATATATATACATATATATATATATATTTACGTGCCCTTGGAAACGGTCGTGAGATTCACCGTCTCTCACCCATTCAGGTTGATACCTAAAACCTCCACTACTATGGTCGGAGTTCTAGTACCCTTATGGATGGTCGACCGCTGTTCTATCGGCTATCGCGCAATTCCATAGGTGGACAAAAAACCGAATTCGCCGTCTTCGTCGTACGCTTCCCATTCCGTTGGACGACTCTTGGGACATAGTCAATACTGTCGTAGGTTAAATAACGAACACACACCAAAACCTGATAATGTCAAATACCTTAGTCTAACCATAGATAAACGTGTAACATGGATCAAATTTATCAACCAAAAAAAATGTAAAAAAAATAAACAGCTTTACATACTTACACTCATCCCAGATATATTCTCAAAAATCTCTCTCAAACCCGATTCACAAATTTTCAATTTTCAATTATAAATATGTATAATGGTCGAAATAACATTTGAGCCGTTTCGATTAATGTGATGTTTCTTAAAAAAATGAAGCTCACACACAACCACAGTACATCCATACGCTATGTGGTATAGATCCCCATACGCGGGTACGCCACAGATTGTGGTAACTGTAAAGCTCAATTAATATTTTTATGTATATAACTTGTTTATTATAGAAATGCTATATGATATATGCTATAAATTTAATAAAACTTTATTATGAAAGTCTATTGGTTGTTTAATTTATAATCGAAATTAAAATACCTTCGAATTTTACAAGCATTGCGAAATAAATTAAAATGCATCGGAATATTCAGGTGATTCTTTTTATATTAATACATATATATATCAGTAGTGACTAAAAAATAATCTCTGGTGGAGAAAAAACACCCGAGCGCATAATAAAATAAAAAATATATAAGAGGGACGAGCAACAAAACAACAATGTACGAAGCTTGTATATACTCCATCGTTTATCCTCCTCATAACGGATGCCGGCGTAACCGTAGAGTAGGGAGGAACGCGAACAGTTACCGCTGACGTCTTAGGCGGTCGTCTCCTGAGATCATCCACCGAGCTGTAGCACGGCTCAACCTTTCGAGAGCACAGCTCGCCTATTTTGCCGACTGTCGGGCGATATGTGCCCTCCTGTTTATATAAATATTTATTTTCACAATAACAAAATACTGTCTCGTCACATAGTTTTAATAACATTATATTGACATTTTCATAATAATTATATACATTAAATGATGACATGAATTTCACCGGATGCGCGCACTCCGCAAAAAATGACAATTGTGTCATCGATCTTAAAACTACCGGAATTGAAAACTAAAAATTGAAACTTCGCACGCAAATATTCCACAACATCGGCAACTACATAAGTCCCACTGCTTATGTCAGTGAACTCCTCGGCGCATTTTGGACGCATTTTCCGGCCCACCAACATAGGCTTTTGACCCAAATTCACATGGTATTCGTTTGATGTCAAAAGGAATTTTGTCCAATGAAGGGAGGCCCGTTGATCTTATCGCAGGACATTGACTAGGTATCAATGGGCTAGGCGACGAACTAATCGGTGGAGTAGGTTTTGGGGTGGGTAGTGGTTTAGGCCGCGGGATAGATCCCTGGGTGTATTGTGAATTTGGCCGCGGGATAGGTCGCGGGCTGGAACTCTTTGTGGATTGCAGGCTGGGCCTTAAGGTCGGTCGCCGTGTGGATCGTGGGGTGAGCCGTTGACTGCGGTCTGCGGTTGGTCGTGTTCTGAAATATGGAATGAGCCCTGGGCTGGGGCGCAGGGAGGGACGAGTTCTGATCCACGGGTTAGGACGCGATTTGAACCAGGGAATACGCCGTCTGATGGGTCGCAGGGTGGCCTGCGGGGTGAGCTGCGGAGTGTGCTGCGGGGTGAGCTGCGGAGTGTGCTGCGGGTTGAGCTGCGGAGTGATCTGCGGGGTCAGCTGTGGGTTCAGCTGCGGGGTGAGCTGCGGGGTGAGCAGCGTGGTGGGTTGCATGATAGGACATAGACTAGGTTGTGTGATTGTCCATTTGCTGGGTTCCGTGATAGGTAACGGGCTGGGTTGTATGATAGTCCATTGGCTGGGTTGTGTGGTAGGACACTGGCTGGGTTGTGTGGTAGGACACTGGCTGGGTTGCGTCAATAGCCATGGATTAGATTGATTTCTAGGCCATGGGCTAGATTGAGTGCTAGTCCATGGACTGGATTGATTGCTAAAACATAGGCTGTAATGATTGCTAGTCCATGAGCTGGATTGATGGCTAGTCCATGAGGTGGATTGATTGCTAGGCAATGGGCTCGACTGATGGCTAGTCCATGAGCTGTATTGATTGCTACCCCATGGGCTAGATTGAATGCTAGTCCATGGACTGGATTGATTGCTAGACCATTGACTGGATTGATTGCTAGACCATGAGCTGGGCAACAGGCATTGCCCTTCAGGTCGGTACTCGCAGCGGTCTCCTGGCGTCGTCTGAAAATCGAGTTATAATGCTCACAATTAATTCGACTGCGTTGTTTAGCCATCAAGACACGGCGCTAATTTATACACGATTGGATGCAGTTATGGGATCCAGATAATTTAATAGATGAATTACAAAGACTGAAAAGTTCCAAATCTACAATTTATTATATTTTGTCTTTCCTGCGCAAAACAGTGTGTAAAGAGTGTTTAACTATTTCGTGATATAATAGTTTGAAATTTTTATTTTGATGTTATGAACCTTGATCGAATAAATTTTACATCTACCTGCTGTGTTTAGTGTAGTTAGGAACCTCGTCCGCCACGAGCGTGCTATAAACCGTCCTCTGTATATTTATTCGCTATAAGTAAAAATTAAATTGTCTTTTCTTACATTATATGCTGTCGTAACAGTAATAAGAAAAACAAAACTTTTCACAATTTACTATAACAAAATTTCAAAAATCTCGAACACACTTATAAAAAAAAAACATGAAAACTTAATTAATCACCCCAAAAATTTGTGCGGACCTCTGTGTCGGCCCCGCCATCAGCCAGCGCGCGGCCTTATAATAATAAAAATGAAAGAGTTACAATGAACTTGTTCCAATACCGTATTACACCATTCAAAACTGGATTATCGAGCACTCAAAATCACATGCGAGATATTCGCAAATTCCGTACATCAATCGATGTATATATTTTATCAACTGAATTGGGAAATAATAACGATACTTTTTCAACACCGAATATAAGACAAACTTCTAAACACAAACATGCATCAACTGATACTCCTAAGAGAAAATCAAACATACCTATGTTAATAACCGCAAACGGATTCTTTCCACTAGCAATAAGCCAAATGTTATAAATGTCGATCACACAGAAAAATCTAGAAGCAACGAAAACGACGCCTATGACGATACCAGCGAAATAAAAGGAACACCTTGATGTATACTTGATTTTGTTGGATTCCGCAACAAACTAATATATCTAAAATGCTCAAAAACCTTGCAAAACCAATCATCGTTTAAAACTTCAAACATCCCAATCCAAACATGACAGTTTCATAAAAATAAAAATGCACTATACTATACATACCACACTCAGAAAGACAAAGCTTTACGCATAGTCATCCGAAACCTCCAACCGTCTACACAAACCACAGATATCGTTAATATATAACCTAACCAAAGATAAACACTAATTTCGTTAGGTTAGGTTCGGTGTAGCAATAAAAGAGAATGAATTCTCAGTCAGCCATGTGACAAATGTTTTCTAACTCGAATAAACTCATTTCTCCTTAATAAAATCACTCTCGAAAGACTTAATCACCGCAGAAGTTGCCCGACAATTATCAACAAGAAAAAAACCTCTATTTCACCTAACCTACATATTTAGTTCTATTCTAGGACTCTGCCACTTCCCTCTCGAGTGGAATGTATCAGTCATAATACTAAATTGCAAAATAAGTAAACCTTCTAATATTCCATCTTCATAAAGTTTTATAAGTCAACTTCCTTTTTTTTGCGAAACTTGACGAATAATTAATACTTAGACGTGTATCCAAACTAAAAGTAGTTAAATTTATTAATTTATTTTTTATTTTTCGGTTTTATCGCTATGGTGATACCAGGTGTATTTTAATTCCTATACAAAAGAACGTAGAAGTACACTTTGCTGCAGTTCAAAGATAAATAAATTGCAACTGAAGCTGTTGCCAACGCATTTGTACGTTCACATTCCATCGTGACGTCGTTTTTTGCATCTTGATCAGACAATATCGTCTAGAAAACGCAACTTAATCCTACCGGTTAAAGAACAACCGAATTTTTTGCACCTTTATCTTAAGACGTTACCTCACTAAAGGAGCACATAACTTTATTGCCGAAAAAATATTTTTCGTATAAACCACAGGAAACAAAAAAAAAAAGATTAAAATTTTTTTTTAACTGAATACGAGCACATTTAAGACGAGTATGTTTTCGTAACGATTTGTGATCCGATTTGGAGGCAATCAAAATTTTCGATTGGATATTACGATTTTTCGTGAGCAACATTGTAGCGGCCGAATGGAAATAAATAATGCCTGACATATATTTTTTTCCAAGAAAATATAAATTATAGCGGTCGGAAAAAAAAGTCGTAAACCTATGGTACAGCGAGTGTTTTGATGTTTTTTCGACATCGGATATGGGCGAAAATATGTCAAATTCTTGTCTACCTGCCATGACGACTCAGGTTCGTTCTTCTGGTCGTCCACTTCCATAGGCTCGTAGCCGTCAGTATCGTATGAATTGCCATAGGACTCCCATTCCATCGGCTCTTCATCTTTTACGTTTTCCGCAAACGGCATCATCTACAAGGAAACACATCGTAAAGCACACCGGAAATTGTACAAAAAGATCCGGTGCAACGTTGTTAAGACGTTACCTCAGTATAGCAGAACATATTTAATCCTGCCGGAATTATATGGTTCGAAAAAACCGAAGACCGTTGTGAACAGTTTTAATGAAACAAAAATCTAATACAATAAACTGATTGTTTGACGGATTATTCGACACGACGATCGATGCCAGACAATAGTGATATTATCAGTGGCCACGGCAACACAAATAAGATTAATATAATGCCAATTAAACCAGAACATTTATTATTTAAACGTATTTATATTTTATAAAAAAATATTCTTTGCTGTTTATCTTTTTTTTAAGTTATTAATATTGGTTTTATTGCTTGTTAGGAATTTAGCCGGTGTTCTCGTTTTCATTTACGTTTAAAATGCGATAGAACGCGAACACTTTTGATTTATTCAAATGAACACCTTCGCACAGAATCGTTTTTCTGTCGTTATGATCGTAATTATTTTTCATTAACTTGTTTATTAAATCCATAACATTAAAAGCGTCGATTTCACTTGAATCACGAGACTATTTCGGGATATTTTTTAACGAATTTATTAAAAACCCGATTCGACGATTAATAAAAAGCCGCCTACCAAAAGAGAAGAATAAAAAAACGCACTGTTCTTTTTAATTAAACTCGCGTACTAATCCGCTGTAATTTAACTCGGGCATGGATACGCGTACTCTGATATTTTCGTGTTATCAGTAACAAAAAACAAACGGATTTTTTTTTTTACAAGGTTATTTCGAACGCGTTTTGTTCGATCGGAATGTATTTAAAAATTATTGTGTTATCGAACGTGTGGAAAACTCCAGCTGAGCCACGAGGAATTACCATGAGCAATAATTTGGGTAAAATAAAAAAAAAAACAAAAACCAATAAAAATATTTGGTCGGTCGGCCGATTTGTTTTCATCGTTGCACGTAAAGCCGGATAATATTTTATCGGCCATATTACGGCCACAAAAACGGTAAATTATTTTTTCTCAAATGTAACGATATAATTTTAACATTATTAGTATTGTGTTTGTTAACGTTATATTATTCTAATAGTGTCTGCATTGTATTTGGTAACGGATTGTTAAATTTATTGCTCGTTAAGCCGTTTAAACGATTTACATTTGTCTGTCATACATTAAAATTGTTATCGATCAGTTGTTCCCCTATATTTACACGTCCGATATTCCCCTCGGCGCTCTTCCGTGAATTTTAATAATATCCTAGGCGATTGGTTTTTTTTCAATAAAACGTGTTTGGTTCGATTTTTTTTTTTTTATATAAATATATATATCTGTGTCCTTGGAAACGGTCGTGAGAGTCACCGTCTCTCGCACATGCATGAAGATAGCTGATACCTCAACTACTACGGTCGGTGTTATAGTAGTCTTGTGGATGGTCGACCGCCGTTCTGTCGGCTGTCGCGCAATTCCAACGGTGGACAAAAAACCGAAACCGCCGTCTTCGTCGTACGGTTCCCGTTCCGTTCGGTGGCTCTTGGGACATTGGCACGAAGTCTACGGGCAGGGCCACGGGCTTTGTCCTCTTTCCCCTATGGCTCCTCCGGCTACCTCGTCCGGGCATCGGGCGATCGAATTTGTCTGCAAACCGCGTCGAAAACCCCCCTGATTTTCAAAATAGAACGTATGTCGGTCCAAATCCATCAAATCGGCAACACATTTATGTAAAGGACGCGAACATCAAGTCAGTGTCGTGCATGGCGTAGCCGATGCGACGTCGTACGATGAACACGGCGAGGGGCGAAGGCGACGACGCCGTCTTCGACATAGACAATTAACAAATAAATCTCCCTCCGTGCACCAGAATGATCCGAAACGCTTTACAACCGTAAACCGATTTTCCCCACTTACCCCTAAACCAGAACGCTGTTAATGTCGATGACACAAAAAAAATCTGGTAACGACGAAACCGACGCCCATGTCACCTCCCGGCGAAATAAAATCAAAACCTCCTCCGCCGATCGTTATTCGGGGTGTACTTGATTCTGTTGGATTCCCCAACAAAGTAATATATCTAATAGGCTCTGATTACTTGCCATTCCGATCATCGTTTAAAACTTCAAACATCCCAATCCGAACTTGACAGTGTCTTTAAAACAATAATGCGCTATACCATACATACCATTCTTGAGAAGACAGCGTTTCCGCGTAGTCTTGCGAACCCTCCACCCGACTATACCAACCACCGGATTTCGGTGTAACAATAGAAGAAAAAGGATTCTCAGGCCGCCTAGTGGCAAATGTTTTCCAACGCTAATCAAATCGTTTTCCCTTAAAAAAAAATCACTCGGGAAAGACATAATCACCGTGGAAGTAGCCTGACAATTATCAACAAAGAAATAAACACTAACTCAAACAATTATCTAGAGATTCGTAAATGATTTATCTAACCCACATAGAGTTTGTGTAAAATATTATTTTTTTTAAATATAAATTTGACGCATATATAGCCCGTGTAAAGGATAAAAAATATGCGCTTAATGATGTTAATTGACGGAATTTCATTTTAAAAAAATACCGGATAACAAACTAAACGGGAAAATATTACAGAAAAAGTCCAAAAAACTACATTGAAAATTAAAAACCGTCAAAAAATGAAAAATAAAAGCTTCACAAATGAATTAGGTGTTACATAATTCGAAATATGTACTTAGAAACCTACGTTTCACAACCGGCTAAAAAAAAAAAAAAAAAAAAAAATGCACTTTGCTACAAATCCACAGCCTTAATTATAAATATATTGTTTTAATTTTTACGTATAATAAAAAAAACATTTGACAGGCTATTTTGAATAATTTAAAATAATTTACATTTACAAGATATTTTTGCGAATAGATTTTACTCGGTAGCCTTAAATTAACGAAAGTTGTGGGGTAGGGGGGCGGAGTACAGTGAAATGTTTTTTCTTTTGTACAAATTTCGTCGTCTCTCCAGGCCTATTGTTTTTCTCGACCGAACTATTTTTCTTGCAAATAATAAAAAAAATAAAATAAAATATTTTTGATAAAATCTAAAGGAATTGCATACGTATAAGGTAATTTTTTTAACGAGATCGTGTTTGTTGCGTGTTCAATGTTGTGTAAGTTTATCGAAGTCGTCCATTCCCACGGTGATCCGTTAATATCGTAAACGATGTTTGGATAATATTATTTTCGTTGTCGAATAAAATTACCGCCGAAAATCGATATTGATTTTTGAGCGCAAAGTGTACGTTTTTAAAAAAAGGCAGGCGCACGTAAACCGGCTGAGAACTGTTTTAAAAAACCTTATTGCTCGTCGCTCATACACAAAATTGTGTTTTTTATCGGGCGGCCCGCCAGTGATTTTTCACTACCCCGGCTGTTTTATATATAAAAATATTTAAATATTAAATGGAATAATACGTTGCGCATATACAAAGAATATAGAAATTTGTCCCACGGAACGTAGTAGTTGATGGTACTGTTTTCTATTTTTCATTTTATTTTTTTTTTTTGCATTTTTAGAGAATTTTGGCCTATTTTTTACTTCCGGATGAATTATTATTGCATTGTCGTTTGTATATTTTAGAAAATTCAATAAATAAAACCCAAAATGTTTATCGTATTCGGTATTCTTTAATCTCGTAACTGTACGTCATTGTACCCAAGCTATTAATAACTATTGTCAAATAATAGTAATAGAAAAAAAAAATGAATCAAGAACAAAATACAAGTAAGATTCAACGTTTAATAATCGACCCATTCAAAAATTCGCATTTCAACTAGGATTTATTAAAATATTTTTTATTTTAATTTAACCGTCCTCTAATTCATTTGAATAAGCATTAAAATAATAAAATTTAATGTTATTTTTTTTTACATTTTTATATAATTTTCAATTCTTTAAAACGATGACCGGGATATTCCGATGCATATATTGATCATATGTTTTTTCTCTCGTTTTACCGGTAAAATTCGAAGGTATTTTCATTTCGATATAAAAAAATACGAAAAAGACACCGGTGTAAACCTAGCGAACATTTCGCGCGTATTTCCGACGCGGTTGGAATTACGCCGGTCGGCGTGCGTTCGCGGGTTTATTGGACCCGGGAGACTGGAAATAAGTCGGCCGCAGAAAGGAATATACGAATATTATAAATCAGACCTCAGCTAGCGATCCGGCCGTTTTAATATACCGTATATAAAAAAATAAAAAATAAAATACTATCGCGCCTGAGTTCATCCAGCCGCCAGTGTCCGACCGCGGATTTGAGATCGATCAATATCCGAAAAAATCCAGAGACATTAAAGACGTTTTTTTTTTTTCTCCGAATCAATCGGTTTAAAAAAAAAAATTCTCGATATCGGTTTATGTCGACACTCGCCGCTGATTTTTATATAGATTTTATAGGCGATTATATTTTTGAGTTTTGCCATAGTTCCGTACAAAATCAGTAATGTTCCCAACAGATTTTCGAGTGTACGAGGTCTGTTCGACCTAGACCAGGACATATGTTATTACGGCTAACCCACGTACGATAACATTTCAAAATGCAAATAGATGTATTCCCCGCGAATTAGTGGATATTTTAAACGAAACCCGAAGTCGATATCTAATCTCAGTTTTATATTACACGTGGTCGAATCCAGTAGGTTTTTTTCGTTCGCCGTTTTCGACATGTCCGAAATTATCGAACTACGCAGTTGTGCGTCAAGTTTTGCTTGGACGTCGGTAAAAATGATGCAACGGAAATGACTAAAAACCGCTTTTGGGGATAATTCGCTAAGTGATTCCGTGAGTTTCGAGTATTTCAAAAGGGCAACCAGAGGTTAACTGAAGACGATCCACGTTCTGGAAGACCGTCGACGTCATCTAGAAACGACGGTGTGGCGACAATTTGCGAAAAAAATTGCCAAATGGCCGCCGATTATTAACAAAGCGAATCTCACTTGAGTATTTTGGTGCAATTTTATAGCAAAATGTACAGACGAGAAGGGTCGCGCTGCCAAATCCGTTTATTTTTTCGTGCATTTTTGGCCGATCAAAATACTGTTGATCTCAGGCCCCGTGTGATTTCTTTTCTATTCCCAAGACTAAAATCTGCGCTTAAAGGACATCGATTTCGAGATGTAGTGGAAATTCAAGCGAACAGAAACTTAAAGCTTTAACTTTGGACCTGTTTCAAAGGACTTTTGAAAAATGGCGAGATCCGGAGGGGAGTATTTTTAAGGAGATATCTTTAAATACTATGTAACTTTATTTTTGTAATTATTAAAAATAAAATCCTGGCGTTTTTTAACAGACCTCGCGTATTAAAATTGTTCGCGAGACACGAGGTAAATGATTCGTATATAGTGCCGAGATATTTAGAGACCGTGTGTCTTGACACTCTTGATTCTGTACCGACGTAAAAAAACTACAAAATTACACCCAAAGTAATAATAATTTCAGAACCCCACCCCGGGACTGGCGGTCCGTGTAAAAAAACGGTGGAAATATAAAATGTAATCGGTTTGTACGGAATACGCCGGGATTTTCGATTGCGTAGCGTTTTCGAATACGCAAAATGGTGCCAGACACTAGAACGAGCGGTGAAATAAAAAAATCCAAAAAAAAAAATAAAAAAATATATGTAATAATATGTACATAATATTATATTATTATTGCTATTACGAAATTCGAACGCATTTGCATAACATTCCGGCGGAACAGTATAATTTTACTACCAGATGTGGAAAATTGAATTTCCGGACGCGGTTCGAGTGTAGGAAATCTAAAAACAAACTTCGGGTTGGCGGTACCCGCCGAGTGTAGTTTGGATAATTTAAAGAAACCGTAATTTTGTTGCGGCGGGTTTGATCGCGAACTTTCGCTTTAATTAACCGTAAAGTTGTCGGTAGGTATTCAAATGCATAGCTCGCTAAAACAACACTCAACAAAAAGAAGAAAAAAAAAAAAAACCGAATTTTCCTCACAAGAAATATTTTATATGTTCGTTCGGAACAGAGTACTGTGGAGCGACACTATAACTATATTACCGTAGTAGAAAATTGTATTTTTATTTTAAATAAAACAGCCACGTTCGACGAATACAGTTCTATTCGAATGAACCTGGACGTGATTTGATGATACGAATGTGAAAATAAACATTTTGCAATTTTCTATTCTTTTTAGACCAAATCCATTTTGTGACATGTCCGTGTACACACGCCGTAGTGTCGTCAACATACGTATGTACAGTAAAACTTCCGTATAACGAAGTCTCGTGGGGAACAGGAAAAAAAAACAGAAACTGACCTAGACTGGTTAAAAAAAAAAAATATTATAACAGGCGATTTTCGTAATGGAAACAATAGAAGAACAACGTGTGCGCGGAAAAGTTCTAGTGAAACTTTTGAACTTTTGCAGCAAGCTTTTCGGAGATGACGTTCCGTCTCGGACAACGTGTTTTGTGCGGTTTAAACGGTTTAATGAAGGTAGGGGAGATCCGTTTAGGGAAACGAACGATCTGGTAGACCGTCGACCAGTAAAACAAATGAAACTGTTGGTCGTGTTCGTGAAATTATTCAAAATAATCGTCGATGAACTAACGGAGAAGTTGCAGAAGACGTGCGGAATATCCGGTGGTTCTTGCCAAGACATATCAACCAAAGAATTGGGCATGAGCCGAATCGCAGCCAAATTTGTCTCTCGTCTCTTAACCGATAAACGAAAACAAACCCGAAAGACCGTCGCTCAAAAACCATTTGAAAGAACAGAAACTGACCTAGACTTTAAAAAAAAAAAAAAAAATACTATAACGGGTGATGAAACTTGGATTTGCGGGTTTGAAATTCGCAAATAGAGGGTGCGCAAATTCTCCAAGACCGAAAAAAGCGAGGCAGGTGAGATCAAATGTGAAAGCCGTGTTAATCACATTTTTCGATCGTCGTGAATAGATGCCATAAGGACAAACAGTAAATCAGCATTTTTATTCAGTAGTCGTGAAAAAGATTACGTGCAAATGTCACTAGCAGAGATGTGGCAGAATTACGAAAATCGCCGCATGACTGAAACACGTTTTCGTAAAAATGCCATAAAATAAATATATATATTTATTTATTATCGATTTTGAACCGACGGTCAAATTCTCGTTAAAATCTACTTTATCGAATGACATTATCGGGGGTATCGTTATCCTCGTTGATAAAAAATATTATCAACACAGTCCGGGAATTTTTTGATCACATCTCGTGTACATGTGTATACATCTGGATTAATCTTAATTCACCACGTGGACGGCCCCCCTCATCAATTAAACTTAAATGTGTTTTATTTATTTTTTTACTCAGGGATATGCCAGGATGAGAATTCTCTACCCCTTAGTGAATTACAAATCAACTCTCCAAATGAAATCTTCTCTCCTCCACTACACCGCAATAATGAGACCACTGATAACTTATGCCTGTCCTGTATGGTCCGCTGCCTCTATAACTAAAATAAATAAAATACAAATCTTACAAAATACATTTTTAAGGATATGTCTCAAAGCACCGTGGTTCATGAGAAATCGCCAGATCCATAACGACACGAAAATACCCCTGATAAATAAAACATGGATTAAAACTCAATTTAAAAATTTCCACGCCAAACTAAAAAACTTGGACAGTGCTCGCGTCATTACAATATAGGAAAAAAAACACTCAATGGACGTCTGCGGCCTCGACTTCCCCAGGACATTCTTTTAACAGACACAGTAGACTCATCATCAGAAAATGGAGATCATTATTAATATACTAGACCTCATCGTTATTATTATATTCATATATGTAACACATTATTATATCACTCTCACTATTAATAATTATGTCATTAATAAATTTATAATCATTTATATTTGTAACAAATAAAATTGTAAAAATTAAAAAGTTGTAATAGCACTAGGTGCGCTGAAATATTCTATAATTAAAATAAATTTATTTTTTTTTTTTTACAAAAAATTCACGGTTTCTACAGGGTCGTTGCCAGGCCTGCAACGAATTGCAGCTGTGTCATCTGCATAGGTCCGCCTTAATTGCATTTAACGTTTTCGGAATGTCGGCCGTATAGACGTTGTAAAAATCGGGAAAATGGTCGAGATTAGAATACAGAAAAACTTCCATATAACGAAGTCTCGTGGAAAACAAAAAAAAATTCGTAACACAAAGGAATTGGTTAAACGGAATTACTTGGTTTTTTTTTTTTTCGTCATATGCATCGATTTTTTAATTTCACATACTATATTTTATATTACGAATAAACACAAAATATCATATTATTTTTGTTTTTTATCTTAATTAAAAATAAATAATCAGTGAGTTTCGTTTGTTTATTGTATTTTATAAATTTTACTGTTTTCGTAAAATGTTTCGATTTCATTGAGTTTAAAAAAAAAAAAAAAATTTTCATCCGAAACATTTGCGTGTTGTCTAAAACCATTTCTCACAACGGAAATGGCGTTTACTATCTCTTTTTCTGTGAGTTTAGGCCATTCTTCTACGCGATCTCGTTGGATTTCATCGCGTTTTCTACGGTTACGTTTATCGTCAGTATTGCAGTACTGCGGCTTGCCTATCACAGGTTTTTTTTTATCGAATAGTTTATTCGTTGAATTGGAAACATCAGATCCGTAACAAACAGAGATAAATTCACGCATGATTAACAATGTAGGCAAATGGTTCTAAAAAAAAAAAAAAAAAAAAAATTCGTTAAACAGAAAATTTCGTTAAACGGATAGAATTGTTCGTTATATATGATGTTTTACTGTATCAGGATTGTCAATTTTGCGCACGAAAAAATTGCCCCCGGAATCGTTTCGGTTTTTATTTAATTTTTTTAATACTCGGCCAATGGTCACGTCAAACAATCAACAACATTAGTGCTTATCTACAGCGTTTGAGACTTATCCGGATAACTCTGTCTAGATCGTATTTGTACAATCTTTTATCTTTGTATTTATTTCAGAAGCTGCCCATCTAAATGTCTGTGTCCCCGCTCTTATCGTCCTCGACGATAGGAAATTGAAGAAAAAAAAAAAAAATCTAATTCCGCATTATCGTATCTGAAATATTTGAAGTAATCGTTATCTTTATACGTGTATTCCGATAAATCATACTCGTCTACTTTTTTACCACTGTCTATGTACAATATCGTGTACGACGTTCAGTCGCAAAAACCGTATGCTTACATATTTTTTTGTTATTCTCCGGGGGAGGATGACTAAAATGTCGCCAAAATAAAAATATATTTTATTGGCGGAGCTCTATGAAAATGTTTTAGTTTTAATGACGTAAAATAAAAATAATTTCGTTCATTAAATCCGCGCACGTAAAACAATATATATATATATATATATACATTGTTCGTGGATACCGCGATTTTCCGGGATAATTTAAAAATATAATAAAAAAAACCTTTTTCAACGCAATTCATTGCTCATTTCATATTCAAAAAAAAAAAAAAAAAAAAAAGTATAACGACATTAAATTCCTTAAATAAATTAATACGGAAAAGTTTCGTCGATTGCGGCGCAGATATTTCGTTTATTACACCTGGAAATTAAATGCAAATGTCCCTCCGAATATTATATTCACCGCTGACGGAGTAATCTTGAAAGTTCCGAAAACCACAAAAACGACTTATAATGCCGTTCGCGATAAACTAAACATTATGGTAACGCGGCGGTATATTCCGTAAAACAATTTCCCAATTTTATATGATTATTTAAAAAAATACCTACGGGAATTGCGAATATAGTCGTATAATTAAACGGGTGTTTGAAATATAATTTCGGTTTTACAGTATTTCCCGATACCATTTCCAAATCGATTTTTTGTCGTTGACGGTGCTTAACGACATTGTACATGGTGCCGCGGAACCGGCTAACGGGTACAATGCGTCACAAATCAGCCAAACAATTACACTCATCTAGAGAGTAATAATTTCAAGACAATATACCTTCGTGGGCCGCGAGGCGTTTGACGGGGACAGGGAGCGCCCGGTCCGGAGGAACTCCTCCGGGGGTTCCTTGTGGACAAGGTCTACCATACATCGCCCCCGTACCGTAGATGACCCGAAGGAGAGAATAACCTAACCGATCGAAACGTGCCGAAAACCGTGCTAAAACATCAGTGATCGCCTCCTACGGTTATATATTTGTCGCTGACGACCGCCCTCCCGACGATATCATGTCGAAAACATAATTTACAAAAATAGCATTTCCCAATAGTTTTAATAAAAAACAAACCGCTTTCCGCTGAGGTTTAACGTTCGCCATTTTATAGCTCGTCAAAACTCGTCGGTCGGCTCCGCCGCAACCTGTCGCGCACGTTGCAATCGTGTACTCCCGCGGACCGCAATTAATTATTGCCGGGAACGTTTCAGTGCGTTTCCGACGGGAAGTAAATTACACGATTTCCGGACAAAAGGATTTATGTACCATAACGCTCGTACCGATATACTCTTAACGTCCCCGGATATCAGTAATAGTACTATCCACGTGGTGGATTCATTATCGTTTCGATGTTTTTGTATCGTTTTTAAAACGGGCGGTTTCCGAACAGCGCACCGCGGTGCCCTAAGGTCACCACGAGCCTATTCCAGAGGCTCATACGAAAAATTAAATATATTTATTATATTCACAATAGCCTAAACCGACCAAGCCAATGCGAAAACCGTATAGTTTGATTACTATGATGCGTGCGTTTTTATGTAATTAGTTTTTCGACCAGAAATCTCGCATCAATCGTCAACATCATCAGAGAAAGAGGTCAAATACATTTGTTGAAGAGGAATGTTTGATTTGGTCTTACACGTTTCTTTTAAATTGGGCAACACCCGAAACAAACAGAGGACGCATATCTATTAATTTCGATTAGGTATTTTTGTTTTAATTCAGTAATGAATAGTCGTAAAATTTTCGCTTGATACTTATTTTGACACTTTCCAGACGCGGTGCAATATTCAATATGTTCCGGGTGGTTTTAAGTTATTTTAATAGATTTTATAGACATTTTCCAGTTTGATGTGGATCGATGTGAATAAAAATAATTTTGGCTCCATTAAAACGCACAACAATTTGACTCGAGGTCAAATCATAAATTGTACCGAATGAAATAAAAAAAATAAAAAATATAAAAAAAAAAAAAACGTTACCGACGTTATGTTGGTATTTTTTCTCATCTCCTTATAAGCTTTTAAAAAAGGTTCAAACTTCTACGGGGTTTTCACGAGAGGGCACCGCGGCTGAATTCTATCTAAACTAAAAAAAAAAAAAAAAAAAAAAAAAAACGCCACCCCCGTCTAAAAATATTGGGAACCGCCGTTCGGAATATTGAGATAACGTGCGGGATGTAATGATTTTGAATTAATTAATTTGCCGTGAATTAAAATTATTATCGTACGGAATTATGCAAATGAAAATACGATAATTTCATTCAAACGGCTCCGGAAACTAATTAAAAGCGTTTATTATCTTCCGCCGTCGTTTGAATATATAAGATAATAATAAGAGGCTAAAAAAAAAAAAAAAATTAAAAAAAAAAAAAAAAAAAATGATATGCGCCGACGGTAAATATTACAATACAGTAAAACTTCTATATAACGGACTTCCGTTTAACGAAATTTTCTGTTTAACGAATTTTTTTTTTTTTTTTTTCGAGAACCATTTACATCTACATTGTTAATCGTGCGTGAATTTATCACTGTTTGTTTGATGTTTCCAATTCAACGAATAAACTATTCGATAACAAACGTGATTTTGTTAACTTTGTCACTGTCGAATATTAAATATTGTTCTGAAATACCTACGGTTTTATTGTTTCCGATAAAGACGAGCCATTGATAGGCAAGCCCGTCGTAGGCATTGCCGCAGTACTGCAATACTGACGATAAACGTAACCATAAGAAACGCGATGAAATCCAACGAGATCGCGCAGAAGAATGGCCTAAACTCACAGAAAAAGAGATATTTTTTTTTTTTTTTTTTTTTTTGGTTTTTTAATAAAAAATATACAATCTGTAAATTACAATATTTTACAATAAGAATATGGGCTATAATAAATTGACATGACTTTCTTGATAAAAGAAATAACCCAGCGACTACACTTTATTGGTTTAATGTTTTAATGTTATGTTAAATATATTTTTTTTGAGATCATGAGTATAGGTCACGGCACCGTCTTCTCTTAAGTCTTCTTTGGGGATTCCCAGGGATTGTTTGTGCGTTAAGTGCTGCGATTAGCGGATTGGGGTGGTTCTCTAGTCGTAACCGATAACGTTTATGTATAATTGACGACATTTCTGAGATAGTTTTAATATTTAGGCCAGTGTGGAGTGTGTGATTGGATACATAAAAGGGGGCCTTGGTTATCACGCGTAAAGTAATCGATTGAAATCTTTGTATTATGTTTAAATTTGATGGTTTAGCCGCACCCCATAGCTGGATGCCAAAAGTCCATATAGGCATGAGAAGTTGTTTATGAATTAGTAGTTTGGAATTGAGGTTAAGAGGTTTAGAGTGATTACCTATCAGATAGTGTAGTGATTTCTTTCTGAGGTTTAGAGTGTTGCGTTTAATTTTTATATGTTCTTTGGTATCTCTTCTGTAAAAGAGATACTAAACGCCTATTCTGTTGCGAGAAACTAATTAACCATTTATAAATTATTGGCGAAAAAAAAATAATAATGTTGGGTCCTGTCACTGGATGGCTTCCCCCCCCCTCTCGTTTTTATCATTTTTACGTTCTATTATTTTCTAATTTGCTTATTATGCCTTGTAGCGCAGAATGTATTTTTTTTTATTTTAAATAAAAAAAAATATTATAATCGACCATTATAAGGTCGCTCTTGACGTGACACTGTGCGCTGATGGTTTTTCTTACTTTTTTTTTTTTCTTCTAAATACACCGGGATGTATTTTTCAACATATAAAAATATAATCAACACGGTTTTGGGAGGCGGAAAAAAAAAATGCTTACAAAGGTTTTATCGAAATGGCAAAAAAATATAAAGTAACCTCGCCCCGGACCCTTTTTTTTTTTTTTTTTTTTTTTTTTTTTTTTTTTGTACCCTCGTTATTATTCGGATTTCTCTCGTGTTTACGTTCGTATCGGGTGTACGCTTATGGATTTTGTTAAAAATCTACCGTATTATTTTTTTTTTTTTTTTTTACAAAAAGTGTAATCAATTAGAATGCGAATCGCCGCGCAAGAGAAACGTGTGGTCGGTGTTTTTTGAGGCCCCGTCGTTATAATTTAACGGTTCTTCGATTATTTTACGGTTTAAAACGATATTAACAAATACTTGCCGTCGGAATATTATTGATCAGACACCGCACGTCCGGCGGTGCAACCGAGGGAGCTGTTTTTTTGGACGTATGTATTTTTTGTAGGGTACATACCCCCCCCACCACCTAACCGTATATAAAATAAATTAAATTTTTTTTTTATTTTTAAACATTTGATTTTCACATATTAGGTTAGGTTAGGGGTTAGGTGAATTCCTGAAAAGTTGATTTTTTTTTTTTTTTCTTTAAATAAAAACAGGCCTTATTCGGTGTTTTAGTATTTGAAAATTATCCGGCTATACCGTTTTCCGGAATACTTGGACACAAAAAAAAAAAAAACCGGGTTTCAGCATTTTTATTCGTATCGTCCGTTTTGCCGGGGCCGGGTGACGTTAAGCCGGGCCCCTACTCGTAGTCGTTGTAGCCGGTGGAAATTTTATAAAAATTTTTTAATATAAAAAAAAAAAAAAATACTAAAATACACTCTCCATACTATAGTTTAAATATCATTTAATTAACATTTACATAAAAAAACAAAAACATACGTTACAAGATTACGTGAATTTTACCGTATGCACGGCATTCTGTGGTGTCTTGTTTAGCCGGCTTTGTTCGATTATGAGACAACAGAAAAAAACAAAACAGCAAACAAAAACCACAAAACTGTGGTCTTTGATAATGGTGAAACCTTAATTATAAATTAAAACAAAATTGTGAATCGCCGACTTTATTGGGAATTGCAATCGACCAGCGATTTGACTCGTCGCTGGAAAACGAAAATATTAGTGTTAATAGCGATATAAGTCGTAGAAATATAATATTTTGTTCGAAATACATTTGACGCCCGTACGCTATTTTATAATTATTTTTAAAAAAAAGTTACGTGTTAGATAGCTCCGTAAAAAAAAATTATACTCGGCAGCTCAAATTAACGTGAGGTGCGTGAGGAGGGGGGTAGAGAATAGAGTATTTTAAAATTTGTCTTTTGTAAATTGCTCAAGATAATTGCACGATGGCTGGTAGACGGAGGTGAAGAATAATCCAGTCGGGCGTAGTTTATAAGTTATCGTGGTCTTGCGTTTAATTTAATTTTTAAAGTCTCGCTGTTATATGAGACTCCTCCTGGTCGCTGTGTAAATGTTTAAGAATGTTGAGGATGCAACAGGATCCTCGGGCACTAGGTGATTGGTGTGTATAATAAAACAAATTCGGTTGGATTTTCTTTTGTTTTTATGTACCTGGGTCCATTGGACGTGTCGTCGTTCGCACGCAAATATTCCACATCACCGGCAACCACGTAAGTCCCACTACATCGTCAGTGAACCCCTCGGCGCATTTTGGACGCATTTTCCGGCCCACCGACGTAGGCTTTTGACCCGAATTCACATGGTATCCATTTGATTCTCGAAGGAATTTTCTCCAATGGCTTGGGATCCATTGAGCATATAAACACGGGACGTTGACTAGATGCCTGTGGGCTGGAACACGAACTTGTCGACGGGGTGGGTTGTGGAGTAGCTGGCGTGATGGTTTGTGGGGCGACTGGCGGGATAGGTTGTGGGGTGGCCCGCGGGGTGGGTCGAAGGCTGTTCCGCGCATTGGGTAGTGGGATAAGCTTCTGGGTAGGTCTATTCTGAGTGGGTCGTGAATTATGCCGCGAGATGGGTCGCAGGCTGTGACACGTGTTTGGTCGCAGGCTGTGACTCGTGGTTGGTCGCAGGTTGTGACTCGTGGTTGGTCGCAGGCTGTGACTCTTGGTTGGTCGCAGGCTGATCCTTGCGGTGGGTCGCGGTGTGGACTGTCGAGCGAGCCACGTGGTGGGCCGCTTGGTGGGTTGTAGGTTGGTGCGTGGAATGCGTCGAAGGCTAGACCATGGGGTGAGCCGTGGGCTGGGTCGCAGGTTGGCACGCAGTATGGTCCATGTGCTAAGATGCTTTCTGGTCCACGGGGTGAGCCATCGGCTATGCCGCGAGATGGATCGTGATCTGGGCTGCGGGCCGGGTTGCGTGATATTCCATGGGCTGGGTTGCGTGATAGACCATTGGCTGGTTTGCGTGATAGGCCATTGGCTGGGTTCCGTGATAGGCCATTGGCTGGGTTGCGTGATAGGCCACTGGCTGGGTAGCGTGATAGGCCATTGGCTGGGTTTCGTGATAGGCCATGCGCTGGATTGCATGGTACGCCATGGGTTAGGTTGCGTGGTAGAGCATTGGTTGAGTTGCGCGAGAGGCCATGCGCTGGGACACAAACATTGTCCCTCGGGGCTGTACTCGTGCAAGTCTATCGACATTGTCTGAAAATCGCGTCATAAATCCCAGTTAAGCCGATCAATACACGGAGTTAATTAATACACGAATAAATCCAGTAAACTGATACAAAAAAAAAATAATAATAAAAATAATTTAACTGCGCAGAGCAGTGTAAGGAGTTTTTAATTAGAGCGTCGTGTAATTGTTTGAATTTTTGATTTTCACGTTTTGGACATTCATCGAATGCCCATGAAATCACGTTGGTAAATAGAAAAAGTAATTTTCGAATATCCTCGTAGTTTTCCCAATAATATGAGAAACAGGTAAATGCGTAGGGAATAAACGGGGAAAATTAACGGCCGCTAATTATTTTGAAAAATGTAGATATATTATTCCCGACAGATGATAAATAGAAGAAGACATTTTTTAACACCTTTACGTGTCTAACACGATTCGACAGTATTTGTATGGTTAAGTTAACGGAATTGTATTGGCCATTCAAAAACATTTATTTTACACGATAAATGATGTGTTAGTGATGAAAAAATAAAAAGACAAACGTTATGTGTTGTAGTTAAAGCAAAAAAAAACTTTGTCGATTCGGGTATGGGCCAAAATATGTTAAATTCTCGGCAACCTGCCGCAACGACTCGGGTCCGTTCTCCGGTTCGTCCACTTCCATAGGCTCGTAGCCGTCGGTTTCGTATGAGTTGTCGTACGACTCCCATTCCATCGGTTCTTCTCCGTTAACGATTTGAGTGAACGGCATCATCTACAAGAAAACACGTCGTAAAGCACACCGAATATCGTACAACCGGATCCATTACCTCAGTAAAGGAGAACATATTGAATCCTGCCGGAATAATATCGTTCGAAAAAAACCGTTGAAAACTGTTACAAATATAACGAAAAACAATAAACTGATTGTACGACGGAATATTCGAAACGACGATCGATGCCAGACAATAATGATATTTTCAGTGGCCACGGCAACACGATTAACATTAATAAAATGTCTTTTAAACCAGAACATTTATTATTTAAACGAAATTCAATTTGAGAAAAAAATATATTTTGCTGTTGTTTTTTTTTTTTTTTTTTTAAACGATTAATATTGGTTTTATTGCTTGTTCGGAATTTAGCCGGTTGTCTCGTTTTCATTTACGTTTCAAATCCGATAAAACGCGAACAATTGTGATTTATTCAAAAAAAACATCTTCGCTCAGAATCGTTTTTCTTACGTAACGATCGTAATTATTTTTTATTTAACGTGTTTATTAAAACCGTCGATTTCACTTTGAATTACGAGATTATTTCGGGATATTTTTAACGAATTTAATATAAACCCGATTCGACGATTAAAAAATAGCCCCCTACCAAAATAGAAGAATAAAAAAACGCAGTGTTTTTTTTTTTTTTTTTAATGAACTCGCCTACTAATCCGCTGTAATTAAACTCGGGCCCGGGTACGCGTACCTGATATTTTTGAATTATCATTAAAAAAATAAAAAAATAAATTACATATGTAGACAGACGGTAAAATAAAACATTCAAACAGATTTTTTTTTTTTATACGTTTATTTCGAACGCGTTTTGTTCGGTCGGAATGTATTAAAAAATGATTGTCTACTAAGCCGTTTAAACGATTTACATTTGTCTGTCTCTCTTTAGTTTTTCCCCCATATTTACACGTCCGATTTCCTCCTCTCGGCGCACGCTCGTGAATTTTAATAATATCCTAGGCGATTGGTGTTTTTTTTTTTTAATAAAACGCGTTTGGTTCGATTTTGGTTTTTTCTTTTATATATATATTTACATTTCCATGTCCTTGGAAACAGTCGTGAAGAGTCACCGTCTCTCGCACATTCAGGAAGATTCCCTGACACCTCCATTACTACGGTCGGAGTTATGGTAGTCTTGTGGGAATGGTCGACCGCCGTTCTATCTACTGTCGCGCATTTTTCTCGAATGTAATGATATTTTAATAACATTTTTCGTATTGTGTTTGATTATAGTATATTATTCTAACCGATTGTTAAATTTTATTGATCACTAAAACCTTGCCATTTTCCAAAAGTCCTTTGGAACTGTTCCGCAGTCCAAGTCAATGAGTTCCGTTGCCTCGTTCGCTTTTATTTCCTCTACATCTCGAAATAAGCGTTGTCCATTAAGCGCAGATTTTAGTATTGGGACCTGATCGGGAGAATTCGGGAGACCACATCAATTTTTTTATCAGCCAAAAATTCACGAATCGACAGCGCTAAATGTGCCGGTGGCATTGTCGTGGTGAACAATCGCGGAACGGATTTGGCAGCGCGAACCTTCTCATCCGTACATTTTCCTGTGAAATTTCACCACAAGACCCAATTGAGATTCGCTTTGTTAACTCACGAACGGTTAATCGGCGGCCATTTCGAATGTTTTTCCCGAAATTGTCACCACACCATCGTTTCCGGACGATGTCGACGGTCTTCCAGAACGTGGATCGTCATCAGTTGACCGCTGGTTGTCCTTGAAACGTTTAAAACACTCGAAAGTCACGGAACCGATTAATGAAACACAAATGAAAACGTTTAAAACGAAAACTAAAAGCGAGTAGCAAAATCGACCAATTGTTATTTCGATTTCAAGCTCCGGTGTTTTGGTGAAACACGAACGGTTCAAGAATGAGATATTAAAGAAACGCCCGTGTCAAACGATACGCGTTCGGGTTGATAAATCTGTTTGGAAACTATCGAAGCCGACACAAAATCATCATAACGCCGGGCGTTAGATATAAAAAAAAAAAAAAAAAAAAAAATGATTAAGTTTTGATTATCCCGTCTCTCACACGTTTGGCTTTCGGTATTTTCCCCACCCCCCCCCCCGTTGGTATTATTTTAACGATGTCGTTTTGTGTCCTCGAAATATTATAAACGCATTTGGGAACGGTACAAGCGATAGAAAAGTTTCGTATTTCGTGTTAGACGACGGCGGCGGCTGATAATCGACCGTCGAAACGGGTACCAATAATACCTACTTGAAATGTATTTTCTTTTTTTTCCCCCATTATACCGACAACCCGGGAAGTTCAATCGATTTCGTCGGCCGCATAGACGTGTCAATCGGCGGAAACCCGTTAATCCCGTTGAATCTTAAACATTTTTCATGTACCCATTAAAATCGGGCGTGGTGAATATGACATTATTATGAACAAGTTTTACGGCAATAAACAATTTACTATGATCCTGCCCCAACAACCTCCAACAACAAACAGACCTCCAAGGTCTTCAATATGCTGTTGTTGCGGAATGGGTGAACATTCCTCAAGAACGCATCGTACGACTCATAACATCTACGAAAGATCGTATGGAATCAGTAATTAAGACAAGAGGAAGTAGCACTAGATTTTAAATAACATTTAGTAACGGTTTTTTATTTTTAAATGAAGTCTATTGTCTGTTTCTGTTTGTTTTAACTGTATATCCTCAATACAATTTGTTTTCTTCTTCCACGATTAACTTATTTTTTAAAACACTGATAAACAAAAACACATACCATTTATTTATTTTTCAAGTTTATTTCATCACCTTTCAAATGATATATCATAACAGTACCCATATATATGATTAAGTGTAGTTAAAATTACTTTGAAAAATAATTTGCAATAGGTGCGATTTCTGTGACGCCAAGTGTATTACGTGGTGGTATTGTCCGGGATGTGCGTGTCGAATTTTTGTCGAAAAACGAACTTTTTCAGCGTGTAAATTGCTCAGATTTTTCACGCGGTACCCGGTTGCTGCATATGACACGTATTTCCGTCGTTATGCGATTACCACTCGTAATGCAATTTTTCTGCAATTTTTCGCAGGTCTAAAATGACGTTTCAATTGCAAACCGTAATTCGCCGACGTTCTACAGAAGGATGCGATTTCAAATTATTTTACTGTACTTTTATCAAATCCTTTATGGGCGATTGCAACCCGATTTATTTTGGACATCCTACGATTAGAAATTAGATACACTTTTATTTTTTTTCCTTTGTTACATTCAAACGTAGTCTAAAGACAATTGTTGATTTACTATGCTCTTGTCGGATACGATATTTGGCGATCGAGTGAATTTATAAAACTACTTCTATGATTAAAAAAAAATTGATTAATTTTGCGATCGCACCGGGGTGCGTTCTATCGCAGAAATAATGAAAATAATTGAACGTTTAAAAAGTTGGGAATCAGTCGATCAGTGTTCGTCTACCGTTTGGAAGTCAAAGGACTAAATGCAAAACGTTTTTCTACAAGAAGTCACATCTGACAAGAGAATAAAATCTAGGCAACGCCAAAACGCGGACCGGGCTCTCCTGGTATGATTCAAAACCCAACGGTCCAAAAACGTTCCAATACATGGTCCGATACTCCGAGAAAAAGCGACTGAATTCGGGAAGCGTTTTAATAAGGCGGATTAAGGTTTTTTTTTTTTTTTTTTGTCATCCGGATATCACGAAGTTCGGATATAACGATCCGATTCTCCTGGGTCCCTCGAAAATCGTTATAAGCAACAACAATGCGTTTGGCGTATATTCCGTATGTGAAAAGGTATTCAAAGTTCGATTACATGGGCGAATTCGAGATACGAACGAAAACGTAATCCGCGGCGACGCCGTTAAATTAGAAAACGAAGAAAAAAAGCAATACGTTTACCCGTAAAAAAAACTCATTTCTTGTTTTGTTTCTCGTTTAATGTTGTCGTCGACGTGTCGCAAAAAAAAAAAAATAAAATAAATAAATATATATAAACTTCTGTGAGAAATTATTGTACGACACGTCTCTACGCCTTTTGTAAACGTGTATTTCTGTTATACGAACGAGAAAATATATACAATTTATAAATATATTTCGGACCGCTGAGCATTCGATTACTTTTCACATTTCTATCTGAAAAACGTCACCTTTATTATGAACGATTGTCTAATTTCGATATATATATTTTGTATTTTTTTTTTTTTTTTTTTTTTTTGTATTTAAATCCGCTTAGTTTTTTTTTTTTTAGTTTTGAATAATAACAATAATAATAAGAATATTGCAATAAATACACGGTAGTATTGGGTTTCTGCAGACGGGTATTGGTTTTTTTTTTTTTTTTTTTTTTTTTTCCAAGCGCTTAAATCTAATTCTTCGCGTTATATATTTGACGAATTAAAAATACAAATGTTCGTGTATCGATCCTAACGAATAAACAACACCGGACATTATCCGTTTATACGTAATATTTGTCTAGATAACTACAACGGTCGGTTTGGTGTAACGCAATGGTAGTCCGTTCTGTAAATTAAACGAAGAGTATATTAATTTCGTCGGTAATGTGGAATCTCTAAAATCGTTGTAATTCGAAAAATGTACAATGTATAATTATTGTAATACTTTCGCGTAAAACGGAAAACTAACGGAAATCGAAATAATCATCTACGAGTATGTACGTATGGCGATATTTGGTAGTAACGACATGCAAATAGTACGAGAGAATCTGAAGAAAAAATGAAAATTTTATGTTTTTTTTTCATGTTTTTTTGGTTCTACGTTTTTAGTTATAGTCGTGTTGAAAAACCCGATCTAACCGTTTAAATTAATATTAAATTTGTCGAGATTCACACGCTGGTTCATTTTTTTTTTTTTTTTTGCGTACGGAAAATTTGTTTTCGTCTTTGTTTTTACCCGTGATGCAGATATATTGTACCTACTAGTCGTCACTAAATGCAACAGAAAATTTCTAATATATTCGACCAACTGTTGTACGCGAAATTACGCATTAATAATCAATATTAGTTGTACAATTTTATTTCGAATAGCACACTGATTGCGAAAATCAATTTTTGATACACGTCTAAAATTTCGAATTTTTTTCTTTTTTTTTTTTTTTCATATTGGTACCTACCTAATACGTTTAATCGCTCAACGGGGAACATGTACTGACTTAAAATAAAGAACTATAGTCGAGTGAATGAAAAGTGGCCGCTGGCACCTTTTTTTTTTCGATAAGCCATGGGTTCTCAAATTGAATCACGTAAAGCGCGATTGATAACAACATGGGCATCAGCGGCCACTTTTCATTCACCCGACTATAGACATATTTGAATCCAAAATTGTGTAGAGAGTGGGGTGCCTATATTTTCATTTTTACGTACCGAATTTATTTAGAATTTTAAATTTTTACAATAATAAAATCAATGTAAATAAAATGTGATGAAAAACTGAACGTTTTAATCGGGAATGGAAGTTGGAGTTTTTTTTTTTTTTTCTTCGCATTAAAAGGAAATGCGTTATTTTTATTATGCCGAGATACTCCATTCAATAGTCAATCGTGGATACTTAGAACGGCATTATCGAACTAAACATGCAGGTTTAAAATTTCCATAAAAAAAAAAATCCAGTTTACGACAAGATAAGCTAAAAACTGAACCCAGAGCAGTGTGTTATTAAAAATTTAAAATAAATTGGGCCAAAATGTCACTGTCGCTTCATTCAAAGCAGCATAGTCATTAGCAAAGACGAAAGAAACCATTTTCCGGTGGTAAACTTTTTAAAAGAAGCGTTCGAATGGTTTACGGACTTAAAAAAAAAACAAAAATGAAAATTGTAGGTGCCATTAATTGAAAGTTTTACAAAAAAAAATGTATTAACCGTCCCGACGGACAGGTTACATCTATAAAATAGATGACATTTTTTTTTTTTTCTTTTTGCTCATCGAACAAATTTTCCTCCTAATAGTTCTCCTTGGCGTCGATCGCCGAAGACTTGAAATTTCGAATGTGGCCCGCTTGTTTTTTGAAAAAAGATTGTCCATCCCTGATTTAAGGCATGGAATGGATCGATAACGAAGCACAAACGAATGGCCCGGGGTAGGGGTCCGAGACTCCTCTGCGTGCCCGGGACGCGGGCCAGACGGGGCTGGACCAACAGTAAATAATAAATTGCGAAAATATTTCGTACGAGTGCGATTATTACAATACGTTTACTTGTTATTCCAGCGGTCGCTCGCATTTTTCGGTTCCGATTGATGGACGAAAACGTCAGGGAGTCGCATAATTTATTTGCGTGTCTTCCCCGGTAGTTTTGAATATATTGCGTACGGAGCCCGCAAACAGTCGTAAAATATCCACCCCGCGGTCGGCTTTTAATTAATGGAAAGTTTTTTTTTTTTTTTTTGTTTTGTGTTGTGATTTCTCGCGGCCGATTTTAATATTTCAGCGTATACAGAAATACGAATAATGTCCGTGACAAAACGGAAACGCCACCGGGCACCTCTGAACGGCGGACGACACGGTCTGTCGTCAAAACTGTGTCCGCTATTCGGCGGGGACCACCAATCTAGATTAGGGTGTGTCTCTGTGTAAAAAAAAATATCACGCCATAGACAAAATAGAGAGGCCATCAGGGCATCAGAAATAATAATCGAAAACATTTTTTTAAGAAAAATATAGATTACAATAAGCATACGAGCGTGTACAAGATAAATAATATACAAGAACCGAGAGCTTGAGAAGAGTAGCTACCCAGACGCGATAAATTGTTAGGCTATATTATACATAAATATTACGAGATAACATTAGTTTTTTAATTGTTATTATTTATTTTTTTTTTTTTTTGTAGATCAGTTTATTTAGTAAAATCACGACACCAGCGCCTTTTGAGTCTTCTCGGTGAACTGGCAGGAATATTTGCTGAATTTAGAGCAAGAATAAGAGGATTTGGGTGGTTGGTAAAAAGACAAATACTATGATTGTGTATACCCCCATCGGGCTCGTATTCTAAATCAATTTTCGGGGGGGGGGATTAATATATTTTTAATACATAAACTAAAAATGCATAAGTAGTGTGAAAAGCCTAAGACCCACCCCATCACCCCTAAGACAAACCTGACCCAACCCCAACGACAACCTCGCCCCCACTTCTTATCATTATTCTGTTATCAGCTGTTATCAACTGCTATCAGCTAACCAGCCCGCCGCCTATCAAAACTCATTTAACCAAACTAATATACAAGCTGTATTGCCTGTGTTATCGTTCTTCTGTTATCAGCCGGTTATCATAGTAAATACTAGTTTTAGATCGTATATTTTTTTTTTTTTTTTTTACTTTTACTTTTGATACTATACAAATTGCCTAAATCCCATCACTCATAATGTACTGCCACCCCCTCCCCGTATTGCTCACGTATTGCGACGGTATAAGATATGGCTAAATAAGCTATCCTAATCTAACGGGGCCTATCTGATCTAAACCCGACATAAGCCGCCGCCGTCTTAATCAAGCCTTATCTAACCCTTACCGTTTAATCTTTTCTTTTTCTTTTTTTTTTTTTTTTTTTTTTTTATCGTGTTTATCGTTATTACCATCAGGCATATATATATATATATTTAGTAATATACATTGTCACGCTAAGCGACAAAGCCGTTACGAAAACCTGGGGAGGTCTAACATTAAAATAATTATTTAAATCGTCGCAAATCTCGTTCCCGTAATTATTTAACCTGCTATTGTGTGTCGAGTGTAGAAAAAGTAACCGTATTTTTAGCGCTATTAATGCCAATTTCAATTGACCTTTGGCCGCGTTTTTTTTTTTTTTACAATTGTAATGAATCTATCATAACAGAAATTTAAGTCAATCGGCGAATATTACGTAGTAATATTCAAATCGAAAGACAATATTATCGTCACAGTATATGTAAACGTAAAATCTAAATGGTTTTTTTTTTTTAATTCAACACATGTATTAGACATAATTAAGTTCCGCATTATACAGACATTTTAATAGGTACTAGTCGGTGACAAAAAAAATCATACGTAAATTTCATGTCTATCGTTTGTAAAAACGTATTATAATTATCCGATAAAATATTTGAAATAATTTGGCGATTTATCAAAATTAGAATTCAAAATAATAAATTGTATTTTATAGAACACACACGTGTCCGAGTAAATTGAATAATTTTTAAACTAGATATTATCGTTATGAATGATTCCCCCCCCCCGCCACACACACCATACGTTATGGGAGGGACAGTCCCGCCGTCTCACGAAGAATCCAGAAATGTCCCGCTATGAAAAAAAGTGATCAGGTGGCGTTTTGTTCCACTAAAAAAGAGGACGGATTTAATTCGTCATAACCAAAAACATAATGTTGGTAAGGTTTTTTTTTTTTTTTTTTTAAATTGCCTAGAGGCATTTTTATTTAAACGATAAAAGAATCTAAATATAAATATAAATGAGTAGTTGTTTTAATACATGCGAAACTTGTGTGGGGTTTTACTTCCAACGAAGCAGCCCCACATTTAATCTAACAATTAGACTAAGTCAAATGGCTTCAGTCGACCTTTGAATCGTCTGATTTCTTGCGAATTGTCGTCGAGGAGTTGTATGGCAGCTGCATTTGTGTGAAGCTTCAGTCTTCTTCCATGTTTGCGGGCAAACCGGGTAATTTCATCCTGCACGGATGTCATTTTCAAATCGCGGTGGATGATGGTCGTTCTAATCGTACCGATTATGCTGCGACAATGGTACGAAGAACGATGCTCTGGCATCGTTTTATTATTTCGATAGGTATACTTACTGGCACAAGTAACTCACAGTTGTGTACCATAAATCCAAATCGATTTAACAATTTACGCATACGTTTGCTGGCCCCGGCTCACAGCTCATTGCTCATTGGTCGGTTCTTAGGGAAAAATCATACTCCTGTAGTTCCGCAACCACCATACTCACCCGGCCTAGCCCCGTGCGACTTTTTTTTTATTTCCGAAGTTATAATCTATGCGTCGTTTTCAAACAAATTAATGGACACAATACGGAAATCGATCTTAAGGACATGGTCCAATTAGTGGCATCCAGGAATGTTTTCAAAAGTGGAAAAGACGGCGGCAGCGGTGTATTGCTTCCCAGAGAGATTATTTTGAAGACATGCTAAACACATGAAAATCACAGGGCGACAAACCGGAACTTTATGGTCGGTGTTCCCAAACGTTCCACTTGAATTTCCGGATAAGTGCCTTCGTAACGTTCGCTGAGTGGTGGAGTTGCGTTGTCACGAGTAAGTACTTTCGACAGTTTCGCCGGTCGTCGGTCTTTTATCGTCTTTCTCAGTTTTTTTTTTTTTTTTTAGGGTTTCACAGTAGACAGCCGAGTTCCTTTTCGACGTTAATCCCGAATAAACAACGCCTCGATTATCGAAGAAGAGCGTCAGCATCAATTTACCAACAAATGCAACGACTTTGGCTGTTTTTTTGTTGTTGCCTGGGGAAGTGAAGTTGTGTGTTTCCACTCCATTGAATTTCCCTATGATTCTGGTTGAAAACGAGTAATCGTTACTCGGTTGTTTTTCAACGTACGCGGGTGAATTAACCAGTATATATAGTTTCATTATGCGCACTTCATAATTTAAGTACCTCCTCCCTCCCCCACATTTTTAGGGAGAGTGGCTCGTATCGCGAGTATTTTTTTATTTTTTTTTTTATACGTTTACGCTTAGGCGACGTAGGTCTAAACTACCGCGAACAACATCGAACAATATATATATAATAATTTATTTTGTATTTGTATTTACTGTTTAATCTTCAGAGTGGATATTGATTTTGCCAGGTCCGGTATTGTCGGCCGTCACCGCGTTCGTTAAAGTCTCCGCATGAACTTAACGGTGTAATAATATTATCGTAATTTGTCATAGGTGCCTCCTGTTCTGTGATAATGGCATGTGGGCACGCCGATAATTACGTACGATATTATATAAATATTATGTAAATTAGAAACTAATATGTTTACGAAATTCCTAAATAACAAGAACAAGAAATATGACCGGGTAAAACCTTTAGATCCGCGAGGAAAAACAAAAGAAAATCGATTTTTAAGTCGGATGTAGCATATATTAAAACCGAATTTACTACGGATTTCGGACGAAACTAGCATAGAACTTATTGAAATCGGTTTGGCGCAATTAAATCCGAAATATTGAATCGAGTCACAAATAATCGAATTCACGGTTTTTTTGGGTTGTTTGAGTTGAGTCCCTTCGGCTTGTTAGTCTTATCGGCGAGGACGTCGATTGTTCGGCGATGATTTTAGGCGTTTGCGATTATTTTTAATCAATTTCGTTGACAACAAAAAGTGGGAATGTCTGTTGCCAGTGTATGTGCTATTTTTATTCGGCTATAGATAAAAAGCTGGTCTATTGCACTTCTGGCACCGAGTGCACCTTGTCGAAATCAAACTTTGTTTGAATGATTTAATAAGATATCTCCAAGCCTATTGATAAAAATATATCTAACATCACGATTAAAATAATATGTGGCCGTTTGTGATATTTAACGCCAGAAACAGCTGCGTTATGGTTGTTCGGTTCACATTTACCAATAAACACAAAAAGAAAAATGATAACAGCTCATAAGATAGACACTTTAAACCGCCATGGACCGAATCCAAAAGAGTCTAATGTGATATTTAATAAATATCGTGAAGATTTCGTTTGTATGAGCTCAATGCAATTGTTTGCAATACGTTCCAAAATAAATACTGGCATTCTTACGGCTGATCCATCAAAATAGGACAATGATGAAAACTTTAGAAAATCTACCGCCGTTGTTACGATGGTAAAAAAATTAAATTAAGTCATAGATCTGGCCGAAAGGGGAGTAAAACTTATACAGGAACATAACACAGAAATTACCCTTGATGTAAACCAACAACAATATTTGCTCCAAGTTGTAGTGCGACTATCGTAATAAATACCCAGACGCCAAGAAGACCTTATCATTTTAGATAAATAAAAACTTACTAAATTTTATTAGTTAATTAAAAAAAAAAATATGAATTTGAAAATATACCACATTAAAAAATAATGTTAACCTTTAAGGTATTTTTAAATATTTACAATATCAATTAGTTATGTAATTTTTTTTAAAATAAATATTAGTTTTATGAAAATATTTATTAAAATAAAAATTACGCAAAATGTTCCCGGGAAAAAATTAAATGCCCGGTTGAAAGTATAATGTATTAGTTGTATTGTATTTGGGTTGAAGCAATAATCGTTTTTTTTCGTTTTGGCTGTGATACGTCATACAATATTAACTCGCCAAATATTTTATACCGTCCGAGCAATTTATAGCCAATATCCAAATAGAATCGAGTAAAGCGATGACCACAGGTCCGTTCTAAAATTAATAAAATATTATCTCGAGGGCCGCTTACTGTACAATTTGTACGCCGATCCGACAGAATAAGAAATATTTCTCAAAAGAATATATAAAAATATTTTGTTTTCTTTATTTTTTTTTAACACATACAATTTATAAATACAGTTTTACAATAAGCATGTTTGGGGATTTACGTAAAAAGAAGGGCGAGATTGACATGAAGAAGTAATCACCCGGCGGCAACACTTACTGGCTAGAGAGGGTTATTTCAGGTCACGGTTCCAATTCGGCATTAACTTTCTAGACGGATTTTCTGGAATGCATTCAGAGTTTAGGGCACGGATTGGTGGGTCAGAGTGGTTTGTAAGACGGGCACGGAATAATTTATAAGCATTTTTGGCTTCTTCTTGAACAGATAAAATGTTTAGGTCTGAATGCAAGGTGTGGTTTGAAACGTACGGAGGAGCGCATGTAATCATTCGTGGTGAGGTCGATTGGAATGTTTGGATTTTGTAAGTATTAGATTTGTTCGCTGCTCCCCACAAGTGGATTCCATATAACCAAATTGGCTTGAGGAGGGTTTTGTATTTAGGTCAGTTTTTGCTTGCCTTCCTATAAGTGGGAAGGGTGCTCTTCGTTTGGCATTCAGCATGAGACGCTTCTGCTCAATATTTATGGCCCAGGTGAGTCTTTTATCAAGTGTAAGACCCAAATATTTAACATTGGAAGAAGAAGGGATAACTCTATTGTTTAAATACACCGGATATACTGTGGGTTGTTTGAGAGTGAAGGTGATGCGGGATGATTTTTCATTGTTTATTTGTATTCTCCGTTTAGAATACCAATATGCAAGTAGGTTTAGATGACTGTGTAAATATTGGCTGGCACGAAATGGATTTTTTTCGGAAATGTATATAACTTTGTCATCAGCGAAGTGGGCTACAGAAGTTTGAGAAGTGGTTGGTTGATCGGCTGTGTATATGTTGAATAGTATGGGGGTGTATATTATTTTATACAAAACTTAGCCGACCCGGCGACGCTTCGCTATTGTTAGATATCACAAATAAAATAATAAAGAGTTGATAAATTAATTCGAGTGCTTTAGGGTATACAATATTTTTAGTTTTTCCGTCTTTAGCAATAACAAATACATTTGTCAGCTGTCCCATTCGCGAATAAGCAACGTATAACTGGCCATGTAAAAATAGTGGATTTTTATAGATTTAACCCGCACGAGTGATGATTGGCCTTGTGTCTTGTTGATGGTCATTGAAAAAGCAATACGAATGGAAAACTAAAGATCATTTGAAATCAAATGACATGCCGGTAGGAATAATGGGAACGCGTGGTATCAGCACAACCTCATCCTCAGTTCAAGCACTGAGTCCGGCCACCATTGAGCAGCTGGCGGCCATTCCAGAGGAGCCCACTGCAACAGCGACTCCTTCATATTTCCGGATCTTATCGGCGTATTTGTTGACTAGTATACGAGATATGACCGAAATATCTAGTATTTCTCTTCTTAACTATTTTTAGTAAACAGCTACGTAGATAATAGACACTAGACCTATACTGATTTGAATACTTAATAATACGTATAGACATGTGAAAGACACGGCGGATCTGAGACCAACACTTGACATGTAGACCTAAACCATAATGCGTAATTCAGGAAAGTTTAGAAGAAATTAGTTCTGTAACGTTAAAAAAAAAAATAAAAAATTATAATAATATGTAATGAATCTCAATTAGATTACTTGCCTACTTGAAATATTATTTTTACGAATTAAATTGTCTTTATTATCTTCTTGTGTTATTGAGATAACTGATTAATATCCTTTATCTTAGACGACTAGTCATTATCTTTTATCTAATATTGGTTATCTTTCCCGGCGCCTATAGTTGAGCAACGTTCATGGATAGTTTCTATTAAAATGAAACGATGGAAAACGGTAGGTGGAACATGGACTCCGACATCTTGAAGAGCAACAAAGCGTAAAAATAGAAGGCAAGCTAGAAGTAAAATTCGTAGATCATTAGGACTCCTTGTAAATGGTTCGTTAGGAAAATCGAGAAAGATGCAGGAGCCCGGAAAGCTATTAAGAGTTAAGGCCAATTACGAAAAAACCGTTTAAAACTGAGAAGAGGAAATGTAAACTAATCTACGGGACGAAAAAAAAAGAAAAAAAAAACCATGGAACTTCTTTTCAAGAATATTTCGTTTTACGGTGTACACGGGGGGCGTATATTTTATTTCTATTTAACCGATTTTTTTTGTTTTTTTTTTCTATTGGACATTTAAACTACCACAAAATGAATTGTCGACTAATCTCTCTTATTTCGTATTTAATATTATCTTTCGTATTAAAAACGAACAGAACTAGATCTCGAAAAGGATTAACAAAAATAACAATCAATCTTCATAACTCTTGAACGAATTTTTGCACGGTGCTGTTGCTGTTAATTTGCATAAAATGTATTAAACTTGCACGTGTCTAGTAATAATAATTGTCCGGATTAAAATCCATTAATCGTTCAAATGGTATGAGCGTTGAGCGCAGGCACAGCCGGCGGAGGAGTTGGACTAAGGGACTTAGACCCCGCTCCCAATAATAATGTTCAGAATAAATTATCATAAAATCCATATAAACTCTCTTATTTCCTTTGCGTTTTATCGCTTTTTTTTTTTAATAAATTATTAAATCGTGTTTTATCAAAGCGCTCGATGGCGTTAATTTATTACACGACCTCGTGTCATTGACACTGAAAATAAATAATTTTACGTACCTACGTATATATATACGTTAAATTTCCCAACACGGTGAATTTATTGAATATGTTTTTTTTTTTTTTTTTTTTTTCTGTACACTCTTAATGACAAATAAAATAGAAAAAGATTATCATATCGAACCGAATTTATATTTTTTTTTCCTCCCTCGTTTATCCTCGTTTATCATTACAAAACGCGATTTGAACCGTCCGCAATTAAAAGTCATTTAGCTGTGTATATAATCAATTCGGCGTATAATATAAAAAAAAAAAAATAGAGAAAATATATATTTTTTATTTTAATTTTTTTTTTTGTAATTATTTAGAGGGCGTTTTAATTTTTAATAAACCCATTAGCGCGTGTATACTTTCAAGAGTGAACATTTGTACTATGAAAGTGGTTTTTGTAATTTTTTTTTTTTTTTTTTTTATTTTAACACACCAATCGATAAATAAATCGAATTCGGTTACCCACTTCGTTTCACAGCGACATTTTATACGTTTCCGGACGCAAATCAAAAATCATAACTCATTTCGGATATTTCGCGAACATTTGTGTGGCTGAATTCGTGTACGTTTCTTTTCGACCGGTCTCCCGTAAACAATTTGAAATTTTTATTTTCTCGTCTCGATCTATGTCCCGTAATGTTTCCATTCCGCCGATTGCCGATTTGCTCGGACGTGACGTGCTCTCGTATTCTGCAAGTTTTCGTTTTGTGCGTTACACACCGACGAGTTAAATTGCATAATTAATGTTCTGTGCCGTTTTCCGTCTGATCGAACCATCAATTACCTACTATCCAATCCAATCCACCGATATAGCTATATAACTCGGGGTTGGCCTTTATATCGGGTTTTTTAAATTTATTTCTTTATATATATATATATATATATATATATATATATATATATATATATACAATTTTTTTTTTTTTACCACAGTGTTAGACTCGAGAATATTTATCAGGGTTTTCCAGAGTTGTATATCCGAACACATATCCGCAGTGACCAGCTATAATTTCTCTCGCGCACAATTAAACATAAATATTCTAAACCATTTTACATTAAAGAAGAAGAAAAAAACACACCTCAGACAATAACTATAGTTCACTAGTACGTTTTAAGCACTTAGACATTTTAATATTTAAATGTTTCTTGTTCTGTCTCTGGACGCCGTATAATTTCTGTAGTTTTTTGGCTATACGTATATATTTTTGAACTCTTTCAAACGCAAGTCACTTCCGACACTACGCCACGATTTCTAAACCAATCCTATACGGTTCCATTTCCTCGCGTAATTATATAACGTCAACTATAATATTTCATTTTTTTCCCCCCAATCGACCGTTATAAACTTAACAGGTTTTTTTTTTCTCTTTTAAAAACTGTCCTGAGCGCTCCTTTTTTCAGTCTTGTCGTAATTTTGAACATACGCCCGGAAACGTATATACGAATTGCCGTTCCCTACACTTATCCGTTCGGTTCTTGAAATTAACCTCGACATCCAAAGTAATCCTTGAAATCGTTTGATAGTGAATCGACACTTCTTTCGCTGTATCCGTCAGTTGCTTTTTAAACAATTTTGCTGGAATAGCATCGTGCCGGAACGTCATTTGAAGTCGCCAACGATTTCGTTATTTTTCCAGACATTGTGTCGCTACGTGCAATTGTATATATTGTTTTTTCTCTACTGTTACATAAATAAAAAAAAAAAAACTCCGATTCACTCTTTTCTAAATTAAATTCTTATACCAGGTTACATCGTATATCTTATTTATTATAACATAAAGCCGCGATGACCGTCGTTTTCACCGATTGTACTCTTATACCGGAGCCTATAAATCATTTTGTAAACGTCTCTCTGTAACGCCACGCTGTCAATTTTAATACGAACATTTTTTTAATTTATATTCTCTACGAATTGTTTTAATTTCGGTATTATTGTGACGGTAATACAAATAAAGCGAGTCGGATAAAAAATACTTATACATTATATACAGTGGCGTAATGGCGGGCGTGCGTTGACGGCATTGCACCTGCCGAAACTGAATTCCCGATCCTATGGAAATAGAATTCTAATTCATTGTTTTGTTGAATTTGTTCGATAAATAATAACGGAACTAAACGAATGAATAAAAATATATAATTATGTAATCATTAGGGCACGGATTTTAATGTGAAATGCATCTTTTTTTTTTTCTTTTTTTTTTTTGGTAATCTCAGACAATGCATAACAAATACATAATTTATTTCATTTAACAGAGACATCAAAGGTAAATATTTTATTTTGTATTTTTCGACGTTTATTCGTTTTTTAGAGCATTTTTTTTAGCGTTTTAAATCATATTTGTACCATATACCAGTATAATATTTAAAGTATTTGTACACAGTATGGTTTAATAATTTAAATTTAGCTAATTCAAAATATTTGCCATGTTTTCGGGTGTTTCCTCGCAGATTCTCTACAAATCGTTCTATAATTGCGATAGATACATCTGTATCTTATCTATATTTATGGTCGCCCGGACTCGGCAATTAAAAAATAATTATTAATTGGTCAGTTCGTGTTACACCGCAGCCGTGTATATTTCGTTTATTTCGTCCCGTCAATTCGTTCGTTCGTATAAATACCTAAAATAATAGAATCTACTTCTTCGCCATTGGTTGGCTACATAAATGAATTTGGAAGAGACGTATTAACAACAGATGGGACAATTGTACTCTGTAAAATGTGTAACATTAAAATTGCGGCTGAAAAAACATTTTCCATTCAGCAACATATTTCAAGAGAATTACAAAAAAAATGGATAACAATTGACGAAAGGAAACAAAATCGGTCTATACCATCGTCGCGAGTCATAAGTCGACATTTTCAATTTTCAGTTTTTTGTTTTTTTTTTTTTTATAAAATAAAAATTATTAATTACCTAATAATTTATTAATATTAAATAATAAATTGAAAAAATGTAATCGGTCATTTTTGACTGTTTTATAGAGCATTTTACGACGCACATGAAGTTGGCCCCCACACGATCGATTCCGGACAAATTGTAAAAAAAATTTTAATTCAAACTCCTTGATTTGTAAATTCCCCCCCCCCTTGGTCAAGTTTACAATTGTAAATCCATTGTAAATATTTGTAAATTCATACTCCGAATTTGTAAATTGCACACCTTTGCGCGTTTAGTTAAAATTAAGTTTGAAATATTTTTACTACGACAAAGAAAATTCCCTATACAATGAAATGTTTTAATATCTCTAAGAATATGAGAGGAATGTAAAGGAAAGGTTTTTCCTTAAATAGTTGTAAATGTGATTTTGAAATTTTTAAATTATCAGCGATTTTAGAAAATATAGAATAAGTTCAGAGGGTCATTTTTCCACAATTGTTTTACCTAACCTAACCTAACCAAACTATCCTCTCGCTCTCGATCAATAATTTAAACATTGAGGTTTAAAAGAGTAATAATATTTTATGTGGTTTATACCAAAAGGTTCGCGGTTTAAATAATAAATAATCCTATGTTAAGCTTACAAAACCTCGCTAATAATGAAAATTTGTCCACTTCATGCATATCGCCGTAACTTAATCGGATCCAATGGTAATATTCGTCAAATAAATCTTAAAATGTATTATCGAAATATACCCGGTCATTGGACTAGGATTTGTAAAATTTGCTCAAATACAATATTACTCCCATAATGCGTTTTAGTGCTTATTTGAAACTTCAGATGATTATTATGTCGAGAACTGAATTATTTCCCAGTGATTATTCAGTACTTAGATGTGATAAAAATAGAAATACCAGTAACTAGTGTACACGGAAGTGGGACTGCAGTTAAAACATCGTTCCGGTCACTTTGTCTTCAAACCAATAGTGTTGAACAAGTGATTGATAAAACGTATTTGGCCAGACGAGTTAGCGTAATGCTAACAAAGGAATATGAACCCACCATCTGTTAGTTCTAGGGGACATATGAAAATATCGAAAATCCATATTCTTGATAAGCGTTTAAAGTGCACATTTTAACGGAAATCGTAAAAATCACGGAATTCCGATACATGATCCTAACCATGGACTCCGTTCAGAATCGTTTTTTCGTCAGCGATGATCTATCGTTTGCGAAGCGATACAAACGAAATTCCTCTCTATAGCCTACTTACCCGATGTCTAGCCTACGACAGTGTCCCGCCCATTAGTGTGTATTTTTTTTATTGCATGTTTTATGTTTTTTTTTTTTTTTTTTGTTGTTGTTGTCTGTACAACAATTTTCGACCTTACCTAACCAAACGGCTTTCTTCGATTAAAAACGTTCCCGCGGGAGAGCTTTTTCGCAGCATTCTGTATGTAGGTCCTCTTAATCCGGCCGCGGAACTAACTGCGGTGTTTACGAGCAGGGATATTAGAAAATTTACACGCGCTGCGAGACCTATACATTTTATATTGTATCCGTTTTTAAATTACCGTTTACTTTATTATAACCCGGCCATTGCAAAACTTTTTAAGTACAAATTACGATCAATAATCCGCCGTCCGTCCGTCCGTCAGTTTTTCAAACTTTCGCGACGTATATTATATTATGAAATTATAAACATACGGGCACTGCGGATATTCGAAAATCAAACGTCGTTTAATATGCCACATGCTTACACGCCGTCGGTAAAGTTTCGTAATATGAAGAAAATCCTGAACGAATTACTAAAACGACGGGGACGTAGCCATTTTCGCTCGAAAATAATATCATTTTTTTTTTTTTTTTTTACTTTACTTTTCGCCCGCCATTCCGAAATCGAAATTATGGACGGTACTCTTTATATATTAATATTTTATTAGGTAACATCTTCCGACGCGTGTATATTTGCTTACTATACGATTAAAACGGGGAAAACTCCGAAATCAAATCTAAATAATACAATCGCAGTGGTGTCTGGCTATTTGTACCGGCTAATTTCGGAAACGGACATTGTAATTTTAATGGTACCGTTCACTGAATTTCTTATATTCTCGGATATAATTTAGGATACTTTTAATACCGGAATTCAGTATCTAAAGGATAGATTGGAACCACTTGATTTTGGTTCGAAAGTTATTTAATTTGATTGTCGAGGGTATGAATGTCGACTTTTAAAAAATAAAAAAACCGGACACGCTTCCACCGAGAAAAGTTTGGAAGGCATAGAGTATAGGGTAATTTAGTTTATTTACCGAAAGCAACGATGCGATCAAAAAAAACGATTCTGAACGGAACCCGGTAAACTGATAATATTATTCAATAATAAGTCACGATTTTTTTCCAATGCAACCGTATAGTTGTCCAGAAATCAACAGACCAAAACCAATGCGATGGCTGGTTTTTAAACAACTGTATTGATTTAGTTTTGGTTTAGTTATGGCAATATTTGGAAATATATTTTTTATTTTTTTTTTTTTTTTTGACAATTTTACTAATCTAAGCGTACAATCCGCATTGCGTTTTAACGAATTGAACGGAAAAAAAAAATCCGAGCATTTGTTCAGTAACCAAACAAGTGTTTAACGCGATGAGAGGAAGCACAGGTACATTTATGTATAGCATCTACGCTTTACATCGAGTCCAAAACTTGTTGACAATAATGTAAGTATTTAATATTCACGAATTACCATAGCGACGAATCCGTGTAAATGTAATCGAGTTCATTTAAGTGCAATTTTCGTTGTTTTTTTTTTTTTTTTTTTTTTGTGAATTTCTAGACAACCAAACTTAACTTGACGCCGGCTAATATTTGATAGTGTTATTGAATTCATTGTCGCACGACAGTCCGGCCTGCGGACTTTTTACTTGCAAAGTGCAAGGCCCCGAGTAATACGAAAACGCGACACGCCACCAGTTTAACCAAAACTCCCAAAACAACAACAAGAACAAAAAAAGGTTTTTTTTTTTACCGTCAGCAACGGTATTTTACCATAATAATGGGCTCATCCGTCGACGATAACCGCCGGTAACGGTGCAGAAATATACGGTGACGCGGAAACGACGAGCGACGTACGAGGAAACGAAGAAAATAAAAACATAAAAAATTTAAAAAAAAAAAAAAAAAACGAAAATGATGTATTTAAGGCGACAAATGAAACTGTCGCGCCCCGTGCGGCGGCCGCGTATAATCCCCCGACCGCCGACCCTACACAGGACGCGTTATACAGGGTGGTTATTATAAAAGTTGTTGTTAATAACTAGGGCCCGGATTT